>CANSNZ010000480.1:500000-1188604 GCA_947646795.1 Beta lomatogona
AACAAACAAAGAAGAACAACAAAGAATAAAGAACAACAACAAGAAAAAACAACAACAACAAGAACAAAGAACAACAACAGCAACAACAACAACAACAACAACAACAACAACAACAACAACAACAAAAAACAACAACAACAACAACAAAGAACAACAACAAAACAACAACAAAAGAACAACAACAAGAAGAATAAAGAATAACAACAAAGAAGAAGAATAAAGCAAAAGAAGAATAAAGAATAAAGAAGAATAAAGAAGAAAGAATAAAGAATAAAGAATAAAGAATAAAGAATAAAGAATAAAGAATAAAGAATAAAGAAGAAGAAGAACAACAACAACAACAAAGAAGAACAACAACAAAGAACAACAACAAAGAACAACAACAAAGAACCACAACAAAGCCCTAGTTTTTTTAAACTAACTACTTTAAATAAAATAATTAACTCAAATCAATCAAATTTACACCATTTAACTATTATACAACCTAATTTCATTAACAATTATTCATAAAAGTACAATTAATTATAAACTTGAAGCTTCAAATATGAGATTACAATAAAAGTTAAGAAATTTTAGGTACCTAAGAAGAGGTAGAGAAGGAATGTAGGTGTTTAGGAATGGTGGAGGTGCGGCGGTGGTGGTGCAGCCACGGAGGAGGACGCAGGTGCAGCCACGGAGGAGGACACAGCAGCGGTGGGGTTTGTGGATGAAACCCACCGAATTGGAGAGGAGGACGCAGCAGCGGTGGGGTTTGTTGCCTGTAGCTGGTGGTCGTCGGGGGAAAGTGGAACCCAGTGGTGGTGGTGGAACCTACTGGTGGCAGCGGTGGTGGTGAACCCTTGCGTGACATGTCGAAGGAGGGAGATCGTTTTTTTGAAAGGAAGGAAGGAGGGAGTTAACAGTCGAATGAGAGGGAGCCAAGCCTTCTTCACGCGAAAAAACATAAAATTTAACCGTTGCGGTTTTATGAAGATCGCAGCGGTTTATTTCCCCACTTTTCCCACCCAAATTTTCGACGATTTACCGCTGCGGTTCTCTTAAGGACCGCAGCGGTTATGTTGTGACATATAGCGTTTTTTCCACTAGTGCTATATGAATACAAAATGGACTCTAATGCATATGGGCCTAGAATGAACGCAGGTGAATTGGGTCGATTGGATTGAAGATGTTTGGAATAGGCTTAGAATTTTCGAAATTAATTTTTGAAAGGAACCCTTGTTTTATCTTTTGTTAGGAAAAGATGATGGATTAATTTTGAAGAATTTTTTTTTTTAAATGTCGTGGTACGATGATGATTAGTAAATGTTTTCGAAAAAGGTAGAATAGAATGAGGTGCAGGATTAATTTTTTTTAAAAAAGTAAGTTTTCGAAATTGATGAATATGGTAGGATAGAATTGTAGGGAAGATTAGTTGAACAGCAGGGAGAAGATGGGAAGAGGTAGACATGCATGACAACTCTAACTCTACAATGACCCTTTAGATGCATTTTTTAGGACAGACTCGACCTTGCATGAAAATACTGACCCTTTTTTTGAATATTACACTGATGTAACTTGTTATCTTAGACTTGAACAAAGGTCAAAAGATCAATAAACATGGGATGAATAGGCTGTGTTCCACGCAACTGGTGCGCGCGGCGCACAACCTATGTGTCTGGCGCATGTGCTTTGCGCCAGGCGCAACTTAATGCGTTTGGCGCAGTGCTCTGCGGCATGCATATTGATAAATTGACGAAGGTTCAAGCGAAAACGACGATTTATTTTAGACGCGATTTGCAATAATTTCGGGTGTAAAGCATATTAGCAGGCAAAAATGGCAATCACACATAAATGTCAGGTAACATGGATGCAAAAGTTCTCAACCTAAAGTCCAGTGCTACATTCAACTATTGGTTAGGTTTAGGTTAAGGCTGAAAAGGTTCATGACTATGAGATTGATCCCACGCTTCGTACCCCTACTTAAAGAGATGGCCACGTGTAAGACGCACTCCAGTCTCAAGTCAGGAACAAGAGGACAATGCCATGGTTGGGTAGGTTTGCTTTTGACTAAGATCCAACACTATCGCTCAGGAAGCTGTTTGGAAGGACAAAGCACAAACCCCCCGGGGGTGACCTCAAACATAGAACATGTGCTAATAAGGCAAGGTAGATTATCCTTATGGTGGCTGAATAGTAGCCATGCATATACAAAACTGTATATTATTCTAAGGCATAAATAAGAATGAATCGTATTTTTCAAGTTTCACCCACTCATTTAAAAAAAATTAATTTTTTAAAATCCACCCTAGTGAAGTCGCCAAATTGTAGGCGTGTTTTTATTTCGCCTACGCGGTGTTAGCGCGTATTAGATTTGACTACCCCACTGTTAAGGTTTGATTGAAAATTGTTTTGTATTGAAAGAAGTCGCCAACAATTCTTTTTAGGAAGAATCATAAACCTAATTGGATTTGGGAAAAATGTAGGCACAAATTATCCAATGTAGATATCCTCGTCCTGACTCCATAGATGGTCAAAATGAACCAAAGATTGAGTTCGGGGGTGAGGGTATGAATATAGTCATAATGAACCACATTCATTACACATTTTATGCCAAAGAATAATCAAATAACGTTTTAAACACCCAAAAAATATTTAGTCTATGTAGGTTCAGGAAACACATAAAAGACTAATTTTTAGTGACATGTTATTAGGCAATCATGTTACAGGGAACCTAGCAAGTTGTCCAAATTAATCTGATTAATATTAGAACAGTTCTTTAGGTCTTTGATTAGCAATAAATAACATGTGGGTGATAAAAACATTAAAACAGGACAATCACATAATATGAATAGAGCAATCAGGCAGACATATAATATACAAAGGCACGAATAATAATAATAGAAATATAAAAGAAAGTATAGAAAAGAGGTTAGAATATACATTAGAGCGATTTTACATTAAACATCTACACCCGGAACGAAAACTGTTAGTAACTTCAATATACAAATAATTTATTTAAGGACCCTCAGGATTATACCGTGGCTTGGGTATGAGAGATTGACAACCTTCGGGACGAGCAATCGTGAAGCCTGAAAATTTGGATGTTTGAAAGTATGTAGATTGAATGTATTTGTGTTTGAAAGTATGAGTTTTTTTAGGGAGGTTTTGTAGTTCGTAGAGAGATTCGTAAAGTCTTCGTCGAGTATGAAGTGTGTTAATGTGAAAAATCCGTTCTTTTTAATCTGTACAGAAATCAGGCCTATTTATAGGGAAAACGGCACTGCACCTCACACGCCAGCTGCGCCTGGCGGAGCTGACGTGTCAAACTTATGACGTGACATGACCAGTTAAAAGCATACACGTGGTACGAACTTTGAAAAAGATAAGAAAGAAACCTGCGCTTCACGCAGAGCTGTGCCCCAGGCGCACGACACAGTGTGTGGCACAGTGCCACGTGTCAGGAAAAGCTGCGCCTGACGCAGCAAGGTGCGCCAGGCTCACCAGCCTGGCTTTTGACACGCCTTTGCCAGCCTTTTTTTAAAACATGTTTTAAAAGATTTTCTTTTATCTTTTAATTCCGGAATCTGATTTTACGGGATAAAATCTTATTTTAACTATAAAAATTATCTTTGAAAATATTTATTTATTAAAATAAATCAATTAATTGGGCTTTTCAAAGAATTGGGCTCAAACACAATTAATTATCATGAATAATTAATTGGACTTTAAAATAGGACTTTAACACTTTTCGAAATGGTTTTAAATGGCTTTTCAGACTGCTCTGCCCTTGGGTCGGACCAATTAAGACTACGGTATGTTTCATCATTGGATCCTTAAATGGGGAGACACGATTATGTGTCTACAGGTTCGAACTTGTGATTCAAAGTTAGAAGATGAGTTCCGCACGACCTCCACCAAGCAAGTTTGGTTATTTTCATTACCAATTGCAGGCTTGAAATACTTCTCTTGTTTAACTACTCTTTATATGTGATAGTTTATGATATCTAACCTCCACAATCGCTGCACCTTGGTGCCACTTACTAAGAGCACCATTAATAATGATAATAAAAAAAAATCATCCTACTCCTTCTGTAACTTTTTCTCTCTAAAAAATATCATTCTACAATCTTTTCCAACTATTCTCCTTTATAATAAACAATGAAAAGATCATCCCAACTACTTTAATTTTTCTCTCTCCTACTTCTGACCTAACTATATTTCTCTCTCATCACCCAATCACCATTATAATTATTTATTTCTTAATAATATGAAATATCGATTAATAATTGATATTTATTCTTGATAAAATAATTGACTAAATTACATACACAATGAGATTTTTTGATTTTTTTAATTAATTTTTTTTTGAATTGTAGAAATGGAAGATATTTCATGCCCCCTCCGTTTTTTTTAGTTTACTCTCTTTAATTTGGGGAAGAACCAAGGAGAAAGTCTAACATTTATGAGGGAAAAACTGAAAAACTGGAGAGAAAAACTGAAAAATGAGAAAGATAAACTAAAAAATAGGTTAAAATATTAAAGAGTGGATGACATGGGTGGAAAAAGGGGAGAAAATAGATAGAATATATTACCAATAATAGGAAAAGCAACAGTGTGTAGATTAAAAATAAACAGTCCAAAAAAAAAGTGTGTAGATTAAAAGGAAGTGGAGGGAATATAAATAAGGAAAATTAAAGGAAATTAGAAAAAGAACAGAAAAAAAATGTGTTCAAAATATTACAAAACGGATCTCTATTTGTAGAGTTAGGGAAAATAAAGCTATTGGTAAATTTATTTTATTTTATCTGGCTTTGTATCTTTTGAAATATAATCATTATACAATATTTGTCAAAATATATTTTTCTCTCTCCTGTCAGATTTGGGCAAGTGGCAGAATTTTAGTGGGCCTTGAAAGACACATCAACTTTTTATTTATTTGTTTGCCTGTTTTTAGTGTCGATCAAATACCGTGTTTTAGCTTCAGTGAAATGAAAATTCAATCATGGTGATTGGTAGAAATGGAAATTATACTGAAGTGATGCACATCAAAAGAAATTTTTTTTTTTTTATGCCCAACATTTGTGGGCCCACACCACGGCTTGCCATGGTTCTGATCGTGCCATGCCATGAAACACTTTCAATCACCCCACAATATTTTTCTCAATCACCATTAAGTTGTTAAAGATTGCCTTTACAATCTTTTTTTTAGCCATTGTTAATGGTGATAGCCTCATCATTTCCCTCTAAGAATCCATGTGAAAAATTCTATGTATGATGTCTCAAAAGACCTTGTGAAAGACTCTTAACGGGCTGAAACTCAGTCTTAGAATCGATCTTATCTCAATTGCCAAGGAATCGCTTCCCATGAGATCCATAGGCTGATCTTAAAGATAGGAACTGTGGTTGGTTCAAGTGGTGAACATTCCAATATTACCTAGCAAAGTTTAGGGTTCAATTCCTACCCTAAGCATTTGCTTGGAATTTAAGAGGGGAGGGAAAGTTTGGGAGTGTCTAGCTTGTAATGGGCCTTTGGCTGGGGGTCTTGTGCAATGATAGCAAGAGGATTTCTTCTTATCATTTTTGTTTTATAAAAAAAATTGAAAAAATGTGGTACAACAATACAAGGGATTAAAATTTTATTTTTTGATTGGTTATAAGAGGATTTTTTTTTCTAAATACTACACCAATACTAATTACACCATGTTTTAAGAAAATTGGCAAAATACAATCCCACCTTTTTGATAGCACAAACTAGTACTATTAACTTTTTAGCATATTTCTTAAACTTTAAAATGCTCTGTGTATCATGACGACCTTTTACACGAACATGACAGTGCGTCCGCAACTTGTGAAGAAGTTGGAAACACAAGAGTTCAACAACTATTTATTTGCACTGCACCCATTAAGGTAGGATCATATATTTACTAGTAATAATATTTTGAGAGATTATATTACGATTATTTTTCAAGAGAAAATAGATTACCAAGGTAGGATTTAAGAAGGTATGATTATTAACATTGTTATTATTACAATTATTATAAATTTCAGTACCAGTATGCAAACTACTCTAGTTCGGATTATACGAAAACTGAAAGATCCACATTGAAGTTTCAATTGATCAATCAACGAGCTGATTTCTCCTTTGCATTATTTTCTAGTGGATTATCTTCTGTGAGTTTTTCTCATCTACAAATGCTCAAAATATTAATTAGTAATATTGTTCTTGTTGCAATCTATTAATCACACCATATTGTTATAATATATGTTTCCTGAATGTTGTAGCCAAAGCTAGTTGCACTTTCAAACACCATATCATTTGCAAATCCTAAAGCACCAGTCTATCCACGTCTTGCTTTTGGAAAGACATGGGATGTGGACCATGTGGTATGTTTAAATCTCTTAATTGCTATAATGAAAAAATCAGTGATATTTTAAGGGTCTTAATTTGGTTACTTAGACTAAGTAGTTTTGACTTTTGACACTTTTTTTTATCTTGGTGACTTTTTAGATGACAGTAACATGATACAAGCGGCTATGATATAAATGAAGCATTTCCTTTCGTTGAGTGGGGCCTTCCTCGTGCTCGTACCATGCGATCACCTGCAGGAACTTTGACATTTACTCGCAACCAAATGTGTGGTATGCTTTCAAGAGAAACTCCTAATTTATAATTGTGATATGTAAACATCATAATTACATTTTTCTGTCATTTTTACCAAACTTTTTTATATGATTTTTTCAAAATATTTCTTCGTTTTTTTTGCGCTTTTTCTTAAATCTTTAAAAAAACTCAGATTATGCATGGTATAAGATTTGATCGCATGACCTCAAGCTTGTGTACTAATGTCTTAACCACTCAACCAAGTAATATTTGGTGTTATAATTTCAATGTAAAATACTAATAAATGAAATATATAAGTACTCGGGGCATAGCTTGGGCTTAAAAACTAGTTGATGTACTAAATGGTGCGTTTTCTTCACCTAAAAAAAATTCAGGTTTAATACTTAAGTTCAAATAAGTTCCGATAAATTTTAACACCTTATAATTAAATGAACTTCATTAAGTTTGGATAATAATCAATGTATTTGACAATCATGTAGCTGCACCTGCACGAACAGCTGGATGGCGTGATCTTGGATTCATACACACTAGCTTCTTAAAGGATTTGTGGCCCAACACCGTGTACGTATGCATAACATTATTTGAAATGTTTATCATAATCATGATTTTTTATCCTTACCTCAAAATTTTCATGGCATTGGTTGTTTTCCAGATATTCATATAGGATGGGTCATATCTTATCTAACGGTTCATTTGTTTGGAGCAAGAAGTATAAATGTAAGTCAGCTCCATTTCCAGGACAAAGCTCCTTACAACGTGTTGTTATTTTTGGTGACCATGGCAAGGTATTATACAACTTATACCATTTCTTTGTTTTCGATTCTCATTTTTTGCACTGTAAATCAAGATATGATTGTATGTCTATACTAATATATAAAAAAGCGTTCTTAAGCAAGTCTACACGTCAAGTGACACTCTCCTTGTATTTGTTTCATTCCATGTCAACATTATAGATTAAAAAAGTTAGAAACATGCTCCGTATAAGATTCAACCACGTGACCTCAATTTAATATATTAAAGTTCTAACCAATAAGCTATGCAACATTATATGATATATTTTAAGATGAAAATGTTGATAACCTGGGACATCGCTAACCAGTTCAAGCATGCAGTCAAAGTAAGTGCGTTATCATCAAAGCCCACTCAAGGTCAAAGCACCTAAAGGTCACATTCTAGCATCACAATCTCAACTGCCCAGCTATCCAAATACAGAGCTAAATTATATTTTCAAAGTATATCATGGGGCACAGGGAAGCAATCAATCCAGTCAAATCGTATTTTTGGTATTTCTTTTTTTTTTTTTGAAAGGAAAGAAACTAAACTAACTACACTAGAAAGCAATTAAAGAGAAATGAATACTTACAAAAATCCTCCCCCCCCCCCCCCAAAGCTCCAACCTCTGTAGGGTGCTCATCATGCCCTGAAAATAAAAATGACCAGCATATGGGCGAGGGGGAGCAGAAAAGGAAGTACCAGCGTCATCATCAGTGTGCAAGCACCTACTATATGTACGTTGGGGTACATCAGGAGTGTGGGTAGGGAAATCCTGGCCCTAGATGGGGAGATGGTAATGCGCATGTCCAGGCCGCAGGCGACTAGGGGGTCATGAAGAATGATGGAACGCTGGCTGCCTATAAACCAATTATTGTGTATAAACATGGCTTCCCTCACTAAGCCCTAGAGATGAATCTACTCACTAATGGCAAAGAAAACACAAACAATAACCATTGAAATACTCATACCTGAAGCAATTAAAAATAATAAGAGACAAATACTTGAAAGTAAATAAGAACTATGAAAAAGACAATTACCAATTGAAAGGAAAATTGAAGACCTTGAATTGAACTTGAATTAATCTCCAATGTACAATAATTAGGGCTAGAGAGAAACTAGAGTTTTATAGAACTAAGGAACATAAAATCAAAATCAGAAAAAAGGTAGATCCCCCCTAAAATATTTTACAAAGCTATTTATACTAACTCCTAAAAAAGGAAATAAAAAAGTCTGGATTTTCAGTTTCCAGGTCAACCGCCCGATCGGGCGACAGGCGCCCGATGCCATCGGGCAGGCTTCGTACGATGCAGTTCTCCAGCAGGCATGGGCGAGCAGGGCGCCCGATCAGACCGGGCGGTTACACCTGATCGGGCGCTATCAGCGAATTGCGATGGGGCAACATACGCCTGATCATGCCCGAGAGGATTGACATTTAGAGAAAAAGGGCCGCC
Source organism: Beta lomatogona (assembly GCA_947646795.1). Classification (NCBI taxonomy): domain Eukaryota; kingdom Viridiplantae; phylum Streptophyta; class Magnoliopsida; order Caryophyllales; family Amaranthaceae; genus Beta; species Beta lomatogona. Next base: position 508,827 of record CANSNZ010000480.1, read on the forward strand.
CGACCAGATCGGGTGAGCCTTCAAAAGGGGCTTTCTTCGCCTTTGACGCCAAGACTGCAAAATTCTTCACACCCGAAGGCTTTGGGAAGTAGCCACGGGCTCGGGAACTCATACACGTGCCAACTAACTCTCTCCAATCCATTGTGGCATCAAGACTAGCAGAAAATAAGGAAATAATTCCCTAAAACCTGAAAATTATCATAAGACACAAAACCACAACTAGATGAAAAATGTTAGTATAAAATATCTCGTAAGAGCACTATTTTGCACGCATTTCAACAAAGAAGTGGGGAGAGAAGAAGATATAAAACTATAATATCAAATTCCCCCAAGCTTAACCTTTGCTTGTCCTCAAGCAAAGCATGACATGAGCATGAATATAATTGCTTCACCCCTTTATATATAAAAACAGAGATCAAAAAATTTTCAGAGCTCAAAATCATTCAAGCAGGCAAAATTCAAGTTCAACTGTTCAGATCACTCTAACCACCAATCACCCAAGCAAGCAATCAAATGCGGCTGCCTTACGCGACATGCAAATCTCGAAAAGGTGCTCACCAGGGTGCCACTCCTCTCAAAATATGTGGCAGGCATGAAATGTGCCCAAACACTCACCGACCCAACCATAATAACCCTTCCCACTCACACTCTCATGTGTTTAGAAAGGTATCATGTCACTCTTCCTATTCAGGTCGACTCAAGTAGCGAACACACATCTTTAACTTTGGCAATTTGACTCCGTGTCAATTCAACAAACAAGGCACACATGCTCAAGAGGTCTTTTCTGGGTTGTAATGGGGCTTGGGTTAAGGTAGGGAAAACATTTAGGAAATGTGATGGCAAAGCCAAGAAAGGGGAGCAATTAACACTAATAATCAAGACCAAGTGAGGTCTAAAACAACTCCCAAAACACTAACACACATCCAAAACATCAACCTACTATGGAAGATCACCAAACACACAACAAACTTTTATTTTTAGCTCATTTTCTCATGGTGCATATTTTTTTCTCTTTTTTTTCTGAATAATGTGAGTAAAAGAATAAGGAACAAATGCACTTTTCCAACTTTTCACACTTTTATGCTTTCCTTTGAACTAATAAATACAATTCTTTTCTTGCTTTCTTTTTTTTTCTTTCTCTTCAAACCTTTGAACTTGCAATTAATATTTTTCCAACAAACACCAACATCAACTTATCATCACAATGCCAACCTAAGCTAATGCTCCCCCAACTAGGCTTGGGATAGTAATCAAACAAAGGGCTCAAGGCTTGTAATGTGGTTTAGTAACCAGAAAAGTCATTAGGCTCAGTGGGGCTAGAGTGGAAAAAGAATCATGAAAATTAAATTCAAGGTTTAAGAAACAATTCAAAGAAACGCCTCTATCACAGCATATGACAAATGATGCCAAATGTCAACAAGTACCTTGCCAAAGTCAAGATCAGAACACTAGAGAGGAACTAACACACAAGAATAGACTGGAATTAAATCCATGGGCAAGAAAACCCTCACAGGCTAACCAGTTCAAGCATGCAGTCAAAGTAAGTGCGTTATCATCAAAGCCCACTCAAGGTCAAAGCACCTAAAGGTCACATTCTAGCATCACAATCTCAAGTGCCCAGCTATCCAAATACAGAGCTAAATTATATTTTCAAAAAACATCATGGGGCATAGGGAAGCAATCAATCCAGTCAAATCGTATTTTGGTATTTCTTTTTTTTTTTTGAAAGGAAAAAAACTAAACTAACTACACTAGAAAGCAATTAAAGAGAAATGAATACTTACAAAAATCCTCCCCCCCCAAGCTGAACTTGGCAAGGACCTCATTGCAGCAAGGGAAAGGAGAAAGAACAGGGGCGTCAACCGCCCAAGGAAGAATCAGGATCATCATCCCCCATGTCCTGTGCTCCACTGGCCCCTGGAACGCTATAGCTGGGGTTCCATGTATACCATGAGGGATGGGGGCCTTCCTCATAAATCCGATGAGTCCTACAATACTCATCATACAGGGGGTACTAAGCTAAGTGATGGTCAGTCTGCAAGGTAGTAACCTGCTGGCTAAGTGCAGTCATGCGAAGCTCCAACCTCTGTAGGGTGCTCATCATGCCCTGAAAATCAAAATGATCAGCATGTGGGGGAGGGGAGCAGAAGAGGAAGTACCAACGTCATCATCAGTGTGCAAGCGCCTACTGTATGTACACTTGGGTACATCAGGAGTGGGGGTAGGGAAATCCTGGCCCTGGATGGGGAGATGGTAATGCGCCTGTCCAGGCCGCAGGCGAGCCAGGGGGTCAGGAAGAATGATGGAACGCTGGCTGCCTATAAACTAATGATAACGACCCGGTCCAGCTCGCTCTAACCAATGAAGAGAGTCAAGATAAGTAGCATTTATAAGGGTGGGGCCGGGGACTAGGGCATAGTGGGATTCGTCAAACCCCGCTATCTGTCGGGCAAAGAGGGTGATAAACCCACCATTGACTATGGGGCGGCAGGAGAAAGTGCCATCAGCGCGGCGTTTGGGGAAGGTGGTGGCTATCCGCTCAAACTGTAGAGCAACCTGATGGGGGATATTATATTGAAATGTTTTTTCTGTTCCCCTAGACAAGTAGCTACCTATTAGATAAAGCTCGTCCCTCCGCAAGTTGTTTCCCTCAACCCGCCCAAACAAAGTCCAGGATATAAATCGTTGCCAGATTTTGAAGATAGGGTGGTGAATGTAAGTGGCCTTACAATGCTGTAGGCTGCCTGGAACCTCACTACCCGTAATGCTGTAATAATATGAACCATGATTATATCCCGCCGGATGACCAATGTCCCCCTATTGGTGATTCTTAACATATTGGCAAATTAGGGTAGGGGAGAGACAAAAGTCCTGGTTGAGCAATCGGTAGGAAACATAAGAAATAGGACCAGACTTAGGCTTAGTAACTTTAAAGCTACTATAGAATTCAAGCACTAGGCTCCTATAGGTATTCACATGAACATTATAGAGGGCTTCCATGCCAATTATTTTCATAAAGCTTTTGAAATCATTAGCAATTCCCAAATTATTCAAAAATTCAAGATCTAAAAAGCGAGTAGGGAGTATCTCATGACCTTTCAGTCGTTGAAACTTCTCCTTTTGCTGCTCAGAAGTGAAATTACTTCGGGGAAATCTTCATCCGGTTCAATTTGCGGTGGTGGTGGTGGTGCCCTAGCCTTTAAATATTTCCACGTGATCTTCTTGTTTCTGCCATGGATACTCTTTGAAGCTTTTGGTTAAACTCACAAAAGAAGGGAAGTGGAGAGATGAAGGTTGAGATGGGTAGAGAAGAAAAGTGGGGTAAGTAGTGAGAGAAAAAGTAAAGGGTGAAGAAAGGTGGTGATTTCTTGAAGGTGAAAGGTATTTTAATGGAGGTAATAGGTGAAGGATGGGAGGATGGAGGAAGAAGATGAAGTGGGAGGATAGGGTTTTGAGAGGAGAGAGAGTGAGAATTGGGGAAATTGAAAGATGAATGAAGGGGAAAAAGAAAAGGGCCCGATTAAACGCGCGGAAATCCGCCCAGGCGCTCGATCGGGCGGAATCGCCCGGTCAGATCGGGCAAAGGGAAATTTTTGTTTTCTTTTTGTGGTTTTTGGATTTGGTTACAGGCCCGATCAGGCGGGGTTCGCCCGACCTGATCGGGCGAAGGCACTTCCTAGGCATTTTTCTCGGAAATTTTTGACGGGAGGACACCTGACCAGATCGGGCGGAGGCCAATTTTCAGCTTTTTTGAGCTCTCAGTCAGTTTTGCCTCGGGCCTAACCGGGCGGAGATCACCCGACCATGTCGGGCGGTCCGAGAGCTTGTACTTCGACGCTTGCCATGGTCTCGTTAGTGCTTGGGGCAACTCATGGGTCATGAAAACTAACCACCCTGCACTAAATAGGCTACAATTGAAAGTTAGTACCCTCTCACTCACTCACTAGAAAGAGCAAAACTAAGAAGAAAAGAAAGAAAAAAATAAAAGAAAGAAAACTAAGTAAAAAAACGAAAAGATACGGGTTGCCTCCCGCAAAGCGCTGGTTTATGAAGGTCTCGCACGACCATGTTACCTCATCACTTATGTCTCAGAAAGAGTAGATTCAAAGCGAATCTCCTCTACAAGGCCTATAAAAGCACCCTCATGGTACAACTTCAAGCGTTGTCCATTCACCTTGAACTTCTCACCTCCATTCTTAGAAATTTCAACTGCTCCATGTGGCTTAACATCAGTCACCACAAATGGTCCTGACCATCGAGACTTGAGTTTTCCAGGAAAAAGTCTCAACCTCGAATTGAATAGTAATACCTTGTCACCCACATGAAATTCCCTCTTTTCTATCATCTTGTCATGAAACTTCTTCGTTTGCTCCTTATAGAGCTTGTGATTCTCATAAGCTTCCAATCTAAGCTCATCCAATTCATTCAATTGAAGAAGTCGTGCCTCACCTGCAGCTTGGAGGTCCAAGTTAATTTCTTTAGTAGCCCATGCAGATAGGTACTCCATTTCAACTGGTAGATGGCAAGCTTTGTCGTACACCATTTGATATGGAGTTGTTCCCAGAGGAGTCTTAAATGCAGTGCGCAGAGCCCAAAGAGTATCATCAAGCTTCAAGGACCAATCTTTCCTTGCTTTGGTGACTACATTCTCCATAATCCTCTTAATCTGTCTGTTGGACACCTCTACTTGGCCACTGTCTGTGGGTGGTAAGCCAAGCCAACCTTGTGAGTGACCCCATGTTTTTTCAACAAAGCCTTAAAAGTGCTCTTATGAAAGTGGGAGCCTCCATCACTGATGACAACTCTAGGCACACCAAAAAGGGGGAAAATTATTTTCTTGAACATCTTCATCACCACTTGAGAGTCATTGGTTGGTGATGCTATGGCTTCAACCCATTTTGTCACATAATCAACACCTACAAAAATGTACCTGTTTCCACAAGAAGTAGGGAATGGACCCATGAAATCTATGCCCAGACATCAAAAGGTTCAACCTCCAAAATACCTGTCTGTGGCATTTCTTGCCTCTTGGAAATATTACCGGTCCTTTGGCAAGCATCACAAGACACACAAAAAGCACGAGCATCCTTGCAAATTGTAGGCTAGTAAAATCCACTCTGGATGACTCTATGAGCTGTGGCTTGGGAGCCTAGATGACCACTAGAGGGCATGCTATGACAATGTTTTAGCACTCCCTCAATCTCCCAATCTGCAACACATCTACGAAACATCCCGTCAGCATATTTTTTATATAAAAAGGGATCCTCCCAGAAATATCTTTTAGCATCATGATAGAACTTTTTGCGCTGCTGGTATGTATGATCAGGGGGATGAGATCCGTCAACACAGTAATTAGCAAAATCAGCATACCAAGGGGATTGGGTAGACATAGCAAGGAGATGATCATCAAGAAAAGAATCATCTATAGGGCCATCTGAGCTCGACTCAAACCTCAAACGAGAAAGATGATCTGCAACAACATTCTCAACACCCTTCTTATCCCGTATCTCCAGATCAAACTCTTGAAGAAGAAGAATACATCGAATGAGCCTCGGCTTCGCCTCCTTCTTGGCCAACAAATACTTGAGGGCGGCATGATCTGTGTGAATAATGACTTTCGAACCAATGAGGTAGGTTCGAAACTTATCAAGGGCATAAACAATCGCAAGGATCTCCTTCACAGTAGTTGCATAATTAATTTGAGCTCCATCCAAGGTTTTACTTGCATCGTAGATGGCATGCAACAACTTTTTATTCCTTTGACCAAGCACTGCTCCCACAGCATAGTCACTAGCATCACACATAATCTCGAACGGCAAATCCCAGTCCGGAGGTTGTATGATTGGAGCAGTTATCAATGCTTTCTTAATCCTGTCAAAGGACTCCAAGCAAGCATCAGTGAAATCAAAAGTGGCATCCTTAAGCAATAATTGAGTTAGGGGTTTCACGACTTTAGAAAAATCTTTTATAAAATGACAATAGAAACCCGCGTGACCAAGAAAACTCCTCACTCCTTTGACATTCACGGGAGGAGGAAGTTTCTCAGTCACCTCAATTTTTGCGCGGTCAACTTGGATACCACGTTCAGAAACAAGATGACCAAGTACCATTCCTTCATTGACCACGAAGTGGCACTTTTCCCAATTCAAGACCAAATTAACATTACAACAACGCTTAAGGACCTTAGAAAGATTATGCAAACACATGTCAAAGTCAGAACCATAAACACTAAAATCATCCATGAATACCTCCATGATATTCTCAATGAAATCTGAAAATATGGCCATCATACATCATTGAAATGTGGCAGGGGCGTTACACAAACCAAAAGGCATTCGGCGGTAAGCAAAAGTGCCATAAGGACATGTGAACGTCGTCTTCTCTTGGTCTTTGGGGTGAATAGGAGTCTGAAAGAAACCTGAATATCCATCCAAATAACAGAAAAAGTTATGATTTGCTAATCTCTCAAGCAACTGATCAATAAAATGGAGGGGGAGTGATCTTTCAGGGTGGTCGTATTCAAGCTGCGATAATCAATACATATACACCACTCCGTGACAACACGAGTAGGAATAAGCTCATCCTTATCGTTCTTAATAACTGTTGTCCCCCTTTTTAAGGAATGACTTGTACCGGGCTCACCCACTTAGAATCAGGAATGGGGTAGATGATGCCCGCGTCAAGTAGTTTCATTACCTCTTTTTTCACCACCTCCTGCATATTAGGATTCAAACGACGCTGTGGTTGTATACATGGACGGTGGTTCTCTTCCAGATTTATTGTATGCATACAAAAGTCAGGGCTAATGCCCTTGAAATCGTCAATGTTATAACCAACAGCTTTCTTATGCATGCGAAGCACAGTGAGAAGCTTTAAAAGCCGGCTATCATCGAGTTTAACACTCACGATCACAGGACAATTCTCTTGATCATCAAGAAATGCATATCTAAGGTGAGAGGGTAATGGTTTTAATTCTACCTTCTTTACCTATGGCTCAGAAGTGGAACATGTAGTTTGCATTACCTCAAAACCTTCGGCCTCATATGTGTCAAAGCCATCCAAAGTAGTTACTTCATCATCACCTTCACGGTTTGAGGCTCCAAAAGTAAGAAGCCTCCAACGGATCAACTAACAAGACGCGAGGAGCATCATATCCAGCAACTTTCTCTATAACATTAATCCTGCAACAAGTGTTCTCAAGCATAGGAGACTTTCACTAGTAGAAAAATACGGAAGGGCTGCGGTCAAAACAGTCCTAAGAGCTGCGTGTTTGGCCAGCAGCCCGATCCGTAGCAGCCCTTCACTAGAAAAGAAGGGCTGCGGTTTCAAACCCCAGCCCTTCACAACGAAGGGGCTGAGGTTCAGGCCAAAAACGCAACCCTTTATTATACGAAGGGCTGCGGTTTTAGGCCAAGAACGCAGCCCTTGTATAAGTGAAGGGCTGAGGTTTAGGCCTAAAACCGCAATCCTTTGTATTCGAAATTTTTTTTTTTAAAAAAAAATCTGCTAGTCCAAAGACCCCCACCCCCTGACCCCGCCCCGCCCCGCACCCCCCACCCCTACACTTCTCCCGCACTCCCCCGCACCCCCACCCCCCCACCCCACCCGCCACCATGCACCCCCACCCCCACCCCCGCCACCACGCACCGCCACCCCCAAGACTCCCCTACACCCCCACCCAACCCGCCGCGCCGCACCCCCATCCCACCCCACCGCTTGCACTCCCCGCACCCCCACTCCCGTCCCCGCCAACCCCGCACCCCCACCCCCCCCGCCCCGCACTCCCCCGCAACCCCTACACCCCCACCCCACCCCACCCTCTCGCCATCCCCAACCCCTTCTGCCCGGCCCCTTCACCCACCGCCCGCCACCACCCCACCCACCCTCTCGCCATCCCCAACCCCCCTGCTGCCAACCCCTCCACCCACCCCGGAACCCCACCAGCCCCCTAGCCCAGCCCACTTTCAAGACCCTACCGTGGCGCCCCCCACCCAACACCTCCCCCTTCAAAAAAAAAAACCAATCGAGTTGCAATATATGACAAGTTTTTCAACGTCATAATTAACTTTAAATATATATATTTAATAATGTAAAAAGTGTACATAGAATTGATACGAACTAGTAGATTAAGCTAATTATATCGCTAAATCCACCAAAATGTATCATAAGCAATCATCACAAAGGTAGGACGCCAACTTACCCCGAACTTCATGTAATTCCTCTATGGTGAAGGCCCTCAAACTTGGTGTGTTATTCATATAAACCTTGTAAAACAACCAAGGAATAAACAGATAATATAAGAATTCAATCATTTATCGTAGTTAGTAGTTCTAAAAATGACATATACCTTCCCGAAATTCAATCAAAAACAAATGCAAGCCTAAAACTCTACACACTAGTTATATTATACCTCATATTATCATGTTCAAAAAGAAAATGGAGTTAAATGACTCGAGAAATAGGAATTGGACGCGAAAAGGCGAAAATAGGCCTAAAATCACATTTACGTTCCCGAAATTCAACCAACAACAAATGCAAGCCTAAAAATCTACACAATAGTTACATTATAGCTCATATTATCATGTTCAAAAAGAATTTGAGGTTAAATGACTCGATAAGTACGAAATGGACGCGAAAAGGCAAAAATAGGCCTAAAATGACCTTTTCGTTCCCAAAATTCAACCAACAACAATTGCAAGCCTAAAAATCTACACAATAGTTACATTATACCTCATATTATCATGTTCAAAATGAATTTGGGGTTAAATTAAATGACTCGATAAGTATGAGTTGAATGTGAAAAGGCAAAAATAGGCCTAAAATGACCTTTTCGTTCCCAAAATTCAACCAACAACAATTGCAAGCCTAAAAATCTACACAATAGTTACATTATACTCCCTCCGTCCCAGAAAGATCTGAACACTTGTTGGGACACGTAGTTTAATGTGATAAGTTGTGGTGTGGTTATCAAATGTTATTTTATTTAAAAAGTAGATGTAATAGGACTTGGTGGGGTATTTTTTATTAGAGGAGAGAGAAAGTTGGGTAACTTTTTATTGATAAAAGGTAGAGTGTGGGCCAAATATGTGTAAAAGAAATAATATATTAATGGTGGGACCATGCCAAGAATGGAAGTGTTCAAACTAATTTGGGACAAACATAAAAGGAAAGTGTTCAGACTATTCTGGGACGGAGGTAGTACCTCATATTATCATGTTCAAAATGAATTTGGGGTTAAATGACTCGATAAGTACGAATTGGACGCAAAAAGGTAAAAATAGGCCTAAAATGACCTTTTTGCTCCCAAAATTCAACAAACAGCAAATGCAAGCCTAAAAATGTTCACACTAGTTATATTATACCTCATATTATCATGTTGAAAAAGATTTTGGAGTGAAGTTACTCAAAATCTAAGAATTGGAAGCGAAAAGGTAAAAATAGGCCTAAAATGACCTTTTCATTCCAAAAAATATGCATGTGCTACATTGGTTTCTAAACCAATTAATACCTATTAGCAATCGATCTAATCTAAACATACATATACTAATAAGTTACATACCTTTTGAAGATCATCGACGTTAGTGCAATGGTTAACGATATGAAACATGTACCTCAGCACGTAATAGCCACATGCAAGTCCATCATCTTTTTGCGGACACTAAATGTTCACCAAAGGATGCATCCAATGACATTCATGTTAGATGTGTAGTATGTGGCGAAAAGTGTTTCTATATAAGGACAAACAAATTAGTCATGTTACCTCGACTGATATCCAAGCAGGAGCTTTTGGTGCTCGAAGTCCTGTTGCACTAATATGCTTCATCGCACTACATCAATACATTATTATAAGATTAGATGTACTAACTGTTTATATATATAAAGATGATGAATAATGTGTAATATTAATAAGTGCGCATATATATATAGTTTCGATTAGGCTACCTATTTAACAATGATTCGATTAATAAGGACCGTTTTAGTTGTCGGCACAAAGAATCAAAGTGGTAGACTTCGTTACGTGACAAACATATCGCAAGCAGTGTCCAATGAGCCATACAACAAGAAAATATAGTTATTATTTATCATAGAACAATTGATAGGTGAATTTAATTATCGAATAATAAAAGTAAAGCAGGTTTAACAAGCATACTGTTCAATATAAGGGACAAGGATGATCTGATGATATCCTAAACGAGATGATGCTTTTAAACTAATATCGAGATACTCTTTCACTTCGGCTTTGTTTTTTAAGCAATTGTCATCTCGTATTATGTTTGGACATAACTAACCAAACACTGACTTATCACTTGATGTTGCAATTTATTCATTGTATAATAACCTGAGAAAACATATTGATTAAAAGTAAACTTACTTATTATGGAAGTTGAATTGAAAACTACTCAAGGCATATGTATATGTATCTTTAATTTATATACTTATGTATTACCTCATGAAAGTTTGTATCATGGAAACATTCAATTATACCCCACATAAGAATTCTTTAATATCGAGCTTAGAAATGAATGTCGATGACTCCTCAAAGTAGTGGAATTGTAGCGCCCCCAAAGGAACCTCTATTGTACTATCATCGGGTAAATCGCTAGCGCACTCATGTAACCAATAGCATGGAATACTAAGGCCTCGCACCACCTCTGGCTCGATAATAAGTGGATTCTTTGTCATAGAAACATTTCCCTTCAACACATTTCGTTCACCTTCATCACGTAAAATTGCCTTCTTATCAGGTGAACATGCCTTCTTTGCACTCCTGTTATGTGAGCAGGCCTTCCCCCAAACCTAGTAATTAGTTAAAAGTAAAGATATTACTGACTATCATAGGAACTATAAAAGAAAACACGCATATATATATGTATGTTAATCATTGTACCTCATCTGAAAACCGCACCAATGCACGCGGCCATAGAACATAACTGCCAAGGGCATCATTCAGTAAATGTAGACCAACTTCTGGCTTCGGCAGCGGAAGAGGTAATTCTTCGAAACCAGACACAATTTCATTGAGGGTGACCACATAGTGATTATCATCCACTAACTGGTTATGCAATCGTACTCGGTCACTAGGGGGTTAAGGTACCCGAATGAAACTATCATAACCTTCTCCTCGAGCTAATAGTTCACATGGTGTCTCCTCCTTTAAAAAAAAACTCCATTTATAGTTAGTCTATGAAACAACATTATTATAGTAAGAATTTCATGCATTTGAGAACAATAGTTGTTTAACAAAGCAAAGGGATTAAGTGATTTACCTTCAACTCGGGTACTACAGGTGGATCAGGTAAAGGTATCATATGATCAATAGATGTTCGTGGATCACTGGTCGGCTGGCTAGGTATAATATCACTACCCTTCTTCAATGCAGCAAAAGTCGGTAAACCCATTTTCTCCAAAATGGCGTTGAAGTTATATGTCATCTCCTCCCTGAGCTCCTCCCGAATTGCAGCTTTCATAGCCTCCACATCTACTGACGCTGCCGAATTCACACTACTTACACTTGATTTTGTCGCTGTAGTGTATTGATCACCATATACCTTTCTCAAACAGAGGCGAACACCTCCTACGCCCCTCACGCGTCCACTCCTTTCCTAAAGTTTCGTGCAATGCATCAATGTGTCCTTTAGGGGTGAACTCACCAGTTGCCTCTTTTTCCTTCAAGCCAATCTACATAAGGATAAGAGAGAAATGCTCGTGAACGCAAAAGTTATATTATATATACCTTATATAACCATTTTTTTTGTACTTACAATGGCGTTGGCTATCTGTTCTATACCGGGATCAGGCAAGACTCTTTTTCCCTTTGCATCAACCCCATGCATCGAACACCACCAATCGAGGACTCTATCTGGTTGTCGAGGCTGTGCAACTGTCGTCGTAGAGCTAGTCCCTGTTACCGTCGTCGACCCTATTGTTGAGTAATGGTTGAACATCCACTTCTCTCTCGCCTCATTGTACGAATGAGCACCCAAATGATGATAATACTTCCTAGCTTTTGCACTCGCGCTACTTTTCTCACGACTTGCGTAAAACACACAATTGTAAACAAAGGTTAGGTACGGTGTTGTACAGTAATACTGGAGCTAAGTGTAGTAAATCTTAGTAAAATATTCTTACAATAGCTTGTGGGGTTGTTTTTTGGGCAACAAATGATTCCCACTCTTCGGGTTTGATAGTTTTTCATATCTGAAATGCTAATTTGGAGGGTTCAGATGATGTTTCCGGTGAAGCCTCAGGGCCGGATAGTGTTTCTCCGCCGTAGATGTTCTTCTTCTTTGTACCTACTACTTTCCTCCGCTTAGTGATCCACCCAGACACTAACTTAGCCTTGAAATCTCTGAATCTCTGGGCAATCGCGGATATAAATACATTCTTCTTGGCTTCATCATCTTCGATATTGAATTGATTCTACAAAAAACGCAGTTCACAAATTAGTTTTCGCAAATGTTGTAATTTATATGCAATCAGTAATATTACACATATATTTAACTAAATAATTAAGAAACTAAACGTCATTGTACCTGAAGCTTACCATAGTATCTTCCCATAGACACCGCTTCAACCCCTCGGGCACATCTTTCCATGAGTGCAGAATGGAGAGTTTATGCATGCAAATGCCAACTTGCATGCAAATGCCAACTTGCATGCTATACTTTTGACGCCACTTTCCATAAGGTTGACCCATATTATCGTACTCCAAAGTCATATTTGTGTGTTTCCCTAGTGACTTTGTAGGTCCCCTTCCTTTTCTCTTTTTCGTCGCCAATGACTTCCTAGACATTTGTGCATTTAATTCTTCACGCCGAGGTCGAGCCAATTTACCCCGTTCCTTTCTCGCATCGAAAGACTCATCCTCGGTAGTGTGTTCAGCACTCGTGCTCTTATCCATATGCACCTCCTCTATCTCCCTGAAATTGTACAAATATACGCATTAATATACATAAAGCTCAAGATAAAAAAAATTCACATTGGCACTAGGGGGTCGTGTGCGTGGGGGATGTGTGCAGTGGAGGGGAGGTGGGGTCCGTGGAGCACGGGGGATCTCGTGCCGTGGGGGGGGGGGGTTTGTGTGCGGGGGGATCGTGCGGTGGGGGGTCCGGGCAGGGGAGGGGAGGGGTGTGCGGGGGAGGGCTCCGTGCGGGGAGGTGGGTTTTTGTGCGGGGGAGGGGAGGGGGCGGGCGGCTGTGGGGTTGGGGGGTCCGTGTGCGGCGGGATCGTGCGGTGGGGGTCTCGGGCGGGGAGGGGAGGGTGTGCAGGGGAAGGGGGTGCGGTGGGGGGCTGTGCGGGGGGCTTGGGAGGGCGGGCAACGGTTGGGGAGGGCTGGCATGGGGCGGGCAGAGGTAGATACTAACCCCCGCCGACCACCGCCAACCCCCCCCAAGCCACCGCCAACCCTCCCCCACTACCGCCCAACCCTCCCCTCCCCACAGCCCGCCCGCCCCACTGCGCACGCCCCACTCCTCTCCCCCCGCACACCCCTCCCCTCCCCGCCCGCACCCCCCCCACGCGGAAATCCCCCCCGCACACGTACACCCCCTCCCCACACCCCCGCCCACCCTCTCCCCTCCCCTCCCTAGCATAATCACCCCCCCTCCCCGCACGTAACCCTCCCATCCCCCCACTATCGCCCCTCCGCACAACTTCCCCCCCTTTTCTTTAAGCCTTTTTGTTTCCAAATTTCATTTACATGAGAATTTATGCATAAAAACCTAATATTTAGTTTCATTCTACCTCATATTGGCATATGCAACAAAAGATTGGAGTTAGATCAACAAAAATATAAAAAAATGAGGCGAATTGGCCAAAATAGGCCTAAAATGACCTTTTCGTTCCCGAAATTCAACCAACAACAAATGCAAGCCTAAAAAAACACACAATAGTTACATTATACCTCATATAATCATGTTCAAAAAGAATTTTGGGTTAAATGACTCGATAAGTAAGAATCGGACACGAAAAGGCAAAAATAGGCCTAAAATGACCTTTTCGTTCTCGAAATTCAACCAACAACAAATGCAAGCCTAAAAATCTACACAATAGTTACTTTATACCTCATATAATCATCTTCAAAAAGAATTTGGGGTTAAATGACTTGATAAGTACGAAAGGGACGCGAAAAGGCAAAAATAGGCCTAAAATGACCTTTTCGTTTCCGAAATTCAACCAACAACAAGTGCAAGCCTAAAAATCTACACAATAGTTACATTATACCTCATATAATCATTTTCAAAAATAATTTGGGGTTAAATGACTCGATAAGTACGAATCGGATGCGAAAAGGCCAAAATAGGCCTAAAATGACATTTTCATTCCCGAAATTCCACCAACGACAAATGCAAGCCTAAAAATCAACACAATAGTAACATTATACCTCATATAATCATGTTCAAAAAGAACTTGGGGTTAAATGACTCGATAAGTACGAATCGGACGCGATAAGGCAAAAATAGGCCCAAAATGACCTTTTCGTTCCCAAAATTAAACCAACAACAAATGCAAGCCTAAAAATATACACAATAGTTCCATCATACCTCATATAATCATGTCCAAAAATAATTTGAGGTTAAATGACTCGATAAGTACGAAAAGGACGCGAAAAGGCAAAAATAGGCCTAAAATGACCTTTTCGTTCCCGAAATTCAACCAACAACAAATGCAAGTCTAAAAATCTACACAATAGTTAGATTATACCTCATATAATCATGTTCAAAAAGAATTTGGGGTTAAATGACTTGATAAGTACGAAAGGGACGCGAAAAGGCAAAAATAGGCCTAAAATGAGCTTTTCGTTCCCGAAATTAAACCAACAACAAATGCAAGCCTAAAAATCTACACAATAGTTACATTATACCTCATATAATCATGTTCAAAAAGAATTTGGAGTGAAATGACTCGTTAAGTACAAATGGGACGCAAATCGACTAAAATAGGCCTAAAATGACCCGAGAATCAGGTCACATGGCAATGGAATGCCCATCACCTGGTAGCGGCGGAGGTTGTGGGAATTGTTACAAATGTGGAGAGCCCCTACTACTGCCCCCCCACTGCACACCATCATTGCCATGTAGGCCTAAAATGACCTTTTCGTTCCCCGAATTCAACCAACAACAAAAATAAGCCTAAAAATCTACACAATAGTTTCGAATTGGAGAAATTAGACAGACCTGAGTATATGTCTCATGATTTATTGACCTTCCGCCGTTTCTTAGGATATCCAAGTACATGTATCCCTTTCGTGTGATCTACACGCATATAATTCTCCGACATATTCACATCATCTTCCAAACTATTTTCAGGATAGGTAAAAGTTGGGATGTCCTCAAATGCGTCATATTCTTCCTCATTATCAACATCACCAATACCGAGGATACTCCTTTTACAAGGTACAACAATTGACCACTTATTATCAGCAGGATCAGTTACAAAAAATACTTGCTTAACTTGTGATGTAATTACAAATGGCTCCTGAGTTTCACGTAGATGACTAAGGTCAACAAGAGTGAATCCGCAAGGATCATCTTTTCTTACGCAACGTCGATTATCGTCAACCCACTTGCAACACAAGAGGCAAATATTAAAAGTACAGTAGTCCAGCTCCCATATTTCTTGTATTCGCCCATAATAATTGATGTCAGCAAGTACAAGCGACTTATCCTTCGAGCTTGCTTATTGTGTAGATGACGCCACAAGTAAAACACCACTATTTTGCTGCGATGTTGACTTCAGATCTTGACGTGCAGTCCAAAACGTATACCCATTAATATCATAACCCTCATAAGAGCGTACAGCTTCACGAGGACCAAATGTTAACCACTTGACTGTTTCAAGAGCACTTTCATCCAAATCATTCACTACGTACTCGTTTATGAAACCAATCAATGAAAGTCTTGTTATTCATTTGCGTCAATGCCCTTACTCCTTTTCCAGGATTGCTAACATGTAATTCCTCCATATGTTCATTTAAATAAGGATGGACAGCTGCTACGTGATGCAATACAAATAAGTGAGCTTGTGTATGCTTTTCTACGGAAGGTGTAATCAATTTTAAACCAATTGCACCCTTGCCCTCAAGTCTGCCCTCGTGTCGGGATGTCGGAAGTCCAACAGGATCAACACTAGCAAAATACTCAGCCACAAAATTACTGATCTCTTCACCCACAATCCCTTGAATTATACTACCGTCTGGTTGTGCAAGATTCCGAACTTTATCCTTCAAAGTACCCATATATCTCTCAAAAGGATAGCACCACCTCAAAAACACTAGACCACACAACTTAATTTCTCGAACTAGATGGACAATGAGATGGACCAAAATGTCAAAGAATGCCGGGGGGGAACATCTCAAATTTGCATAGAGTTTTAACTACTCTGGCCTGCAAGGAATCGAAGGTCGACGGTTCTAGGACTTTGCTGCATATTGTATGGAAAAATGAACAAAGTTCTGTAATGGTGTGCCTCACATGCTTTGGAAGTATCCAATGAATTGCAGTCGGTAAGAATACTTGCATCATGACATGACAATCATGAGATTTTATACTCGATAACTTCAACTCACCATTTAAGGTAACAAATCGCTTCATATTCGATGAGTAGCCAGTTGGAACCTTAATGCCATACAATGACTCGCAAAAATTCCGTTTCTCTGCACGCGACATCGTGTAGCAAGCTGGTGGCAAATAATTCTTCTCTGAATCCTCCACCTTCTTCTTACTTTTCTGAGTTTCATCATCAACCCTTTCCTCCACTACTTTCTTCTTCCTTCTGTCCCTTTTCTGAGCCCACAACTCTGGTCGAAGCGCCTGTTTTTCCAAGTAAAGTCGTGACGCCTTAACATCTTTTGTTTTTCCCGAAATATTTATAAGTGTCGCAAGATAGCTTCGCAAACATTCTTCTCTATGTGCATGACATCCAAACAATGTCTGACCTTTAGATCTTTCTAATATGGAAGTTTCCAAAAGATGGGCTCCTTTTTCCGTAATCTTGTAGGTTGATCAACCTCACTAGCAGGTTTACCAAAGATTGTTTCAATGGCCTTAACCTGATTATAAACTTCAGTACCAGTTAATGGTCTACGAGCAACTTCTTCTTCAACCGTCCCATACTCCCATCGAATGCCTTCTTCTTAAACCGATAAGGATGGTCGCGTCTGAGGAGCCTTCGTGTGCGCATATAGACATGTTTGCAGCCCTTAAGGTGTGTAGACTTCATGTCATCTACACAAATCGGGCAAGGTTGTTTTCCTCTAGTCTTATACCCAACTAAGTTCCCATAAGCTTGGATAATCGTTCATAGTACAAAAAAGCATGGCACGCAGAGTGAACATCTCATTAGCATACGCATCAAATACTAACACTCCTTCGTTCCACATCTTCTGTAAATCTTCAGCAAGTGGTTGGAGGTATACATCTATGTCATTTCCAGGTTGTTTGGGCCCCGATATAAGAAACAATAGCATGATGTACTTGTGTTTCATGCACAACCAAGGAGGCAAGTTATAAACCACTAAAACTAATGGCCATGTACTATGATGCGAACTAAGATTGCCAAAAGGGTTCATGCCATCCGTACATAATTCAAGCCTCAGATTCCTACCCTCATTACCAAATGACTTATGCACCCTGTTGATACTTTTCCACTCATGCGAATCAGCCGGATGCTTGAGCAAACCGTCTTTCTTTCTACGATCTGCATGCCACCTCAAATTCTTCGCATCTCCTTTAATTGATAACATGCGCTTAAATCTAGGTATTATGGGTAGATACCACAACACCTTAGCTGGTGGTCCTTCACTACCTCCAGCTCCTTCACTACCTCCAGCTCATTCACGCTTGTACCTCGACAATCCACAACGTGGACACTCATGTAAATGATCATACTCATTACGATAAAGCACACAATCGTTAGGACAAGCATGTATCCGCTCGTACTCTAAATCGAAAGGACACATCAGTTTCTTCACATAATAGTACGACTTTGGCAGTTCATTTCCATCAGGGAGCATATCAGCTAAAACTTCCAACAACGATTTGAAACTAGAGTTCGTCCAACCAGCTTTCGACTTAATGTTGAACAATGTTATCAAGGCGGAAAGTTTGGTGTACTTTGTACAACCTTGATACAACGGCTTTTCAGCAGCCTCAGACATAGACTCAAAAATACGAGGTCGCTTACACGACAGATCTTCAACCTCGTGTATTATCTCGTCTACCCGATCCCAATCATCATCTGCAAACTCATCATCCAAATTCTCATCCCCAAACTCATCATCCTTCTTTTCTTCACATACATCGTTCATTACTCTAGAGCTTCCTATATACTTCTCCTGCTCACCATGCCAAACCCATACGTGGTATTGAGGCCTAAACCCA
Organism: Beta lomatogona; assembly: GCA_947646795.1. Classification (NCBI taxonomy): domain Eukaryota; kingdom Viridiplantae; phylum Streptophyta; class Magnoliopsida; order Caryophyllales; family Amaranthaceae; genus Beta; species Beta lomatogona. Next base: position 527,207 of record CANSNZ010000480.1, read on the forward strand.
TGGCGAAAGACATGCTCCCTAAGCAAATGTATACTACTAACCTTGCTCACATTTCTACAATCGACACAAGGACAATAAAAGTCGACTGCTCCAGAGGATGCTTGATATTGTAATGTAGATGTACAGAATTCCAAGACCCCATTCACAAACTCAATCGATTCAAGACTACCATACATCCAAGTGCGATCCATCTCATTCAAGAAGACCTATAATAATTAAACACAATCAATAATTATAATGCATCAATCATTATTTCAGTACATACACTCACATATTCAAATCACACACGTATAGAGCAAGCTAAGATAGTGACATGTTCAAATGTATGCATGCAGCCGAAGGTCTTTATTACTCCAACCTAACCCATCCTTGGACGTCTAATCTCACTAGTGAATATATGCCAACTTTTCCATTCTAAGGAAAATTCGGCAGCATTTCCCTACAGTTCTCCAAGTACACAATGTAGATAATTGCTTATCTGCATATGTACCCAGAGAACTATGTAAAGAAACAATAAGCCAAGAATTTCCTCAGAATTGAAAAGAAGACACACATTCACCACCTAAGTGAGATCAAACGTCCAAGAACAGTCCCAAACCGGGGACTATTCAAGACTTACTCCTAATGAGTAAGTCTTGAATGGGTATCTAGGCATGTGATGATGATTCAAACAATTTCTAGATTTCATAGCTAAATTACATTGCGTTTTCATACAATCTCATATCAAGAAATACATACACTACACAAGATTGATAATGTGCCCACTAGGGGTGTGCAAAATCGGATATCGGATCCGATCCGATCCGAAATTTCGGATCGCCAAAAATCCGATTCGAATATTTCAGATATCCGGAGATTTCGGATCGGATCGGATCCGATATCCGATCCGGATATCCGAATATCCGAAAAAAATATCCGAAACTTTATTTTACACAAGGAAGCTTATGGCCCTTTGGTATTCATTTGATTCAAAGCCACTGCCACTGGGCTGGCCCATTATTCTAATCATATGGCAGAGTATAGTGCTGGCAGGAGGCAGCCCATATGGGCCTATGGCCTTTTGGTATATTACATACATAATGTCATAATGATAAATGATATTATTATAAGTGGCCACCCAAAATCAATTCTCAATTGCAATGATACGCAAACACAGACCTGGAAATCAAAGATTTCACAATCCAAGAATTTCACAAAACTGGAGAGAAAGAATTTCACACAAAGATTTCCATTTGGTAATTCATATTTTACACAAAACTCAGACTTGCACAAACACAAAATCCAAGAATTTCACGAAAAAAAAAGGAGAGAGAGAGAAAGGAGAATTTCACGCACAAAAAATGAAGAGAGAGAGAGAGGAGAACACACCCTAGACTTGGACGGATCTAATTGCTTTCCTGCTTCCGTTCCATTTCAGCCGCTCCAGCACCGGCACTGGCACTGGCAGCCGTAAAGTGAAGAGAGGACTTGAGGTACGAGCCATGAGGTTGAGGTACGGCACCGGTAGCCATGACGAGTGAGACTCGGGTAGGGTTGGGGTTTTGGGATGTTTTGAGATTGAGTAAACTGTAAACTCACTAAACTAGTTAACTGTGCAATGTGGACTCATGGACTGTGGAATGTGCAGCCCATTTGGATATTTTTTGTGAAAAAAAATTTCGGGTTTTCGGATATCCGAAATGAAAAAAAACCGATCCGTATCCGATCTGAAAATCCGATATTTTTTTCGGATATCCGATCCGAAATATCCGAAAACCAAAAACCGGATCGGATATCCGAAATTTCGGATCGGATTTTTTTGCACACCCCTAGTGCCCACCCCCTGCGAGCCCTCCCCCCCTGCCCCCCCCCCAACCCTCCCCCCCAACCCTCCCCCACCCCCGCCGCCCCTCCTGCCCCCCCCCCCCCGCCCCCCCCTCCCCTCCCCCCCCACCTCCCCCTCCCCACCCCCGCCCAAGATCCCCAGCCCCTCCCCCACCCCCCCCAGCCCCTCCCCCACCCTCCGCCCAAAGACTCCCTACCCACCCTCCCCAGCCCCTAACCCACCCCGTACAATCACATTTTACAACACAAAATAGAAGTGAAATGAAATTAAACAAATTAATTAGAGAAATGAAAAAGAGGAGAGAGAGTGAGAGGGGAATCACCGACAATGCAGTAGTAGTGGTGGTGGCGTCAAGGTGCAGTGGAGGAGAGAAAAGAAGAAAAGAAGAAGGAGCGCGAGGGTCCAGCGATGGTGCGTTACTCAGGCGACGGTTCCAGTGACGACGCGTCAATGTCGGTGCTCCGGTGATGGGTCGTTGCTCCGGCGTCAGGGCTCCAGTGATGGGGCGTTAGGGCTGTGCGAGCGAGTGAGAGGGAGGGGTTTTTCACTCGTCAAATTTTTCTAAGTAAGGAAGAGAGGGAAATTTGGGAGAGATGTCTACTGTGCGTATGCGCGCAAAATTGAAATATGGGATGGGATGTGAAGGGCTGCGGTTTCTAAGCTAACCGCAGCCCTTCATTAATAGGGTTGCGGTTAGCCTTAAAACCGCAGCCCTTCATATCGTACGTAGGGCTGCGTTTTCTGGTTAACCGCAGCCCTTCATACACGAAGGGCTGCGTTTTCCAAAAAACGCAGCCCTTCCAGCGCAGCCCTTCCGTTTTTTTCCCCGAGTGTTTAGAGCATTAGAAAGCTTAAAAGTCACAGTATTATCATGAACACTCAAAGTAAGAGAACCAATGTAACACCACGGATTTTCGCTCATGATTTCTTCGAATTATTTTCCCTTAATTATTATTTTTCGTTAAAATTAGAATATTTTACTTCTTAAAAATATTATCTCTTATATTATTATTTTTTTTTAACTTTTAAAATGCTATATTTATAAAATTTATTTGATTAGAAATTATATATTTTGAGTAGTTAAATTGCGCGTTTGAGCTAGTATTTTTATTTTATCGTTCCAGCACTTGGACCGTCGTAACGATTTTTAAATCGTGGTACTAAAACCCCTTCTAATGCTGTCCCAAAAATCAGACTTTTTGAAGTATGAGATGTGACTTTTGATCACCTTATAATCTTGTAACCCCTTTGTAACCTCCCCATTAATTTCCAAATTAATTCCCATTATTCTAGCTCTTCTAACCCCCTTTAGAACCAACTTGCTGCTGGAAATTGATCAGAAAATCAGTCCTTTTTCCCCATTCTATGCGACCATTTGAAGAGACAAAGTTGAGAGGAAAAGTTCATCTCGGTTTTCCCTGCTACACATTCACGAAAATGGCTATCACCGGAGATCTAACCGTTGGATGGTTCTAAAATTTGGACAGCATGTTGAGAACATCTGGGCCTTCATTGTGACTGGAGCGATATTGGGTCCGTGCTTTCAATTACCAGGAATCGTGATCGGAACAGAGCAGCACATAGTGGAATTTATGATGGTCAAGAAGAAGGATGCAAGCAATTGGGGGTCTTCAAAGGTAACTAACGGTTTTCCTAGAACGGTTAGAATTCATATAGGGATTATACTAGTTCTAATTGTGAAGTTTGGGTTAGTATTAATTTAGGAATTTGGGTAGGAATAATTTACTTGTTGTATCTTCGTTTACATGAATTTTTATGAACTATATGATTGGTGGTTACTTGTGAAATTGTGTTGTTGGTTTGTTATGTTTATATAGAGCCATGATTATTATGTTTAGGCTGCTATACAATGTGGTTATACGCACAATCCCATGTTCTCATTTGCTTGATTATTGTTGATTTGCATAAGTTTAAAACATGAAACTTTGAAGTATAAGTGTGTAGTTGTGGTAAGTTTTGAATGAGCATGGCTTGATAAAGATTGGATAATTGTATCGCATGGTTGCTGTCGTGCTTTCGAGCTACTGCCTGACAATAGCGTTGGTGCGCCCACACCAGCGTCACTACATACTGGCGGGGTTTTGGTTGTTTTGTGGGTCTTGTTATTGGCCTGTTAACTTCGTGCTTGTTTGTTATGCATGAAGATGATGGTGGATAGCTGTGTATTACATTCTTACTGCTCTCTCTTTTGTTGTGGGTTTTGGATGCAGGATTATTGAGTTCCATCTTTTCATGTTAATGTGTTGTGTTAATTACATGATGTTATGGAATGCATGCTGTGAGATGTGGTAATCATGGGTTATATAATGGGCTTGTATTTCTTTTCTTTTTTTCTGATTAAATTATAGAATTGCTTCATGTTTCATCTTGTGAGTTGGTTGTAGTTGTTGGCTACAAACTACATCATTGTGAGGTTTAGTTTTGGAACATGATTCTGAATTTCTTGTTCGGAATTTCTATTTTCATATTTATCACATTATGATTTAGCTTTATAATATAATATGGTGCTTTTGGCATGTTTAATGCTTTATCATTATGGTTATGATTTTATGGGTTGATATATATATATATATATATATATATATATATATATATATATATATATATATATATATATATATATATATATATATATATATATATATATATATACATATATATATACATACATATACATACATATATACATACATATACATACATATATATATACATATACATATATATATATATATATATTGGAATATTTTATGATGGTATTGAGTATGAAATTTGAGTGGGTTGTTCGGATGAAATTATTTTATTTTGGGATCTTGAAATTGTTTCCAAGCTATTGTATTTCTATTTTCTTGTTGAGCTAAGTTATATTTTCGAAGACAATATTATTAATATTATTCTTATTATTATTGTTGAGAAGATTGTGATGTTGTTTGATGTAATTGGAATTAATGGGTTGATTCCCTAAAATTCTTGCAGTTTGGAATTTATGGGTAGATGCCCTAAAATTCTTGCAGTTTGGAATTGATGGGTTAAGACCCTAGATTCTTGCAGTTTGATGTAAGACCTTGAATGGCATTCTGCAGATGATGAAAATATATTATTTATTATTTGTTTTTATTTGAGGATGATGACTAGTGAGACGTCATGGTCTCCTAGGAATGAACAGTCACTGTGTACTGAGCAGGGTACACAGTTTATACTTACATACTGAGCAGGGTGTGTAGGTCCGTCTTGGTTAGAGGTCGAGAAGTACTGAGCAGGGTACTATCTCGCATCAGAGTGTGGCCATACTAGACATAGGCGAGCAAGGTCCTAATACTATAACCAAATAGGAACAGTGGGTTGCGATCCACTTATGTTCAGTTCCTCCTCAAATGTGTTAAGAAGATTATTTTGGAAACATTACAATTATTGGTTATATTGTTCATATTATTATTTCATTTAAATTCGAAGGTTTATTTTGTTGATCCTTGAGTTGATCATATGTACATTTATTTGTCTAATCATTCTGTTAACTTTACCCTATTTGTGGATAGCTTGTTGTATTATATTGTTTCTGTTGTACTTATTTATTTATTTGTTTATTTGATTGTTTGAAGTGTATTTCTGAGATATTGTGTATGACTTGATTGTTAAAACTTTTATAACTCTTATATGAATCCTAATTGGGCTGGGAGAGTTGTTAGTTACTCCCCACTGATTGTGGATGTTTGTTGATATATTTTACAGGTGGTTGTTTCGTGTTATGGGAAATGAGAGAAAGGCTATTTTGGATTTTTGTTTGATACTTTTTATTTATATTTATATTTACTACATTGGGTTTATGAGGTTGTTTTGCCTCTTCATGGATATCTTGGATTATCTTAATTGGGTTTTATTTTTATTTAGTTTATTTAACCCTTATTTAGAGTGACATTTCCGTCAGACGATATTTCCACTATCGTCATTTCTTTAATAGAATGCTCTATTTTGTTTATATTATGTTTATAAAATGACAGAGTGTTACAACCAGACTTGACATCAATAATAGCACCAGCAGTACATAAGAAAGGTCTACCCAAGATGATGGGGATTTGACTATCCTCTTCCATATCTAGTACTACAAAATCAACAGGTATATAGAATTTTCCAACCCGAACAGGAACATCCTCTAAAATACCCAAAGGATATTTTACAGAACAATCTGTCATCTGCAAAGTAATTTGCGTGCACTTTAAGACTCCCATGTTCAGTTTATTACAGATAGATAAAGGCATAACAGATACACTAGTTCCTAGATCACATATAGCCTTGTCAATAAATAAAGCACCTACATGACAAGGGATGGAAAAACTACAAGGATCCTTGAGTTTTGGTGGGATTTTATTCTACAATACAGCACTACACTCTTCAGTTAGAGCAACTCTATCTAGACCACCAAAATCCTTCTTCTTAGTGATCATATCTTTCAAAAACTTAGCGTACACAGGTACTTGAGAAATTAAATCAGTAAAAGGAATTGTTACCTCAAGGTTCTTGACCATGGCCAAGAACTTACCAAGTTGTTGATCGACTTTTGATTTTTGCATCCTGTGGGGAAAAGGTAGTGGTGGTGTAGGAGAATAAGTAACCTTCTCCTTTTGCTTTCTTGCTTCATCTACCTTCCCTTGCTCAATGTCAGTTTTTGAGCTATCCTCGCCTTCTTTTTCATCCACTACATCATTCTGAACTAGAGGTGGTGAATCATCAGTAGGCATAAGGGGGGCATCATACTGTGTACCGCTTCGAAGAGTGACAGCATTAGCAGTTTCCTTGGGAATTGCTTGCCCCGGTAGATGACCTGGTTGCCTCTGCACATTGTTTCCGGCCACGTGAGCGAGTTGAGTCTTCAAATGTTTTGTAGTGTTTTTTAACTCTTTGATGCTCTCTTCATGACTCTTCTGCATAGAAACCATCATCTTCATCAGATCAGACATAGTAGGCTCTTGAGAACCGGCATTCTGAGAAGTTTGCTGCTGATAGCCTTGGTGTGAAGGCCTATTGAAACTAGGAGGGGGGGATTCTGAGGAGCCCCTTAGTAATATTGTTGTCTAGCAGCATGTTGTGGTGGGTTTTGATGAGGTGGTTGATATGATGCTTGTGGTATAGGTTGAGGGTTCTGAGCATTATTGTTTTTGTAGGAAAAATTAGGATGGTCCCTCCAACCTGGGTTGAATGTGTTGGAATATGGGTTGTGTGGAGGTCTCTACTGAAAAGCATTTGCATGCTTCATCTGATTCGTGTCAGGTTGATTATAGGAACAATCATAGCCAAAGTGGCATTGAACACCACACACCTCACAGTAAGAAGAGGTAATAGGAGACATGGAAGACATAGCATTAATACTCATAGGGGGAGTATTAGACTGTGAATGTGAATCCATCTTCATGCTCAACTGGGAGACTTGTGCAGACAACAAGGCATGTGCATCAGCATCCAACTTTTTCTTTGTAATAATCCTGGAAGAACTATGATCATTTGCTGCTAAGTTGGCCAGAAAACTGTACCCTTCATCCACCTCCTTGTCTAGGAAAACACCCCTCAGCAGATGAATCTAAGGTACTCTTGATTTGGGGTTGTAAACCATTGTAGAATGCTTGGGTGATGAACCACTTGTCAAGATTGTGGTGTGGGCATTCTCTCTGCAGCTCCTTGAACCTATTCCATGCTTCCTTCAATGTCTCATCAGGTTCTTGTTGGAAGGTAGCAAGCTTGTGTCAGAATTCTACAGTCTTCGTAGGAGGGTAGTATTCTTTCAGGAATGCTTCAGAAATAGCACTCCATTCAGTTTATGTGACATCATTGAGCCATTTTTTAGCTTTGTCTTTCAAAGAGAACTCAAATACCATGACCTTCAACTGATTAGGAGTGACCCCTTGATGCTTAACGGTACGACCGAGTTATTGAAACCGTTGTAAATGATTTGCAGGGTCTTCAGATGCATGCCCTCCAAACTGGTTCTGTTGGATCATATGAATGAGGGCAGACTTGATTTCAAAGTTGGCCGCTTGTATGTCAGGCATAGTAGGGCTTGTGGGAACATTGTCAGGGGAGGTACCCCATAAGACTTCAATGACTTAGGAGGCATGATTGATTATGCTGGTTCTTCCGTGGATTTTCCCTAATTAGCAGACTGCTGCTTCTTCTTTTGTTGCTTTTTGAGTTGCCTGATGGTTTTCTCATGATCATGGTCAGTTAGAATTGGAGTACCTGTTCTTTTAGACATGGGCATAAAAGAAACAAAGAAAAATATGCAGTGAGATTGCCTCAATTGGAACTTGAAGTTCTAATGAGACAGTAGGAATAGTTTAAATAATTAATCAAAAAGCTATAGAACTAGTCGTCTCCCCGGCAACGGCGCCAAAAATTTGATGGGTTTTAAAATAGTATCGCAAGTGCACGGTGTCTGTTGTTAGCAGATACTTAGCAAATACGGGTCGATCCACAGGGAAAGGAATTCTACAGATTAATGTTCAATTACTTAACTATTCAGACAGAAAAGTTGTTTATTGACTAATAACTAAGGTGAAATAAACTAAATCACAAGAGAAAGAAATTTATCAAATAATTAAAAATCTAGGGCATTCGATCGGTCCACCATGCTTATACCAATCAGGAGGGTTCAAAAAACTAATAATAATTAGGTATAGGGTCAATCAATTAGAGTAGGCGTTAATCCTATGATCGGGTCTTAACACTCTTAAGGCAATATATGCAGTACGGTCACATCACATTATTAGACTCATTAGTGTGTTCTAGGCCTTTAAAAGTAGGATCTTGATCAATACAAACAATTATTAGCCAGAAACGGTTCATGAAATTGTACACTAACATAAATCGCAGATAAAAATGAATCACACTAGAATTGCTCTAACCACAACCTAATTATCAAAGAAATCAAGAATAATAAATCATCGTATAAACATGGCTTCCCTCACTAAGCCCTAGAGATGAATCTACTCACTCATGGCAAAGAAAACACAAACAATAATCATTGAAATATTCATACTTGAAGCAATTAAAAATAATAAGAGACAAATACTTGAAAGTAAATAAGAACTATGAAAGAGATAATTACTAATTGATAGGAAAATTGAAGAACTTGAATTGAACTTGAATTAATCTCCAATGTGCAATAATTAGGGCTAGAAAGAAACTAGAGTTTTATAGAACTAAGGAACATAAAATCAAAATCAGAAATTAAGGTAGATCCCCCTAAAATATTTTACAAAGCTATTTATACTAACTCCTAAAAAAGGAAATAAAAAAGTCTGGATTTTCAGTTTTCGGGTCAACCGCCCGATCAGGCGGCAGGCGCCCGATGCCATCGGGCGGGCTTCGTGCGATGCAGTTCTCCAGCAGGCATAAGCAAGCAGGGCGCCCGATCAGACCGGGTGAGTACGCCCGATCGGGCGCTATCAGCGAATTGCGAGGGGGCAACATACGCCCAATCGTGCCCGAGAGGATTGACATTTAGAGAAAAAGGGCCGCCTGATCGGGCGGTGGTCGCCTGACCAGGTCAGGCGAGCCTTCAAAAGGGGTTTTCTTGGCCTTTGACGCCAAGACTGCAAAACTCTTCACACCCGAAGGCTTTGGGAAGTAGCCTCGGGCCTCGGAAACTCATACACTTGCCTCCTAACTCTCTCAATTCTATTGTGGCATCAAGAATAGCAGAAAATAGGGAAATAATTCCCTAAAACCTGAAAATTATCATAAGACACAAAACCACAACTAGATGGAAAATGTTAGTATAAAATAGCTCCTAAGAGCACTATTTTGCAAGCATTTCAACAAAGAAGCGGTGAGAAAGGAAGATATAAAACTATAATATCAGTGCACCAGGTTGGTAATTGATATTAACTTCATATAGTGAGTTTTATAGAGATATAGTGAAATTATATACAGATAGTGGATTTTATTAACGAAAAACATATAGTGAAATTATATGCATGATATAATATATTTCTGCATGATATAGTAGGTTTCTGCATGATATAGTGGATTATTCAGAAATGATACATGCTTTTGTCCTGGTGCACACTAATATTAACGTGAACGGGACTACGCGAGTTACATTGAAAAATTTGGGGCACTTTAAGTAATTTACCCCGACTTCTATTAGAAGGCTTTGGTGTGAGAATTAGCCAATTAGGAACTCCACATTTCTCCTCTCGACACTTGGTAAGTTGAATTTGGAAGTTTCCATATTCCCTTAAATAAGAAATATTCATAAAGATGGCCACATTAGCATCATATTAAAGATGTAAGATGGAGGATATGTGTTTACTCCATTTTACTTAGAAAAGACTCATCTAATATGGCCTGCCATTACTTAGGGATGGAGGGAGCATAGTGTTTTGAATCTTATTAACGGTCAAAACTTGTAACAACAGCGAAAATAGTGTTGCCATATAGAGTAATGGAAGCATTAACACAGAGTAATGCCTTATCTACTGTCTCAGGAAGAACGCGACGGGTCAAATGAATATGCAGATTACCAACCTGCAGGATCATTAAACACCACAGATCAGCTCACTAATGATATCGACAACATTGATGCCATCTTCTTGATCGGAGACATATCATACGCCAACGGATACATCTCACAGTGGGACCAATACACTGCACAAGTAGAGCCACTAGCCTCAGCTGTGCCCTTCATGGTGGCAAGGTTTCATCTATACTTCAATAATCTGCTCTCTTTCATCCCAAATTTATATGCCACGTTTTATCAAGTGTCATTATTAAAACTCGTGAGTTAATATGTTCTAAATTATGCATTTCAACACTGCTAATGTAATAATGTCCTCGCCCACAATTTCTTTTTGCTTTCTTAAGACCATTAAGATTGAAAGTATGTTTGATTTAGCGACTGGGACTGTCCCGAGTCTGGCTGTGGCGTATGTGGTGCTTGTTTGTTTTAGCACATATATCTAACACAAAGAAGTAATGATTAATACTTTAAACACAAAGAAAATGAATATCTAACAATATCTCAGGTGATCATATTTTTTTCCACTTATTAGGAAAATTTATGATCAAAATTTAAGAAGTTTGATTCCCAAGCAGAGAAATGAGAAATTTAGCTGGAAGAAGAGGGAGTAAATATGTTTAGTTTTCGATGTGGGACTAGAGAATCTTGCTTGATTTAAAATGACTACTACAACATGCTAATATACATTTCTTTTGTTATTTGTGGTAATCATGAGCGTGATTCACCAAATTCTGGATCCTTCTACGACACGAATGACTCAGGAGGTGAATGCGGTGTCCCTACTGAAACAATATTTTACGTTCCTGCAAAAAACAGAGCTAAGTTTCGGTAAGTATAAAAGTTAGTAATTTCACTTATCATTTGATGAAGAATCATTTTTTTCCCTTAATTTTTTATGTGTATGGTTAGACAACAAAGAATTTGTTAGCAAACCAGAGGAAATGAGATAAGGCCTATGCAACTACAGTTACCCGTTGCGAACAAACTGTTTGGTGTTTAGTCTTTTTCTTCCGTAATCTATTTTGACAAAGAAAAAGAAACATCGCTCACATATTTGTTCTTATGATGCAAATATAGGTACTCCGCAGACTACGGAATGTTCCATTTTTGCATAGCAGACACAGACCATGATTGGAGGGCAGGAACTGAACAATACAAATTCCTTGAGGAATGCCTTGCATCGGCAAATAGGCACAAGCAGCCTTGGCTAATTTTTGCAGGTCATAGACCACTAGGCTACTCCTCCTATATACCATTTTGGGGTCATGTTCATAATTATGAAAGAGTGTGCCCTATATACCAGGTATTACTGTATTCACAGTCCATAATCTCAGATACAAAATTATACTACATCTGTTTCTTTGTATTAGATGCAACATTTTAAATTTTCATGTCTTTATTATGCTCATGTTGAAAGTGATAACTTTGATTGAGTTCTTTTTGACACATGTAGTATATAAAACAACTCTACTGTGTAAGAATTAAGATGCCGTTGAATTTATCTCAATGTGTATCAACAAAATATAACTTTTTATAATTTTCATGAATAAAAAATTATAAATAGTAATGGTCAAATATGTAGATCGATAAATTTGGAAGCCAAAGAGTTTATGTCACTTAAATTTTGTTACATTATATGTCTTTATTTTTTAATTTATGAAAAACTATGTTATTAATTAAGATTGATCGTTATAGATTTTTGATATATCCCTCTAAATTAAATACATGAATACTACTCCAACTAAAATTGATTTTTCTTAACTAAAACTACTTTTACTAAAAAAAACGTTCTTTAGGGTGCATGTGGAATCCTGTTAGATTCGTGTTAATATGTACTCCCTTTGTTTTTTTTATCATTCTCACTTTCTTGTGCACGTCTCCCAATGCACGTCTTTGAACTTCAATATCTTTCATTATATAAAAATTATAACGATTGAAGATTAATAAAATATTAATTGAGATGAATCAAACAAGACCCCACATGACTATATTTTTCTTATAAATTGAGAAAAATCGACAAGATTCTCTCTAAGAATGAATATTGTCAAGATTCCAAGTGAGAGAAAAAAACTGAGGGAGTATATTATTATATGTACTTTTTATAATTTTTTTCAAATACAAAACTAGAGTTATTTATCCTCAGAATTTTGCATTGACATGCGTGAAAACAATAAGTGTAACAATTATTTGTAGACGGATGGAGTATGTGCTATATTGTAGATTGGAACTTGATATAGATATGTTAATAAGTAATAATATATTTTGGTGTGTATGGTGCAGAATCAATGTGTGAACAAGGAGACATCTCACTACTCCGGAGTCAGGAGTTGTAAACGGCACAATCCATGTAGTTGCAGAAGGGGAAGGAAGTCATTTGTCAAAATTTAGTACATTCAAGCCAGTTTGGTTTTTGCAATTCATTACACTTCGCTTCATAAACAAGCATATATAATTTTCCTCTCTCCTTAGGTTTCCTCTCTCCCAAACCCTAAAACTCCCCCCGCCGCAAAACTTCACCTTCGTGGCCTCGACTGCTGCGTGAGCCACCTCACGCCGGCAGTCGAGGCCTCTCTCCTTCCCTTTCGTTTTTCCTTTTTCGTCGTTGTGCTCTAGTTTAGGATTGTGTCGTTAGGTTTTTACCCTCCGTCGTCGCGTCGGTGTTGTGTCGTCCCCCACCCCAGTAGTTGTGTCGGTGATGGTGGCTCTCCTTGGTGGGCGTTTGTCGTGCATAGGCAGTTCCCTCCCCCTCCCTGCAGTCTAGTGGGCTTCCCCGTCCCCTTTCCCCCCTGTTATGAGTCGGGCCTCCCCTTCCCCCTCCCCCCTAGTTGTGTCAGGCTCCCCTTTCCCCTCCCCCACCCCTGGTTGTGTCGGACTCCATGAGAGTTCAGTTATCTTGTCCCCATCCCCTGTTCGAGTTTCACAGTTCAGTTCCCCTTTGTTAGTTGGTTTTTGTTTCTTGGGCACCCCCTTCCCCTCCCCCAATCCTTGGGCTTCCCTTTCCCCTCCCCCCTAGTTCTAAAGTTAGTGGGTTTTTTAACAGTATGTGTGGGTTATCTCCCGCTTAGTGGTAGTTTGTTCTTTGGAGTTGCTCAGGTTATAGTTTCTTGTTGGTTATGGCAATCGGAAAAAATTTGCCAGTCGGATAAGGGATGGTGGTTTATCGTTGTAGTAATAAAATCTGTAGTTTTTTGGAAATAGTTGATGCAGGATCGGGTGAATCACGAGGGAGTGAAGTGTTCGTGCGGTCGAGGCGTTGATCGATGTTCATGGTCGGACCTTGTGTTTTCCGGTTTTAAAAATCGGAGGTGTATTTGGGAGCACACCATATTTGGCTCTCCTTTCCGCTCGGCAATGACTTTCATAGTCTTTGCCTTGAAAAATTCAAATTTGCAGGCGGCACCCCAGTTTCATCTGGTGGATTTCAGCACGCCCTGTTTCTCCTACCTTACGGAGAAACATGACATACTCTCGAAAGAGAATCATGAGCCAAGAATCCCAAGCGTCAAAAGTTCGTTGGGATTGCTCATGGGGCAAGATGCGACTCTTGCCTTTGGTTGTTCGTTGTCCGATTCGTGAACGACACTCGCTTCTCCTACCACTTCCATCCATCATCAGAATTTTGTCTCCACCAAGCCAATTATCGACCAGCGACGCCTTTCTTATTATGCGACTCTTTATCGTTAACTTGCTTTTGTTTCTTGGGGAATGTAAGAGCTCATACAGCTCCTGTAGATTTTCCCTTGTTTCGGTTTGTTTGTATTAGTATTAGGTTGTACTTTGTTGTTTAATTAATGTACGTTTTCCCGATGTCAAAAAAAAAAAAAGCCAGTTTGGAGTATTTATCAAGACTATGATTTTGGGTTCACTAAGCTCACAGCATATAACAATTATTCTTTGCTATTTGAATACAAGAAGAGCAGTGATGGAAAGGTCTATGATTCTATTACCATCTCTAGAGATTACAAAGATGTGTTGGCTTGTGTTCAGTTCACGATGGTTATGAAGCCACCACTTGGGCATCTTAAGAGAAAAGACCTTAATAAAATGGCAAACAATAAGTTTTTTTAGTAGTTCCTTAAAGGATGAATAATTGTGGACTTAATTGACAAGTGGCATTAGAAGGAAAAGAGCTCTAGGTCTTTTTCTTTATCTCTATTATATAAGTGTAGCCGTGTAGGGGGGAGGAAGATGGTGTCCCCTTATAAAAAGTCTAATATACCCTTAATGATTTAAATTGCCATATAATATTCAATAGTCTTTTCTTCTTCCTATTTGCCATATATAGTGAACAAGTTAATAATGGAATTAAATTTCAAATTTCAATTAAATATTAAATTAAGGAAACTGATTTCCTCTTTATTAAATATGTGTGAAAAACTCTAATATAAAATTAAAGGAAAAATTGATTCTAATAATCCAATCTTTGGGTCGTTCGCTCAAAATAATCCAACCTTTTAATTATTATTTAATAATCCAGCCTTCTATCCCAATCCGCTCATAATGCACCGTGAAACCGGTAACCTGTTGGAATGGTAAAAAAAAAAATCATTTTCTCCTTTAATCTCCCTCCCTCCCCTGCCTCACCAGTCATGAAGAACCACCCCACCCCTCCCCCTACTCATGATCCCCACCCCACCCCACCCCCACCCCCTCGTTCACGATTCCCCACCCCCACCACCCCCTCGCCACGATCCCCCACCCCACCCACTCCCCGCATTTAACCTCTCGCCCCCACCCCCACCCCTTTGCGAACAACCCCTTCCCCACCCCCACCCTCCAGCCTCCCTCGTTCCCCCCTTCGTCACCAACATCCTCATTGTCTCCCTCTTCACCCCCTTCGTCCTCCTCCACTCACGTTCACCCTTTTCGTCGTCCTCCCACTCGCAATCTCCGAGACGAAACGTAGATTTTCTTCACGGGTTGGTGATTGTTAGTCGAGGTTGGAGGAGTTTTTCGGGGTGGGAGAGGTGGGGATGGAGTCGAGGATGGAGGGGGTGGGGTGAGTTGTGGGCCGGGATGGGAAGGAGAGAGAATGAGATTCGTGGGAGGGGGTAGGGTTGCGGGTGCGAGAGGAAGGGAGGGGGTTTTGGTGGCTGTGAAAGGGAGGGAGGGGGTGGCGGTGGGTGGGCAAGGAGAGGGAGGGGGATGGCAGTGGGTGTGGGTGGGCAAGGGGAGGGAAGGAAAGGGGAGGGGATGAGGGGGTTGGTGGCAGTGGGTGGGGAAGGGAAGGGAGGGGGTGGCAGTGGGTGAGGGATGGGGTGGGTTGGTGGCAGTAAAAAAAAATTAATTAAATCACAACGAATCAGAGCAAGACACGTGTGCAATTAACCCATTCTCCTGGTCATCAACCCGTTTTAGCAGGTCACGGTGCATTATAAGCGGATTGGGATAAAAGGTTGAATTATTTTGAGCGAACAGTTCAAAGGTTGGATTATTAGAATCAATTTTTCCAAAATTAAATTGACAATATAACTTGATTGAAACATTCCATACAAAAAATAAAAAACTTGAATTTCATATTAATAATTATAATGATAATATTTTAAAACCTAAATGTTGATTATTATTCGGTAATCTCTATTATATAAATCAAACTCTTCCACTTTATTAATATTCAATGATTGAATTTTATACATAAATTCTTCCACTTTATTTGAGCACAGGCTTTTGTATTTCCTTCACTTATATAATAGAGATTTGAATTATGATGACAAATAACTAAAACAAAACCAACGAAACATTGATTTAAGAAAAGTATATAAAAAAAGTTAAAAATCATTATAAATGTTTGTTCGAATCAATTTTTTTGTAGCACGGATGAATAACTAATTGAGAAAAACAAAGTTAATATGACACGCATGCATAGCGTGCAAAAAATACTAGTTTATTTATTAAAAGAGCTCTAGATCCGACTGAATTGTAACAAGTTTTTATGCCCGGGCTATGCCCCGATTAATTATAGTTTTTATTTATTAATATTTTACTTTGAAATGATAACATCAAATATAACTTGGTTCAGTGGTTATGATTATAGTATATAAACTTGAGGTCATGAGATCGAATCTTATACATGGCATTTTCCTATCTTTTTTAATTGTACGTGGATTACATGTTGTAAAGCACCTTAGGAAGAGTGCAACGTGACACCTTTCCATGTTTAGAAACACCTTTTAATATATTTGTATAGATTGTTACTTTAATTGTTTGGAACTCTTTCATTTACTTTGTTTTGTGTGTATTTCTCTTATTTCACTAATGTTGACCAAAGAAGAAAAAAAAAATATATCAATTTATTTTTTCGTATATGAGAAGTTCATTCATCAGACACCCGGGTGTACCATTCACATGGTACACCCAAAACTAATTTTTATTCATTTGCTTATTTGGAATTCTCCTTTAGTGCACTAGTTGTTGAGGCAACCCCCCAAAGGAAGTAAAATCTACCTAGTAACTATTGGCATTGTAAGTAATTTAGTCTAAGTATCTCGTTGACAATTAATTGATTTTGAATTGTTTTTTTTCCTGAAAATCTAGATACTAAATGTTAGTGATATAAGTAATTACTTAAACTATTCAATACACAAGGATTAATATTTAGTTGTTGCATATTTCACTCTCTTAGCAAGGAAAATAACAACTTATTTTTGTTTTTTGGCTTATTACGAGCCTGTTAGTACAAAAATCAGCAAATTCAACACATTACACTTCTATGCTTACAAAACTTGCCTTAGCATCGACATCAATGAATGCTTTATTTTCGACTAATAAGACCAGGGGCGAAGCCACAGGGGGGGCTGGCAGGGGCCCGGCCCCTGCGTCCATCCCCGCGGCCCTTATTTCTTTAATATGGCCCCTGCATTTTTTTAGGATATATACTATTTATTTGCAGTTAATAGCACAACTACTCATGTGGCTTAGTGGTGGAAACAAATAAACATAATGCAGTAGGTCGCAGGTTCGACTATGTGTAAACATAATGCAGCAGGTCGCAGGTTCGACTATGTGTAGTGGCATATCTCAAGAGCATTTATTTTTTAACTCTTGAAATTTACCTTAATCGAATTGGTATTTCTTCGTTGACCCTTCCTTTATTTTTAATGATTCAATTCTAATTTAGTGAATTAGTATGATGCATGTGAGTTTTTTTTCTTCTAAATTTAATTTGTATTGTTTATTGTATAATTCATGAGTTTTCCCTTTCTATGTTTTTTTTATTATACTCAATTGAAAATGTTGAAGTTCAATTGAGAAATTATGTTTGGTTATTTGTTAATTAATTTTGTCTATTTGTTAACAACTTTCTTTGCGGGGAATTTGTTTATTAATTTATCCTCTACATTAATTTTTTTAAATTTTGCCTATTCATGAACATTGTCAAAACCACTCTTCAAAAACAAATGGAGGATGATTTTCTTAGCGACATTTGAGTAGTGTAGATTGAAAGTTGCTTAGAAAATATTTGAGTTAAATTCTTTTATTGATGATTTCGCTAGTTTAAAAGTACATAGTATGCAATTTAAATAGAAATTTTTTTAATGTTACTTGATTGGTTGACAATTCGATTGAGAATATTGGTTTTTGAAGTATATTTTGAACATATGTTTTTAGATTAATTGTCTTGTCCCCGGTAGCTTTGAAATCCTAGCTTCGCCCCTGAATAAGACTACAAATTGGTCATTGCACAAATCTCTATTATATAACGGAAGGGAAGAGCTATGGTGACCCCAATAAATTTACTTAACTGCCCATTAATAAATCAACTACTACCAAAAATGAGAAAAACAAAGTCAAACTCAAATATAGCATTTAAAAATTAACTTAAATGTTGAATACAATCAAGTTATAATTGAACCACCAAAAAAAGAAACATTGACTATAAGATTTAGTACATTTATGCTGAAAAAAGTAAAAGAAATATTCCATCAATCAAATATCTTATCAATCAATTCACAAACACCATCAAGTTATACATCAAGATGGAAAATACAATCAATTAACAAAGTGAAATGATTTATTTAACACAAAAGACTAAGTTAATACAACATAACAAATCCTAAAAAAAAATCACTTAACATTCTTTTATCGTTCATCAAGTTTAATTTTGAAAACCTAAAAGAAAGAATAAGTTAAAAAAATTAATAAAAGAAGGGTTAAATGATAGAGGTTTAACCTACGAAAATTTAGCAAAAAAATTGTTTAATGTTCAAATTTGTACCCCTTTTTATGCCCAAAAGTGCTAGAATTTATGTTTGAAAAAATAAATAAAAATCAGGCACGCATCGCGTGCATTATTTGCTAGTAACTACATATCCTAGCTCCCCTTGATCCTTCTATACTAGCTTTTTATGCACGCTATGCGTGCGGTGACATTTTGAGCATAACTATTGCTCTGTAATAAAATAAACCAAAAATGAAAATTCGTATCCAAGTTCACCTCCATTTGGTGAGTAAGAAAGATTGAAATACTTACAAATAGTATTTATAAACATTTTAATAAATAATTATAAGTAATGAAATTGCATCTCTAGCTACTTTTTTTTTTTGTTGACTTTAACTAATTTTCCTGAAAATCTACGCACACTCATCAGCCTAGTCAGCTTCAAATATATAATCAACCTTATGTCCTTAAAAAGGGGTTGTAAGAAAATAGAATAGTATTTACCCTTTAAAGGTTTATGTATCCTTCTTCCTAAACCCTACACTTCCTCTTCACTTCACTATAAATAGAAAAAAAAAACCAAAAAACATTCCACATCAAGAAACTCAAGAAAACCTTCATTGAATTCATCGATTTATTTTCAGGGAAAAAACCCATAAAACATTCTACACCGCCCTCATTGATTCACCTTTTCTCTCTCCTTCTCACGCCTTCAACCATTTTTGTTCTCTCCTTCTCTCTCTCCTCTCACGCGTTCATCTTCACTAATTTACCTTTTCCCTCTCCTCTCTTACTCTAAATTAACCCTATTTTCAAAATAATCAATTTCTTCTTCGATTGTGCCGCCGTCTGAACTTTCTAAGCATGTTATGGTGTCCAAAATTCAAAACTTTAGGATAAGTTTAATGTTCTACAACTCTACTATTATAAGCTTATATATGGTGAGAAAGGATGCAGTGGGTGAGGAGGCGATTATGGTGAGAAAGGATGCAGTGAGTGAGGCTGTGAAAGTAAGGTAGAATCTGATTCATATTTCCTCTATGACACTAATTTTTTTCCCTTTTATCTTATTATCCCAATTTTATCTTCTCCAAATCTCACCTTTGTCTCTCCATTTTTCCCCTATGATCCCAATTTATTTCCCTTTTCTAACTTTTACAATTCTTATTTCTTTCCATCTTTAAAATTTGATTTAAAAAATTGATCAATTTTCTTCATGGGCTAAATTTAAGTTGATCTTTTTTTTTATCAATTATATTTGTTGTCAAGTTATTTTTTACGAAATATGATTTTTTTTTCTGTCGATAATTGTTGATGTAATTTTATATTTGATTTAAAAAATTATTTGAATTTAAATTATGCTAGAATGTAATAATCTTAAATTTACCGTAATTTGAGTTCAATTTTTTAAAAAAATTTCTTATACACAATGTTATTATAAAATTTATTCGAACATAGTACATATTATTGCACATACTCTTATTGTCAACTAACAAACTGCGTACCTGATTAACAGTGAAGTATCCGCAAATTTGAGAATGTCATGAAGCTCCAATTAATGAAGAATATTTGAGTTTGTGTTTGTAATTGATTTTGTATTTTGGAAAAAGTTGTTTGAGTTTGTAATTGATTTTGTATGTCGTGAAGCTCCATATGAGTATAGTGTATCTTTTTGTTATTGTCTCTAGTAATAATTTTTTGTAAGTTCTTTATTATGAATTTCTTTAGTTGATTGGATGTGAATTTTAATTGGTTGAATCTTTTTTGTTGGCAAGTTTATGAGTATGACTGTTGTATGAGTTGATTGGGTTGAGTTTAATTTGATTGAATTTTTTTTTTTTGACAAGTTTTTGATTTTACCGTATATTGATTGGTTGATGGAGGATTTGTTTGAGGGGTGCATATGTAAATTCATAAGGGGACACCATCGCTCACCTCTTCACTTATATAATAGAGATCTTTACTATCACCTTCTCCTTCCTCTCACCCCCTATCTCTCACTCTCTGGGTGCGTTCTCTTCACCTGATTAAATCTGAAGTTATTTATTAGACTTGATTGACCTTGATTAACCCTTATTAGAACTTATTTTTGAGTGTTGTGTTAGACCTGATCAAACCTAATAAAACCTTAACCTTATCAGACCTGATTTGCACTTATTGGACCTAAAACTTATTTTTTAAGGTGAAGAGAACACACCCTCTATCTTCTTATCATTAGTCTTTCATGGTCTTTCAAAAGGTTCAACATTCCTATTCAAACTTGCTAGAACTCTTTTCCGATTTTCTTTCTCTTACTCATCTTTCATAGTTTCACTAATTTTAAAAAGTTTCTCCCTACTTAATCATGCTAGAGAATTTTGTATTACCGCAAAGCATTGAAATTAGATATTCATGAAAATTTATTTGTAGCTAAGAAAGTGAACATGAAGCTATTGCAACAAAGATTTATAATGTTGCTATATTGTTGCCTCATTGTCCTCATCAGTTTATTAAAATATGAATGGAGATGAATTTGTCAATATAACATTTTTGTTTTAAAAGACAAACATCTTTATAATGGAAGTTTTTCACAAAAAATGTCTAACAAATTTTCCAATTACATATAATCAACTAATAATTCCAATACAAGTAATAAAAGCTTCCACGAACCTTACATAAGACAAATTAACAAATGTTAGGCAAATAATTCACAAAAGATAAAGGCAAATTTGTCAAGTCAATTATCCATCATCACTATTGGACAGTAGTATAGCAGCCTCTACACCTCCCTAAATACACTTCAAAACGAAAAGAAAAATTGTCAAATAATCTAGTCAGTAAATAGAAAATTAGAAACAACCCCTATAAAGTAAAGTTCAAATAATCAATAAAAAAAATTGTTATGACTGATGTGAGAAATAACAAATAATGAATGCAGAAAAGCAATAAACAACACACATATTTACGTGGTTCACCAACAGTGTGTTGGCTACGTCCACGGACATAGAGAGAGAATAATTTTATTAATGATGACGAATATCAGATTACAGATGTATTTTCGCACAAATGACAACTTAGAACGAAATTAGGTTAAATAACAAGTTAAATCCCTTTACGGAAATCGCACCCGCGCCTCATTAAACCACCGTCCGATCGGGCGGTCAACTTTGCCAGACGAGTATTGCTCTTGGGCCCGATCGGGCGGCTATCGCCCGGTCGCACGATCGCCGACACCATCGGGCGCACAGCTTCCAAGCTACAGCTTGGACCTTCGGCCCCGCCCGGTTGGGCTGCACACGCCCGGTTTGACCGGGCGGGCCTGCAAACAGCAAAACCTCGAACATATTCAAGGCATAAATCCTACAAAAACTTATCTATACGATCCGTAATCTAATTAAAGAGCTTCCTGACAAAAGTATCTCATTGCAACATAATAGCACTTGAAAATGAGGTTCCTTCCCCCTATCATAAAGCTTATATGGGACACTTAGGAGGAATATCAGAGACATAATACTACTATCATTGAAGATAAACTGAAACTTGCTAGAAGGAAAAGAAAAGAAGCAAAATTGCTCGGAAAGGTGGAAAAATCACGCTTCCTATTAGACTCTCAAAAGTCAAAACCTATTTCTTGTAGAACAACTCTAGCTCATGAAGAATTGTTGATGAAACTTGTTTAAGGTTGGGCTCAGCAAACTAAACACATAATAGCAGGTTTTCTTGGCAAACTTTGCAAGTGCTATAAGCCTATAATTTGCTGCTCCTATAACTTGTGCAACAAATACAGTACGCAAAAACTTTAAATGATGATAGCACAAGAGATATTAACATCTTGAATTGCAACTTGCCATAAATGAAAATCACTTCCCTAGAAGATGTAACTATCAAGTAAACTATCAATATTTTCTTGGTAAAACATGAGTGGTTATGGACAAGAAAGCAACTACAAATGAGGACAGATGTTCCTCATGTACAATGAATCAAATCAGTGAATCATTCACACGCTCAAAACCTTAAGTAAAACTATAGCTAGTAAATGATTGAGATAACAGAAGCTCCCGTTGATCTTTCAGCGTAAAATCTCAAGTATTGTTACAAAGAAAATCACTCAGAATTTCATTCACTACCAGTGGCTGCTCAGGTGGCATCACAGATTTTTGAAATATACCAGAAAGCATAGGTATTGAAGGCAGGATATCCCAATTCTATAGTAAGAGATACATGCAGATTTTCATTCATTAACCCATTTGACGTGGTATAGCAGGATTAGAAACGTATCCGAATGCATTATTGCCAAAGGCTCCAGCAACTTAGTAATTATGTTCAGCACAAAAATCCAAAATTATCCTGAACACGATCAACTGGCTGTGTTTCTAATAATAAAGAGATTGAGGAAAAGGATAACTCAAGCATCTTTCAATTATTCAATCATATACCATGTGAATATGCATTGAGTAATGATGAAAAAAATGCACAAATCATCTCATAAAGTCACCAAAAAAAGGATTTATTATGCTTCCTTAGAACGGTTGCCAAGAAAATATGATTGATACATATTCTTAATTACCAGGAAGAAGTAATAATAGTCGTGGGCTTGTGCCACTAAAAGTGATGGGTGTCAGCATTCATATATTCCTATGACATTAACTTTTAGTTTGCAGTGGAGAAAGCCAAGATGCCACGAACTATTTTGTTCCTCGTTAAGAAGCAATATCAGTCTTAAATATTCAATTTTAATAAGCTGGAATAACACACATCTGTTGATAAAGTTGAAAGTCTAAATCCACAAAATCAACTTAAAATGGGAGAATACCTCAGGACCCAGCCATCAGTAACCATCAGTCTCATATTCCATTGCCTCACCGGTTCTATTGCATGCATTGACTATTCCCAAGAATTTCCCAAGGAATATCAGATCACAATGGAGTACATATAAGTTCCCCCCCAAAAAAAAAAAAATCCCCTCATTTCACTTGCTGACTAAGTATCAATCACTAATAGCAACGCAACACACACCACCAGAGATATCTTATCAGCAGATATCATGATAGGAACGGTATTTGTTGCAATCACAATGAAGCACCTATCTAACTGAATTCTGAAGTTGTCTCTCTAGTCTCTACTGCTATAAAATTCAAACAGATAGAAGCAATTATTAATGGTAATCTTCAGCCTTAATGAACTTATGTTAAATTAGGGTTAATTTCCGTCCCCTTTCTCATTCATCATTAGAATATATTTATACAACCTAAAGTAAAGAGTCCTACTTCATTATTCCTAATACATATCATATATATAGAGTCCTAACACCCTCCCTCAAGTTGGAGCGTGCAAATTACGAACGCCCAACTTGGACAACAAAAATTCAAATTGAGTCCTACCAAGTGCTTTAGTAGAAATATCTGCCAACTGAAACTTAGTAGGAACATATGATGAACTCACTAATCCTTCAGTCACAGCATCACGAACAAAATGACAGTCAGCCTGAATATGTTTAGTACGTTCATGAAACACTGGATTCTTGGCAATATATAACGCAGATAGACTATCACAATATAATCTCATCCCAGTAGGATGCTAAACTCCAAGATCACCTAGTAGCTGCTTTAACCACTTTAATTCACAAACTATAGCAGCCATAGAACGGTATTCTGTCTCTGCAGACGATCGAGACACTGTATGCTGCTTCTTAGTCTTCCAGGAAAGAGGAGAATATCCCAACAATACAAACCACCCACTCAGGGATCTCCGAATAATAGGACAACTAGCCCAGTCAGAATCACACCACCCTTCAAGGCGGAGATCACTATCAGAACGAAATAATATTCCCTGGATTTTTCTTCAAATATCTAACCACTCTCAGAGCGGCCTCCCAATGAACAACTTTAGGAGCGTGCATAAACTGTGACAAAATATGAACAAAATATGTCAGATCAGGTCTAGTAACAGCAAGGTAAATCAACCTGCCCATCAATCTGCAATATTTCTCTGCATCATCAAACAAAGAACCATCAGCCAAAGCAGATGGTGTTGTTCTATAGGAAACTCAGCTGGCGTAGCACCCAATAAGCCGGCCTCATATATGATGTCCAAGGCATATTTTCGTTGACTCAAAAAAATTCCCTGCGGCTCCCTAGCAATTTCAAGGCCTAGGAAATATTTCAAAGCACCTAAATCCTTCATTTTAAAACATTTTCCAAGGTAAGATTTGAAGTTCAATAAAGCTTCCTGATCATTCCCTGCAATAATCATATCATTTGCGTATATAAGAACGTTCAGCTGGATATTTTTCCTGGTCAAAGTGAACAAGGAATAGTCAGAATAAGACTGCTTAAACCCATAGGCTTTCAAAGCAGTGGCCAATTTTGCAAACCAACACCTAGGTGCTTGTTTCAAACCGTACAACGATTTTTTCATCCTGCACACCAGATTAGTATTTTCTCCCTGAAATCCATGAGGAATTTTCATATACACTTCTTCCTCCAAATCACCATGTAAAAATGCATAATGGACATCCATCTGATGAATATTCCATTTTTCACAGCCGCAATAGCTAGGAAAGTACGAACCGTTGTCTCTTTTGCTACAGGGGCAAAAGTTTCTTTATAATCAATTCCTTCCACTTGATGATCACCAAATATAACCAATCTGGCCTTCAACCGCTGTAATTTTCCGTGCTCATCATATTTTTCTGTATATACCCACTTACTCCCCAAGGCCTTCTTACCGAGAGGAAGAGGTTGTAATTCCCATGTGCCTTGATCCTCCAGAGCTTTTATCTCAGCTCCCATGGCTTCACGCCACCCTTCATGTTTCATAGCTTCTTTAAATGACTTTGGAGGGTGCCCTGCAGTTATGGCTGCTAGAAATCTGCGATGTTTATCAGAAAACTTTTCACAACTAACATAACGTGTAATAGGATAGGGAGTACCTGAGGACGATTATGAAACGGGTGCCTGAGTCGATGAACGTTTCTTTTTCACTACAGTATGAGTCACATAATCCTACAACTTTTTATTTGAGAATTTGTTGCGTTTTCCTCGCCCCAAATGTGCTCCATCATCCTCCCTACTCCCTCCCTGCATGCCAACATCCCTGGCCACGCCTACAGGGTTCGGTGCACCAATCTCCAGTGCACGGGGCTCGGCCTCCATAGCCGGCACCACCTCGACACGTGGCTCGGCCTCATCAGCCGGTGCCACCTCCACATCATCTCCTGGTCCAAGTCCGGGAACTTCAATAACAGGCACAGGCAATTCCTCATTATAAAATTCATCCATTCCTGCGTGTCCCTCCACAACCAACTCATTCACAGGTTCAAACACAGCAAAAGGAAATTTATTTTCAAGAAACTTCACATCACGGGAAACAAAATATTGTTTGGTATTTAAGTCATATAGTTTCCATCATTTCTGAGTATAAGAATAACCAACAAAAACACAACGACGGCTCCTACTGGCAAACTTACCACCCCCATGATAAATATTATAGGCATAACACAAACAGCCAAAAATCCGAATATCTGTCATCTTAGGGGGCTTGCCAAACAAACACTCATATAGGGTTTTATAATCAAGCACTACAGTGGGGGTTCGATTTATTAAATGACAGGCTGTCTGAACACAATCCCCCCAAAACTTCAAAAGTAGATTAGCCTGAAATCGCAATACACGTGCGACATTTAATATATGTCCATGTTTCCGTTCGACCCTTCCATTCTGTTGTGGGATTTTAACACATGAAGTTTCAAAGATTATCCCTTGTTTTACAAAATAGGGGCGTAAACAATTAAACTCAGTGCCATTATCACTCCTAACACGTTTAATTGTCTGATTAAATTGTCTTTCCACCAATGCGACAAAATGCAAAAACATAATTTCAACCTCCAATTTATTATATAATAAATAAGTCCAAACAGTCCGGGAAAAATCATCAACAATTGTTAAAAATATGAAGCACCACAGGCAGACTTAGTTCTATACGGCCCCCATAAATAATCACAGTGTATTAATTCAAAAATCCTACTAGCTCGACTATCACTCCTTGGAAAACTAGTTCTTGGTTGATGGGCACGGAAACAGACATCAAACCCATCTGTATTGCAGCTAGTAATAGTAGAGGGACTCACACAAGGTAAATGTCGCAGAACTTTATCCGTAGGATGACCCAAACGCTTTTGCCATATATCCATCGATGCCATGCCATCAACAACCATTATATTTACCTTTGGAACACCTCAGAAAAAGAAAAGTCCATCTTTTCGTTCACCCGCTCCAATCAACGTTCTCGTATTGTGATCCTGTAAGACACATAATGTTTTAGTGAATTGGACAATACAATTTGCAGAATCCAACAATTGTGGAATAGAAATCAAGTTACAATCAAGATTAGGCACAAATAGAACATTAGTAATTTTCAAGTTTCCAGGAAGAATCACGTCTCCCTCATGTGTAGCGTTGTAGTACTTCCATCAGGCAATCCAACTGGACAACCATTAATTTTTCGTGTGCATCACGTAAATGTGAAAAAGTGCCTGTGACATGATGAGTTGCACCTGTGTCTAGAATCCACAAAGATTTTCCATTCAATCGATCTTTGGATTTAGGAAGAGTTAATAAATCCAAAAGATTTTGCCATTGTTCTGGTGTAATGCCCGCAAGATCTGCGGCATCAGGATCTTGGGGCTGCTTTCCGCTAGATGTTGACCTGTCGGGGGGACATATTTTAGTCACGGCGTTATTAAGTGTACAAGAGTTTAAGAACTCAAAACTATTCTTCCTTATAGTATATTCTTCTCGAAAATTCGAAGGTACGCACGGAAGTATGGTGCTTCCTGTGCGCACGCTTCAAAACGCAGCGTTTAAACGGTTTGCAATGAACATCTGCAGTTTTCCAATGAACATTTGTGGGACCCACCTCAATTTCTCTTTCCTCAAAATTTTCACCCCATGTGCATTGTAAACCAATAAACATCAAGATTATTCCAATGGACATCGTAGTCTAATAAACCCACGTTAATTTTCAATGGATAATTGCAATTTTGGAATAAACATTTGTGGGATTTACTATTGTTCATGTAAACCAATAAACATCAAGATTATTCCAATGGACATTGTAGTCTAATGAGCACACGCTAATTTTCAATGGACATTTGCAATTTTGGAATAAACATTTGTGGGATTTACTATTGTTCATTTCTTACTTCATTAACATATTGTTGATTCAAAAGTTAGTTTGTTCATCCAAGTCTTCAAAATGTTCTTTCAAATTACTTATATGTTCATTGTGATAAATATTTACGTTGTCATTACCTATATGTTCATTGGAGATGAACAGATGTTCAATGCATTAACATATTGTTGATTCAAAAAAGGTTCCCATGTGGTAAATTTTTAATTGTTCAGTGGAAAATTAAAGATGTTCAAGTGGGTTATTTTTTGTTTCCAGTTTTCCCATTTTTATTTGTTTTTTGGTGTGTTTTGGATGGTGCGCACCATTCTATTCCTACACTCGTGCGCACCATCGACGGACTCATATTCTTCCATAACTTCACGCCTCTTCAAACTCTTATAACTTTCTCTCTCCTCTTCAATCTGCTTCATCTCCTTCATCTTGTCTGCTTCTTTGTCCTTTTTAATTCTAACCATCTCAGCATCATAGGCATTCAACAACATGCTACCTTCTTCACTCACCGGCATGTGACCAAGTCCATGTGCTACCGCCATCAGCGTCGCCGGCGTATCTCGGTGGCCGGTGATGAATTCCAATTTTGCAGTCGAAAACTTCTCGAATGCGTCTGACTGTGCAATGAATGTTGTTAGCATCGGGCCATCAATCATCACCATCCTCTTGCTGTGAAGAAGATTTGTGGTGAAAAAAAAAAATTTGGGGTTTGGAATTCAGTTTGCTGGGTTCAGATTTTCGGGTTTTGTTGTTTTTTTTTCCTGATGCAGATTATCAGTTTCGTTTTGGCATATTTGAAGAACTCGGAAAAAATCGAGCCTTGGTTTCAGATTTCTTGGTTCGGTTTTTTTTCAGATTTTGGTAGGGAGAATTTTCAGGTTTTAGCTCTTGATACCATGTTAAATTAGGGTCAATTTCCGTTCCCTTTCTCATTCATCATTAGAATATATTTATACAACCTAAAGTAGAGAGTCCTACTTCATTATTCCTAATACATATCATATACATAGAGTCCTAACAACTAATAAAACTAAACTGAAGGAAGCTTTGATTTGATTCAGATACTTAAGAACAGTTACCCTATGCATATGACAATGTATTCATGTTTTTTTTTTCAGTTCTCATTACACATGTTTGACCATTGGTACTTTTAAAATACATGCAAGAACAAATCAAACAAGATCGCTCATTGCAAAGTTTTTTCCTATTGGGATTTTGTGTTCAAATTAAGTGAATTTTGTCCGCAAGAATGGGAAATGAAACAAATAATTATAAACAGAGAGAGTATTGTTTCAGGGAGAAATTGTTAGACTTAGAACTTAATGTTTAGTCCGTCAAGAATTCCAAGGTGGTATTAGAAAGCAATCATAAATTACAAAGTCCTTAACTTAGAGCTATGTTAATTGATATCCAGCAATTAGAAAATGAAAAACAAAGAAGAAACTTAAGTTAGAGTTATAGTAACTGTAAATTGAAGGGAACATGATTTTCAACAATCGCAAAATTGCAAAATAATGAAGGACAATAGATGCAATCCATCAAACAATTTGAATGGAGAATTAAAGGACGTTAAAAACAACATATCACATCTGGGAATCAAGAAAATACCTGTGTAGCTTGTAAAAATCCATCTTCTTTGCTCATCCATTGCCTCCTCTATTGATTGAACTCAAGATTAGGGAAGTTTAAAAGAGGAGGAAAATGTAGGGAAGAAAAGATGCAAAAGATAGAAGAAGAATCAGGGTGTAAGATTAGGAGTTTGTATTACTACCGAATCGCGAACAAGCCAGTTAGAAAGCACATGTGGTATGAAATGACGAAGGAGCTTCAAAAAAATCTCTCAATAATAGACTCCCTCCTTGTTCTGGCTAAAACTTGATCCATATTGAACTGGTGCTTCCATATCCTGCTGCTGCTCTCTAGATTTTAACATCGGTGTGATTCTAGAAGTTCAACAAGTGTAGAATGCCACCTTCAATCCTGTGAAGATTTCCAAATGTCAAAAGAGAACTAATAGGTCTCTTTAATCAATGGTAAAAGAGCTGGAGCATGCAAAATAATACAAACCTGACAAGAGAATTTATGCTACTATTTTCATGAGCTAGGTTAGTTATAGCGTCAGCTGCTCTTCTTATAGCACCATGGACCGGTCGAGATTCATTACCACTTTTATGCCTTTTTAAAAGAGCCACAAGATGAGGCAAAGCACCAGCATCAACCATAAGTTGCTGATGTTCTGGCTGTCAAGGTAAGAAAGATCAAAGTAAGAGATAAATCACCAAGAAAATGTCAAACTTAAATGTATTCTTTGTATTCAGCACTATGTTAATTGTTAACAACACAAGTACATGCACCCAACTCGCGAAACTGATATAGTATGCATTACAGCTCAGGTTGGCTACACTTATAAACACAGGAATTTTTACAGCATGTATGGTGAATGATTAAGAGAGAATGAAATTTGCAATGAAAATCACATGAATGGAGATGGCATTCCATTATTAATGAAGAGGGTAGTTTCCTTGCAAATTACATGTATTAACATTACTTTCATTTAGTACCGCCTACGAAACGGCCAATAAGTTCAGACGTTTTAGCCAGATATAGAACAAACATACAAGACCAACAAAATCCATTAAGGTCTATAAGCATATCTCATCACCACGCTTTCTTAGTCTACAACTCAATTCTCAATTCTCCGCTATCTCATCTCTCTATACAATATTGTTGTTGTTGGTGGTGGTGGTGTATGCAGGGGAGGAAAGAGGATAGGTGGCAGGGAAGGGACGAGTGCCAGGGGAAGTAAGTAGTGGCAGGGGAGTAAAGAGGGGTGGCACAATTTGCAGGGGAGGTAGCTAAGGAGGGAGGAGATAAAAAGAAGCTGAGGAAGTAAAAGAAAATAGAAAAAAATTTAATTTAATGGGTAAAACAGAAAAACACTAGTCAATTGGGACCATGTTTGAAAGACATACCTCAAAGCTGAGACTGCTGAGAATTAATCAAAAGTAAGGATTGAAAATAGCGGAATGCCCATAGTTGGGATTGTTCATATCAATTTTCCATAATAAAATGATCTAATATGGCTCCCCTAAACTTTGTATATCTAATCTTCATAAATCTTGCTTTGAATCTCCAGGATCACCATTCTTGAAAGTTTTTGGATCCTCATGCTTAATTATATAATTTTAACTAATAAATAACTCAAATTTAAAATTACAAAAACACTAGCGATTAGGGTTGTGCAAAGACCAGGGTCGGACCGAAATCTGGACCTGACCGGACCTGACCGAAGATTCCGGTCCGGTCCTCGGTCCACAGAAAATCTCGATTACGGTTTTCTGGTCCGGTCCAAGACCTGAATATTTCGGTCCAGATTGGTGGACTGGAATTTCTGTTTTTTTAGTTAAAAAAAGTTCATATATTAAAACAAATTTTAAAAGGAAGAAAGTTAGAAACCTACTATTTATTATCTTTAACATTATTGTTATTAAAATTATTAAATTTAATGTATCTAATTTATAAATATGTTTTGATCAAATAAAAAAGATTTTTTTTAAAAAATAGATTCCGATCCAACAGGTCCAAAACTGGACCGGACCGGAAAAAATTTGGTCCCGGTCTACAAAATTTCCAGATTCCGGTCCAACCAGTTCCGGTCTGGTCCGGTCCGGTCTTGGACTTGTGCACACCCCAACTAACAATGCGCAGATCGTATTTAATTTACATTCAAATTTAATGATTCGCATATCTTTTTTTCTATCAGGTCATACTAGTTATATCATGCAAAATATAATATCATTCATATTACATTAAATATCCACGCATTTATAATATCAAAATAAAATGTATACAAACTATTTACTTATTACTCACTCCGTCACAGGAAAGTATGAATACTTTCCTTTTATGTTTGTACACCAAATTTTAACATATAGTGAATGCAATATATACAGACCTTTTAGGATATAATATACCATCTGCGAATCACCAAATTTGAACACAGATTAAATATGATATGCGCATCGTTATTTGTTCAAACTATGTAATCAAGCATGATAAAATCCAAGGAGTTTCAAGGATGGTGATCCATAGAGAAGGAAGATTCGTGAAGATAAGATATCCTAAGTTTAGGGGCCATACAAGTCATTTTATCATTGCTTTGTTAGTTTTGCGTTTATTATGGTTTAAATGCTTGTTCTAAGTTTACATGTGGTTAGTTATCTATTTGTTTACTTCTAATTGATCAATTTAGTAAAATTAAGTCCCCCAAATGAAATATTGAGTTTAATTGTTTTTCCAAAGAACATCTATAAAGCCTTAGATCATGAGTAATGGGTTCTGCCAAAGCAAGGTGTTGGACATAATTCCGGGGATAATAGGGTAGGTTTTTGAAACTTACATGTTAATGTTTGGTTTAACTCAACAAAACTATCAAAAGACAAGAACACTTTCTATTCCTGCCGTTCTGAGAACAATTCTCACAACCATTTCTTATTCTAGAAAGTTGTGTGAATTCAGTTTGTCTTTTTCGAGTACAGGTCGCAAATTAAAATCAAAGGTTTGTTGTTGGTATTAGACATGATAACTACAACAAAATTAAATAATAAAGCAAGATTCAATTAATGTTTATCAAAAGCATCAAGCTGATATATTTCAATTAACTACTACCTTTTATTCAAAAAAAACACAACGACGGGTCCTACTGACAAACTTATCACCCCCATGATAAATATTATAGGCATAACACAAACAACCAAAAATCCGAATATCTGTCATCTTAGGGGGCTTGCCAAACAAACACTCATAGGGGGTTTTATAATCAAGCACTACAGTGGGGGTTCGATTTATTAAATGATAGGCTGCCTGAAAACAATCCCCCCAAAACTTCAAAGGTAGATTAGCCTGAAATCGCAATACACGTGCGACATTTAATATATGTCCATGTTTCCGTTCGACCCTTCCATTCTGTTGTGGGATTTTAACACATGAAGTTTCAAAGATTATCCCTTGTTTTACAAAATAGGGGCGTAAACAATTAAACTCAGTGCCATCATCACTCCTAACACGTTTAATTGTCTGATTAAATTGTCTTTCCACCAATGCCACAAAATGCAGAAACATAATTTCAACCTCCAATTTATTATATAATAAATAAGTCCAAACAGTCCGGGAAAAATCATCAACAATTGTTAAAAAATATGAAGCACCACAGGCAGACTTAGTTCTATACGGCCCCCATAAATCACAGTGTATTAATTCAAAAATCCTACTAGCTCGACTATCACTCCTTGGAAAACTAGTTCTTGGTTGATGGGCACGGAAACAGACATCACACCCATCTGTATTGCAGCTAGTAATAGTAGAGGGACTCACACAAGGTAAATGTCGCAGAACTTTATCCGTAGGATGACCCAAACGCTTATGCCATATATCCATCGATGCCATGCCATCAACAACCATTATATTTACCTTTGGAACACCTCAGAAAAAGAAAAGTCAATCTTTTCGTTCACCCGCTCCAATCAACGTTCTCGTATTGCGATCCTGTAAGACACATAATGTTTTAGTGAATTGGACAATACAATTTGCAGAATCCAACAATTGTGGAATAGAAATCAAGTTACAATCAAGATTAGGCACAAATAGAACATTAGTAATTTTCAAGTTTCCAGGAAGAATCACGTCTCCCTCATGTGTAGCATTGTAGTACTTCCATCAGGCAATCCAACTGGACAACCATTAATTTTTCGTGTGCATCACGTAAATGTGAAAAAGTGCCTGTGACATGGTGAGTTGCACCTGTGTCTAGAATCCACAAAGATTTTCCATTCAATCGATCTTTGGATTTAGGAAGAGTTAATAAATCCAAAAGATTTTGCCATTGTTCTGGTGTAATGCCCGCAAGATCTGCGGCATCAGGATCTTGGGGCTGCTTTCCGCTAGATGTTGACCTGTCGGGGGAACATATTTTAGTCACGGCGTTATTAAGTGTACAAGAGTTTAAGAACTCAAAACTATTCTTCCTTATAGTATATTCTTCCCGAAAATTCGAAGGTACGCACGGAAGTATGGTGCTTCCTGTGCGCACGCTTCAAAACGCAGCGTTTAAACGGTCTACAATGAACATCTGCAGTTTTCCAATGAACATTTGTGGGACCCACCTCAATTTCTCTTTCCTCAAAATTTTCACCCCATGTGCATTGTAAACCAATAAACATCAAGATTATTCCAATGGACATCGTAGTCTAATAAACCCACGTTAATTTTCAATGGATAATTGCAATTTTGGAATAAACATTTGTGGGATTTACTATTGTTCTTGTAAACCAATAAACATCAAGATTATTCCAATGGACATTGTAGTCTAATGAGCACACGCTAATTTTCAATGGACATTTGCAATTTTGGAATAAACATTTGTGGGATTTACTATTGTTCATTTCTTACTTCATTAACATATTGTTGATTCAAATGTTAGTTTGTTCATCCAAGTCTTCAAAATGTTCTTTCAAATTACTTATATGTTCATTGTGATAAATATTTATGTTGTCATTACCTATATGTTCATTGGAGATGAACAGATGTTCAATGCATTAACATATTGTTGATTCAAAAAAGGTTCCCATGTGGTAAATTTTTAATTGTTCAGTGGAAAATTAAAGATGTTCATTGGGTTATTTTTTGTTTCCAGTTTTCCCATTTTTATTTGTTTTTTGGTGTGTTTTGGATGGTGCGCACCATTCTATTCCTACACTCGTGCGCACCATCGACGGACTCATATTCTTCCATAACTTCACGCCTCTTCAAACTCTTATAACTTTCTCTCTCCTCTTCAATCTGCTTCATCTCCTTCATCTTGTCTGCTTCTTTGTCCTTTTTAATTCTAACCATCTTAGCATCATAGGCATTCAACAACATGCTACCTTCTTCACTCACCGGCATGTGGCCAAGTCCATGTGCTACCGCCGTCAGCGTCGCCGGCGTATCTCGGTGGCCGGTGATGAATTCCAATTTTGCAGTCGAGAACTTCTCGAATGCGTCTGACTGTGCAATGAATGTTGTTAACATCGGGCCATCAATCATCACCATCCTCTTGCTGTGAAGAAGATTTGTGGTGAAAAAAAAAAATTTGGGGTTTGGAATTCAGTTTGCTGGGTTCAGATTTTCGGGTTTTGTTTTTTTTTTTCCTGATGCAGATTATCGGCTTCGTTTTGGCATATTTGAAGAACTCGGAAAAAATCGAGCCTTGGTTTCAGATTTCTTGGTTCGGTTTTTTTCAGATTTTGGTAGGGAGAATTTTCAGGTTTTAGCTCTTGATACCATGTTAAATTAGGGTCAATTTCCGTCCCCTTTCTCATTCATCATTAGAATATATTTATACAACCTAAATTAGAGAGTCCTACTTCATTATTCCTAATACATATCATATACATAGAGTCCTAACAACTTATAAAACTAAACTGAAGGAAGCTTTGATTTGATTCAGATACATAAGAACAGTTACCCTATGCATATGACAATGTATTCATGTTTTTTTTTTCAGTTCTCATTACACATGTTTGACCATTGGTACTTTTAAAATACATGCAAGAACAAATCAAACAAGATCGCTCATTGCAAAGTTTTTTCCTATTGGGATTTTGTGTTCAAATTAAGTGAATTTTGTCCACAAGAATGGGAAATGAAACAAATAATTATAAACAAAGAGAGCATTGTTTCAGGGAGAAATTGTTAGACTTAGAACTTAATGTTTAGTCCGTCAGGAATTCCAAAGTAGTATTAGAAAGCAATCATAAATTACAAAGTCCTTAACTTAGAGCTATGTTAATTGATATCCAGCAATTAGAAAATGAAAAACAAAGAAGAAACTTAAGTTAGAGTTATAGTAACTGTAAATTGAAGGGAACATGATTTTCAACAATCACAAAATTGCAAAATAATGAAGGACAATAGATGCAATCCATCAAACAATTTGAATGGAGAATTAAAGGGCGTTAAAAACAACATATCACATCTGAGAATCAAGAAAATACCTATGTAGCTTGTAAAAATCCATCTTCTTTGCTCATCCATTGCCTCCTCTATTGATTTAACTCAAGATTAGGGAAGCTTAAAAGAGGAGGAAAATGTAGGGAAGAAAAGATGCAAAAGATAGAAGAAGAATCAGGGTGTAAGATAGGAGTTTGTATTACTACCGAATCGCGAACAAGCCAGTTAGAAAGCACATCTGGTATGAAATGGCGAAGGAGCTTCAAAAAAATCTCTCAATAATAGACTCCCTCCTTGTTCTGGCTAAAACTTGATCCATATTGAACTGGTGCTTCCATATCCTGCTGCTGCTTTCTAGACTTAAACATCGGTGTGATTCCAGAAGTTCAACAAGTGTAGAATGCCACCTTCAATCCTGTGCAGATTTCCAAATGTCAAAAGAGAACTAATAGGTCTCTTTAATCAATGGTAAAAGAGCTGGAGCATGCAAAATAATACAAACCTGACAAGAGAATTTATGCTACTATTTTCATGAGCTAGGTTAGTTATAGCGTCAGCTGCTCTTCTTATAGCACCATGGACCGGTCGAGATTCATTACCACTTTTATGCCTTTTTAAAAGAGCCACAAGATGAGGCAAAGCACCAGCATCAACCATAAGTTGCTGATGTTCTGGCTGTCAAGGTAAGAAAGATCAAAGTAAGAGATAAATCACCAAGAAAATGTCAAACTTAAATGTATTCTTTGTATTCAGCACTATGTTAATTGTTAACAACACAAGTACATGCACCCAACTCGCGAAACTGATATAGTATGCATTACAACTCAGGTTGGCTACACTTATAAACACAGGAATTTTTACAGCATGTATGGTGAGTGATTAAGAGAGAATGAAATTTGCAATGAAAATCACATGAATGGAGATGGCATTCCATTATTAATGAAGAGGGTAGTTTCCTTGCAAATTACATGTATTAACATTACTTTCATTTAGTACCGCCTACGAAACGGCCAATAAGTTCAGACGTTTTAGCCAGATATAGAACAAACATACAAGACCAACAAAATCCATTAAGGTCTATAAGCATATCTCATCACCACGCTTTCTTAGTCTACAACTCAATTCTCAATTCTCCGCTATCTCATCTCTCTATACAATATTGTTGTTGTTGGTGGTGGTGGTGTATGCAGGGGAGGAAAGAGGATAGGTGGCAGGGAAGGGACGAGTGTCAGGGGAAGTAAGGAGTGCCAGGGGAGTAAAGAGGGGTGGCACAATTTGCAGGGGAGGTAGCTAAGGAGGGAGGAGATAAAAAGAAGCTGAGGAAGTAAAAGAAAATAAAAAAAAAATTAATTTAATCGGTAAAACAGGTCACTAGTCAATTGGGACCATGTTTGCAAGACATACCTCAAAGCTGAGACTGCTGAGAATTAATCAAAAGTAAGGATTGAAAATAGCGGAATGCCCATAGTTGGGATTGTTCATATCAATTTTTCCATAATAAAATGATCTAATATGGCTCCCCTAAACTTTGAAAATAGTGGACCGAGGACCGGACCGAAATCTGGACCTGACCGGACCTGACTGAAGATTCCGGTCTGGTCCTCGGTCCACAGAAAATCTCGATTACGGTTTTCTGGTCCGGTCCAAGACCTGAATATTTCGGTCCAGATTGGTGGACTGGAATTTCTGTTTTTTTAGTTAAAAAAAGTTTATATATTAAAACAAATTTTAAAAGGTAGAAAGTTAGAAACCTACTATTTATTATCTTTAACATTATTGTTATTAAAATTATTAAATTTAATGTATCTAATTTATAAATATGTTTTGATCAAATAAAAAAGTTTTCTTTTAAAAAATAGATTCTGATCCAACAGGTCCTAAACTGGACCGGACCGGAAAAAATTTGGTCCCGGTCTACAAAATTTCCAGATTCCGGTCCACCGGTCCAGCCAGTTCCGGTCTGGTCCGGTCCGGTCTTGGACTTGTGCACACCCCAACTAACAATGCGCAGATCGTATTTAATTTTCATTCAAATTTAATGATTCGCATATCTTTTTTTCTATCAGGTCATACTAGTTATATCATGCAAAATATAATATCATTCATATTACATTAGATATCCACGCATTTATAATATCAAAATAATATATATACAAACTATTTACTTATTACTCACTCCGTCACAGGAAAGTATGAATACTTTCCTTTTATGTTTGTACACCAAATTTTAACATATAGTGAATGCAATATATACAGACCTTTTAGGCTATAATATACGATCTGCGAATCACCAAATTTGAACACAGATTAAATATGATATGCGCATCGTTATTTGTTCAAACTATGTAATCAAGCATGATAAAATCCAAGGAGTTTCAAGGATGGTGATCCATAGAGAAGGAAGATTCGTGAAGATAAGATATCCTAAGTTTAGGGGCCATACTAGATCATTTTATCATTGCTTTGTTAGTTTTACGTTTATTATGGTTTAAATGCTTGTTCTAAGTTTACATGTGGTTAGTTATCTATTTGTTCACTTCTAATTGATCAACTTAGTAAAATCAGGTCCCCCAAATGAAATATCGAGTTTAATTGTTTTTCCAAAGAACATCTATAAAGCCTTAGATCATGAGTAATGGCATCTGCCAAAGCAAGGTGTTGGACATAATTCCGGGGATAATAGGGTAGGTTTTTGAAACTTACATGTTAATGTTTGGTTTAACTCAACAAAACTATCAAAAGACAAGAACACTTTCTATTCCTGCCGTTCTGAGAACAATTCTCACAACCATTTCTTATTCTAGAAAGTTGTGTGAATTCAGTTTGTCTTTTTCGAGTACAGGGCGCAAATTAAAATTAATGGTTTGTTGTTGGTATTAGACATGATAACTACAACAAAATTAAATAATAAAGCAAGATTCAATTAATGTTTATCAAAAGCATCAAGCTGATATATTTCAATTAACTACTACCTTTTATTCAAAAAAAGAGTCCCCTATTGAATAAAGAAACAACCAAAATCCCCTCCTACTACAATCAAACGGACTTTGGCCCTAACTTTAACGTGTAGTAGTTGAGGTAAGTAAATATTTTACTAATTATTACTAATTATAACTCTTGGTAGAGAGGTTAACAACTCCTTGCAACATCCTATCTCTTAACTTTAAAACCCAAAACTTTGTCATTTGATAGTTTTGCCGAGTTAAACCAAACATTAACATGTAAGTTTGAAAAACCTACTCTATTATCCCCGGAATTATGTCCAACACCCTGCTTTGGCAGATTCCATTACTCATGATCTAAGGCTTTATAGATGTTCTTTGGAAAAACATTTAAATTCAATATTTCATTTGGGGAACCTAATTTTACTAAGTTGATCAATTAAAAGTGAACACATAGATAACTAACCACATGTAAACTTAGAACAAGCATTTAAACCAGAATAAACGCAAAACTAACAAAAGCAATAATAAAATGATCTAGTATGGCCCCTGAACTTACGATATCTAATCATCACGAATCTTCCTTTGAATCTCCATGGATCACCATCCTTGAAACTCCTTGGATTTTCTCATGCTTGATTATTACATAATTTGAACTAATAAATAACTAAAATTTAAAATTACAAAAATACAAACGATGTGCAGATCGTATTTAATTTATGTTCAAATTTGGTGATTCGCAGATCGTATATTCTATCCTAAAAGGTTTGTATATATTGTATTTAATATATGTTCAAATTTTGTGTACAAAGATAAAAGAAAAGTATTCATAATATTCTGGGACGGAGTGAGTAATAAGTAAATAGTTTGTATATATTTTATTTTGATATTATAAATGTGTGGATGTTTAATGTAATATGAATGATATTATATTTTGCATATTATTACTAGTATGACCTGATAGAAAAAAAGATATTGAAAGCTTTTGAACTTTTCAGTTTTGATAACGATTCTCATATCCCTTTCACTTGCAATGGAACGTGTAGCATTCAATTTGTCCTTTGAACTGACGAAGCGCAAATTACAAGTAGAGTCGTTGGTGTTGTTATTGTTACTATGATTGCTACAACAAATAATAAAGGAAGATTCAATCAATGTTTATCAAAAAGCAGTAATTAAACAAATTTTAATTAACTACTACCCTTTACTCAAAATGAAAGTCCCCCATTGAATAAAGAAATAACCAAGATCCCCTCCCACTACAATCAAACGGACTTTGGCCCTGCCTTCAATGTATAGTAGTTGAGGTAAGTACTAATTATAACTAATTATAATTCTTGGTAGATATGTTAACAACTCCTTCTTTACTCCTATCTCTAAGCTTCAAAACCCAAAACTTTACCTTTTGATGATTCTATTGAGTTAAACCAAGCATTAACATGTAAATTTCAAAAACCTACCCTACTATCCCCGGAATTATGAGCAACATCCTGCTTTGGCGTAACCTATTACTCATTATCTAAGGCTTTATAGGTGTTGCTTGGAAAAGCAAGATTACTTTTGGGGACCTAAGTTTACTAATATGGTCAATCAATAGTGAACACATAAATCAACTAACCACATATAAACTTAGAAGCAAGCATTTAAATAAAATAAATGCAAAACAAATAAAATCAATAATTAAAATTATCTAGTATGGCCCCTAAACTTAGGAATAGCTAATCTTCATGAATCTTCCCTTGAATCTCCATGGATCACCATCCTTGAAACTCCCTGGATCCTCATGATTGATTACATAATTTGAATTTAATAAATAACGAAAATTTAAAGTTAGAAAAAATAAATGATTCGCATATCGTATTTAATTTTACATTCAAATTTAACGATTCGCATATTGTATAATTTACATTCAAGTTTAACGATTTGCATATTGTATTTTCTATCCTAATTCGGGCCATACTAGTTATATCATGCAAAATATAATATTATACATATTACATTAAATATTCACGCATTTATAATAAATAAAATAAACACAAATTATTTACTTATTAACAATTAATAAGCAAATAAAACTTTCCATAATAATTATAAAACTTAACAAATTTAAGCTAAAAATTATATAGAAAACTTTATTATTTTAATTCAATTACTTATTTAATTATGGCATTAATCAACATTAATCAACTAATCATGCAATATTGGAAATATTTGCTTTGTGCTCAAAACTTGGAAAATCTGAATTTATAAAAGTTTTTTTATTATTATTAAAAAACTGCAGTCATTAGACTGCTTCAGCCACAAAAGGCCACGAAAAAACAGCGTCCCAGAGTAGGCACGTTTTCACCAAGCCGGATTATTCCAGCCACCACACAATACCACCAAGCCAGCAACCGGAAGCGGACGTCGCGTCGCACCACAACCTCGCCGACCATCCACCTGCCAGCAAACGACGGTATCAAAAATCGGCAGCACCCACAGCACGGGCTGCGCATGTCGAAAGTGCACCACACTAGTGGTCCACCCAGCTATGGTTGGCTTGCTCTTTAATTTATGTAACAATTTACATAAAGTTAAATTTATCTTTATTCAACAATTGAGTAAAGAAAATAAATTAGGCTATGAAAATTCCAAAAATTATGATAGAAATTTTTGAATCAATCAACAAATGTTAAACAAATTTTTAGTTTTGTTCAAATTACATTTGAATGAATAATCTCTACTAAACATTAAAACTAACAAGAATCCAAAATTAGGGTAATAATCAAATTATATCCAAAAAAAATCAAAAATTAACAACTAAATTCCAAAAAAAATCGAAATTAATTTTTAGGGTGATCTATTGCATTATCATAACAAATAAAGTCTAACGCCCCAGAAAATACATATCCTTAATCGTCAGCGGAAGCATAACTTAAGCATGTGGGTTATGGCGCACTAATAAAATAGTAGCCTAAAATGATTTTTTAGACATACAAATGCTCATCTTAAAGCAATAATAATTATCCTTATTACACAGTATTCTAAAAAACCCCAAATATACACATGGTCGCTTCAACTTAATCTTTCCGGAGCATCCTTGACATAACTGATCCTTTGCTATCTTCATAATACATGAATGATTGCATTAAATAAGGGAAAAGGAAAAACACAGAAAATAAACTAAAATGAGTTGAAAACTCAATAACTTCACTCTAGCCCGTAAAAACGGTTTTAGTTCGTAAACCTTTTCACAGATAAGCATACAATATAACACTTCAGTAATTTTTAACAGAGAACATTATCATTAGCATTGAACAGTCTGCTGGCAAGGACCATTTACGTGACTTTAATTCATTGGCAAGTATAGGTTTTGGACAAAGCATAACTTTCGCAATTCGTAAACATTAACATATAACCTTTTTGGTTCGTATAGTACATCGTAACAGAATTCCTCCACCTATAACTTCCCCATTTACCACATCAGTTCATGACTCCAAGCCAACAAAACCATCCACTTTATTTATCATAACTTATCAGACATCATATATTCTTAATTCAGAATCATCCATAAATCGTATAATCATAATTCGTTAACAGAGTCATAAACATGACATTTCATAACACACATGAGCATCGTCACATCGTAAAGTATCACATCATGCCACATACAGATTGTAACACATATTCATT
The DNA here is from genome assembly GCA_947646795.1 of Beta lomatogona. NCBI lineage: Eukaryota > Viridiplantae > Streptophyta > Magnoliopsida > Caryophyllales > Amaranthaceae > Beta > Beta lomatogona. The sequence continues at coordinate 569,488 of CANSNZ010000480.1, forward strand.
TCAAATAATCAGCATCATATAATTGTATTCACGCATACGAGCACATGTAACATATACGGCATACACATATTTGCTAGACATGAAAGGTTACACATAACATATACGGGCAAGCATAAGTGCTGGACATAAAGGATACACATAACATATACGAGCAAGCATAAAAGCTGGACATGATGGCTACCTCATACGCTTAACCATTCTTTGACTTCAACAGGTAAGAACTTTGAGAACTTCACAACTCCACCCTTGCCGAAAAACGCCTCCAAAACCACCTCCAAACCTCTGTTTTTTTCGCAACACCTACACACTCTCTCCTCTATTTTAAATCAGCCACCACCACCCACGCACCACCGCAGCACCACCCTCCGCCCTCAGTCGCTGCAACCCTCACACACCAGCGCGCCTCCTGTGCGCCACCACCGCACCACCACACCGCCACCTTCTTTCCCTCGCTCGCCCCTTCTTCTTCTTCTCTCTCTCGCGCCCCAACTCTCTCTCTCTCTCGTGTTTCCCTTTCTCTCCTCCTTGCGCCGACGAGCCGCCCCCAGAACCGCCGGATTCCGCAACGCCTCGCCACTGCTGCCGGAGCTCCACCACAACGCCAACCTCCCTTTTCCTCCCTCCCCTATTTTCGTGACTGCTCAGTTGAGCAGGAGGTATGAAAATACCTCTCTAACTTTGTTTTCATTCTATTATGTTTGTTTTGTTTAAATGAGTTAAGCCCAAACATGGGCCATGTTACTCACTCAACTTGTTGGGCCAAAAATCTGATTTTTGGTTTCAATTAAAACTAATTTACAATATTCATCAACTTATTAGACTTAATAGACTAATTAATTAGGTTACATTTTTTAATTAGTTGTTCTAATCAAGCAATAAGAACTAAACAAATTTAGTTAATTATCACCAATGATTCACCTTATTTTTGTAATACGAAATTGTTAGATTTACTTAAGTTTTGATATTAAATTATAAATTTATGACAACTATTTATGATTATATTAGATAAACATATAATATTACGAATTAACGAGTGACCTTAGCAATAACATCACTTAATAATAATAATAGTATTAATAATAACTAAAGGTCAGTTGTTAAAATAAATCGAATATTTATATTTTGTTGCGTCATTTCATGGTTAGATTAAACGGAAAGGATATTATAGCCTCCCCCGGGCTTTCAAGGTTATTAAGCAGGAATCGAGGTAACATTTATTGCTAACACCCACGATGCCTTTCGAAATGTGTTTGTGAAATGATGTTTATAATTCTGTTAAGGATTTGGTGATGTGATTCTTTACATGGATTGTGGGATACTTAATTTGTTTTCGAATGATTTCGTAAATGATGATCTTATGAGTTATGGATGCTCAAGTATGATTCATGAAAGATTTATGGCTTATGCCGATGAATGCTAAACAAATGAAACATGATAAATAAAAGTGAAAGAGGTTCTGGCAGTATAATGTTACGCTTATCTACTTTATGGTCGTGCACGTACCTTCGCACCCGCCGTACACCCAACAAGGGAGCCGGGCTCCTTGAGGGGTACCGCATGTTATGTTTCTACTCTATTTTGGTGCGAGCGGTGTATCCAACAAGGGAGCTGGGCTCCTTGAGGATCATCGCATGGTGGGAGATGTCCCGCATGTCTATACTCGCCAGTTACCATGTTAAAATATGAAAAGATAATGGGAACTTATGAAGTATCAAGATGCTATTTATAATTGTTTACTTTGCTATTATTTCATTATGGATTTGAAAAATGTTTTACTATATTCTCTTCTCTCTGTTTGCAAATAAAATGAATTGAAATGAGTTTACGTTGTTAGGGTAGTATGTTACTAAGCTTCGGCTCACGATGTTGCTTTTGGTTTTAGGTACTGATGAAGGTGACGGGATGGCGTAGAAGTGAGGATGATCAATCACTTTACATTTATGAATACTATTTTGGTTGTGTAATCTAAACTTATGATCACTAGAACATGAACTCAGTTTAACTATAGCTACGTAGTTATCTATAAAATTAAGATGCTTATGAGCTTTAATGATTATAATATGTTTAGTTTCCTGAAGAAACGTTTGCCTGGTATTTTCCCGAACGGAAAATACGGCAGTAGCGCACCGACCATCTAAGTTCCGCGGTTAATGATCCATTAATTAACTTAAACATGATGTTTAGAGCTCGGGGCGTTACATAAAGTCAAATATTTTAATTGTTATCCTTAAAATTTATGAATAATCAAATTACACATAAAATTTAATAAAAATTCACAAATAATATGATCAAAATCCGAAAATTAGTGGGGAAAATAATCAAATTATTTTAAGCCACCATATTATTCAAGATCTATGGGGGTGCTTTAGTATGCTTGTCTGGCAAGTAAACTATTTTCCCAGGAAGTTCTTCAATTGGAGACTTGTGCAACGATGTCTGAATCTGGTGAATCCAAACCTGAGCTCCGTTCCCAAACTGCAAAAAAGGGACCCACCCTAGAGGTTTGGGTGGTTGTTCCCCCTCCGAAGCTTATGTCAGGAATCAGGAGTTTGAAGGAAAAAGTAGAGATAGAGAGAGAAAGTGAGAGAGTATTTACACAGTAAGTTTACACTGTTTGCCTTCAATTTCCTTTCTCCTGATTTCAGGGGTATTTATAGTGTCTGTGATATGACTGTTTCCGTTTTAGGTTACCCTATAATAAGGGCACCTGATTGGCTAGGCAATCAAGTCATGACACTTGGCAGGCTATGATTGGGGATGGATCATCAACCAATCACCTGCAGCCATTTTAGGGATTTGGGCTCTAAATAACCTTTGGGCCAAAAGGTGAGCTTTTTCTCCCATCTGAGTATAACCCAATGGTTAAACCACTTTTCTTTACTTCCTCTGATGGGACACGTGTATGGTCCTGATGGATCCATGTGTCTCCAAGAGGGCCGTTGATATTTTAGGCTACAACATTTTCCCCTAAAAGGGTCTTTACTATTGGCCTCTAAGACGGTTAATGTCCTTTTACCTGAGGAAGTTACCTCAATTTCAAAAAGGAGCAAAGACGCGCCATTTATTGGGCTTTACTGGTCATATTTAACCGGTTCATAAGGTTTTTCACCCCCCTATATATATGCTTCTTTGTCCTCCCTTCAATCATTTCACACCTTGAGAGAAATTTTCTAGAGAGAGAGCTACGATTTTGAGCGCTCCCAAGAACCACTTCGCCGTCTACAAGCTGGCCTTGGACGCGGGGCTAAGATTCCCTCTCCACGAGTTCATCGAGCAAGTGCTAAGGCATTACAACATCGGCTATAACCAACTGGCTCCAAATGCCTGGCACAACATTCTGACCTTCATAGCCGTCTGCGAGTTGCGCGGCCTAGCCCTTTCTCTCCCGGCCTTTACCCAAATACACTATGCGTCCAAAGTTCCAGGGACAGTGGATGGAGCGTGGCTCAGCATCTGCAACCGCCCCGTCTTTCTTACCGCTTGGGGCAAGCCTTCGAAGATGCATGATTGGAAAGCCGACTTCATCTTTCTTCGATCGGCCAACGATTCCACCATTGAGGGATATCGCTTATATAGTCTTGCCGTTACGAATACCGGACGAGGAAAATCCTTTTTGGATTTAGAGGACATTTTTGATGAGGAGGAGACACTAGTAGAATAATTGCTTATTGCTGCGGTGGTATTGTTGCGATTTTACCCATACGCAGCAATATGTCACGTAAAAAGAAAAGATAAAATATAAAATAACCATATTGCTGCGGTTTCGACCGAAAACCGCAGCAATATGGTTTCAACTGGAAAAGTTGACTATAATGACCAGACATATCGCTGCGGTTTCCACACAGAACCGCAGCAATATATTAAAATATTATTTTTTAATTATATTTTAATCTATTGCTGCGGTTCCTAGGAAAAATCGCAGCAATAGAGTTTCAAAATTAATAATAAAAGGTGCCAGCTAGGGTTCTTTGTGGTTCCTCCTTCAGCCGTTTTTATTTTCACTCTCATTCTTCTCCCTCCTCTCTCTCACTCATTCGTCCTTATCTCATCTCTCAACACTCGCCGGAAGCATCTCTTTATCATCATCATTTTCTCTCTTTTTTTTAAAAAATCTGGAAATTCCGTTTCATCTTCGAATCCTCCATCATCTTCGAATCCTCCATCACTCGTTCTTCATCTTCAGATCTCGAGGCGTTGGTCATTCGTTGCTCCACCAGCAAACCGCAACCGGCGAACGGAACCAGCCTCGTCGCTCGTCGTTCGACCATCCTTCACCGGCCATTCACAGTTCGGTCGTTCACATCGAGAAACCAGAGAAATTAGAGAGAGAAAGGAGTTCGTTCATCTCCTTCGTTCGTCTCCTTCATCTCCTTTGTCGGCCTCCGTTCGTCTCCTTCGTCGGCGCTCAGACCAACGGTTCGCGTTTCACCAGATCTGCACCAACGTTTTGTATTTTTTATTTTCTTCATTTTTTTTTTCAGTTTAGATGTTTAGGATTTCTATTTTTTTGTTTTTACTTTTTTTTAATGAATTATTTTAGAGAATCTATCTTAGTTTAATTTCCATTTTAATTTTGTAATGAATATGATATTTTAGTTTTTGGTATTGGTTACATTTTTCAGATTTGGTGTGTTTCATAGTTTCATTTCTTATAATATCAAATGCAAATGCGGTAGTTATGCGCTTTATTAATTCATTTGATGTTTGAATGAATTCCAAAAAATCTGGTTGTGTGGTTTTCTTTGTGAAAATGTTGCTTGCGTGAAGTATGACATTAGAAATGTATGAATTTTTTTAAAAAAAAATAAACAACCTATTGCTACTATTGTTTGGTAAAAACAGCAGCAATAGGTTACCTATTGCTGCTGTTTTTACCAAACAACAGCAGCAATAGGTTGCTTTTTTTTTTTTTTTAATTATTAACACTACCTATTGCTGCAGTTTTGGGTAGGAACCGCACCAATATGTAATTTACCTATTGTTGCGCCCTTTATTGCTGCGCGGCGAAAACCGCCGCAATAGGCTACTTAATGATCGCAGCAATAAGCATTTATTCTACTAGTGAGATGGAATACTTTAAAATAACGGAGTATTACAGACCAAATCACACATCCTTTAAAGGGTCAGCTAATTGGATTCCTTTCAAAGAGATGTTTTATGACGATAACTTCTTGGTCATCGCCGGCTTGCGGTTGGCCGAGGGTAAAGGTATATTTTCAAAACTTCCAAGTAAAGTGCCCTGTCCAGAATGTGTATCTGACTAACCCCTTCATTTCTTTTTTGCAGAGTCAGCAAGAGCACTTTTCAAAAACTCTTGGGCGGGTGATATCAGTATGTCCAAGTTTACAGACAACTTGTGGAAGGAGTTCGCCAAGACGAGCGCCGAAAAGAGGGCTGAAACTATGGTACTAAATATTTCCTTATTTTTTTTTCAAGCATCTTCTTTGCTTTGGACGAGGGTCCTTAAAGGAAGGAAAGCGGCCACATATGGCCGGCTTCCTTTGGCTCTTAAAATTTCGGACGAGGGTCACTTGAAGAAGGAAGGCGTCCATGTTTGGATGGCTTCCTTCATCGAACCTTCCTCGTCTTGAATTTAATAATGTCCTTGGACAAGGCCCTAGCTAGTCCGTCCAAGGTGATTTCTTGATCTTCGACTAGGGTCACTCGATGAAGGAAGGCGTCCATGTTTGGACAGCTTCCTTCGTCGTACCTTCCTTGCCTGAAGTGGGATAAAGGCCTTGGACAAGGCCCTGGATGGCCCGTCCAAGGTGATTGTTGATTGTTGGACGAGGGTCCTCCGAGGAAGGAAGGCGTTCAATTTTGGACGGTTTCCTTCGTTGCACCATCCTCGTCTAGTGTGTAATGAAGGCCTTGGACGAGGCCCTGGATGGCCCGTCCAAGGTGATTGTTGGTTCTTGGACGAGGATCACTCAAGGAAGGAAGGTGTCCATGATTGGACAGCTTCCTTCGTCGCACCATCCTCGTCTGAAGTAGGATAATGGCCTTGGACGAGGCCCTGGCTGGTCCATCCAAGGTGATTGTTTGATCTTGGACGACGGTCACTCGAGGAAGGAAGGCGTCCATGTTTAGACGGCTTCCTTCATCGCACCATCCTCGTCTTAAGTTTGATGAATGCCTTGGACGAAGTTGTCTTGAAGAAAGAAGTCGTCCATGCTTGGACGGCTTCCTTCATAGATCAACCCTCGTCCTTGTCCTTGGACGATCTTCAAACTTAGTTAAGGAAAGGGTGAGTATCATCCTTGTCTTTGGACAATCTTCATTCTTTCCTCAAAGAAGCTAAGTATAATTGTGGCTCATCCTGATTTTCGGACGACCTTCTAGCTTAGTTAAGGAAAGGGTGAGTGTCATCCTTGTCTTTGGACAACTTCCTTCATCGCACCATCCTCGTCTGAATTTTGATAAAGGCCTTGGACGAGGTTTTCTTGAAGAAAGAAGTCATCCATGCTTGGTCGGCTTCCTTCATTGATCAAAACTCGTCATTTTCTTTGGACGATCTTCAAACTTAGTTAAGGAAAAGGTGAGTCTCATCCTTGTCTTTGGACGGCTTCCTTCGTCGCACCATCCTCGTTTGGAGTGTGATGAATGCCTTGGACGAGGCTGTCTTGAAGAAAGAAGTCGTCCATGCTTGGACGGCTTCCTTCATTGATCAACCCTCAACCTTGTCTTTGGACGATCTTCAAACATTCCTCAAATAAGCTAAATATAAATGAGACTCGTCCTACTTTTCGGACGGCCTTCAAGCTTAGTTAAGGGAAGGGTGGGTCTCATCCTTGTCTTTGGACGATCTTCATACTTTCCTCAAAGAAGCTAAGTATAATTGTGGCTCGTCCCTCAAACTTGACTCGTCCTAAAAGTTCCAAGGTTTTAGCTATATCCCCCCCTTCTTGGGCTTAGCTCATCCTTGTATTCTGGACGAGCTTTGCACCAAGAAGGAGAGCGGCCAACATTGGTCGAGCCAACGTAAACTCTTTCGTTTAGGACGAGCTTAGATACTTGTACGCAATTTATATATTGTTGTTTATGGACGAACCATGTTTTGGCCGGCTTCCGTGAGGAAGCACCGCTCGTCTTGAGGTAGTGAACCCTTACTAGAGCCTTTACTACTTAGCTGACCCTGCATTTGAAAGTAAGATTCCCTTACTAAGGCTTACTTATTTTTGGTCAGCTTCCTTTTAGGGACCATGAAGTTTCTCTTACTAGAGACTGTCATTATTTGATTATCCATATGTGCGATATACCTTTTAGGTTTATTACACTTTGGCCGGTCTCTTTGAGGAAGCAATGTGCGTCAGAGAAATAGTTATTCCCTGTTGTGATGTCCATTGTTTATCCTTTACTTTGGAAGTTTTATTGTTCTTTGTAATTTTTTCTAAGTTAATGTCACTTTTAGACCACTAGACTAACTGGTGGTAAAAATGCCCCATAGTGAACAACTTATTAAAAAATACAGGAACAATATAGGGAGAAAGTAGAAATTGTATTATATGAATTTTGCTTGACTAAGTGTCAAGATACATGTATACAATTCTTTTTCTCTTTTTTGTGTCGTGGCACTTGTTTGGTATTACATACTACTGTAGATTTCTTGCCGATTAACTGAGTCAAACGTGGTACTTCTCGGACGTTTCGCCAGCGACCTTCGTCTGGTCTTGCTCGTCTTGCTTCCATGATGATGGTTCCAGAGTAGTTAGGTAACATTCCCTAGTCGCCTGCTGGTCTCCATACATGGAGCCAATTTGACCATCATCACATTCAAACTTGATGAGCATCAAGTGAGTTACTATCACAGCCTTCACATGATTCAGGGTTGGTCGTCCAAGAATGACATTATAAGCGGTCAAATCTCGGACAGCCAAGAACATGATGAACAAAGTCCGTGAGGCGTCCGTCTCTCCAACTCGGATGGGCAGCGTGACTGTCCCCATAGGATGAATGATTCTTCCCCCAAACCCAATGATTGGGTGGTGGACCGGAACCAAGTTCTTCTCATCAAACCTTAGTCTAGACAAACAGTCGGCACTGATGATGTCCGTGGAACTTCCAGTGTCAATTAGAATCCTTCTTACTCTCAGGTTAGCTATCTTCATCTCCACCACCAATGGATCATCATGGGGGGTTCTTAGCTTCCCCCGATCTTGTTCACTGATGACTATCTTGGGAAAGGGCTCAGCCTTTGTCTGTTATGTCAACAATATTTGGCCGAGCTCCCTAAGATAGGTCTTATGTCCCCTGTTGGTTGGTCGTCCAGCAGCAAATCCTCCTGAGATAACAAGGACAACATCCTCGTCAGTGCTTTCACTTTCCTTTTTCTTGCTTTGACTGTCATCTCTCTTCTAAAACTTCTTTCCCCCTTGGGGTAAGTATAAGTTCATCCTTCCTTTTCGAGCTAGATCCTCTAATGCCCTCTTAAGGTGTTTACATTCATTGGTCTCATGACCACAGTCTTTGTGAAAATGGCAGTACTTGCTCTTATCCCTATTCCTGTAAGGGATCTTCATTTTAGCCGGAGCCTTTAGCTCATATCGATCCTTTATCTCCATAAGAATGGAGTATTGATCCTTGCTAAATTCAATGGGATTAGCCGAAGATTCAGACTCTTTCCTCTTGCCTCTTCTGGACGAAGTAGTTGTGGAGGTTATAGCCCAAGTCTCAGCCTTTTTGGGGTTGCTCTTCTTTGGTTGAGCTACCTCTTCAGGCTTCTTGGACTCATGGTGTTTTGACTCAGCACATACTTCAGTGGCGTGTATAAACGCTTCGGCTTCTTTTAAGGCTTCGGCAAGAGTGGTGATTTTCTTCTTCACAAGATCAAACTTAAAACTTCCTGGCCTCAATCCCCTGATGAAGGCGTCAAAGGCCACACCAGCATTGAGGTCTTGAATTTGCAGGGCTTCTAGATTGAATCTCATAACAAAACTTCTAAGGGCTTATTTTGGTCCTTAGACGACCTTGCCCAAGTGCATGCTTGTTTTTTGCTCTTGTCGATTGGCAACAAAGTGACTAGTAAACAAGAATATGAGTTCAGTGAAATTGTTGACTGAATTGGGGGGAAGATTGTTAAACCACTTCTGAGCTACTCCCTTCAGAGTTACCGGGAAGTTCTTACACCAAGTAGCATCATCTACTCCTTGGACATACATCTGATGTTTGTAAGCGGATAGGTGATCGTCTGGATCGGTTTTTTCATCAAAAGGCTCTATGGTAGGGAGTTTTACCTTTGGGAAAGGGGGCGCCTCCATGATCCCGGCCGAGAATGGAGTAGGCCAGTTGATCCGGAGGGCTCCCAGTTGTCCCTCAATGGGTATGAACTCCTTTCGGTTTTTTTTTCAACACAGGGTTAGATGAAGTGTTTGCAGGGGCTGGACGCCTATAAACCATTGGCTGAACCACCGTCTTCTCTTATCTTGGACGAACAAGAGAAGGGCCTAAACTTCATCCTTCTGTTTTGGATGGTATCCTCAAAGGAGGGTCTATCAAGTACGGTGTAAACCCAGTGGCCGACCGTTGTAATGCAGCAGCTTTCTTTGCCTCTAGGTAATCCCTGGCATCTGTTTCCATTCGGTGCCTATTTGGACGAACATTATCCTGGGTCCTAACCACTAGGTTCCAGTCCATCTTCTTTCGCTGCTCGCTGCCTTCTGGCTGCTTTTCTCTAGCTGCTCTCTTAGAGGGTTCCTGGCGAACAGGTCGACTTGGACCTGGACGATTCTCTTAGGAACGCCCCCTAAGAGGAACTGGATTATTAGCTGCTAGCTTCGGGTTAATTTTGGAAAACAGCATGTTGTTCTTGATTTGCTCCTGGACGACTGCTGCCATCTTAGTCTGAAAGTCATTCAAGACGTTCTCTAGATGGGAAGCAGTCACTAGACGTTCAAGATTCTCCTAAACAATAGGTTGTTGGCTTTGTACAGGGACATTGATGATGGACGGAGGTCTATCCCTTCCTCGAGGCGGTCTCTCGCGATCTACTGTATCTTCAACATTAATCTGAAAACTTCGATTCCTAGCCACATTGTACGATTGACAATCAGTTATCGTTGTGTCTCCCCACAGACGGCGCCAAATGTTTAGTATGCTTGTCTTGCAAGTAAACTATTTTCCCAAGATGTTCTTCAATTGGAGACTTGTGCAACGATGTCTGAATCTGGTGAATCCAAACCTGAGCTCCGTTCCTAAACCTGCAAAAAAGGGACCCACCCTGGAGGTTTGGGTGGTGGTTCCCCCTCCGGAGCTTAAGTCAGGAATCAGGAGTTTGAAGGAAAAAGTAGAGATAGAGAGAGAAAGTGAGAGAATATTTCCACATAGTAAGTTTACACTGTTTGCCTTCAATTTCCTTTCTCCTGATTTCAGGGGTATTTATAGTGTTTGTGATATAATTGTTGCCCTTTTAGGTTACCCTAGGATAAGGGCACCTGATTGGCTAGGAAATCATGTCATGACACTTGGCATGCTATGATTGGGGATGTATCATCAACCAATCACCTGCAACCATTTTAGGGATTTGGGCTCTAAATAACCTTTGGGCCAAAAGGTGAGCTTTTTCTCCCATCTGAGTATAACCCAATGGTTAAACCACTTTTCTTTACTTCCTCTGATGGGACACGTGTATGGTCCTGATGGATCCATGTGTCTCCAAGAGAGCCGTTGATATTTTAGGCTACAACAGAGGTGTTGAACATTAGATTTATTTAACAAATGAAAAAACAAATCTTTTAATTGTTAACAAATTATTTCAATGATTAATCAAATTAAACATTAAATAAATCTAAATCGAATAAATATTTTACTAAAAAAACCGTAAATTAGGAATGAGATTAACAATTAATTTCGTCCATTAATAAAAAATTTCGGACCTTTGTAAAATTATTTTGAGCATAAATCACACATTTTTTATTTTCAATCAATTAATATCAAATATCAATTATGCAAATTCAAGCCATAAATAAATCTTCCCCTAATTGAATAAAAATAATAACTTTGCATATAATAACATGATCTTATGCATATTATGAATTAGGCAACTCTGATACCATTGTAGGAACATATAGACGCATATATACCGGAATTTCAAGAAACAATTTCCTAACATCTATCATAGGATCGCAAACGTAATCAAACATATGAATCATTCAATAGGGATTAGATATACAACCTGTGTAGCATGATTTCCCTATTATACGCAAGCTTCGAAAATCTGAGAGCCCCAAGTGTTGCTCCTCTAATCAGTCCACGAGCACTAGTTGAACACCAACGTCTGCTAGAACAGAAGAGAAAAGATCCCTTGCTTTTTGGTGGTGTAGGGGCCGGTTAGGAGAAATAGGTTAGGGTTTCACTTGCTCTCTCTCTTGAAAACTGCTTAATGAAGTGGTCACCTAAAATCCTAACATTATATCCTATATATATTAGAAGAGTCATAGGCAAGTTAGGAGAACTAATTCTCCTCCTATTACCCTTATGGCCGGCCAACCCTAATCCTAAATGGATTTGGGTTGCTTTGTCCAACTTGTGCTACAATATGTGATCTCAGAGGATTAATATATTTTAGTTATAGGCCCAATCAATATTGTCCTATTAATCATATTTATTCTCTAGCAAGAAAATACGGTTACTAAAATAATTAACTTTATTATCTTCATAATTTAATTCCTGTTTATATTTAGTAATTATCGGGATGTATAAGGACATATTCCTTCAAAATAATGCATATGTTAAAGTAACTTGACCTTGCAAATTCAGCACAACCTCTCACTCTTTTTATCATCATGCGCTAAGGTGGAAAAAGCAAGCAACTCAACCACATAGGCCTTAAATAATTTCATATCGGAGTAATTACCAAACAATCATAGATGTTAAAATTCCATATCAGAGGGATTACTAGATAGCACCATGGACACTAAATTGACAAAGGAGCAAAAGAGAGTGTATCTGGTTATGTAGAAATAATTTACACCAACCCATAATAGTGAATTGTAATTGAACCTCATATTTCATTGATGAAAATGCAAACTAAAACATTATACATCATGAACTCATGAACAAGTGCACATCAATTTATAATATTAGCCTTTTTTCAGTCATGGATTAAATAATCATATATAATCCCACAAAATCCTAACCCCAAAACCCCACTTCTTAATAGTGGTAAGTACCATCTTTTTCTCTCGTTTCTCCATCTTTGACATGTTTTTCTTCTTTAGCACCGATTTATATATGTTAAATTACTGATATAAAGATGAATTCTTTAAAAAGAAAATATTATGTAGATACATATTGAAGTTATTCCACAAAATCAATTCAACCAAAAAGTCAACCGACTCTAAATTATTAAAACACTATGAAGCGATTGAGTACTTGGAAACACAATGTTTCACCTGCCTTCATCACTTTTACGATTTATAACCTGGAATTTAATTCAACCACAAATAAACCCCGATAAAAAAAATCAACAAATAAAATGCTTAATTCATTAATTTTTTACTTTAGAGCATAAATCTAACGTAAAGAAATTTGAACCCATGTTACCATTCTTAAACCAGATAACATGTCAGCCAAGGTCCTAAAAACATTGATCAACGCTCTCGGTAAAGGCTATGGCAGCATCACTATCAATAGAAATGTGGATATCATCATAGAATGCAATCAATTTCCCAAGCCCCCAGTGACCAGCAACTAAGCAAGGGAGCAAGTAACCTGCGCAATCCCTTCCATTTGACAACAATCAGAAAGAATGGCATATCTGAAAGTTGTGTGTTCGTGTGTGTATATATAAGCAAAATAATACACATAATACAGATATAATAATCTTGGAACTTGTCAACACCAAGAATACAAATTAATGAGCATATCGAATATATTGGCCTTACGTGTTGACAAAACTGGAGATTTCGGTTAAGAATTGTATGAAGGTTGATTAAACTCCATTAGAGAACTAATTAGTGAAGCTTAGAGAAATTTAGAGAAAATTTCTAGAGAGAGAGAGATTTAAAGAGAAGAGAATTTGTTTTTATTGCATTGATTGAATTAAAAAGAAGAATTACATCTTATCACTATTTATATTACAAGGAGGAGAACTAAAAGAAAGAATGAAATAAAGCAAGGAAATTACAACTAACTCCACTGAGCAGGCAAGTCAGTTATCAACATAACAGGGTTATGTTGATTCTGTTGAGCTATATTCAACATCCCCCCTCACTATCTGTGAGTAGCATTCCGAGCTTCAATAATAATAGATTGAACTGAGCAGAAGGCAAAGCTTTAGGTGAACACATTAGCCAATTGGTGTTTTGTAGGCAAATAAGAGAGGTGCAGCAAGCCATCTAGGACTTTTTATCTTGTAAAATGATATTCTATATCTATATATTTGGTTGTTTCATGAAAAATCGGATTCTTAGCTATGTATATAGAAGACTGATTGTCACAACTGAGAGTTACTAGTTTAAGATTTTGTACACCTAACTCAATGAGAAGCCTCACAACCCAAGTAATCTCAGAGGCAGCATTAGCCATGGCTCTATATTCTGCTTCAGAAGAGCTTTTGGAGATAGTAGCTCGCTTCTTGGATTTCCAAGATATTGGAGAGTTACCAAGAGGTAGAACATAGCCAGATACTGCTCTTCTGGAATTAAGACATGACCCCCAATCTGAGTTAGTGAAAGCTTGGAGCTTAAGCTGATCACCATCATGGAGAAGAATCCCTTGGTCTGCAGTATCAGCCACATACTTTAATGCATGATGTAAAGCTTGGAAGTGAGAGGTTGTAGGAGCATGCATGAAAGGTATGGTCTTGTGTAGGTAAGAAAATTGAGCTTGCCTACTAAGCATCTATAGAGTGTAGGATCAGGAAGAAGTTCACCAATTTCAACTGAGAGATTCAAGTTAATAGGGAGAGGAGTGACTGTGTGATGAGTCAAATCAAGATCAGATGAAGCCAATAACTCTTTTGTAAAGTTTCTCTAAGTCATAAGAATCACAGAGGCAGACCTTGTGACCTCAATACCCAGAAATAATTCAGTAGACCCAAATCTTTGATACTAAAAGATGTGTGAAGATGATGCTTAAATGCTGCAATACTAGCTTGATCTGTGTCATCTACATAAACAGCTATAATAGTTATATGCTCTTCATTCTTCTTAATGAAGAAGGAATAATCATTTAAAGATTGCTGAAAACCTTGATCTTGAATAGCATACAGTGGTTTAGCAAACCACTGTCTAGAGGCTTGCTTAAGCCCATATAATGATTTCCTTAATCTGTAAACAGAACCAGGTGAAGTAGGAAGCCCTTCAGGGAGTTTCATGTAAATCCCCGTGAAGAAATGCATTATTAACATCAAGTTGAAATACAGGCCATCCCTTGTTAGAAGCATGCAATAGTTAGAATAGACCTTATAGTAGGCATATTGACTACAGGTGAGAAAGTTTCTTTGTAGTCCAAGCCATATTGCTGAGTGAACCCCTTAGCAACAAGTCTTGCTTTACACCTCTTTAAGAAGCAACCAGCTTTGAGTTTGGTTTTATAAACTCATATGCAACCAATGAGCTTTTTACCATGAGGAAGAGACACAATATCCTAAGTATGGTTATCTTGCAAGGCTGTAAGTTCTTTAGACATAGCATCAACCCATAAAGAAGACTGAGAAGCCTTTTTATAAGAAGAAGGCTCAATGAAAAATTCTATGGTAGCAAGTAGAGAGTAATGAGAAGAAGGAATGTGAGAGGTGGTAATGATGTTACGCCAGTGTGATGAAGGAGAAGTAGTACTGAGATTGCAGACATAAGAACTTAAGTATGACGGTCATTTAGAAGATCTGGAAGATTTTCTTGGTGGAGGAACCAGAGGAGAAGGTACGGTGAAGGAGGACTTGGAGAAAGAGTATGAGATGGCATGGGGTCTGGAGAAGATGGAGAGGATGTAAGAGAAGGTTGTAATGATGTAGAGGCTTCTGAAGAGTCTGATGAAAGTGAGGGAGTAATATGTGGAGGAGAAGGTGGATCTGGAGAGGAGTTTTCCATAGGAGATGGATGTGTGGTGGGAGAGAAAATGTCAGAAATATTGATTGAAGAAGTAGGAAGTGTAGTGAAGGGAAGGAAAATTTGGAAGCTTTTTGTGGTGTTAATAGAAGTGGAAGAGGGATTATAATGGAAAGGAAAATGTTTTTCATAAAATTTAACATCTCTTGAAATATGAATAGTGTGGGTAGATAGATTCAAGACCTTATAACCCTTCTGTTTTGAAGAATAGCCAATGAAAACATGAGGGGTAGCTCTAGGATAGAATTTACTTCTTCCTTGCTTAGGTGTTGAGACAAAACAAAGACAGCCAAATGCTCTTAGATGTGAGATATCAGGATTTCTGTTGTGAAGTTTTGCATAAGGAGAGACATTATTCAGACATGAAAGAGGCATTCTGTTAAGCAAATAAGTTGCAAATAATATACACTCTCCCCAGTAGGATATAGGAAGGTTTGGTTGAAAAAATAAGGCCCTTGTAGTCTCAAGTAGATGCTTACATTTGCGCTCTACTACACCATTTTGTTGTGGTGTATCAACACAACTAGTTTGATGTAATCCCCTTTGTAGCATAGAAAGTTTTGAAAGCTCCTTCACAAAACTCTTTAGCATTGTCAATTCTAATACAATGAACATTAGTACTAAACGGAAGTTGCACAAGGGTCACAAAATTCTAGAGTATCTTGACAGCTTCATACTTGAATTTCATCATGTGAATCCAAGTACTTCGAGAAAAATCATCCACAAGAGTCATGAAAATTGTACACTTATTATAGGTAGCATTCCTATAGGGACCCCATAGGTCTACATGAACAAGTTGAAAAGGAGTCATGATTGAGAATTGGCAAATAATTCATAGGCAACATAGACAAACAATGATGGAGAAATAAGCCTGAGTTGTTGAAATGGTATATGACCAAATCTGATGTGCAGGAGCTTAGCTTCTTCAACAACATCAGAAAGAATGACGAAGAATTTTCCAAAACTCAAGAACTTACAGTCGATTTCAGAGATTTAGAATGCGTGAAACACCAGCGATTTTACTGCGAAAATGTTCGAAGCTCTGATACCATGACAAAACTGGAGATTTCAGTTAAGAATTGTATGAAGGTTGATTAACCTCCATTAGAGAACCTTAGTGAAGCTTAGAGAAATTTAGCGAGAATTCTAGAGAGATAGATTTCGAGATAAGAGAAATTGTTTTGTATTGCATTGCATTGACTGAATTAGAGAGAAGAATTATAGCTTATCACTATTTGTATTACAAGGAGGAGAACTAAAAGAAAGAATGAAATAAAGCAAGGAAATTACAACTAACTCTGCTGAGCTGGCAAGTTAGTTATCAACAGAAGAGGGTTCCTTTGAGCTATATTCAACACATGTAATGATCAATGATTTTAGCATCAGGCTTGTTGACTCGAGCAGCCATATCCTTCTCTGCGAGGGCCAAACCAACGGGCATTAGATACCTTCACCAAGTGGCCCTGCATAATTTGAAATGCAAAGAGATTACCATCCTTTTTTGCTCATCTTATCACTATCATTACTCTATCTATTATTGGAATTTCATTGTCAAGTTGTCAAGGTTTTATCAATAGAAAAGAGGCTAACCGGTTGTAACTTCAACTCCAGGCGTCTCAAGATTTTGTGGGTGATTAGGAATTCTGCTTCCCCATTGGCGGAAAGTCTTCAGATCCTCTTCCTGTAGTGGTTCACATAATGTACAAAAACTTAGATGATTGTATAAGATAAACAAAGATTATGAGGCCAATTATGACTTTATGAACATCAAACATAGCATTGGTATTTTAAACTTGTAATAATAGCACAATAGGCTAATTATGAGCATCAATCAAGCACGTGAAAATTTGAAGTTTCGTCGAGAAAAAACATTATATTTGTATCCTGATAAACAAACTAATTAACAATTCAAGGGTGCAAAAAAGAAGAGATCATTGCCTCATCAAAAGCTAGAATCTTTCCATTGCTCTTCCTAACATTCTCCAACTCTCTTGAGAAATACAAATAAAAAAATAAAACTTGTTAAAATCTCATATAACCCATAAAAACCTAAAATCAAGAACATTTTTTTCAATTCAATTTGGAAAGAAAGGAGAAAAAAGAGAAGAATATAATGAGAATATAGACATTGAACGTAGATTATTAGAAAACCGGTAAATAATTTTTACCGAATTCTTCTTCAAACTTCCTTTGATATCAGATTAGTAGCCTAATTCCTATAAAATTTGAAAAGTTAGGATTTCTCATCAATTTTGTAAGTCTAGCTCATGAAAAGCTAGAACTCAAGTCGGTTTCCAAAATTTTCTTGGCAACCTTTAAACAATGGTGAAGAACATAATAGAGAGAGTACCTTCGAGAACCCCTAGCCGTCATTGTAGTAGCTTCAAAGCCTTCACCAATTCCGAAGCCAATTGTGATGAAATCTAACACTCTAAATCACGAAACCAATAAATAAATATTATCATCCATTGAAATAAGAGGAACCCATTTTTAGAGAGGATGGGAAGTATAAGATTGTATACAAGGTTCAGATAATGTTTCCGAGATTGTATACAAGGGAAAGCAAATAGAAACAACACAAATAAGCATAAGATTCCCCCATACTGAAATGTAAGTGTCATAGACACTATACATATGACTTTATACAAGGTTCAGATAATGTTTCTAAGATTATGTTGTGATGAAATCTAGAGATTAAGTGTCTTCGAAAAGATCTCTAAGATTCATTTCAAGGTGACAAATAAAAGACAATTCAAATTAGTTATCATTTCCTTTTGTTTAGCAAGTTTTAAAGCTATTTTCTTTCATGAGGCCATGACAAATGAAGCTAAATTAAACGCCTACTAATTACAAATGCATTCAAATTAACAACCTCCTATCATTTGTTCTTTCAAATAAGATAAAGGATACAAATGTGCTTCATAAGTCTGTCCGGATCTTCAACCGCCTCTGATCTTTAATTTGTGAATCAAACTGCCTGAGTAGGGAAGAAAAGTAAATAGCTGATGTAGAGAGAATGTAATTGCAGTATGTAGATAAGATAAATCAAATAGCAAAAGGAAATAATTCCATAAATGAGCCAGAAAATTTCCAAAAAAAAAAAAAAGCAAAAGTTCTCAAAGCAAAAAAAAACTAAGAAATCATTCACTCAATTGACAAACTATAACCCAAGAATAGTAATCAAACAAGAAAGTTTGTATTATAAATACAAAAAAAAAGAACGTAGAGAAATCTACAAAACCCACAAAATTAAACCAAAATTAATATTGTAATTAAATAATAAAAAATGAATAAATCAATAAAATGAAATCTGATTAAACAATCAAATAATTAAATTACCTTTCTAAGAAGCTTGAATTTCATAGATATTGCAGTAATGGAGTGAAGCTCATCTTCACCATCAAAACCCATTTCACTCCCAATGAAACTCAATCGTTTAGCAAGTAAAGTTCTACAAAACCCATAAAAATTAAGCAACTAATCGAAAAACAAAACTAACTAAATTAGCAAGTAAACCAAAGCACATAATAATCATGACAAATGAGTTGTTTTTCGATCTAGGCTTCTCTTTCCTCCTTGACAATTAATCTCACATCATCAAGTTGAAACCCTAAAACTCGAAATAAACAATGAGAATCGACATCAAGGACATGAGAGGAAGAGGAATAAACAAATAAAAAGAATCTGAAACTCGAAATTATAAACAAATAAATGATGAGAATCAGTTTGTGCACCAAAGCAGAAGTAGAGAAAATTCTGGTAAAGCATGATGAATGGCTTGGAGGAAAACCAAGAAGAAAGAAAACGTGTGGAGTGAAGCAATGCAGTGGCAATTGGCAAATAGGGGAGTAAGCGAACTGCGAAAAGTCTAGAGTCCAATCTAGTCTAGTCCAAACTAGTAGGACTGGGTTGGACTGAAATGTTTTTGGACTGGACTCAGACTCAAATTTTCGAGTCTAATTATTTTCGGACTGGATTTGGACTCACCCCTTTGGAGTCCAATAAGTCCAGTCCAGTCCAAAAATATTTTATATTTAATATTTATATATATAATGTGTGTATATATATATATATATATATATATATATATATATATGTGTGTGACTTATTTTATGGAATGGATATAATGAGCTTAATTTTTCAAATTCAATTATGAGAAAACGTTGTGAATCATTGAATCTAAATCGAGGAAAAAAATAATATAATAATCAGACTGGACTAGATTGGATTCGGACTCAAGAAAAAATTATCGGACTGGACTGGACTCAAAAATTATTTGGATCGTACTTGGACTCATTTTCTCGAATTTGGATTTGGCAAAGTCCAATCCAGTCCTATCTACTTACACCCCTATTGGCAAGTAGACAGAAGGGTAATTTCGCAATTCAGCAGCAAATTAAGGGCAAAAAAGTCAGTGCACTGCTAATAAGCTACAGTGTTGCAAGCTTCTCACTTTTATATAGTCTAAGGATTCGTTCAATTCCTTGAAGATTTGATAATGGTCAAACAAGTAAATGGTCAAAACGTTTTAAAAATTAAAAGATTGAGATTTAGAACAATTACATTAGCTACAACTTCCTTGTAAGCCATTGATAATAGTATATTTAAATTTTTTTTATGTGCTTCCATTATTGCTTTTATTCATCATTTAAATTTTTACAGTTAAATTTTTAATTTGTCTACTCGACCCCTGTAAAATAAAGGTTGGTCATGATCCTCCACTGGGGGGTTGTGATTAATTTCCTACACTACATAGGAATTTCCATTTCCTAAGAAATTTTATTTCCCATAAATTCCCTATTTATTGCATACCAAACAACTACCCTATTTTGTACTTCCTAGAAAATCCAAATTTCAGTGGAATTTGAGGTGAACCAAACGACACCTAAGTTTTGTTAAGTACAAAAGTTAGTAATTTCACTTATCATTTGATGAAGAATCATCTCAGAAGTAATTTTTTCCCCCTTAATTTATCATATATATGGTAAGACAACAAAGAATTTGTTAGCAAACAAGAGGAAAAGAGATAAGGCCCATGCAACTGCATTTACCTACATGTTCTTTTCGGAGATAAGCATTAAAATTTAAACGGACAAAATATTAAACCAAGTGGGCCCAAAAAACAACAATCACACACAACCAAGGTAATCACGCAACGAATGACGGACAGCGGCGGCGGCGTGCAGCAGATTGTCCACTATTTCCTCCATAACATGTTTAACACATTATAGAACACTTCTCTATATAAATTAGGGTACAACTTTATTCACACTAATGTGGGATAACAACAAAAGAAGTTAACTAACTTCAAGTATGGACCAACATAAGCCAAACTATTCTAACACAGGGGTCATCGCCTGAGCTAGGGGTGATAATGTATCTGGCATGTTCGGAAACAATTCGAGATTAGCTCGGTCAAAGCTCGGCTCTTTGTGGCTCGGCTCGGATTCGGACTCGGCTCGAGACCTTGACGAGCAGAGCTAAGCTAAACAAATCTCGACTCGGGAAGCTTGTGAACAAGCTCGATTATTATTTTATATTTAAAAATTATTTTATATATCTTTAAGAATTATATTAAGTGTTACATTTTAATATATTAACTAAGGCAATATGTATACAAATATATTAAAAGGTGTGCTTCTCAAAGTTTATGTGCGACGTGAAACCCTCCCTCTTGCACTAGAATTTTGCCACGTGTGCAACTGACCAACAATATACAAGTCATCGTGATTTTTTTTTTAAAAATGCTAAAATCCTAAGTCGAGCCCCTGACCCCTTAGTAAGAAATAGTATACATTTATCATCTTAACTAATATTTTTTATTGATTCTTATGTCCACAAAATCTCTTATATGTATTGTAAAGCATTTTGTAAAGTAGCAGCGTAATCAAGTTCAAGTTTATATATGCTAAAGTCGCCTTAACCACTAAATTAAGTGATATTTAGCGTAATTATTCTAAAGTAAAATATTAATAAATTAAAAATATAAGTACTTAGAGTGTAGCCCGAACATAAAACCTAGTTACATTTCAATTCATTGAAAAAGAAAGCCTTTTTTTGTGAGAAACTACCTAATAAATGTCCACTTTTGAAAACAACTACCTTACATAATTTTTTTTTTTTAAAAACTACCTTAAAAGTTCCAAAACTTTGAGTAGCACTACCAATTAACGGAAAACGTTAACTATTCCGTCAAATGAGTGCCATTTTATTTATTTTTCCTCGTATTTTTATACCAATCTCTCGTTCTTTACATACTTAAAACAGAGGAATCCCTCTTGCTATGAAATCTGACCCAATTTTCACCCAATTGATGATGGGTGTGACTTTCTCAAACAAAATTCAACCCCCTCCTCCCGTGGAATGTAGTTAATTTTAGGATATTTTTGCAAGTAATTTTGGGGTTTTTTTCTCATATTTCAACTAATGGGGTCTTTCAGTCATTTCACATTGAGAAATGGAAGGGGAAAAATAAAATTGAACCTATTTAACGGAATAATTAACGTTTTCCGTTAGTTGGTAGTGCTACTCAAAGTTTTAGAACTTAAGGTAGTTTTTAAAAAATATATATATATATATATATATATATATATATATATATATATATAAGGTATTTGTTTTCAAAAGTGGACATTTATTAGGTAGTTTTTGACAAATAAGGCAAAAAGAAACAATGAGTAGATAATACATTAAAAAAAAAAAACTAAGGATATTTCCTCAGGTACCCCTGAGGTTTGACGTAATTCCCAAGATACCCCCCACATTTGGGGAATTCCTCATATACCCCTGAGGTTTGTGTTTGTGCTCAAAATACCCTTACTATGGACGGCAGGCTAACGCCGTTAATTTTTTTTCTCTCTCTTTTCAGTTTTCTCTCTTTCCTCCCACCATCCTCCATTGATGAACCTCCAAGCTTTCTCTCTCCTCCCACCATCCTCCAAGCTTTCTCCAATTTTCTCATAATTTTCTCTCTCCTCCCACCTTCCTACCTCTCTGTTTTTCGGTACCCAAAACAACCCCATTCACCACCTACACCGCCACCTGACTGCCGCCCCACCAGCGGACATCACCTGCACTGCCATCTTTCTCTCTCCTCCATTTCATTCTTTGAATCCTCAAACTCCGACTTTCTTCTCTCCACCACGTCGGTCGAATCCAGCTCTAAGGAATCCACCACGTCGGTCAAGCTCCGACTTTCTTCTCTCCAAAATCCACGAATCTCATTTTTTGGATCGTCCATCAATTTCAAATTTCCAGATCTAGCTTATAAAAAAAAACTTTAATTTGATTTTCGACACAAAATTTTCTGATTATTTTTCTTAGATCTAGCTGAATTTTTTTCCAGAAATTAATTACTTAAAATCATGAAATTATTCATCATCATCATATCAACAACATTAGATCAATCAAACCCATCTCTGAATTGGGCCCCACTTGTAAAAATGGCGGGTGCTACGGGTGGGTTTGTCACTCGGCATTCGAGTCAATGCTTAAGGAATGTTCTGCCAAAAAGCTTACTTCACTTCAATCTGCAATTCAATCTTATCTAGGTTGGTAAAAACTATAGTTTGATTACAGTTTGATGGTGAAGAAGATGAGTGGTGAAGAAGATGGGAGGAGAGATGAAGAAGATGAAGATGGAGAGGGGAGAGGAAAAAAATTAACGGCGTTAACCTGCCGTCATTAGTAAGGGTATTTTAGACCCAAACACAACCTCAGGGGTACCTGAGGAAATTTCCCAAAAAACTACGAAAAAGAAAAACATGCGTAAAAGTAAAAAAACGTAACAATTAACATGACTAAAGTGTAAGTAAAACAAAGAAGTTCGAAGAAAGAAGATTAAAAGTAGGGACGCAACTAGAGCGGGACGGGGAGGATTTTTGCATTCTCATCCCCATCCCCACCTCACTTTTTCTTCCCCATCCCCATCCCCATCCCCGCGGTGGGTCCGGAACTCATCCCCATCCCCGCCCCGCCATGTACACAATTAAAACCATCCCCGCCCCACTACCCACCAAACTAGGATACATCCCCGCCCCATTGGGGCGGGGATGGGGCGGGTCTCCTACTTGACCCGCCCCACTTGCATCCCTAATTAAAAGCCTTTTCCTCAAAAACAAAGAAGCAAGCCTTCTTTTGCGCCGTCAGGGACTTGGATGTTCGAACTTCAAAGTAAAGGCCATGGCGACGGCGACGGCAACAACAGGCCAGCAGCCGACGAGGCGACGACTAGCACCATACAAAACCACCACCATGAGCGGCGAAGCAGGGTTCTAATGCTTCGGTTTTGTTTTTCGAAATTTTAATTTCCAAAAAGTAAAAGTCTTATATGGACATGGCCCACACTAAATTAGTGTGGATCTAATGCTAATTCATGTGATTTATGAAAAAAAGGGTCACTATATAAAAAAAATAGATATAAAAATGAGTAGATATAGATGCTAAGGTTTGACTATGTGAAAAAAAAGGTTACTATGTCACAAACGGAAAATTTCATCATGGTAAACTAATGTAAGAAATAGTGACTATATTAAAAAAAAACAGTCACTATAATAGAAAGCAACTATATAGTATAACTTAAGATATTTAATAGATCACCATATGGGAAAAAAGGTTACTATATTAAATAAGTGGTTTTGGTCCACAATAATATTAGTGTGTATCAGGTCCACGCAAGACTAACTCTTTGGAAAATTGGGGTATGTTGGGATTTTTTTTCCAGACAATCTGATTATTATTATTATTATTATTAAGTTTTTACCCTTTTCTTCCTAAATTTGCTATTGTTAGACAAAATGCAAAAAAAAAGAAAATTGTAGAAAAGATAAAATAAATACATAAAATGATTACGTTTTAAGTGGTGGTTGACTCCTCTTCGAACTCTACGTCACCCAAGGAGCCTACTGAACTATCTTATTCCGAATCCAACTTGTATATCTATTCCGAATCTAATGAAATTGATAATCATCTATCTTATTCACACCCTATAAATATAAAAAAATCTTCATAAGAACTTGTACACAAAAAATAAAACTAAAATATTTTTCCATATTCTCCATCTCAATAATTGTCAAAAATAAGCAGCAAAATCTGTTTTACAATGGAGGTGAAGATGGGTTTCGTATTATTGACTGTAATTGTGCTTTCATGGGTGAATCTTGTTTTGAGTCATAGACCAGTTGGTGGTGAACAACCTTTATCAAAGATTAATATTTTGGGTACTACTCTTGCTTTACACCCACACGCTTCCATTACCGCTTTTCCACTTGTACTCGGCTTAAAGGTAACATTTTTTTTTTGTTCTTCTATTGGGCTGAATGTGTGGGTCATATAATCTGTTGAAAATTCAATACTATTAATTCTAATATCAATTACTAGCTAAATAAGATGTTGTCCCCTTCTCGTATTAGATTTGGAGGTTTCCGCTCCTTGGTAACATTTTCTTTCTGAAAACTCAACTGTTTCAGTATTGCATAGATTAAAATTATAAATAATTGATATCTTGAAATTTTACCGTAAGACGAATCTAGTAAAATCTCATTTAATAATAATGTTAAATATTAGTGAGAAAGCATGATCAATGTTAATGAATTTTGAATTCGGAACAAGCAAAAGGATAATTTTTTAGAGGGAGTATAGGACAAAATAAAACCTGATGCAACAATGAGGAGGACAATAAACATGATTCTCTTGCTGCCAACTTTGCTCTCCATTTTCCTTCATTTGCAAAAACTTAGCTTTTTACTATCAAATATGTCTGATGAGCTAATTTTGATGGATTATTTGTGGCGAATAGGGGTGGCAATGATGCGAGTCGAGTTCGAGTTTGAGCTAACTCAACTCGACTCGTTAGCATTTCGAGTCGAGTTTGAGTTGAGTCGAGCTCACTCGAGTCGAGTTTTGACCGAGTTTTACCGAGCTTTGACCGAGTCGAGCATGGATCGAGTTGAGTTTTGACCGAGTAGATTTCGAGTAGCTTGCAAGTGTCTCATGTTAAAAGCAACAATAAGGTGAAAAATGTTGAATTTAGGTATTTTGCTATTGATAATTGGGTATTCGAGCTTCTCACGAGTTTTCGAGTCGAGTATCGAGTTGCTCAACTCGACTCACCAGCATTTCGAGTCGAGCTCGAGTTCGATTCGAGCTCACTCGAGTCGAGCTTTGACCGAGTTTTGACCGAGTCGATCTCGAGTAGCTCGCGAGTTGTCTCGACTCATTGCCACCCATAGGGGCGAACCTCCTCTTCTTTTATCCCTATAGGCTATATATAGTAAATTTTCTTGCACCCCTGTAAGCTGTTCTCTATATTTTAATTTGCCTGCAATTAATTTCAGTATACTAGTGCTAGATTCCTTTTGAGTTTTTCAAACTAGATTTTGTCTGCAAAAGTGATTGCCACATTTGTCATGGCCTGCTTAATTAAGCTTCTCTTGGATTGTGAATTTGTGATAGATTCAAGTATATGTTATCTTTTTACATAAAATTATTATACCCAACAAGTTGAATGGTAAAAGTCTTTTTACTTCTCAAAGGAAAAAAAAAAAAACGAAGTCTTCATATTCAAAAACCCAGTTAAGATGCAAAAGTGCATGTTTATTTGGGCAGTACATAATTATTTAGGGTATATAATTATTTAATGTTAATTACTGAAATTTCCTTATTCTAGTTCCGCTAGAAATATTATATACAATTATAGATGTGAATCAGTGGATGAACTTAATATAAAACCAAAAAAAAAAAAAAAAAAAAGGAAAATGAGTTTGGTTGTTAGCAGGGTGGATCCAGCGACCACGGTCCCAAAGCATGCGGAACAAAGTTAAAGCAAAACCATTTTATTAGGAAAAAAAAAAACTGCACAATTTTTTTCCAAAATTCATAGGATTCATCTGAACCGATAGTAGATCCGCCCCTGAGGTCAAAGAAGTTAAGAAGTTGATGTTTGCTTATTTTATTAGGAAAAGAGGCAAATATAAGAAGGAAAAACAATTTATTTATCTAATGTGAATGTTAGGGTATCTAATGTGAATGTTAGGGGAAAAAGAATTTCTAAAGGGAAAAGATAAATTTTATAAGTTCAAGGCGATACAAAACAAAACACAATCTAACTCGATCAAATGTTATGAAAATTTTGAGATACTACAACTTTCAAAAATAATTTTATAATAACTTGTTTTAGGTTGAATTGTCTGAACATTCTTCAAAAGTTGCACTTTGTTAAATAAACCACTTAAATGAAGTATTCTTTTGGATGGTGTTACGTAGGTATGTGAATTTGAGAAAAGCTCATAATCATATCGAGGAACTGTTTAAACTACTATAGTGCATCCTAAGATAAAATTAACTCATTTAATGGAGAATCTGCATCCCTATCTTTGTGATGATCTATGACGGAACATGCATAATAATGAATCTAGTATCCATTTTCTTCATTGTATTGTATATTTGTAAGTTCTCCCTTACAAAACATAGATGTGATTGCAATAATTGTATGATTATTGTTTGCAGGGCGAAGACACAGAGTGGGTAGACATAAACCTTCAGTCTCCCAACCCATTTTCCGATGACTGGATTGGAGTTTTCTCTCCTGCAAATTTCAAGTATGGTCTCTAGCTGCCTCTTCTGCACTGGTTGTATTGTTGTTTTTCTGTTTCTTTTGCAATCAGTTTTCAGCATGATTCCTTTTCTTGTTGACCCGCGCATCATGATTCCTGTCCTTATGTCTGTTGTTACATTATCATGTTGTTACTTTACTTCTTTGGTCGAAGCTATACTATTGCTATAATTTAAGGGCAGTATTCTGATTATGCACTTTCTTACGGGTGGAAGCTCGTCAGACTGTCATTCAGAAACTGATGTGAAAGATCAAGTTCCATATATATGCTCAGCACCCATAAAGGTACTTATACTGTGAGGAAAGTGTTCTATTCTTGTTAATCCTTTTCTTCGTGGAATCATTTGGATTAATCATTATTTTGTTGAATGTCTTATTCCAGTACATGTTTGCGAACACCAACAATTCAGATTACACAAAGAATGGAAAAGCCACTCTGCGTTTCCTGCTGATCAATCAGCGTGCTGATTTCTCATTTGCATTATTTTCAGGCGGCTTGTCCAATGTGGGTGGAAAATTTCTTGTTCAGATCTCTATGATCATTATTGTTTTCTTATCATCCTGCATTTCACTTTGATCACTTCTAGCAGTCCTATCTTGGGTGAACCAAAAATAATGTGTTAACATGATCTGTGCAGCCTAAGGTAGTGGCAGTTTCAAATTCCATAACATTTGCAAATCCGAAAGCACCACTTTATCCACGTCTTGCTCTTGGGAAGTCATGGGACGAGGTATGTCCATTTTCATTGTGGATTATGTGGATGAGTAGCCTTTGCTTGCTCGAAAGAGAATTAGGTACTTGCAATTGTGTTGTAATAGTGGGAATGCTCTTTACTATGTTTTTCAAAAATAGTAATAGCTGCACTCTGGTTGACTTGTTGACTCTAAACTACCGGTTGTGATCACTTGATACACCAGAAGGACATGCAAATTTCATGTATTGATTTTTGAATATGATGGTGTTTGGTTGTAATCTATAGGCAACGCCCGAACATTTCATCCTTATTAATTGAATTCAGAATTAATCATTCTATCTGGACATGTATGTACCATAATATATTGGGGACTGAAATATATACTGTCTTCATTCTGCAGATGACAGTAACCTGGACAAGTGGCTACAATATAGACGAGGCTGTTGCTTTTGTCGAATGGGGCCCTCGAGACGCAATACCAAAGCGAACACCAGCTGGAACATTGACATATACTCGCAACACCTTGTGTGGTATGGTTAATTTCGTGAGCTACTTTCATGCTTGTGATTATAATCAAGAGTTAATATTCAACTGCATACTCCCATGACATTGTTCTTGATTCAGACCAATTACCATCTAAATTGCATACACCCTCTTTGATCTCATCATACCGTGTGGAAATGAGTGTGTCAATCTTTTATCTAGAAGTCTACATTCAATTCAACAAGCATGCTTTGCATTGTCTTAACATGTAGCATTTGATCTTTGCACTCAGAGGTTTGCAATGCCTCACAAGTCACACCCTGAACAAGGATGCTATGTTCTTCTATCTGTCACCTCTCGCTCTTTCCGTTGCTTACTCTTGTTCCCTCCTTGGGCCTCAGTAATTTGATAATTTTCAACTATGCCACATCAGATGCTTCGACGGAACAGGAAATAATCCACACATGCCATTTCCTTGTTATGATGACCATCA
Source organism: Beta lomatogona (assembly GCA_947646795.1). Taxonomy (NCBI): domain Eukaryota; kingdom Viridiplantae; phylum Streptophyta; class Magnoliopsida; order Caryophyllales; family Amaranthaceae; genus Beta; species Beta lomatogona. Next base: position 597,817 of record CANSNZ010000480.1, read on the forward strand.
CCATGATCACAATGATGACCGCAATTTGTTCTATTTGTTTGATTGAGCATAGAAGGAAATTTGTCATCTTTTAGTTGATACCCTTCTTTTATCTTTGTTCACCAAACCTCTACTGCACAAATTGAATTCATGTTCACTCCTAGAGTGATATGGGAAAGTTTCTCCATGATTCATTTCAACAATAAAACTATTCATCACTTAGTTGACTTTTGAGTGGCAACACATTGCTCCCTGTAAAGTTGGGAAATAATTATACTTTTACTTTCTTGTAGGTGCACCTGCAAGGACAGTTGGTTGGCGCCATCCTGGTTTCATACATACAAGCTTTCTGAAGGATTTGTGGCCTGACAAACAGTAAGTGTCTAAGATATTTATGTGCATCAATCATCTAAGCAGAAACATTGGCCCTTATGCTTGCGACAATTATTGTTCAGGTACATGTATAGGATGGGCCACCGCTTGTCTAATGGTTCATACATTTGGAGCAAGAAGTATTCATTCGCAGCTCCTCCTTATCCTGGACAGGACTCGTTGCAGCGTGTTATAGTGTTTGGCGACATGGGGAAGGTATTGATATTTAGAAACTTGTGACTTCCCTTTCGCACTACTGGGCCATAGGTTTCTGTCTTATGAGTTTAGACTACATAACTTTACTCTTAAAATATTATAAACGTTTTTCCTGTGTCTTCATAAATTAGCTCTATTATTTCATTGTGTTATTTTCATTTTTGCTTAATATTACTATTTCGTTCCCTGTTTTTTCCTCTCTCATGAGACAATACATATTGTTTTTCTTCATTCAGGCAGAACGTGATGGATCGAATGAGTACAGTGACTATCAGCCAGGATCACTTAACACTACAGACCAACTCGTCAAAGATATTAAGAACTTTGATATTGTATTTCATATAGGAGACCTATCCTATGCAAATGGATATCTCTCACAGTGGGACCAATTCACATCTCAGGTGGAGCCGATTGCATCAGCTGTGCCATACATGGTTGCAAGGTGTTCAAGCCCTTTCTCTTCTAGCAAGGAATGTTCTTGTAGATGTCCAAGTTGATGCATCTACAGTAGCAAATATAAACCTTTCTTTTAATATTTACCACTCATCTAAATCATGAGATGACGGTGAGTGAGTGGTAATCAGATTACTTGAAATAACTATTTTTTGCTTGTGAAGATGCATTATCTTGAGCATTCTTTATCGACTTTTTACATAAAATCAAATACATGTTTCATATCATTTCCTTTATTGCCCTATACCTAATGGCCGACTAATGTATTGTATTATGTCTGTCGTTTTCTTTCTTTTTTCTCAGTGGTAATCATGAGCGTGATTGGCCGAATACGGGATCTTTCTATGGGAAGACTGATTCAGGTGGTGAATGTGGTGTTCCAACGCAAACCTTGTTCTATGTCCCTGTAGAAAACAGGGATAAGTTCTGGTAAATTACATTATACAAGCATCTAGTTTGGCTTAATTTCTTCTCATTGTAACCATGACAACTGGAACCATGATGCAACTTGAAAACCTAGACCAAATTCAGGCTTGAACAGATTCAAATTGAGAAATGAGGCAATTAAGAAAGCTTAAACCAATCGGTATGAGTTAGCTTGTTGGTCAAGGCTTGGCCACTATCATCTATGCCTATTTATTTGTGATAGAAATTGTCTATGCATTGTAGAGTTGTTTTATCATATGATTTTGACTAAACGAGCATATAACACCAACCTATATTTTCAATTTATTTATTTTCTCTTATGAACTCATTAGCTTATGACGACAATCATTTTCTAGGTATAAGGCAGACTATGGGATGTTCCGCTTCTGCATTGCAGACAGTGAGCATGATTGGAGGGAAGGCACTGAGCAATATAAGTTCATCGAGAACTGCTTTGCAACAGCAGATAGACAGAAGCAACCTTGGCTTATCTTTGCTGCTCATCGTGTTCTTGGTTATTCATCTGACAAATGGTATGGACAAGAGGGCTCATTTGAAGAGCCAATGGGCAGAGAAAGCCTTCAAAAGCTTTGGCAGAGGTACAAAGTTGATATTGCATTCTATGGACATGTACACAACTACGAAAGGTCATGCCCTATATACCAGGTATGGCTTCTAATTTTTCCACGTGTATAGTTTTCTCTTTATTTTTCTTACTATTATTTTTCATAATAGAAGATTTAGCTGTGAAACATCAAATACTGTTGTGTGTATTTAAATTTATATATTCTTCATAATGAGAATTACTTAATTTATGTTCTATATATCTGAGTTTTCTCCCTGGTTGTATGATGCAGAACCAATGTGTAAGCTCCGAAAAGTCTCATTACTCGGGCGTTGTGAATGGTACGATCCATGTCGTTGCAGGTGGTGGAGGAAGTCACTTGTCAGAATTCAGTCAAGTGAATACAACTTGGAGTCTGTACAAAGATCATGATTTTGGGTTTGTGAAACTCACTGCATTTAACCATTCATCTCTGCTTTTTGAGTACAAGAAGAGCAGAGATGGTAATGTCTATGATTCCTTCACAGTATCCAGAGACTACAGAGATGTCTTGGCATGTGTTCCTGATGGCTGTGAACCAACCACTTTGGCATCTTAAGTTTTTGAGAATATTCAAGTACAAGTAGTGGAAATTAAAATAAAAGGCAGGATTAGATTGTGAAGTAGATTAAGTGCAGAATTTTTATTTTATTTTTGACAATGTGTTTCTAGCTTGCAAAGAATTATTTTTGTATAGATAGAATATTGATATCTATTCTTTATGGAAATGTTTCCGAGATCAAGTGGGCTCTCAATCGAGAGCATGCCTAGGCAGACCCGATGAAGGCCCTATACAGGGTGAGCAACTGCACAAGGCCCCAAAATATAGAAGCCCAATAGTATTTTGTTTATCCAAAGCACAAAAAAATAAATAATCTAATTACTCGGTTTCTTTCACGCGCGAGGTAGTGAGGTCTAACATCTCCCTTCCTATTCTCCAATTTCCAAAACGCCAACTCCTTGTCTCCTCCGTCTTTTCAATTCCCATTACAGTTGTAATCTCCAATTTCCCAATTTTCAAAGACAAAAAAAAATTGTTTTCCTTCTCTTCGATTTTCAGATTATAAATTAGAAGTAATCAATTATACAACCATGAGCAACCATTAATCAACTCTCATATTCATATTTGCAACAACTCTACAAAATTGGCTAATGTTCTATGTTTTCGACTCTTGAATTAATTAATTTTAGACAACATCTCAAACGAGACCACACATCAAACGATCAATTTGTTGTAGAAAACCAAAAGCATAGATAAAAGTTTTCAAACTCTCACAAGGAGATAGATAAAACTCTATTATGGCTAGTAATATAACCTAATAAATAGGTTCATTAGCGAGAACATAAAGTTTTATGTTAAAAAAAAGGACCTCAGAGAGGAGCTTCGTATTAACTTGATCTTTTAAGACTAAAAATATTGCTCAGAGCCAAAATAAATTGAATAAGCTCATTCTACTCCAAAATTGACCAAAAATTAAAGTCGATACAAGTAGGCCATCTGTCACCTATGTAAAATTATCAATCAACATCCCATGTCCAAGCCAAAGATCACTAAAATGACTAAAGCTTTCATTTACATAGATCATGACCTATCCAGACTAGCAATACAAATCATAAATACATCAACTTTTCCAAGTATTTATAATAATCATCCACCATAATACACAAGTCACAAACAGCAACCTCTAGTAACAAAATGGACAAAAGAAGCCATTAAATTATGTACCCACAGAAAAGCCTTCACACTTCCATCCCGCCAAGTCCGTGAAGTTGGAAAATGACTAAGCTTTGTTTGTTTTGGAGGATACGTTATTCCAGGAAAACGATTTTATCCATTTTCCGTTGTTTGGTTGGACAAGAGATTTGAAAAGGAAAACTAAAGTAGAAATTAAGTTTTTCGTCCCTTTGTAAACATTTTCCTCTAAAATTTGAAGGAAAATCATTTTCCTCCACTCTTTCATTCTCAACATCTCTATTTCCCCCTTCTTAGCTTAATTATTTTCCATCAAACCAAACAAAACATCAAATCAAACGGAGCCTGATTGCTGCATCAAATTTCTACGATCTGGCCTAGTTGAAATATTTCACCACATGATTCAAAGAACAATGAAGTACTGTATGGTACTTTTGCGGACATCAACCAGACATCTCAACATCTTTATTTTCTGGGTCACTTTGTGAGTTGATGGATCCTAGTAAATCGTCAATTCTAATTGGAGAACATCGAGCCATGTATTGGAATACAACCTGCAAACATTGTTTAAAACAGTTAGGAGAAAGGAAGATACACATTTCTAATGCTGATCACAATTGATCAATCAACTATGGCAATTTAAAAACAGCAATAAGCGATAAAACATAATAAGTAGCAATAGATTAGGAAAGACTTCCATTAAAACTTCCACTGTCGAACACAAAATCCTAGAACTCATTAATTAGGAAAAATTGACACGAACAGTCTCAACTATAGACTTTCCGCCATTTTCAGTCCTAACTACTACCTCCGTTCTTTTTCTATTGCAACAATAGAGTTTTCACGCTTGCCAATGCACAACTTTAACCATTAATATCTTTAATTACGTTTTAGTAAAAATTATACAAAATTGAGATTTTGAAAGGATAAATAGAGACGAATCTAACAATATACCACATGACTATATTTTTCCTTACGTAAAAATCACAAGAGATAGTGAAAGGGTGGTGAGTGAATAGTGTAAAAATCTCATTGTTGCAATAGAAAAAGAATGGAGGAAGTATTAACTAAGGATTATTTTTTAGCAGTCCCAACATTGGGGTATGTTTTCTAAAAATGGTCCCAGTGACCTTCTATGGTAACCCTATAAACCACCATTCCAGCCACCCCTCTCCCACCCTCAAAACTGCCACCCCCACCCCACCCCTGAAACACAACCCCAAACCTGTCACCCCTCCCCTGCCACCCCCTACAAAATAAATCAAACTAACAGCTCAATTTCTCTGAATAACATGAAATATCTAAAATTATCCATCTTAATTGAACAATTATTTCACCCAAAATAAAGCAGCAGAAATTAAGCAGTAAAACAAAAAAAAATTACTGAAAGTATGCGAAAGAGAAGAAAAAAAGAAGAAGTAGGAAGTGATAGTGCCCAGAAAAATGGCGATGAAGAAAACCCAAACCTAACAAGTCAAAAGAAAGCTGAACAAGAAATGACGAAAGGTCATAAGAGATTATTCAAAATGACAGAAAAAAGAAGAAGGGAAGAATTAGTAACAATTGAAGAACTTTCAAAGTGGGAGCGACGACCATCTTCCGGGCATCGATGTTGACGAACTTGGAGGTGGAGAGAGAAAATGAGGCGGCAGAGGTCGGCGGTTTGCGCTAAGAATTGGGAGGAGTGGGAGGGGGGTAGGAGAGGGGTGGCACAGGAGGGAGGAGAGAGAAAAGGAGAAAGGAGCAAACGAGTTTAAAAAAATTAACATGTTGAATAGGTAAACAGTCAACTGTAACTGTTTTTAGAAAACAAACCCCAAAGTTGGGAGTTTGGGACTACTCAGAAATAATCATTAGTTGAGACTGAAAATGACGGAACGCTTATAGTTGGAACTGTTCCTGTCAATTTTTCCTATTTTTTTTTTTGAGGGAATCTGTCAATTTTTCCTATTAATTAAAGATGAGATCAAAGATATTATAGGTCAAAGGTGTGCAATGGAGACCATGACTCTGTGAGAAAGCAAGTGTTGCACGTACTTTAGTGTGTAGTAAGCTCTGAAGTTAGGGCTTCTACGCGGAATAGTGGGACACAAAGGCAAAATCAGCAGTTGTTGAGAAAGATGAGTCCAAAACCCACTTCCCTTAGACAGAGTAAGTGACCTTTGGTTTCATGTCAGCAACACACATGGGCAACTACTGAAGATAGATTCCCATGTAGTAATTTCATTTTACTAACCCTGTACCAAGAAAAATGGGTATGGAAAAGCACATTCTGGCAGATTGAGTGTAAAGAGAAACCGGGCATGAAAGAGCGGCTCTTTGTATACATGGGATGGGGTGTCGCACTTCAATACCACTTTGTCTCCATAATGGCTCATTTTTCACCATATTGGGTAGAAGTGAGCTTTGTTCAGACCTGTGTCCGCTTGATTTAGGATGGGAGTAGTGAAGATGGCTGTGGTCCAGAGATGAAGGATATTCAGTTCAAAGGTTGAGATGAAAATGGCAGGGCAAGGTGGTTCTAGGGAGATAGATGAGAAGAGGAGTGGGGGGAAGAGACCTTACCAGTTTCTCCTTTTCCCTTTGCCAAAACCAGAATTTTGTTGAATGCACCAATTTCTGGGAATTTAATGTTGCATTTTTAGAAAGACATTAGAAGATTATTCTTCTGTGTCTTTGGGCAAAGTGAGAAGAGGCATGTAAAGCATCACATCAAGCTCTATACATCTCACAGCTGGAATTATCGAGATCCTTACTCTCAAAACCTCAATTCATAAGTTCAAAATCCACCTGAATCTTGAACTCTAAGATCAATTTGCAGATGTCCTAGAGGTAGGGCAGGGAAAGAGGTGATGGAGAAGGTGAGATACCGTGATAATGACTAGGAAGTGGAGGACATGGGCAGAGAAAGATTGGAGAAGATAGAAGTAAGTGGGGCCATCAAGGACAAGATAGAAGTGGGGACACCAAGGACAAGACAGAAGAGACTGTTATTCTAATTAATACTTGCTCCATTTTCTTTTACTTGCAACATTAGAGCATGGCACAAGAATTGAAGAGAGAGAGAGAGAGATAAAAAGAAAGGATTCCATGTGCTTGGAGAGAGAAAGAGATAATATATTGCCAAAAATGTCAATATTACAAGTAATATGCAACTTCGTAAAATGGGAAATGTTGCAAGCAAAAAACAGAGGAAGTACATATTTAAAGATATAGCAAATTGGGTTTTACTGTAATCAACTACTGGATGGAAAATTCTAATTGGTGAATGGTGATCAATTTTGTTAGGAAAAATCTATGTAACTCAGACTCAGCTAGAAGTGGGGCACATGGGTAATATGTCCACGTGTTATACATATGAAGTGTCCAAGTATCATACGCGTGACCTAGTATTTCACACGGGTACTTCAGGTAAAATGAAGAGTTGGAGTAACATCGGAAAAATCAACTAAGGGCCCATTTGTCAGTGTCAGTTTTCAGTTTTTCGTTTTATAAATATAAAAGTCATATGATATGAGTATAATAAACTTAAAATTAGTCATACTTATACTACACATGTCAATTTTGAAAAGTGACAATAAAAAAACTGAAAACTACTTTTTCTGGTTACTATATTTTTGTTTTTGGTTTTCAGAAAAACTAAAAACCGGAAACAGAAAACGATAATGAACGAGGCCTAAGTGGTAAACATTAATGTTCTTTGTTTCATTTGAGGATGGTTCTGAGTGTGTTTTCTAGTTAATCTTTCTTCATATTCTCCAATATGTTCTGAGTGATGTTCAATCCGCTAACCCAACATGTATATTGGCCATGCAACCAAATGTAAATAGAGGTTGAACAATGGTCTACTATGGGTTATGATTACGGTGGCTTGAAATACAGCGCTTCTATTAAAAAATTAAAACAGCTACCTGGAAAGAAGAAATAAAAAACAATTGTATATATTTTTTTATGCACATCGTGTCAAACTAGTCATTTCCTCTCTTTAAGCTACTGCAAGAAAGGTTAAAGCCCTGGGGCTCATGCTAACAGTTCAAATTCAAAGTAATGACTAAGATACAAAGGTGCCAAACAGGCAACATGAGCTTAACCATAGCAATATTACAATACTAATTTACAAAGTGCTAGCATTGACTATATCCATTACCATGATTAACTATCACACTTTTCCAACTGACCTTTGAGTAACTGTCAGCAAAAGCTCGAGCACGGTTGGTCTTTTCTTGGTATAGTAAATCAGCCTTCTCAAGTTTCCCATCCACAAAATTCAGTCCTCCATCATTGATTGAAAACCGCAGAAGATCACCAGGAGATAATTCTGCCTGAAAACAGATAAACCGACAACTAATTCAAAAATGCAACCACCATTATAAACAGGGAGAAATTAGTACAACAGAAATTCAGTGAAGAATACAAGCATATAATACATCGTTAACAAGAAGATGACCAGGCAAGACTAACTTTGTTAAAACACTCAGTTGAATCTGTCTAGTCCAATACATGTGAGTTTCTATTGTATATATAAATTAGCTCATCATACCATCCACTCATTTCCCATCCCAAACCCGGAAAAAGGAGGAGGGTTGTGGTGCTAACCATCATAAAACTAAATCACATCCATGAGCATGAGCCAATATGATACTTTCATGGGCATGCCCTACTCAGCCACGCTCTACACTTCCTAGACCCATGTGTGAGTGATAAGTATGCAAGGGTTGCTACGTTCTACATAAGATACACTAGGGAAGAGCATTTGGACTAAGTTGTGTATAGGATCTATGACTAGAGAATCTCTTATAAGAAAGTTAGTAGAGTTTGGTAGATGAAAAAGAAGAAATATAGACATCATGTGTCTTCACGAGACTTATGAGAAAAAGTTATTATCAGCCCTTGGAATATACAATATAGGAGTAGAAACAAGTTTGTATTTTACATGATGGGCTCATGGGCTAGTAAATGATGTATTCAATGTATAAAAGAAGGCGTTAAGCCGATAAGAGTAGAGACCACATGTGATAGAAATTGACATGATATATTTAAGCACAATTAATGTACAATAATACCTTTCGAGCAGTCATTCGACCAAGTCATATTTTGCACAGCCAATATATATTAATACCTTTTGCGCAGCCAATGTATAATAATACCATCTGCACAGTCATATGATAGGATTCTAAGAGTAAAGATCATATGACTATGCAAAAGATAATATTGTACATTGACTTTCGAAGTAGAGTGAATAGAGCACATATAGATCTCCTCTTGACAAGCAGTACAAATAGGCGTACTTGTCTTAGCTAAGGTAACCGCACATGAGAGCGTAGCTACTCAACATAAAGTTCTAGTACTATATGTTCATATAAACGCAAAATTGATATATTATAAAGGTCCAGGTAAACCATGAGTAAGATGGTACGTTTAAACAAAAATAATGATGAAGTTTCACCTACAGAGTAGTTAAAGAAGTTGATTCACATCAACTCGGGGTACTTTAGAGTATCCAAAGGGCTTCCAGGAGAATCAGAGAGAAAAGTACTGGTGTACAAAGGCACAACATGGTGAAATGAGGATGTAAAAACAATGGTTAAGAATAAAATAGAATGCCACTTGGCTAGTAAAATTGTGGAAATGAAGAAAATAAATATAAGGACACTATGGTGAGGACACAATGTTGATAGGAAAAGTCAAAGGTAAATCAAGAGCTTAATATTAAAAAGCGTATTGAAGGCACACCAAGGCGTTAGCACCTCCTTGGACACAGCAACCTACAACCTAAAAGACGGGGGCAGGTAGGTGTGCGCCTGAGGCTGCCGCCTTGAGGGAGGCACAAGGCATTGGTCCTGGCCGCCTCTTGGGAAGATGAGTCTCACAGAGAGAAAGTGTTATACTGTCCTCATCAGGATTCACCCCTTACTCTTTGATGATTCTCCCCATCTTGGGACCCTCCAATCAAAATTACTAACCCCTCAGCTCACCGTGTACATCCCCCCCTTCCTGCAGCCCACAACTGCTCTATCATAAACAACCTATTCTGTCCTCATCTTAACACAGCCTTCCTCCACTCCATCTCATAAACACTGTCTCCACTCTCCAACCCACTGCAATTGCCACTGTAGCTTAATTTCATCAAACACCCACTGCATTTAATATATACACATCCATATACACAGAGTAATAGAGGAAAGAAAATAATAGTGGTAAGATCACATGCACGTCATATATGGTGGAAGCAACAAACAACAGTCTAGGTGATGGTCAAGATTCAGCCCTGGGGTGGTTGAACTTCACTCTAACCCCCCAGGTTTACGATCTAGAACAATAAGTCAAAGTGACCAGTGCAGAGTCAAACCTAGCCCTCATCCTTCCTGTTGGAACGGTATTGGTATGATAGTGGTGTCACCAGAAGTGTGGAAAATGTGAGACTGAGAGAGAACAGAAAAGGAAAAATCTGGTGGTGTGAGGGGGAGGGGGTGAATGTACAGATGGTGGTCATAGTTGTGATACCTGAGAGAAAGATGAACACGGTCATAATAGAAAGGTGAACCTCAAGCACACAAAGGAGGGGAAGAAAGGAGGATGCCCACAGAGTAAGGTAGTGTGACCAAAGGAGGAAAGAGATCATTAATTAAAATCAAAATTAAAATTCTCATTCTTAGGTTCATTGTCCCTTTACCTTTTCTGATTCCATTACGTCTCCCTTATGTGAATTAGATCACCTCTTCACAATATTTTTTTATGTTAGGACATACCAAAAACAACAAGTTTTCAACTTTAGGCTAGCCATGAGATCCTTTCTGTTCCAGACAAGTACAGAGAAAACATCACTCTTTTAACAACGAAATTCACCAGCATGAGCTGTATAATGACAGCTAATGTACTGTCTACTCACAAGAATGAAACAGAATTTTCAAGTGTACTAAAATCCACTACACCTTTTGTACAAAGTCCTGATCAAGGCAGGCAATTACAACAGGAGGATCATCTGAAGTAGCCACCTTTCCATCGTCTTGTAGCTCTAAGACCACCTGTTCATAAACAGCAAAAAATAAGTGCTACATTGTAAAACAGAAGCAACTTCATATTGAGTTACTAGGTACAATATTAACACAACAAGCAACCAAAATAATCAACAAAGTTGACTTCACATCCAACTTATAAGATTTTACTGAGATAATCAAAGTCTGTTTTCCAATTCTCAAAATTGTAATACAATGAATACATACTTCCTCCATTTACTTCTAATTGCAACACTTTCCATTTATGGCAATCTCAAATTAATTGAAACACTACTTTATTTGGCATTGAGTTCTCTCTATCTCTCTTTATTACATGGGTCCCACTTTCTAATCTCTATTATCTCTCTCCTCTCCTTAAAAATTGTGCCTCCCCCTCATGTTCCAATTAAAAGTAAACAGAGGAAGCATAATTGAACCATATTTCCAACCTCACCACAAATGTCAACAACAAAAGGTTTAAATGGTCACAAAGAGTGTCATCACCCTAGAGTATATTGCTTCATTATCCAGAGGCTACTGTCTACCTAGTTCCCAGCAATGACTCAACTAGTAAGAGCACTACATGTACAGCCTCCAAAAATTTGTAATTTTGTGATTGCTAGCAGAGTAGCAGGATTGGAAGAAGGAAGAGAAATTATACAGGTCGGGGGATATTAGAAGACATCTAAACTAAAAAATTAAAAATTAGAAACTTGCAACTGTGTTTCTGGCAAAACTGCAGGTACAAAAACTGAGAGAGAAGTAAAATCTCTAAAAGAAAAAATTCTAAAGTTAGTGTCAAATCACCATGGCAATAATACTAATTTAGTTTCATTGATAGCGCTTTTAGTTGTATAGTTGCAAAGATTGATAGCTAAATATGTCCAGACTTAGATTGCCCATTCAAAAATCACCTGTTGCTTGCTTGGAATTTCACCTTTATTATCTGTGTCAATGACATATTGGCTACATTTGTCATCCTTCCAGACCAATGTAAGCGGTGTATTTCCTGCTTGATAGTTTGCATGCCTAAGGAAGGAAAACATAACAACAGAATTAGGTTACTGGTATTCAGAATAAATAAAATACACTGTAAAATTATTGTACTATATAATACTGATACATTGTTGACCTTTGCTGCTAAAAGAAGGCCTCGTCTTATTTTCCGTCATCTCATAATTTTCTTTATATTCTACATGTTAGGGATATCTTATCATATAAGCCTAGCCACTGGCTTTAGTGACCCGCTTTCACAGAATTAATCACCAGCCTGTTACTATCAAGTATCAAGCACTGCATCTAAAAGTCATATATATATGGAACCTCATAATGTTGATGCGATGGCTGAAATCTACAAGCCACTGTTTTTGCTAGGTCCAAACAAGACTCACGACATTCATAAAATAAGAGTATACGAAAGATAGTAGCTGGGCAAACTTTGTTCACAAGGTTGCCATATGAACAAATGAAAATTTGGAGGCCATCTACGCTAATATTCCAGCATGCAGGTAATAGAGTCTTACTTGTTATAGAATAACAGACCATCTTTGACATAAGGTACTTGTCCTGTATATGCTGACAGCAGTCCACTCTGGTCACAGTTGTAGACAGGAACTGGACTAAACCGATACTTGTGGTAATGAGAAGGTGGTTCACAAGCTCCACTTTCAGAAAGCTTGGAGTTCAACCAAAAAAATCTGAACTCGGCATTACAATCGTAAAGACTGTATCCTCGCCAAGATACCATGTCAATCACATAGTAAGTCTGGTCCATCTGCATTCAAATTCATCAGATAAGTGAACAAACATAAGCTGAGAATAATGGATGTGGATATAAAAGACAAACTAACCTCGTGAAAAATGCAATCAAGAATACTATACGACTGTGAAGATCCAGAACTCTCCCTCGTTCTAGCTCCATTAGGTAGAGCGGACGGGAAATGATGCAACACCGAGCCATTACGTAGTCTACTTACTGTTGTCCCATTGATGGAAACTACAAAGCATCGCTTCCCAGCTGGCCTGGCCAATACAAACCTGCAGACACATAATTCAGGACATGAAACAAGCATTTTACCAAACCACCCTAAAATTCACTGACACATTAATCCATTTGCATAAAAATAAACTGAAACGCCAACATCGTAAACTTCGATGCAGCAAAGAAAAGCATCACCAAGACCGAACAAAATTTTGTCTTAGATTAATCACATTATCAATGATAACATAACGAGAAATTATATACTATTCCCAAAGCAGCTAAGGTTTTCTAAACCCTTAAAAAAACCCTCCACCACCATTAAACCCAAAAAAGTCAAGGAAATTTTAAAAAATGCAACACAAACCCACCATAAAATTTCACAATTCCAAGCAAACCAAACAACAGTACAACACCCATCAGCAGAAGGTAAGTCAGATTCCTCTCCCTCCTCCATGACTTCACTAAAACACTGAAAACCTGAAATTCCCATTTTATAACCATTACAAACATGTTTAGGTTCCTAACATTTCGCAGTTGTACATTCAACAATAAAATTTATACATTGAGTTATAAATGCTTGCTGTATACGGGATCACAAATATTGTATACGAAAATCACCCCTAAAATTCACTGATACATTAACCCTATAGCATAGATAAAACAAACTGCAAATTGCAATGCCAACATAGTAAACTTTGGCGCAAGGAAGAAAAGCATCATCAATACCCAACAAACTCATATTTATCTAAATCAAGAACATAAAGTAACATAATGAGAAATATAATCTACTAGAAGTATTTCCAAAGCAGTAAAGGTTTTCTAAACCCTTAAAAAAAATAAAAATAAAAATGTGTTACAAAATCTATAACCATTATGAAGTTCCTGGTCGTATATTAGACAATAACGCCCTGTTCTTATGGACTTATTTTCGGTTCAGTTAGTTTCAGTTCTTCCGTTCCGTTCCGTTACTCTCCGCAATTCAGTTCAGTTCAGTTTCAGTTCAATTTCTCTCGGTCAAAAAGAACGGGGCCTAAGCATTGTACATCTAGTTAAAATTGTTGTATAAGGAATCAGAAAAGTTAGTAGTTGATATAAAAATGAGGGTATGAACATCATCTATTAACATAATGATTACGAACTAGGCATAAGGCATGAGTGGACTTAAAAGAAGCAGCAGACAAACCAGTCTTGAGAAAGAAGATGAGGAACGTCGATCATCCACTCAGGAAGCATTAACTGACGAGCAAACCAGCGGCGAGATTCTTGGCCACGAAGCCGAGAAGCCTGTCGAACATCCTTGATATTGTTGAGTTCAGCACCATTCTCCTCGTATTCGGGTTCGGTATCGAAATCGAGAGAGGCATCGTAGGAGGAAGAAGAAGTGGGGGTTGGTTGATGGAGAGAGAGAAGAGTAGAGGCCAGACGACGAGCTTGGGATTGCGCGTCTAAGCGGTTTTGCTGCTGCCGAAGGAGAGAGAGGTCTCGCCTTTTTTGCTGGTCTGATATTGCCGGCCGCTTGTACGATCGCCGGAGCTCGTGCGTCGGCATTTCTTCTTTTTCCCACTGAGTTATTGGGAGGATTAGATTGCAAACAAAGATTTTTGTTTTTTGAGGAGTGCAATGAAAGATTTGAGCATTTGAAAAAGCTCTACAGCTTGGTAGAAAGGATTTTGAATGAAAAGAAAGGAAATGGGAGGAAATAGGTTCCCAATATAAATTTTTAAATGGAAAGAATTCAAAAGTAAAGACTTATTTAATAAATTTTACTTTTTCTTTCCTACTTAAAAGTTAGACAATTTGGGAGGAAAGAGAAAATTTAAACCAAACATAAGAATTTAAGGGTCCGTTCGTTATCGTTTTTTATTTTCAGTTTTCAGTTTTTTTGAAAACCAAAAACAGGAAACCAGAAAAAGTGGTTTTCACTTTTTAGTTGTCAGTTTTCAAAATCATCATGTTTCCAATAAATTTGACTAATTTTTTATTCATTATAGGACATATATCATATGACTTTGAAAATCAAAAAACCAAAAAACAGAAAACCACAGTAATACCGAACGGGCCCTAAGGTTTTTTTCCCTTTCGCTTTCCTTCTTTTCCTTTCTCTTCTCTTCCTTTTCTTTACTAAAAATGAATCAAACAAGTTGTAGTATTAATTAACCAGCAAACTGACACGGAATGACTTGACAGGATGGCGGGTTGGAGTCAGATCAGACTCTATCGGAGGTTGTGTAGAATACGAGTCGACCCGGATTCTACTCGGAGTCGAATTTTTTATTCAAATTCGAATCGGGTTTATTTACTCGGATCGGGGAGGACTTGTATCATATTCGGACTCAAATGTAATCCCTACATATTGCCTTATTAGATGGAGTATAAACTTATTTTTTATGGAGTTGAAAGAGGCAAAGATTTATTAGAGAGCAGAAGTTTTATTTGATAACCTGTGTGGTTAACTTACAATTTTAAAGTTTTGTATTTACTAGTTATTGGCGTGTCTTGCAAATCGTTCCTAAGAACATCCCTAACAATAACCAAAAAGAGGACCCTTAGTTTTCTTTTTGCTCTTTAACAGCAAACAAAAAAAAATTGTGGTATGATTGTCATGGAAATAATGTCTACCAATTAATCATGAAGGAAAAGCCACAAAACATTAGAGTTACTTTGATATATTTTTGACACATTTTATTTTCTATAAAAATGAAGATGATCTTCACTTCTTTGATCATTGTTAAGAGGAATAATTAGAAAAAGATTGTAGGATGATATGTTTTAGAGAAAGAGTGGGGATGATTTTGTTTTTTGTCATTGTAATGGTGATGTATTAAAAATAAACTTCCAAAATTAAAAGTTGATTAATTGGTGGTTAGTTGTAGCATACTACATTATTATAAGGGATCAATACAGACTGAATTGCATATGGCGTTAGGCACCTTGAAGTTATGTAACTTTCAATCACAATAGTGGTCATGAATGAGGTTTTTGAAATTGCAAAAGAGGCATAAATTGGGCACGTTCATTATTGGCATGTTTATTGGTCCACAACCCCCTCACCTCCATCTGGTTCAAGGCTTGATCAACGCTCAATGGATCAAGCGTGGAGCCATCGCCGTCCAAAAAACTAGGTTGTATTTTATCTTCACTTGCTCTCAACGAGCAGAAGTCGATGCTTTGCTGCAGCAACACACCGCCATTATAGATGGTCGAATCATAACTTTTCGGTGTTGTCATTAGTTCGTAGTACCACAAACCATGAATTTTAATTTAGCTAGGCTATGAGTTCGTGTGTTTGGGCTTCCACTGTATCTTTTGGCTGCATGGGCCATACAAGCCCTACGCGCCACGTTGGCTTCATTGTAGAAATGGAGGAACATGAAGCAGATCTACCACCTAACCCGGAATTCAGAGCCAAAATGATTATTGATCTCTCCACACCTCTCATTCCATGTTGTTTTCTCCCTTTATATGATTCTCAAGTCATCTGGGTATATTTTCGATATCAGGGTGTTTCCCGTTTGTGTAAAAAATGTAGATGTGTGGGTCATTACACTCGTGCATGTTCTCTCTCTAACTATGAAGTTCATCGTCGTCTGAGACAGAGAGTTGCTGAATTGGAATCATCGTAGCCTCGAGTCTTATATGGTCCAATGAACCTGGCTTACTATACGAATTATATAGAAGGACTTTCGGATCGGTTTCGATACAAGAACACTAAGGTTAACTTATATCAGCCAATTGAAGAAGATGATTATCCGTTACGTCGCCGTTTTCCTAACTCGAGAGATGAGGAGGAAGATGATGATCCAGATTCTTATGGGGGTCATTGTAGGCGTGTGATGGGTTTTAAATATATACCGCAAGTGCACGGTGTCTGTTGTTAGCAGAAACTGGCAAATACGGGTCGATCCACATGGAGAGGAGTTCTATAGATTTGTGCTCAATTATTTAACTACTTCAAGAAAGAAATTTGATTGAATAATTAACAACTAAACTAGAATAAGCTAGAACACAAAAAGATGGAAGATTATCAAATAATTAAAAACCTAAGGCAATCGATCGGTCCACCATGCTTATACCAATCTAATCACTACAATATAGTTCGACAATACTTTGATTGAGGTTCGAATAAATAAAGTATTTCGTTAATCCTTGGTCAGGCATTAACAACTCTTAGATTAACATATGCCAGTACGGTCGCTCAACATAATCAAACCTACCTATTGTAACACGCCTCTAATGAATACGATCTTTCGATTCTAATTCTTATTAACTAAACATAACTCATGATATTGCGCAATTACATGAATTAAACAAGCATAACAAATCAATAGGAATTATTCTAATTCAATCCAAATAACGAAGAATTTTAAACCACAATAAAAAAAAGGTATAAACATGGCTTCCCTCTCTAAACCCTAGAAAAAGTCTACTCACTCATGATAATAATAAACTCAATAAACATAATCAAAGTAAAAGAATTCATTAAATTAAACAAAGTAAAGAGGAATACCGAATGATTGAGGAACAATGAAAACGAAATCAACGATCTCTATAATCTTCAAAGGTAAAAGTTCATACAAACTAGAGAGAGGAAAACTAAGTGTTTAATTCAGGAAAGAAGATATTTTAATTGAAAATACTAAAAACCTATTTATACTTTTTACAAAACCGGCTAAAAAAAGCAAATAAACCCGTCTCGAGAAACCGCCCGGTCGGGCGATGGTGATTGAGGAACTATGACAGAACAACAAATCCGCCCGGTCGGGCGCGCAAGAGATTTTGTCTCCTTTCTCGCCCGGTTGATCGGGCTAATATGCCTTGCATCCTGTGAAAATTTCATTTCGCCCGGTCGACCGGACGGGATAACAGCGATTCTGTGTCAACTTGCGAAGGCTGTATCTCTCAAACCAGAAGTCGGATTGGGACGTACGACCTACCGTTGGAAATCCCTTCAAGTCTAGTTTCCAACCCAACTGGAACTTCTTGATTATCAATTTTCTATCAAAAGTTATGATCAAAATAGTGAACGGGTGTCAGTTTTGGCACTTCTTTCACTAACTCTTTGCTTCATTCTAACCTGAAATTGTCCCGAACGGATGCATTGTAATCCTTGTGCAAGCTATCTTCATCTTCAATGATTAATAGGATCGATCTTAGATAATCATAATCAATTTGCATCAAAATAACCTGAAAATCATCGAAACAGGCAAACAGGGAGTAGTAGAGCATAACTTACGTAATTCATCACATTATGCGCCGAAATGCTCTAAAAGGAGTTCTATATGCAATCAAGATGCATCTAAAAACTATATATAATTATGACATATCAAACTCCCCCAAGTTAAACCTTTGCTTGTCCTCAAGCAAACAAGACATGAACATGGAAATAATTGCCTCACCCCTCAGATAAGAAAATCACAGTTCAAAATATTTTCATGACTAAGAACCGTTCAAGAAGGCAAAATTCAAGTTCAGCTGTTCAGTTTACTCTATCCATCAATCGCCCAAATAAGCAATCAAATGCGACTGCCTAATATGACATGCAAATCTTGAAAAGGCACTCACTAGGGTGTCACTCCTCTCAACATTTTTGTGGCAGGCAATAGATGTGCCCGATCACTCACCATCCCAACCATAACAACCCTTCCCACTCACACTCTCATGTGTTTAGAAAGGTAATAATGCCACTCATCCTAATCATGTCGACTCAAGTAGCGAACGTACTCTTTAACCTTGACAAACTGACTACACATCAATCCAATAAACAATGTAAACACAAGCTCAAGAGGACTTTTTCAGGATTGTAATGGGGCTTAGGTAAGGGTAGGGAATATGTATAGGAAATGTGGTGGAAAAACCCAAGAATGGGGGAGCAAGAGTCACTAGAAGCATCAACTAAAACACAACCAATAACAATGTCCCAACTCTATGAATCAACAAAATTTTTAATAAACCCATCCTTGAAGCAGTGTAATGAATTTTTCTTTGCAAGCGATTGTGAAGGAAATAATTTTTAACCTTTTGTTCATTTTTTCAATCTTTCTTTTCTTTTTCTTTGCATCTTTTCGAACCAACAATCACATTTATTTCACTTTGCTTATTCTTTTCTTTTTCTCGAACTTTGAACCTTACAAAATACAATCATCTCCACCCAAAGTAACTCATAGAAACCATTTCAGATACTAACTTCGACAGATGCTCCCCCAAGCTAGGCTTGGATTAATATCAAAATAAGGGCCATGGGCATGTAATGAGGTTTAATAACATGAAATAGTCATTAGGCTCAGCGGGGCTAAGGAGGATAATAGTATATCAATAAAAAATCCCTTTGAGGCTCAAGAATCAGACAAAAGGACGCCTCTATCATAGCAAT
Organism: Beta lomatogona; assembly: GCA_947646795.1. NCBI lineage: Eukaryota > Viridiplantae > Streptophyta > Magnoliopsida > Caryophyllales > Amaranthaceae > Beta > Beta lomatogona. Next base: position 616,906 of record CANSNZ010000480.1, read on the forward strand.
TGCCACAAGTCATCAGATATCAATAAGTGCGTTGTCAAAGTCAAGATCAGTCAACTAATGAGGAACTAACACACAAGAAACAGAATGGATATAAAAATAAATCCATTGGCAAGAACGAGTCCTCACAGTCTAACCAGTTCAAGCTTGCAGTCAAGATAAGCGCATTATCGTCAAAACTCACTTAAGGTCAAGGCATTTAAAGTTCACATTCCAGCATCACAATCTCAAGTGCCCAACTATCCAGATAAAGAGCCCAAATATACTTTCAAAGAACATCATGGGGCACAGAGAAGCAACCAAACCAATCCAGTCAAATCATATTTTTGGTATTTTTTTCAGCAATATTTGATTATTTTTTTTGAAAGCAAATTAATCTAGCCTAAGAAAGCAAAAAAAAACTACAATAGAAGGCAATAAAAGAGAGAGAAAATACATACAAAAATCCTCCCCCAAGGTGAACTTGGCAATGTCCTCAGTGCCGCAAGATGAACTATAGGACGATGCTCAGAGGATAAATTAACGTTAGTACTCTCCCGCTCTCTCACTCTCTAAAAGGGGAACAAAATGAAAATAAAATAAAATAAAAGAGATAAGAAAATAAAAAAAATAAAAAAATAAAAAAACTACGGGTTGCCTCCCGCATAGCGCTGGTTTATAAAGGTCCCGCACGACCATATTACCTCCTCAATCTCAAATCAGAGGGGCTTGGCAATGAGTACCCCCCTCATCAAACATTTTCCTCCTTATAAGACTGCCACTCTGGCTTGCAGTCGGGCATGTTACCTCAGGTGCATAGTTAGAATGCACATTTTCCATAACCACCGATCTTTTTCCCTTTTCAACCTGAGGTCCCTCCAAATCGATCCTGCAGGCATCGACTTCAGCATCGATGCCTGGGGAAACATCTATAGTTAGTGCAACCTCTAGAGGGTCAGTACAAAGCATCTGCGGGAGTGCAGATAGAGCAGTCTCCTCAAGAATATCCATCCTGCAGTAAGTTTGCTCAAGCATAGGAGACTTAACAACATTAGTAAGTTTAAAAGTGACATTATCATCACCAACACTCAAAGTCAAAGACCCAGACTTGACATCTATAACAGCACCAGCAGTACACAAAAACAGCCTACCAAGAATAATGGGAATTTGGGCATCCTCCTCCATATCAAGCACAACAAAATCAACAGGAATATAGAACTTTCCCACCCTAACAGGGACGTCTTCTAAAACACCTAGAGGGTATTTTATAGAACGGTCGGCCATTTGCAAAGTAATTGGAGTGCACTTAAGTGCTCCCATATTCAGTTTCTTATAGATAGACAAAGGCGTGACAGACACAGATGCACCTAAATCACATAATGCCTTATCTATAAATAAAGCACCTACATGGCAAGGAGTGGAAAAACTACCAGGATCCTTCAACTTAGGTGGGGTTCTATTTTGTAAAACAGCACTGCACTCTTCAGTTAGAGCGACTCGATCTACCCCACCAAAGTCTTTCTTTTTAGTAATCATGTCTTTCAAAAACTTAGCATAAACAGGCACTTGAGAAATAAGTTCAGTAAAAGGAATTGTTACCTCAAGGTTCTTGACCATAGCCAAGAACTTACCAAGTTGTTGATCGACCTTCGACTTCTGCATCCTATGGGGAAAAGGTAGCCTTGGTGAAATAGGCGTTTCATAAACCTTTTCCTTCCGCTTTCCTGTCCGATCTTCCTTAGCTAGTTCGGCCTCAGACATCGAACTCTTCTCCGCTCCTTCCTCTACCACCTCATTCTCCTTGCTAGGAGCAGCATCATCAATGGGCATGGGAGGAGCATCATAAACAGTGCCGCTACGAAATGTAACGGCATTGACAGTCTCCTTGGGGATGGGTTGCCCCGGCAGATGACCTGGTTGCCTCTGTGCATTATTTCCGGTCACCTGAGCAAGTTGAGTCTCCAAGTGTTTGGTAGTGTTCTTGTAATAGCCCATGTTTTTAAGCATGTTTTAACGAAAGTAATTATGTTTATTAGTTTAACTAAGCTTTAACATGAATGAGAAATTACTCGAGAAATCTGATTTAACTACAATTATGTTATTGTGGGTTTTATTGAAATGAGGTATTAAGTTAAGTTTTTGAGTTATTAAAAAAAAAAAAAAAAAAAAAGGAAAAGCTTCTTGAGTTGTACGTGGCTTAGTGTGAGAAAGCCACCATTTTGTTGTGATGTCAAAAGCCTAGCCATCCTCTAATATTTACTTTAGGAAATAAAACCCCAAAATCCTCATTCCACCCTCTCTTTCTCCCGTACCACCCTCACTTCCCTCATTTCTGATGCTTGTGTGGTGGTCTCACTAGTGCCGTCTTTCTCGCCGGTGTTCGCATGGTGTTGCTTGCAATTTCATATCTTCCCATCATAGTTCATCTCCTTTCCTCTGTTCTTCTTTGTGGCTGTTTGGGGATTAAGGGTGCTGTGGCGTTTCTCTCTCCTCTGCTTTGTTTTCCTTATGTCGTGCCGCTGCCGCTCGCCGTGGTCTGAAGTCTTGCCGGGGTTCTGCCGCCGTGGTTGCTGGTGGTGCCGCTCCAAAACCAATTCTTATTCCTCCCTAATTTGCGATTGTTACTTTATTTTAGTGGTGAGTAGTTGCTTCACTTCTTCTACTTCAATATATTTTCCTTGATTCATAAAACCCCAAATTGAAATGATGGAGTATATTGGAAGAGAGAGTTGATGAAATTACATGGAGTATATTGGAAGAGAGAGTTGATGAAATTACATGAGACTTAGTTGTGAACTTTGATAAATTACTTTATAAATAATTTTTGTTGTTGTTGTATTTTCAAACTAAAGTCTTTAATAGTAAGAGAGGTGGTCTCAATTATAATTCGATTGGTACTGATTGTTGGGTTGGTTTAAAGATTTGAAGTTTTATATGCATATATCAATCTAGTGCTGTATCATGTGAAAAAAAAAAGGGACTATTTAGAGTAATTCGATTTATTTGGAAGTATCTTTATTATGGAATATTTCAGAGCTAGATTATGAGTTAAATTAATTAGTATTTATTTAAAGAGGTTGGTGAAAGAATTTCTAGCTAAGAGAAGCTCAATTAAGTTAGTATCTTTATCTGAATTATAATAAAATCGGTTGATAATTCTTGTTATTGGATTGAGGATGATCGTTAAGTTAAAATAATTGGAGTTATGATTTCACGTCTCCAAATCAGTGTAATAATTCCCAAAATAAGATTAATTAGAGTTAGTATATGAGATTGATAATATTGGTAATGGGTTTGTAAGCCATAAATTGGTCCTTGGGTTATAGGATTCAGTTAGTTAAGCGAAGGAATGTATGTTTGGAAGTTTAGTTTCAGTGCATAATCTGCTTGAGAATAGTTACTAATGAGAATTATTGTTTATGGTAAATCGTGGTGGAGTTCATATATCGATTGATATGCAAGGATGATGTACTAATGGAGCTATATGCGAAGTTGGGTAAAGGTACACACATGTTTTTCCACCTTCAAACTTGGAATTGGTCATTCATATAATTATATGGATTTTATGGGTTGAGTTCAACATGCTTTTATATCTTATAGACTCTAATTGTTTTACAATGAGATTTCCGATTTATAAACATAGGGAGTACGAATTTGGTATCTTTTATGAACTCGGTTTTGATCTAAACTACAGTTGTATTCGAATTTGGAGCAAATAAAGGGATTTTGGTCAAAGTATGTTTGACTTATGATTCTGGTGTACAACAATAGACAAATGATTTGCGATATGAGTTTTTATATAGAAATCATGAAGTATATGAATAAAAGTGTATCTATGGTACGAGATTTTGATTATATATAGTCAACTAAAGTGAACTATGAATTTGAGTTATGAGAAAATATATGGATTTGCGAAACTATGAATCAGACTTGATTTTGTTAATGATGGGGAAAAAACTGCAGCAGCAGTGATGAACACATCGTGGCATGTGTGTGATATAAAATGATAGGACATGTCCTGGGAATAAGTCTTGCAGGCTGTACAAATATTGGTGGGGGAGACGTCCCCATGAGTTTAGAGATGGTGGCAAGGGTCCCCTCTCTATTCGAATTCTCTTCCCCGGTTAAGTATTAAGTTGATCAAGACGGAAACTATAAAAGTATATCTTGATTCCTAAAATTTTGTATGGAACTCTTATACTTCTATTGCAAGAGCTAGTATCTGAAACGACACTTTAATGATTTATGAGTGAGTTTTCTTCTAAGGAAAAGGAAAAGTTTCTAAAGGATTTCCTATCTGGAGTTATGTCTCCAAAGTCATATTTGAATTGATATTTAATTATGTATTTTGTTTTGGTGAAGCTGTAAAGGAGTGTCAGTGTTGACGTAATACCAAGAAAGTGTTTATGAAGCAGATTTTAAGTGAACTAAATTATATTCAAGATAGACTTACATTTATATGCCGTTTTCAGAAGATTTATGAGGTATTATATAGTTTAGTATGCATTCCGAGATGTTGTAAAGATCATTCCAAGCATGTTTATTTCATATTTGGAAGAGTATATTATATTACCTTTATATGTGTTACTTGTATATTGTAAATTTACTTATCTAAGGAAAAATGGTAAATTACATACATATATTTTAAGCCACTAAAATGAATTTATGGTTGGACAGTGTGTACTCAGTTTTTCTGATTTTGTTCTTGAAACCTGTCCTGGTGGGGGCAGAGTTCATTGTTAATAATTTTGCAGGATAGTTCGCTCCAAAGGGAATTAATGTTCGTAAGTTGTGATAAGAGAAATGTCTAGTTCAACCCATGATGGAGATCATATTTTTGTTGAGAATCTTATGATATATCATTGTACTCATTTGGAGATTTATTAGTTAAATTAATGAGGTTGTATAATCTATTTTGAGTTGTACTATGGGTCATATTCCAGAAGCCAGAATCGATACATGAGGTATACTCTGTTATAGATGAATGCCTAATTGAAGTTTAATTAATGATAATCATAATTTGTGAATGTTAAGTGCGATTAGCTAGCAGCTCGAAAGTGCGGGCTGTTACAGGTGGTATCAGAGCTTGGTTGTTTTAGAGGTGTCGTGATCTTCATATCATGGCATATGAGTTTAAGCTAGGTTTGTGGGATTGTTTAAGAGTTAAACGTATATGAAGTACATGGGTTGATAAGCTTGGAGATTCGAGTTTTGATTTGCGGAAGTAGGAAGTTATAGAGATTATTGAGCTATTTCAGAGTTAAATGTTAAGAACTTGAGTTTCAAAAGTTTTGGTACTTAGACGAGTTCATGCTTATCATATGGAGTGAGATGAGTTTTATTGAACTAGATATTGTTTATAATATGTATCTTGGGTTGATTATAGATTAATCGCAGATGGAGTATTGGGCATTACAAATTTTAGAATTTTATTTAAAAAAAAAATTAATATGTGGAATGGGCATATGTTTTGGGAACTTAAAGTGAATAGATTTGGATTATACAAGTTGAATGTTTAACATTTGGTGATATGACAGGACTGGTTCAGTAGTGTAAGGGCTAATTTGGGGCATCGATGTCTAAGTAATTAGGAAAAAGAAACGTGAAATTAGATAAGAAATAAAAGCTCAAAGCTATAATGAAAAATGGAAGTATGCGATTGGTTTAGGATTGATTATCTTGTTAAGTTACTGGGTGTATAGGAATTTGGCTTGAAATTTTGTGATCTTATGTGAATGACCAAATATTTGATATGTAGGAATTGTAGCGAATATGAGTGATGTTAGAGTGTCAAGCATGAAATGAATATGTGAAGTTGTTATAAGCTATAAAGTATGGTATAGAGAAAATTTTAGAAGTATAAGAAACATATTGAGAGTTGAAGGAGTGTTGGAACTATGACTTATGGAATAATTTGGGATTTCTTGATTATTGTATGTGAACTTAGAGGGTATAATTGTTATTTTGAGTTAAGATTAGAGTTATATCACATAGTATGTGTAGTGAGGATTTGATATTTTCTTGTTAGTTACCAGAGCAACCCTGCGACCGTGTGCCGAGTTAGCCACCTAGCAGGGGTAAAACATTCTTGGGATTGCCTGAAATTGATTTGGGTTATAGTGGTCCAGAATCGTGGAATAGAAATCAAGGAAAATTTAAGGTTGAGTATTTAGAATAGAAAAATGCAAACTGGAAAGCGTTATTAGAATTTTGATCTTAGTGTATGATTATTTGAGGAAATTTGAATGTATTGATTAGAGATTATGGAGAATTCGAATCGGAGCTTAGGTGATTAATGTTACAAAAAAAGCTTGGGTCTTCTACTATAGCAAAGTTAAGTGTATATCTGGCTTGATTTTCGTAAATATGTTTTATGTGATCTAAAGTTTTATGTTTCAAATTTCGAGGACGAAATTTATTTTAAGGGTGGTAGAGTGTAATAGCCCATGTTTTTAAGCATGTTTTAACGAAAGTGATTATGTTTATTAGTTTAACTAAGCTTTAACATGAATGAGAAATTACTCGAGAAATCTGATTTAACTACAATTATGTTATTGTGGGTTTTATTGAAATGAGGTATTAAGTTAAGTTTTTGAGTTATTAAAAAAAAAAAAAAAAAAAAAGGAAAAGCTTCTTGAGTTGTACGTGGCTTAGTGTGAGAAAGCCACCATTTTGTTGTGATGTCAAAAGCCTAGCCATCCTCTAATATTTACTTTAGGAAATAAAACCCCAAAATCCTCATTCCACCCTCTCTTTCTCCCGTACCACCCTCACTTCCCTCATTTCTGATGCTTGTGTGGTGGTCTCACTAGTGTCGTCTTTCTTGCCGGTGTTCGCATGGTGTTGCTTGCAATTTCATATCTTCCCATCATAGTTCATCTCCTTTCCTCTGTTCTTCTTTGTGGTTGTTTGGGGATTAAGGGTGCTGTGGCGTTTCTCTCTCCTCTGCTTTGTTTTCCTTATGTCGTGCCGCTGCCGCAGCTGCCGTGGTCTACAGTCTTGCCGGGGTTCTGCCGCCGTGGTTGCTGGTGGTGTCGCTCCAAAACCAATTCTTATTCCTCCCTAATTTGCGATTGTTACTTTATTTTAGTGGTGAGTAGTTGCTTCACTTCTTCTACTTCAATATATTTTCCTTGATTCATAAAACCCCAAATTGAAATGATGGAGTTTATTGGAAGAGAGAGTTGATGAAATTACATGGAGTATATTGGAAGAGAGAGTTGATGAAATTACATGAGACTTAGTTGTGAACTTTGATAAATTACTTTATAAATAAGTTTTGTTGTTGTTGTATTTTCAAACTAAAGTCTTTAATAGTAAGAGAGGTGGTCTCAATTATAATTCGATTGGTACTGATTGTTGGGTTGGTTTAAAGATTTGAAGTTTTATATGCATATTTCAATCTAGTGCTGTATCATGTGAAAAAAAAAACGGGACTATTTAGTGTAATTCGATTTATTTGGAAGTATCTTTATTATGGAATATTTCAGAGCTAGATTATGAGTTAAATTAATTAGTATTTATTTAAAGAGGTTGGTGAAAGAATTTCTAGCTAAGAGAAGCTCAATTAAGTTAGTATCTTTATCTGAATTATAATAAAATCGGTTGATAATTCTTGTTATTGGATTGAGGATGATCGTTAAGTTAAAATAATTGGAGTTATGATTTCACGTCTCCAAATCAGTGTAATAATTCCCAAAATAAGATTAATTAGAGTTAGTATATGAGATTGATAATATTGGTAATGGGTTTGTAAGCCATAAATTGGTCCTTGGGTTATAGGATTCAGTTAGTTAAGCGAAGGAATGTATGTTTGGAAGTTTAGTTTCAGTGCATAATCTGCTTGAGAATAGTTACTAATGAGAATTATTGTTTATGGTAAATCGTGGTGGAGTTCATATATCGATTGGTATGCAAGGATGATGTACTAATGGAGCTATATGCGAAGTTGGGTAAAAGTACACACATGTTTTTCCACCTTCAAACTTGGAATTGGTCATTCATATAATTATATGGATTTTATGGGTTGAGTTCAACATGCTTTTATATCTTATAGACTCTAATTGTTTTACAATGAGATTTCCGATTTATAAACATAGGGAGTACGAATTTGGTATCTTTTATGAACTCTTTTGATCTAAACTACAGTTGTATTCGAATTTGGAGCAAATAAAGGGATTTTGGTCAAAGTATGTTTGACTTATGATTCTGGTGTACAACAATAGACAAATGATTTGCGATATGAGTTTTTATATAGAAATCATGAAGTATATGAATAAAAGTGTATCTATGGTACGAGATTTTGATTATATATAGTCAACTAAAGTGAACTATGAATTTGAGTTATGAGAAAATATATGGATTTGCGAAACTATGAATCAGACTTGATTTTGTTAATGATGGGGAAAAAACTGCAGCAGCAGTGATGAACACATCGTGGCATGTGTGTGATATAAAATGATAGGACATGTCCTGGGAATAAGTCTTGCAGGCTGTACAAATATTGGTGGGGGAGACGTCCCCATGAGTTTAGAGATGGTGGCAAGGGTCCCCTCTCTATTCGAATTCTCTTCCCCGGTTAAGTATTAAGTTGATCAAGACGGAAACTATAAAAGTATATCTTGATTCCTAAAATTTTGTATGGAACTCTTATACTTCTATTGCAAGAGCTAGTATCTGAAACGACACTTTAATGATTTATAAGTGAGTTTTCTTCTAAGGAAAAGGAATAGTTTCTAAAGGATTTCCTATCTGGAGTTATGTCTCCAAAGTCATATTTGAATTGATATTTAATTATGTATTTTGTTTTGGTGAAGCTGTAAAGGAGTGTCAGTGTTGACGTAATACCAAGAAAGTGTTTATGAAGCAGATTTTAAGTGAACTAAATTATATTCAAGATAGACTTACATTTATATGCCGTTTTCAGAAGATTTATGAGGTATTATATAGTTTAGTATGCATTCCGAGATGTTGTAAAGATCATTCCAAGCATGTTTATTTCATATTTGGAAGAGTATATTATATTACCTTTATATGTGTTACTTGTATATTGTAAATTTACTTATCTAAGGAAAAATGGTAAATTACATACATATATTTTAAGCCACTAAAATGAATTTATGGTTGGACATTGTGTACTCAGTTTTTCTGATTTTGTTCTTGAAACCTGTCCTGGTGGGGGCAGAGTTCATTGTTAATAATTTTGCAGGATAGTTCGCTCCAAAGGGAATTAATGTTCGTAAGTTGTGATAAGAGAAATGTCTAGTTCAACCCATGATGGAGATCATATTTTTGTTGAGAATCTTATGATATATCATTGTACTCATTTGGAGATTTATTAGTTAAATTAATGAGGTTGTATAATCTATTTTGAGTTGTACTATGGGTCATATTCCAGAAGCCAGAATCGATACATGAGGTATACTCTGTTATAGATGAATGCCTAATTGAAGTTTAATTAATGATAATCATAATTTGTGAATGTTAAGTGCGATTAGCTAGCAGCTCGAAAGTGCGGGTACATTACGGGTGGTATCGAGCTTGGTTGTTTTAGAGGTGTCGTGATCTTCATATCATGGCATATGAGTTTAAGCTAGGTTTGTGGGATTGTTTAAGAGTTAAACGTATATGAAGTACATGGGTTGATAAGCTTGGAGATTCGAGTTTTGATTTGCGGAAGTAGGAAGTTATAGAGATTATTGAGCTATTTCAGAGTTAAATGTTAAGAACTTGAGTTTCAAAAGTTTTGGTACTTAGACGAGTTCGTGCTTATCATATGGAGTGAGATGAGTTTTATTGAACTAGATATTGTTTATAATATGTATCTTGGGTTGATTATAGATTAATCGCAGATGGAGTATTGAGCATTACAAATTTTAGAATTTTATTTAAAAAAAAAAATTAATATGTGGAATGGGCATATGTTTTGGGAACTTAAAGTGAATAGATTTGGATTATACAAGTTGAATGTTTAACATTTGGTGATATGACAGACTGGTTCAGTAGTGTAAGGGCTAATTTGGGGCATCGATGTCTAAGTAATTAGGAAAAAGAAACGTGAAATTAGATAAGAAATAAAAGCTCAAAGCTATAATGAAAAATGGAAGTATGCGATTGATTTAGGATTGATTATCTTGTTAAGTTACTGGGTGTATAGGAATTTGGCTTGAAATTTTGTGATCTTATGTGAATGACCAAATATTTGATATGTAGGAATTGTAGCGAATATGAGTGATGTTAGAGTGTCAAGCATGAAATGAATATGTGAAGTTGTTATAAGCTATAAAGTATGGTATAGAGAAAATTTTAGAAGTATAAGAAACATATTGAGAGTTGAAGGAGTGTTGGAACTATGACTTATGGAATAATTTGGGATTTCTTGATTATTGTATGTGAACTTAGAGGGTATAATTGTTATTTTGAGTTAAGATTAGAGTTATATCACATAGTATGTGTAGTGAGGATTTGATATTTTCTTGTTAGTTACCAGAGCAACCCTGCGACCGTGTGCCGAGTTAGCCACCTAGCAGGGGTAAAACATTCTTGGGATTGCCTGAAATTGATTTGGGTTATAGTGGTCCAGAATCGTGGAATAGAAATCAAGGAAAATTTAAGGTTGAGTATTTAGAATAGAAAAATGCAAACTGGAAAGCGTTATTAGAATTTTGATCTTAGTGTATGATTATTTGAGGAAATTTGAATGTATTGATTAGAGATTATGGAGAATTCGAATCGGAGATTAGGTGATTAATGTTACAAAAAAAGCTTGGGTCTTCTACTATAGCAAAGTTAAGTGTATATCTGGCTTGATTTTCGTAAATATGTTTTATGTGATCTAAAGTTTTATGTTTCAAATTTCGAGGACGAAATTTATTTTAAGGGTGGTAGAGTGTAATAGCCCATGTTTTTAAGCATGTTTTAACGAAAGTAATTATGTTTATTAGTTTAACTAAGCTTTAACATGAATGAGAAATTACTCGAGAAATCTGATTTAACTACAATTATGTTATTGTGGGTTTTATTGAAATGAGGTATTAAGTTAAGTTTTTGAGTTATTAAAAAAAAAAAAAAAAAAAAGGAAAAGCTTCTTGAGTTGTACGTGGCTTAGTGTGAGAAAGCCACCATTTTGTTGTGATGTCAAAAGCCTAGCCATCCTCTAATATTTACTTTAGGAAATAAAACCCCAAAATCCTCATTCCACCCTCTCTTTCTCCCGTACCACCCTCACTTCCCTCATTTCTGATGCTTGTGTGGTGGTCTCACTAGTGCCGTCTTTCTCGCCGGTGTTCGCATGGTGTTGCTTGCAATTTCATATCTTCCCATCATAGTTCATCTCCTTTCCTCTGTTCTTCTTTGTGGCTGTTTGGGGATTAAGGGTGATGTGGCGTTTCTCTCTCATCTGCTTTGTTTTCCTTATGTCGTGCCGCTGCCGCAGCTGCCGTGGTCTACAGTCTTGCCGGGGTTCTGCCGCCGTGGTTGCTGTTGGTGCCGCTCTAAAACCAATTCTTATTCCTCCCTAATTTGCGATTGTTACTTTATTTTAGTGGTGAGTAGTTGCTTCACTTCTTCTACTTCAATATATTTTCCTTGATTCATAAAACCCCAAATTGAAATGATGGAGTATATTGGAAGAGAGAGTTGATGAAATTACATGGAGTATATTGGAAGAGAGAGTTGATGAAATTACATGAGACTTAGTTGTGAACTTTGATAAATTACTTTATAAATAAGTTTTGTTGTTGTTGTATTTTCAAACTAAAGTCTTTAATAGTAAGAGAGGTGGTCTCAATTGTAATTCGATTGGTACTGATTGTTGGGTTGGTTTAAAGATTTGAAGTTTTATATGCATATTTCAATCTAGTGCTGTATCATGTGAAAAAAAAAGGGGACTATTTAGAGTAATTCGATTTATTTGGTAGTATCTTTATTATGGAATATTTCAGAGCTAGATTATGAGTTAAATTAATTAGTATTTATTTAAAGAGGTTGGTGAAAGAATTCCTAGCTAAGAGAAGCTCAATTAAGTTAGTATCTTTATCTGAATTATAATAAAATCGGTTGATAATTCTTGTTATTGGATTGAGGATGATAGTTAAGTTAAAATAATTGGAGTTATGATTTCACGTCTCCAAATCAGTGTAATAATTCCCAAAATAAGATTAATTAGAGTTAGTATATGAGATTGATAATATTGGTAATGGGTTTGTAAGCCATAAATTGGTCCTTGGGTTATAGGATTCAGTTAGTTAAGCGAAGGAATGTATGTTTGGAAGTTTAGTTTCAGTGCATAATCTGCTTGAGAATAGTTACTAATGAGAATTATTGTTTATGGTAAATCGTGGTGGAGTTCATATATCGATTGGTATGCAAGGATGATGTAATAATGGAGCTATATGCGAAGTTGGGTAAAGGTACACACATGTTTTTCCACCTTCAAACTTGGAATTGGTCATTCATATAATTATATGGATTTTATGGGTTGAGTTCAACATGCTTTTATATCTTATAGACTCTAATTGTTTTACGATGAGATTTCCGATTTATAAACATAGGGAGTACGAATTTGGTATCTTTTATGAACTCGGTTTTGATCTAAACTACAGTTGTATTCGAATTTGGAGCAAATAAAGGGATTTTGGTCAAAGTATGTTTGACTTATGATTCTGGTGTACAACAATAGACAAATGATTTGCGATATGAGTTTTTATATAGAAATCATGAAGTATATGAATAAAAGTGTATCTATGGTACGAGATTTTGATTATATATAGTCAACTAAAGTGAACTATGAATTTGAGCTATGAGAAAATATATGGATTTGCGAAACTATGAATCAGACTTGATTTTGTTAATGATGGGGAAAAAACTGCAGCAGCAGTGATGAACACATCGTGGCATGTGTGTGATATAAAATGATAGGACATGTCCTGGGAATAAGTCTTGCAGGCTGTACAAATATTGGTGGGGGAGACGTCCCCATGAGTTTAGAGATGGTGGCAAGGGTCCCCTCTCTATTCGAATTCTCTTCCCCGGTTAAGTATTAAGTTGATCAAGTCGGAAACTACAAAAGTATATCTTGATTCCTAAAATTTTGTATGGAACTCTTATACTTCTATTGCAAGAGCTAGTATCTGAAACGACACTTTAATGATTTATGAGTGAGTTTTCTTCTAAGGAAAAGGAATAGTTTCTAAAGGATTTCCTATCTGGAGTTATGTCTCCAAAGTCATATTTGAATTGATATTTAATTATGTATTTTGTTTTGGTGAAGCTGTAAAGGAGTGTCAGTGTTGACGTAATACCAAGAAAGTGTTTATGAAGCAGATTTTAAGTGAACTAAATTATATTCAAGATAGACTTACATTTATATGCCGTTTTCAGAAGATTTATGAGGTATTATATAGTTTAGTATGCATTCCGAGATGTTGTAAAGATCATTCCAAGCATGTTTATTTCATATCTGGAAGAGTATATTATATTACCTTTATATGTGTTACTTGTATATTGTAAATTTACTTATCTAAGGAAAAATGGTAAATTACATACATATATTTTAAGCCACTAAAATGAATTTATGGTTGGACAGTGTGTACTCAGTTTTTCTGATTTTGTTCTTGAAACCTGTCCTGGTGGGGGCAGAGTTCATTGTTAATAATTTTGCAGGATAGTTCGCTCCAAAGGGAATTAATGTTCGTAAGTTGTGATAAGAGAAATGTCTAGTTCAACCCATGATGGAGATCATATTTTTGTTGAGAATCTTATGATATATCATTGTACTCATTTGGAGATTTATTAGTTAAATTAATGAGGTTGTATAATCTATTTTGAGTTGTACTATGGGTCATATTCCAGAAGCCAGAATCGATACATGAGGTATACTCTGTTATAGATGAATGTCTAATTGAGGTTTAATTAATGATTATCATAATTTGTGAATGTTAAGTGCGATTAGCTAGCAGCTCGAAAGTGCGGGCTGTTACAGTTCTTCAACTCCTTGATGCTCTCCTCATGATTTTTCTGCATAGAAACCATCATTTTCATTAGATCAGACATAGTAGGCTCTTGAGAGCTGGCATTCTGAGAAGCTTGCTGCTGATAGTCTTGGTGTGGAGGCCTAATGAAACCAGGAGTGGGGTTCTGAGGAGCCCCTTGATAATATTGTTGTCTAGCAGCATGTGGTGGTGGGTTTTGATGAGGTGGTTGGTAGAAAGTGTTGCGGCATATGTTGAGGGTTCTGAACATTATTGTTTTTGTAGGAAAAATTAGGATGATCTCTCCAACCTGGGTTGTAAGTGTTAGAATAGGGGTTGTGTGGAGGTATATGCTGAAAAGCATTTGCATGCTCCATCTGATTCAGATCAGGTTGATTGTAGCAACAATCATGACCAAAGTGGCCTGGAACACCACACACTTCACAAAAGGAAGAAGTAATAGGAGCCATGGAAGACATCGCATTAATACTCATAGGAGGAGTACTAGACTGCGAAGATTTCAGTGAGTCCATCTTCATGCTCAACTGGGCTACTTGTGAAGACAACAAGGCATATGCATCAGCATCCAACTTTTTCTTTGTAATAGTCCTGGAAGAACTATGATCATTCGCTGCTAAGTTGGCCAGAAAATTATGCCCTTCATCCACCTCGTTATCAAAGAAGACTCCCCCTGCAGATGAATCAATTGTACTCTTGATATGGGGTTGTAGACCATTATAGAATGCTTGGGTGATGAACCACTTGTCAAGATTGTGGTGTGGGCATTCTATCTGTAGGTCCTTGAACCTATTCCATGCTTCCTTCAGTGTTTCATCGGGTTCTTGTTGGAAAGTAGCAAGTTTATGTCTGATTTCTGCAGTCTTGGTAGGAGGGTAGTACTCTTTCAGGAATGCTTCAGATATAGCACTCCACTCAGTTTCATTAACATCGTTCAGCCATTTCTGTGCCTTGTCCTTTAATGAGAATTCGAAGACCATGACCTTCAACTGATCAGGAGTGACTCCTTGGTGCTTAACGGTACGACAAAGTTGTTGAGACCGTTGTAAATGATTTGCAGGGTCTTCAGATGGATGCCCGCCAAACTGATTCTGTTTGATCATATTAATGAGAGCAGGCTTGATTTCGAAGTTGGCGGCCTGTATATCAGGCATAGTAGGGCCTGTGGGAACATTGCTAGGAGAAGGTACCCCATAAGACTTCAATGACTTAGGAGGCATGATTGGTTCTGTTGGTTCTTCCGTGGTTTTTCCTCGATGAGCGCATCGCTTTTTTCTTTTTTGTGTCTTCTTGAGTTGCCGGAGGGTTTTCTCAAGATCAGGATCAGTTGGAACTGGAGTACCTGTTCTTTTAGACCTGGGCATAAAAGAAATAAAGAAAAATGTGCAGTGAGATGGCCTCAATTGGAACTTGAAGTTCCAATGAGACAGCAGAAATAGTTCAAATAATTAATCAGAAAGCTATAGAAACTAGCCGTCTCCCCGGCAACGGCGCCAAAAACTTGATACGGTGTCTGTTGTTAGCAGAAATTGGCAAATACGGGTCGATCCACATGGAGAGGAGTTCTATAGATTTGTGCTCAATTATTTAACTACTTCAAGAAAGAAATTTGATTGAATAATTAACAACTAAACTAGAATAAGCTAGAACACAAAAAGATGGAAGATTATCAAATAATTAAAAACCTAAGGCAATCGATCGGTCCACCATGCTTATACCAATCTAATCACTACAATATAGTTCGACAATACTTGGATTAAGGTTCGAATAAATAAAGTATTTCGTTAATCCTTGGTCAGGCATTAACAACTCTTAGATTAACATATGCCAGTACGGTCGCTCAACATAATCAAACCTACCTATTGTAACACGCCTCTAATGAATACGATCTTTCGATTCTAATTCTTATTAGCTAAACATAACTCATGATATTGCGCAATTACATGAATTAAACAAGCATAACAAATCAATAGAAATTATTCTATTTCAATCCAAATAACGAAGAACTTTAAACCACAATAAAAAAGGTATAAACATGGCTTCGCTCTCTAAACCCTAGAAAATCTACTCACTCATGATAATAATAAACTCAATAAACATAATCAAAGTAAAAGAATTCATTAAATTAAACAAAGTAAAAAGGAATACCGAATGATTGAGGAACAATGAAAACGAAATCAACGATCTCTATAATCTTCAAAGGTAAAAGTTCATACAAACTAGAGAGAGGAAAACTAAGTGTTTAGCCCTAAAAACGTAGAAAATAAGATATTCTAATTGAAAATACTAAAAACCTATTTATACTTTTTACAAAACCGGCTAAAAAAAGCAAATAAACCCGTCTCGAGAAACCGCCCGGTCGGGCGACGGTGATTGAGGAACTACGACAGAACAACAAATCCGCCCGGTCGGGCGCAAGCAATTTTGTCTCCTTTCTCGCCCGGTTGACCGGGCTAATAGGCCTTGTATCCTGTGAAAATTTCATTTCGCCCGGTCGGGCGAAACCGCCCGGTCGACCGGGCGGGATAACAGCGACTTTGCATCAACTTGCGAAGGCTGTATCTCTCAAACCAGAAGTCGGATTGGGACGTACGACCTACCGTTGGAAAGCCCTTCAAGTCTAGTTTCCAACCCAACTAGAATTTCTTGATTATCAATTTTCTATCAAAAGTTATGATCAAAATAGTGAACTGGTGTCAGTTTTGGCACTTCTTTCACTAACTCTTTGCTTCATTCTAACTCGAAATTGTCCCGAACGGATGCATTGTGATCCTTGTGCAAGCTATCTTCATCTTCAATGATTAATAGGATCGAACTTAGATAATCATAATCAATTTGCATCAAAATAACCTGAAAATCATCGAAACAGGCAAACGGAGAGTAGTAGAGCATAACTTACGTAATTCATCACATTATGCGCCGAAATGCTCTAAAAGGAGTTCTATATGCAATCAAGATGCATATAAAAACTATATATAATTATGACATATCAGCGTGTTTTTATTGCCTAAGCGGGATGAACCCGTATTTGACTATCCCATTGCAAAGATTTTGTTTTGCAATCATTTTGAAATGAAGAAGTCGCCAACAAGTCTTTAAAGCAAGACTCATAAACCTAATTGGATATTGGGAAACTATAGGGACAACTTAGCTTAGGGAATTATCTAATGTAGAGTTCCTCGTCATGACTCCATAAATGGTCAATGAACCAAAGGTTGAGTTCAGGGGTGAGGGTACGAATATGATCAGGAATCACTTTCACCCATTGATAGCCTCTACTTAATACCATTCATGTTCAAGTGTTATACGATTAAACAACCACGCAATCTGTTTATGCAATCTGAAAATTAATCTATGTCGGTTCATTAAACACGCAAAAGACTAATTTTTGGTAACATGTTATTATGTAATCAAATTACAGGAACCTAATCCAGTTGTCCAAATTATCTGAATTTAGCATTGGAACATTTATCAGGTCTTTGATTAACAGAAATAAATATGTACGGTGATGAAGGCATTAAATCATTACAAGCACCCATATGAATAATAATAATGACAAATAAAAGGAAAATTCTACATGGTGGCCTCCAAGTTTCAATTTTTTTTACATGGTGGTAGGGAAAAAAAAAATTTATACAAAGTCACCCTCAAGTTCCTAATATTCTACATAGTGGCCTTTCAAACCCCATTTCCCTCTTAAACAACCCAACCATCACCGTAACACCCTAAAACCGCCCCTTTCTCTCTCATCTCTCCACCGCCCATCTTTCTATTTCCTCACCTTTCTCCCTCCTCCACCACGTACCACAACAACACCTCTAACGTACCACCACCACCCAACCACCTTTGCACCACCGCCCTACAACAACCACTGCCCATTTATAGTCTCGAATTTTTCCCCGAATTGGTGGTGGAGGTGGTGGAGAGAAGAGAAAGAAAGTGGTTTGTGGGTGTTTCGGGGCAGAGGGGGTGCTTTCTTGGGGTAGAGGGAGTGGTTTAATGGGTGTTGTGGTGGTGGTTCGTGGTGGTTTCAATGGCAGAGGGGGTGGTTTTTGGGTGTTGTGGTGGTGTCCGGGTTTTGCAGTGGCAGAGGGGGTGATTTGTGGGGTTTGGTGGGTGTTCGAATCGTGGTAGCATTGGTTACTAGTACAGAATTAACGATTTGCGTCGAACTTGGGACCTACATTTGCATCCTACATCGATCTGACGGCAAGGGTCACGACGCAAATCAAGTAAACAGATCTGCGTCGGACATGGAAACGACGCAGTTGATGACTTTTTTGCGTCGGACTCATCGCAACATGCGACGCACATGACGCCTCTTCCATGCATACAACAGTCATTTGCGTCAATCATCTGCGTCGCATGCAGAGCAATGAGCGACGCAAATGGTTCACATCTGCGTCGCACATCGCTCAGCATGCGACGCAGATGATTGACGCTAAGCTAATGACCAGCAACACTCATCCGCGTCCTAGATTGCATGCATGCGACGTAGATGAGTGTGCCAAGCCATGCCAGCAGCCCAGCCATGCCAGCAGCCCAGCCTCACTCATTAGCGTTGCACATAACACAACATACGATGCAGATGAATGTTTTTTTGTTTTTTTTTTCAGCTTCATATTTTTTTTCAGCATCATATTATTTGTTGTTTTATTCTTTTCATATACTACGATAAACTAAACGAACATTAATAATGTAAAGAATTTAGAGGCAATGTAAATAACACGTATTTCTAAATTAATAATGTCAAATATGTATTACAATTTACAAACCACTATAATCGATTTAGAATGAGAGACAAAAATATATAAAATAGATACAAACAAATTACATTGCAAATATGTAAAAAAAAATGTAAAACTAAAATTGAATCTAGAACAATCGAGGAAGAAAGTGAGCAGTAGCCGACATTTTTCGACGAAGAAGACTTCGAAAAGAACCAAATCCAAATCTGCAAATGAAAATAAAAATTTCAGAACTAAGAATTAAAAAGAAAATCCTAGACTAGGATAAATGCCAAAAAATTAAATAAAAAATCAAATATAAAAAATAAATAAAAATAAAACGCCATAATTTTCAGATGCAAGAACTGAATGTAGAACGTTTTTATTTTTCAAATCTGAAAATGAAAAAATGAATTTTCAGATCTGAAAATTAAAACAGAAAATTAGATCTAAAAAATGCAAAAACGAAATTGTAGACTACGATAAACGCCAACAAATCAGATAAAACAAAAAATTAGATCTAAAAAATGAATAAACAAAATTGTAGATCTAAAAACAGATAATTGTAGACTGCGAAATTGTAAAATCAGATTTAAAAATTGAAAAAAAAATCGAACCTGTCAAAGTGAGAGAGAAAAGGCTCGCCGGAGAGTGATGGGTCGCTGAAGGCTCGCCAAAGTGATGCATCGCTGAATTTCAAACAGTTAATCACTTTTTTTTGTTGATTTTTGGAAATTAGAACTTCAATTTGGGGAAATTCGACCTTGTTTTTTGTTGATGCATTGATGAAGTGTTGATGAATTGTGTTAGTGAAGAAAGAGGAGAAGTGGTGGTAACTCAGACGTATGAGAAAGAGAGAGGGAGAGAGAGCGAGAGAGAGAGAGAGAGAGAGAGAGAGAGGAGGAGAGAGAGGGGGGACTTAATGACGGTTGGGATGATAAGGTCCTCACTCCTCATCGTGGTAGGGTTTAAATGGAAGGGGGTTTAAAAATGAAAGGAAGTGGCTATGTGCGTTGCATGGGCCATAAGGTCCAACGCACATTGTACCCACATGTTATCTGCGTCGCATGGACACTAAGGTCTGACGCATATCGTATACAAACTAAGGCCCTAAAACCCATTTGTGTCGGATGGGAAGCCCATTCGACGCAAAACGTTGGATACGCAAAAATTATCTTTCATGATTTGCGTCGAACATTGATCGGGGTCCGACGCATATGAATTTTTTGCGTCGAATGCGGGACACATCCGACGCATATAAATCATGATTTGCGTCGGGCGCCATGAATGTCCGACGCAAATGATGCTTTTGCGTCGTTCTACCTGTTGTGCGACGCAATTCAGGAGACGTAAATCAACTTTTTTTGTACTAGTGGTTGATGCAGTGGTGCTAAGGTGGTTGGGCGGTGGTGGTGCTGATGTGGTGGCTTAGTTGTGGCTTAGAGAGAGAAATAGGATGGGGATCGGAGGAGAGATAAAGGGGAGGAGGGAGGAGAGAGAAATGGCTAGGGTATAATTGTTCAGCCACCAATTAATGAAATAAGTCCACGCACTATGTAGAATTTTTCAAACTTGGAAGTCACTTTGTATAATATTTTTTTTTTCCTTGCCACCATATACAAAAGTTGAAACTTGTATGCCACCATGTAGAATTTCCCAAAATAAAAATTTATGAAGAAATATAAAAAAGAAGGGAGATTAGAGAAGATTGTACAAGAGACCGTTAATTCTTCGAGGATCTACATTATGACAAGTAAACTGTTAGTAAAATAAGAGTTAAATTGGAATTGACCCTCTGGAATTTATACCTTTGTCGCCTGGGTCTTATGTACCAATCTGCATTCCTAGCAAAACCTTCTAACAATGTAGTAGGATAAGTAGGTCGGATCCACAGAGAAATGGTTGTTTTAATTTAGCTTCTAAGATATGGGAAAAACTAAACAAGATCAGATTTATTAGAATTAAGGTTTCAAACTAATAAAATATAAAAATCAAACTACAAATATCTAGGGCAATGGTTCACCATACTCATACTTATAATCTATCAAAAAATCATCAACAGTTCAATTAATCAGATATCTAGAGCATAGGTTAATCCTACGGTCGGGTCTTAACGCTCTTAAATCAACATATGCAGTACGGTCGCTTACATAATCAGATTTGTTAATTGTAGGTAAGCCTCTAAAGAGTACTATCTCTCGATCTATGACTCGAGATTAGCAATATTTAATTAGACAATTGATCAAATTGCAAGATTAACAATAAAAATACTAATCAATTAGAGATATCAATAACTAATCAAACCATCAATAAATATCAATCAAGATTCATAGCATATAAACATGGATTCCAAATCCTAGAAAATAAGACTGTTCAATCATGAATAATTAAATAATAAAATCTAAATCTACAAAGAAATGCATAATATAACTATATGAGAAATAACATGATGAGAGGAGAGAAGAGTGAGTTTTTTCTCATCTAATTAGTACTATGTAACCTAATATAACTAGGAAAGTAAGTTACAAAGATAAGGAAATTCAAAATATCATTAAATGGACGGAATTAGTGATCCGCGTGTACGAAAACATATTCTAGGAGAAACAGCCCGAACTTACGAAAAGCATAACTGCTTGATTAGAAGTCTCTTCAGGGCGTGCCACCCATCGTTGGAAATCTCTTTAAGTCTAGTTTCTAAAAATGCTGGAATTATCAAATTCTAAGAAGCACGTCAAAAGTTATGATCAGAAGAGTAGACGTGACTCCTTTTTCACATTTCTTCTAATAATTTTCCACTTTGTTTTCGCTCAAACTCGTACTAATTATACTTCAAATGTTCCTTATGCAATGTATCTTCCTTCCAAATTCTCATAATCCTCAAGTTTGGCTAATTATACTCCAAATGCGTTCTCAATAGCTGAAATTCATCAAAAATAAGAAAACATACCGAATAGGAGTAGAATAACATAACTTAAGAATATTCTGCAAATATGAACCTAAATATGAAACTAAATGCTCTAAAATGCAACCTAAATGCACCTAAAAACTATATATAAATATGACTTATCAAGGAGCAATCTTGAAGCTTGAAATTCGAAAATCAAATGTAGTTTGAATGTATTTAAGTGTTTGAAGTATGTCCGAATGAGCAAATTGGGAAAGCAAGGGTGGGTTTAATCTCTGGAACAAGGATAAACAAATTGTTAAGATTCATCCAAAAGCTCTAACAAACCTGGCAATGGCAGTTGGTTTTGGTGTGGAAGCAGGTAATGAGATTACCTCAAAGCTCTCCATCAAACGTCCTGCTCTATCTGGACTATATCAAAGGGAAGAAACAAAAAACTGGTCTCGCGTCTACTAGTGCAACTCCCCCTTTTACCAATGAGGATATGGAAATCCAATTATCTATCCAGGTGAGGAGGTTGGCCTTATACAACCTTACAGGTTTCCATGAGAATCATCTCTTGGAATGCAAAAGGTATTTGTGATGACCAGTCTATTGCTTGTGCGTATGTGTCATGGCTCATACATAGTCATCGCCCTATGGTTATTGCCTTTTGTTTAGCCAACCAAGATCGCTTGTACGTTATTGAAAAATGATATATTGGTTCTTCACAAAAGTCAAAATGGACTAGACTTTAAATGCAGGATCGGTCCTAATGAAATCCTCGATAAGATCGGCAATGAAATCCATGGAAATGAGAGGATGATCTCCAGATCTTATGTCTCCCACACAGTTGCTTGCATGCGGACCCCATATCGCACCATTTTAAATTAATACGAACAAGTCATAATTGCACGCAACCTCCATGGACAATGACACACATCCTTCCGACCACATTCAATGACATACTTTCTTGGCTCTGACTCTAACTCTAATACCTCTCATAATTAGTTTAGAGAGATTTAGCAGGCTACTCATTCCAACAAGATGCATTTTTCTTTTAAGGAGCTCATTTCCTAAGATACTCCAAAGTTAAGCGTGCTTGGTTGGGAGTAGTGCAGGGATGGGTGACCTCCTGGGAAGTTTCTCAGGGATTCAGAAGCCACTGTCAAGGAGATATTGCATTTCCAAGTCATCCAGACATACATCTACTAATCTTTGATCAACTTCATCAATTCTAAGCCAATCTTGTGAAGGAACACCTTCATTAATCGCCTTATCAGTTGTTTCTCTTGCATCATCCTCCTCCTCCAAATCAGAATCCACATGCTCCTCATCATGACCCATAAAGTCCACATCATTTCGATTTAGCTAGAGTTCTAGAATGTAAGTGAATGGTATGTGGAGAGACGCACTTGGAGAAGTAAACTCATTCATATGCTCATTGACATAATTTGGATCGGATAACATGCTTGTAAATATAATGATCCAAATTGCATATTAGGAACTGATTTTGGTACTTCCATGGTGGCATTGCTATCCATCGTAGGAATGTAACCCACATTGCCCTATAAAGTTATCTCCTTAGGAACTTGTTGAATGTACACCTCCATTGCCATAGCCGAGGCTTAAGTCACTTAAAGCCACATAACACTTAATGACTCGTCATCCTCCAGTGCAATGGGCACATTTTTCCCGGCATCGGATATCGTATAAATAACTTCAAATCCACATACATATGACCGCAACCATCTACATCATACACCCTATTCAAGATCTCCCGAAACCTCATACTAGAATTGATGAACAATTTTTTTCCTTCCTCCTCTATACATAATATCAACGTCATTCTGAGATAGCTCACCACCCCAATAAAGGTAGAGAGGATATATTGGTTGTTCCAAATTCTACACACAAATACAACACTCAAGTTATTCTTATTCTATACACCAAAACAATGTGAACTCACCCTTCCTTACCTTAATTATTACCTTTTTCAACTTCCCTAAAAAAACTAAATTCATCAAACCAATCACCAAATTAACCGATCAAAATCAAGTCATGCAAAATTAGGGTGCTCAACGGCAAATTTAAAGTTGCACCAACTCTATGTTTTTTCTATAATAACTTTTCATATATTTTTCAAATAGATTTTTCTGCAAGGACGTTTCAATATTATATTCAAATAGAGTATTAAAACTAATATATATTGCAAGTATTTTTAATAAATGATACAAACAGTATAATATTCGGATTTGTAGTTGATATACTAGATGACCCTTTTCACTTTCATATCACTATGTAAATTGTCAATTTCAAATGTATTTTATCTTTGGAATTTAAAAGTTAACTACAATATGGCTCCGGGAAGGTGATCGAAATACTAAATTCTTCCATCAACGTGCTTCGAGTCGGAAAGGTAAGAATTCTATTTCATCTATCAAGGATGATAATGGCGTCGAGCATTCCGATAAAGAGGAGATTGGAAGAGTTTCTGTTGATTATTTTCGGAGGATGTTTACGAGTTCTAGTCCCACGGCAGTGGAGGGGGCGCTACAGGATTTTCTTCCTAGAGTGACGCCGGAGATGAATGCAGGGTTGCAACGTCCTTATACTGTTGAGGAAGTTAGTATTGCTCTGAGCCAGATGCATCCAGTTAAAGCCCAGGCCCTGATGGTATGTGCCCTTTGTTTTTCCAGACTTACTGGCATATTGTTGGTTCGTCTGATTTTGCTGCTGTTATTGGAATTCTGCATGGTGAAGCTAACCCTCCTAGCTTTAACAAAACTTTGATTGCAATGATTCCTAAAAAAGCAAACCTGATCATATGAGTGATTTTCGTCCCATTTCGCTATGTAATGTTGTCTATAAGCTTGTTTCGAAAGTTCTAGCAAATAGACTCAAAATCTTTCTCTCTGATATAATTGCTGTAAATCAGAGTGCTTTTGTTCCGGGAAGATTAATTACTGATAATGTGCTGGTTGCTTTTGAGATGTTCCATTATATGAAAAATTTGAAGCAAGTAGAGGGGTGTATGGATAATTGCTGTAAATCAGAGTGCTTTTGTCCCGGGAAGATTAATTACTGATAATGTGCTGGTTGCTTTTGAGATGTTCCATTATGTGAAAAATTTGAAGCAAGTAGAGGGGTGTATGGCTCTACAATTGGATATGTCGAAAGCCTATGATCGGATTGAATGGAGTTTTTTGTAGGCTACTTTACTGAAAGTTGGCTTAGATGTGCAATGGATCGGTCGAGTGATGGAGTGTGTGAAGTCTGTCAAGTTTTCGAAGCTGATAAATGGGAACCCATCGGATGAATTTATTCCTGCGCGAGGTATTAGACAGGGAGAACCCCTTTCCCCCTATCTTTTTATTTAATGTGCAGAAGTTTTTTCTAATCTGTTGAGAAAGACCGAGGAGAGTAGAGGTTTGCGAGGGATGAGAGTGGCACCTACGGCGCCTACTGTTTCTCATCTACTGTTCGCGGATGACTGTATTATTTTTTCTGGTGCTTCGGAGAATGAAGTGGATACTGTGAAGGATGTGCTAGAGATGTATGAGAAAGCTTCGGGGCAAAAAGTTAATTTTGATAAAACGGAGGTGTCTTTTAGTGCTGGAGTTGTGGATGGGAGACGGAGAGGGCTTGCAGAGAGGTTAGGGGTTCGATTAGTGGG
Organism: Beta lomatogona; assembly: GCA_947646795.1. Lineage (NCBI taxonomy): Eukaryota > Viridiplantae > Streptophyta > Magnoliopsida > Caryophyllales > Amaranthaceae > Beta > Beta lomatogona. The sequence continues at coordinate 642,157 of CANSNZ010000480.1, forward strand.
GAGTCACAACAAATACCTAGGGTTGCCTACTGTTGTTGGCCGCTCTAAAAAGGTAATTACAAATGGAGTGAAGGAGAAGCTGTGGAAGAAGTTGCAATGGTGGAAGGGGATCATTCTTTCTAAGGCAGGTAGGGAAATTCTGATAAAGGCAATTGCCCAATCTATTCCTACCTATGTGATGAGTGTGTTCAAGATTCCATCTTCTTTCTGCGACGAGTTGCGATCCCTTGTGGCTCAGTTCTGGTGGGGCCAAAAGAGTGGTGAACGAAAAATTCACTAGGTAGCTTGGAAAAAGTTGTGTCGTTCTAAAAAGGATGGTGGTTTGGGATTTCGGGACTTTAAGTTGTTAAATTGGGCTATACTTAAGCATGGAGATTGATGACTATAGGTGACTATCTTATTTCCTCAATTTTAAAACCTAAGTATTTCCCTAACTCTAGTTTCATGGAGTTGGAGTTGGGAAATTGTCCTAGCTATACATGGAGGGGTATATGAGAGGCTAAATGGGTGGTTCGTAGGGGTATGTGCTGGAGAATTGGAGATGGTGAGAAGGTGAAAGTATGGAAGGATCCCTACATTCCTAATACTCAAACTAGAAAAATTATCCCTACATTCCTAATACTCAAACTAGAAAAATTATCTCCCCTGTTGGTGACCATAATGGAGATGTTGAGGTTGGTGTGTTGATAGACCCAATTACGAGACAATGGAACCCGTCCCTAATTGCAAATATTTTCCTTCCGTTTGAACAGCAGCGGATTCTTAGCATCCCGTTGAGTAACCGAGTGATTAAAGATTCGGTCTTTTGGGCGTTGGAGAGAGATGGCAGGTACTCTGTGAGATCAGCTTATCGTGCTATTTTCAATGATGAGAGAATGGAAGCTTCAACATCCCATGTGTATTCTCGTAGCCTATGGAACAACATTTGGAACTCTGCATTGCTTCCTCGGGGTGAAGCTATTCGCTTGGCGCATGTGTAGTAATGCCCTCCCTACGAAGCTTGGGCTAAGCATTCATATTCCGAATTTTAGCTCGACTTGTGGGGTGTGTGGGGATACGGAGGAGAATGTGCTACATACTTTGAAGGATTGTAAGTTGGCAAGTTTGATTTGGCAAGCTAGTGACCATGAGGAGTTTTGGGTCGTTTTGGAGTGGTGGGACTGGGCGAAGGAGGAGCTGGCAGTAGAGGAGTGGGACTTGTTTCTCACGATGAATTGGGCTGTGTGGGGAGCTCGTAATTGCTGGGTTATGGCTGGCGAAGTGGACGAACCGGAGGAGGTGTGTAGCTATGCGCATAAAGTGTGCAAGGAAGCTAGGGAGGCTGTCGAGGGCTCGCTAAAGCTTCATAGGGGTGGGGAAATTTTGCAGCAGCACGAGGAGGGGTGGGTTCGTCCAAGGGAAGGATGGATCAAGCTTAATGTTGATGCAGGGGTGAAGGAAGGATGGGAAAAGGGGCTGGGGATGGTGTGTCGTGATGAAGAAGGGGAGGTCATGTCTTGTGGGTCGAAGATGCTTGGAAGTTGGAAGTGTAATGGATGTGAATATGGCTGAAGCTTATGCAATTCGACGGGGAATGTTGGCTATGAGGTCGCGTGGGTTCAAGCAACTGGAGGTGGAAAATGATAATGTTACCATCATCAATTATTTGAAGAAGCAAGTAAAAGGAACGAGTACTTTGTTTTTGATTTTAGAGGATATTTTGTTTCTTGCTAGTAGTTTTGATAATATTTTATGGTCGTGTGTTAAGCGTAGGTGTTTTATCCACTTGTCCAACAAGTAAGCGGTAGGCTTAGCTTCCTTGTCGAGCAAGTAAAGTAGTATCTTGAGTGTTCTTCAGATGGAGACTTGTGCAACGATGTCTGAATCCTCTTAGTCCTTGGTTTTTGCTCTGCTCCCTAACCTGCACAAAGGGACCCACCCTGGAGGTTTGGGTGGTGGTTCCCCCTCCAATGCTTAAGTCAGTTTTCAGGAGTAGTGAGAGAAAGTAGAGATAGAGAGAGAAGGTGAGAGAGAATTTTATCTGAATAACTTTGCACTGTTTGCATTGAATGTGTTTTTCTCCTGATTTCAGGGGTATTTATAGTGATAGCAAGTTGACAGCTAACCTTAAAAACTGACCTACCATAGCAGCATCTAATTGGCTGAGAAATCGATTATGACACGTGGTCGACCATGGACCGGTGAATGTCTATTAACCATTCTCCTTCGATCATTTGGCACCTTTTGGGCTCGATTGTTGGGCGAGAATTTAAACCTTTTACCTCATCGAGTGTAGCCCAGAGATTCAAGGCTTTTCTCTTTTTTAACTAAGGTGACACGTGGACGGCTCTGATGAGCCCAAGTGTCTTAGAAAAGAGCCGTCGATGTTAGACTACAACATTTGCCCCTAAAAGGGCTTTCACTATTGGTCCATCTGACGGTTAAGGCCCTTTTACCCTCAAGGTAGTTTGATTTGAAATGAAGTGACGCGCCTTCTTCCTTGTTCTACCGGTCATATTTGACCGTTGTATTCTCTTTTCGGTCATTCTTGACCGGCTCCACAGGTTTCTTATCCCTCTATAAATAACCTTGGTGTGAAAACATTCAATCATTTAACACCTCGATCAAATTTTCCTAGAGAGAGAAGCTCGCAAATTTTCTAGAGAGAGAGAGATCGTCCGGCTTTAGCACTTTTCGACGAATCGCCCGGGACGTTCTTAGCGGTATCGTTTCTTTGATCTTTTCATTCTTCTTTATTCTTTATTTTTTCTTTGAAAATCAATAAAATGGAATCATCTTCGTCAAATAATCCTAGCCGACCAAGAGCTTGTCTTGACCCTAGAACCGATACTTCTTCTTCGGCGCATTCTAGAGTTGGGCCTCTTCTGGCCGAGTACATATATTTTCATAGTTTTGGCCGAGAAAGTCGGACGACCCCGGTCTTTACCTGTGCAGGGTAATCTGGCGCGCGTCAAGCAAACGGCCCGTCTAAGACGAAAAGCAATAATCCCATCAAATAGCTCGGATATGGAGGAATCAACTGGACGAGTGCCAGATGAGGCAAGAGAGGTCCAAAGTGCTCAGTCTTTGGACAGGCCTCATTTCGACCATGATGCAGAAACTTCCGAAATAAAAACTGAGACCAGTACTTCTGGCCGGGACGCCGATACGGCGGAGATCGGCGAAGGTAATAAGGGTAGCGATCCTGAGGCTGCCGAAGAATCAGACGAGGCTTCAACCACCTCGTCGGAGATTAGAAGACGTTTAGGTCCCCTTTCTGATCCTGGCTTCATTTTAGTTAACCGTAAGTGGTTAGAGAAACTAGGACCAGACCCTAATTTCTTGTCGTCTTTCATGCCCATGCCGGGCTTCTCCTTTGTCATTCCTAATAACGACGCGACGATCCTGAGTGCTCCCAGGAGCCATTTCGCCGTCTATAAACTGGCCTTAGATGCGGGATTGAGGTTTCCTCTTCACGACTTCGTAGAACAAGTCTTTGCAAGCACTACCACATCGGCCATAACCAGCTGGCACCAAACGCTTGGCACAACATCCTGACGTTTATTGCCGTTTGCGAGCTACGCGGCCTATCCCTTTCCCTTCAAGCCTTTACCCATATCCATTATGCGGCTAAGGTACCTGGGGCTGTGGACGGAGCATGGCTCAGCATTTGCAACCGTCCAGGCTTCATGACAGCTTGGGGGAAATCGTCAAAGATGCACGAGTGGAAAGCCGATTTTATCTTTTTACGGGCGTCCAGCGACTATGTCACAGAGAGCTACAGATATTATAATAGATCCGTCACTAATACTGGACGGAAGCAGTCTTGGCTGGAGTTGGAGGACGACTTTGACGAGGAGGTGGTGGAGTACTTCAGAGTGAAGGAGTACTCCAGACCCGGCCAACGATCTTTTAAGGGGCCGTCTAACTGGATACCCTTTAAGGAAATGTTTTACCAAGACGACTTCTTGGTCGCTGCCGGCTTGCGGTTGGCTAAGGATAAAGGTATATTTAAAATCATCCAAGTAAAACTCTTCGTCCATAACTCATATGACGAACACACAATTTTTTTTTTATTTGCAGACTCGGCCAGACAACGCCTCAAAGCATCTTGGACGGGGGAAATCAGCATGTCTCAATTTACAGATAATCTGTGGAAGGAGCATGCAAAGAGTAGCGCCGAGAAAAGGGCAGAAACATTGGTAATTTTTTTTTTTTTTTTTTTTTTTTTTTTGACGAGGACCATATGAGCTCGTCCGGAATTGGCATCCAACTCTTGGACGAGGATCACCCAAAGAAGGAGAACGTCCAGACTTGGACGGTCACCTCCTAGGGGCCATGCTCGTCCAAGAATTGGTGTCCAATTCTTGGACGAGGGTCACCCAAAGAAGGAGATCGTCCAGACTTGGACGGTCACCTCTTTGGGCCATGCTCGTCCAAGAATTGGTGTCCAATTCTTGGACGAGGGTCACCCAAAGAAGGAGGTCGTCCAGACTTGGACGGTCACCTCCTTGGGGCCATGATCGTCCAAGAATTGGTGTCCAATTCTTGGACGAGGGCCACCCAAAGAAGGAGATCGTCCAGACTTGGACGGTCACCTCCTTGGGGCCATGATCGTCCAAGAATTGGACACCAATTCTTGGACGAGGGCCACCCAAAGAAGGAGATCGTCCAGACTTGGACGGTCACCTTCTTGGGGCCATGCTCGTCCAAGAGTTGGTGCCCAACTCTTGGACGAGGGTCACCTAAGGAAGGAGATCGTCCAGACTTGGACGGTCACCTTCTTGGGGCCATGATCGTCCAAGAATTGGTGTCCAATTCTTGGACGAGGGTCACCTAAATAAGGAGAACGTCCAGACCTGGATGGTCACCTTTTTGGGGCCATACTCGTCTGGATTTTTGCATCCAATTTATGGGCGAGGGTCAGCCATAGAAGAACGTCCATACTTGGACGGTCACCTTCTTGGGGCTATACTCGTCCGGATGATTTGCAATAGTAGTTATTTTTGTTTTTTGGACGATCGATCTGATGCCTTTACTTTTTGTAGAAAAATGCTCCTACAAACAAACTTCCACCTGGGAAGTCGTCCTCATCCATGAAGAGGCCAACTACTGCAGCTGACCAGCCTTCAGCAAAGAAGCCTAAGGGCTTTACAAGGAAGAAGGCGGATAAGGCGGCTCCTGCTGTCGAGAGCGGGGAGAGAAGCATGCCTCCCCCACAAGCCAAGACTCTTAAAAGGGAGCCTTCGACTGTTGGCCCGGCCGAGGAGGGAAAGGATGCCCATGCAGCTGTTCCACTCAGCGTTTTGCCGGCCGACTCTACTGAGGTCAACCTAGAGTCCGCCTTGGCTTTGGTTGCACCAGAATCTGGGGCTGCTGCCGAGAACTATCCAGGGTTCAGCGGCTCGGTGGCTAAGCTGGTGCCACAGATGCCTTTAGCTGTTAGGACAGCATCGCTTTCGTCTGGTGAGTCCGTCCAATAGACAAGCCATCGTCTTTCCTATCAAGATTACTGACTCTCCCCCTCTTTCAGATAAGGGCAAAGGCCCTGCTATTCCCCCAACTCCTCCCCTCGCTGATTCGGACGAGGAGTCTTCTCCTGCTTTCGCCAAAATGTCAAGGCTGGAGAAAGAGCGTCTGGAGCAGGAGCTCTTCAAGTGCTACCCTGAATCCTATATCAAAGGATTAAGGGGAGCTTCTGCCGGGCATGTGGGCTACATGTCCCAGCTTGCTGCCGAGGTATTATTTCATGCCGGTTTTGTTTTATACTTGTTCAACTTTTGACTCTTTAACCCGTCTAATAACTTGATTTGTTTTCATTGTTCCAGCTTCTGGCTCGCAGCATGCTAACTGAAGAATGGGCAAAGGAGCTGAGAAAAGAGAATAAACAGCTCGTCCATATGACGACTACGGCAGGCGACAAGGCCATCCATGATATTGAGATGGCTAATACACTCCATCGTCAATCCCTGGAGGCTTTGGAGAAAAGATCAGCTCATCTGGAGTCAGAAAACAAGAATTATCTTGTTACTATTAATGACATGTTCAAGAAACAAGACCGTCTGAAGATGGTAATTGATGCTGTCTCCACTGAACTAAGAGATGAAAGAAATGCCGCCCTTCTCGTCGCCGCGCAGCTAAGGAAGGAGAATATTCTTCTGAGGGCGAGAACTGCCCGTCTCGAGAGCCAGGCGGCCAAGGCCTTCGATGACGCCAAGGAAGGGTTGGCACAAGTCATCGAAACGTCTAAAGACTGGGCCGTCAAGGCCTTCGAGATGCTGGCTGAATCTGATGAGGTTCCCAGCTTTGTGCGTCGTCTAGAGTACCAACAGAGTGTCTATCGGGCTATGGTATGTGCCGAGGAACCTCCGAAATTCTTAGAGTCTGACGACGAGGCTGCAGCCGATGGTGAGGGGCCTGAAGACGAAGGCGAGGATGAGAAGCCTGAGGACAACCAAGAAACACGCGCTGGAGATGAAGCCTAGCTTTAGGTTTATTTTTCTAAGTTTCTTGGCTTGTTTGCCATTGTAGTCTTAGCTCTTCAGTAGCCTTAAGTTGTAAAGTTTTGCTGTTGATATATATGAAGAACTTTTTGCCAATTGCCGGTCTTCTTTTTATTTATATTTTTTTTTTTTTACAATTGCAATTTGGCTAAGTGTAACTTGAACTTCGTCATGATCGTTGAACATCCTGCTCAGATTCTTCACCTTTAAAACTTGTCTCCAAATACCAAAAGGGACTCGTCTGAGACTGTTTGCAAAGTGCCCATACGAGAAGATTGTCCCCCTTGCCCTTGGACGATTATTTGTTATTTTATGAAATATCCAAGTACAAGAATTGACTCGTCTTGAACTTCTTGGACGATCATTCTTGGCATTGGACGATTTCCAATCTTTATTAAGTGTCCAAGCATTTTGCTTGATTTTCCCTAGATTGTTGGACGGTCTGCTTATTCAGACGAGTCTCGCCCAATGAGAGGTTGCGGCCAAGACCTGTTTGACTCAAGCTACCAACTTTTTTGGACGAGGGTCACCTTCTTTGGACCATACTCGTCCAAAAATTAGCGTCGATTTTTGTACGATGGTCATCCACAGTAGGACTTTCATTCTCAGACGGTCACCTTCTTTGGGCCATACTCGTCTGGGATGGTTTCAAACCATCAGAAAGACATCTATAGCCTAGGTATTAGTTTTTTGGACGACCTTGTTTTCTATGGCTCGTCCTTGTTTTTACATGGCTCGTCCTTTTGGCTTCTATCATCCCCCCTTTATTGGGCTTAGCTCAACCGTGCGTGGAGGGAGAGCCAAAGTCCAAGAAGGAGAGCAGCCAGCCGTGGCTGAGCCTGCTGAAGTTGATGGACGAGCTTGAGATACCTGTTCAAAGCGTGTTTTAGCCGGTTTCCTTGAGGGGGCAACACTCGTCATTAAGTAGCGATCCCTTACTAGGGTCTGGACTACTTAGCTGTCCGTGATTTTGAAAGTAAGTATCCTTTACTAAGGTCTTATTTTAGGCCAGCTTTCTCTCAGAGACTTTGACGTTACTCTTACTAGAGTTTTTGTCAATTTGACGGCCATATATGCATTATATTTTTGGCCGGTCTCTTTGAGGGAGTGATGTTCGGCGTAAATGCGAGTAATTTTGACAATCTGCTTTTGTTTGTATTTTGTCCAAGTTATTGTCACTTTTTTAGACGAGTAACTGATTTAATGCCCCAAAGTGAATTAACTTGGTGAAAATATACAAAGAGATAAGAAAGTAAGAATTGTATTATATGGATTTTGCTTGGCTGAATGCCAAGATACATGTATACAATTCTTTTCTTACTAACATGTGCCGTGGCACTTTGGAGTAACTACAAATTACCCTCTAGGGTATCGACGAAGATCCGAGTTAGACGTGGTACTTCTTTAAGTTGTCCGAATTCCAAGTACGCTGAATAGGTCGTCCATCTAGATCTTGTAGACGAAAAGTCCCACCTGCGTACCTCCTGGACAATCAGATAAGGGCCTTCCCAGTTTGGTGTTAGCTTCCCCAACTCTTTAGCGCGTCCAACCGCTTCCATCTTTCTTAGGACGAGATCCCCCACCTTGAGTGGTCGTCTAACAACTCTTTTGTTAAACTCCCGAGCCATTCGCAGTTTGTACAATTGCATTCTTAGCAAGGCATTGCCCCTGACTTCTGGGACTTGGTCCAAAGCCGTGCGCAATGCGGCCCAATTGGCATCTTCTGTGTATAACATGACTCGTAGGGTGGGCTCTTCAACCTCAATGGACAAGACGGCTTCAGTGCCATAGACTAACATGAAAGGCGTCTCGCCTGTGGAATTCTTAGCGGTTGTTCTAATGGACCATAACACCAATTGCAGTTCTTCAACCCATTGTCCTCTGGCGTTATCCAGCTTCTTCTTGATTCCATTTGATAGAATCTTGTTGAAGGACTCAACTTGCCCATTGGCTTGTGGGTGGGCGACTGCCGCAAAGTGAGCTTTGATTTCTCTTTCTGACAGCCACTCTTTCAGCTTAGGCGTTTCGAACTGTGGACCATTATCAAAGACGATTGACTGAGGCATGCCAAATCGAGTTATAATGTTTTTCCAGATGAAGCCCTTGACGTCGTTCGTTGTTATTCCTCTCATGGCCTCTGTCTCTATCCATTTAGTGAAGTAGTCAACTGCCACTATCACAAACTTCTTTTGCCCAGCGGCCACAGGGAAAGGTCCTAGGATATCCATGCCCCATTTGGCAAAAGGCAGAGGGAACAAGATGGGGGTTAAGTAGTTGGATGGTTCTGATGCACATTTCCATGCTTCTGACAACTGTCACACTTCTTTGCATAGACTAATGCATCCTCCTTTAAGGTAGGCCAGTAGTACCCCGTCCTTAAAGCCTTTTCCCCTAAAGCTCTTCCCCCAATGTGAGAAGCACAAGCTCCTTCATGGAGTTCTTTCAGGACCTCCAGACCATCTTCTCTGGTGACGCACTTGAGCAGGGGCCGGTTGAATGACTTCTTGTAAAGTGTCTCGTCCCATAATTCAAACCACTTGTCTCTAGCCTTTACATACTTAGCCTCTACAGGATCTGAAGGCAATCGTCCCGTCTTCTTTTATTCTATGATCGGCTCCATCCAGACAGTCCCTCGGCTGAGAAACATAATTTGTTCTTGGTCGATGCTCTTTTTGGGTTTGACTTCCCAAAAAACTATTCTTGGCACATCACCTTCAGCCGAGCTGGCTAATTTTGAGAGAGCATCGGCTTGATGATTTTCTGACCTTGGTACTTGGTCGAGGACAAATCGTTTTAATGGCTCTATCTCATCTTTGATCAGTCGCATGTATTTGCTCATTGATGCTTCTTTGCATTCAAAATCTCCATTAACCTGACTGACAACTAAGAGGGAGTCCGATTTGGCCTCGATCTCAACAGCTCCAACCGCCTTGCACATTTTGATTCCAGCTAAGAGTGCTTCATATTCAGCTTCATTATTGGACGCTCTGAACTGGAATCTCAATGCATATTCAAACTTATCTCCTTCAGGAGATTGACAAATGATTCCTGCCCCACATCCATTGACTGTGGACGATCCATCAACCATGAGAGTCCAATGCTTCCTTCCTCTAGCTGGATCAGATATTGGTTCTATGGTTGGCCGAGTAAGCTCAACTAGAAAATCTGCCAAGGCTTGCCCTTTAATGGCTTTCCTTGGTTCAAATGATGTGTCAAACATGTTAAGCTCAACCGCCCATTTTAGCATTCGTCCAGCAGCTTCCATCTTCTGTAGAACTTGCTTCAAGGGCTGGTCAGTGTAGACAATTAAACTGTGCGCCAAGAAATATGGCCTCAACTTTCTGCTGGCCATGACTAGGGCCAATCCAAACTTCTCGACTGGAGTGTACCTGTTTTCCGCATCTTTGAGCACGTGACTCACAAAGTATATGGGAACTTGGACGGACTCTCGTTCAGCCAACAGGACGGCACTCACAGCTTGAGTGGATACAACCAAGTATACAAACAACTTTTCCCCCTCGGTGGGACTGACCAACCTAGGCAGCTGCTGAAGATGATCTTTGACAAGTTGAAGGGCTTGCTCCGCCTCTGCTGTCCATTCGAACTTGGCTTTTTTCTTGATCGTGGCAAAGAAGTGATGGCACTTGTCGCCTGACTTAGACAAAAATCGTCCAAGGGCAGCCAAGCAACCCGTCAGGCGCTGTACCTCTTTTACCTTCGAAGGAGACTTCATGTCTAAAATAGCTTGAATCTTTTCGGGGTTGGCTTCTATTCCCCCTCGATCCACCAAGAAGCCTAAAAACTTCCCCGACAAAACCCCAAAGACACATTTCTTTGGGATTCAGCTTCAACTTGTATTTCCTGAGAGTTTCAAAAGTTTCTCTTAAATCACCAACATGACTTTCTTCTTGACGGCTCTTGACTATCATATCGTCAATATATGCCTCCATATTTCGTCCCAACTGCGGCTGAAAAACGTTATTGATCAATCTTTGGAAAGTGGCCGGGGCATTGCACAGGCCGAATGGCATCCTCACCCAGCCATACAGCCCTTTTTCAGTAATGAAGGACGTTTTGTCCTGATCCTCTGGCCACATTGGGATTTGATGAAAACCTGAATAAGCGTCCATGAAGCTCAGCAAAGCATGGCCAGCTGTGGAGTCTACTAGACGATCCAACTTAGGCAAAGGGAAACTGTCCTTAGGACAAGCCTTGTTGAGGTCCGTGTAGTCCACACACATTCTCCAGGTGCCATTGGGCTTTGGCACCATAACCACATTTGCTATCCAGTCTGGATAATAGGTTTCTTTGATGAACTTGGATTCCAACAACTTCTGAACTTCTTGGTCGACCGCCTGGTTTCTAGCCGGTCCCAAATGCCTCTTCTTCTGACGAACCGGTTTCAAATTTGGATCAACATTCAACCGGTGGACGGCTACTTCCGGATCAATTCCAGGCATTTCCTCGACGCAATAGGCAAACACATCTCGAAACTCTTTCAGCAAGTGGACTAGATGACCCTTCAAACCAGGACTGAGCGAAGATCCAATTTTGAGGGTCCTTTCTAGACGAGCTTCATCCAGACGTACTTCTTCAGGGGCTTCCACTGGCTCTGGACGTTCTACTGTTAGCCCCATGATGGCCATGACCTCTTCAGACGAGGAGGGTTCTTCCTTGATGATTTCATATTTTCTCTTCTTGCTGGGGAGATGTTCAGACGCCTTCCTTGAGGGAGCAAGAGGCGTCTGAGGGCTCTCAATAGTCAGCTTTAACGAGGCAACCTGGTCTTTGACAAATCCAGACGTTTTCCTCTCGCTAGCCATCTTCGTCTGATCTTTCTCTATTCCAGACGTTCTCCTTTCGCTAGCAACCTTCGTCTGATCTTTCTCTATTTCAGACGTTTTCCTTCCGCCAGCAACCTTCGTCTGGTCTTGCTTATCTGCCTTCCATGATGATGGTTTCAGAGTAGTTAGGTAACATTCCCTAGCCGCCTGCTGGTCTCCATACAAGGAGCCAATCTTGCCGTCATCACACTCATACTTCATCAACATCAGGTGAGTTACTATTACCGCTTTGACATGATTCGAGTTGGTCGTCCAAGAATGACATTGTAGGTCGTCAAGTCTCGGACCACCAAGAACTTGATAAACGAGTTCTTGAGGCTTCCTTCTCTCCCACTCGAACGGGCAAAGTCACAGTTCCCATGGGATGGATGACTCCTCCCCCAAACCCTATGATGGGATGGTGAACGGGAACTAAGTTCTTCTCCTCAAACTTTAGTCTGGACATGCAATCAGCACTACTGATGTCCGTCGAACTTCCGGTGTCGATCAGGATCCTTCTTACTCTCAAGTTTGCTATTTTCATTTCTACAACCAAGGGATCATCATGGGGAGTCCTCAACCTGCCCCGATCTTGCTCACTAACTACCACCCTTGGGAAGGGCTCGGCCTTTGTCCGATCGCCTAATAAAACTTGGTCGAGCTCCCTAAGGTAGTTTTTGTGCCCTCTATTGGTTGGTCCCCAGACAAGAAACCCACCCGAGATTACGAGAACAACATCTTCGTCTGTGCTTGCACTCTCCTTCTTCTTGTTATGCCAATCATCTTTCCTTGGAAACTTCCTTCCCCCTTGAGTCATATAGGAATTCATCTTTCCTTTTCGGGCTAACTCTTCCAAAGCTCTCTTGAGGTGCTTACATTCATTGGTCTCATGACCACAGTCTTTGTGGAAGTGGCAATACTTGCTCTTATCCCTATTTCTATAAGGAGTTTTCATTTCAGCTGGGGCCTTCCACTCATACTGATCCTTAATCTCCATGAGGATGGAGTATTGGTCTTTGTTAAACTCAACAGGATTGGATGAGGATGGCTCGGCCTCCTTTCTCTTGTTCTTTCTAGCCGGAGTGGTGTTGGAGGTTATCGGCCAAGTCTCGGCCTTCTTGGGTTGCTCTTTTTTGGCTGAGCAACCTCTTCAGGTTTCTTAGACTCGGGATGCTTTGCCTCAGCACATACTTCGGTGGCATGAATAAATGCTTCGGCTTCCCTCAAAGCCTCAGCAAGAGTGGAGATTTTCTTCTTAACAAGGTCAAATTTGAAACTTCCTGGCCTTAGTCCCCTAATGAAAGCGTCAAAAGCCACTCCAGCATTAAGATCTTGGATCTGAAGTGCTTCTAGGTTGAATCTCTTAACGAAGCTTCTAAGAGCCTCCTTAGGTCCTTGAATGACCTTGCCTAGGTGCATGCTCGTCTTTTGCTCTTGCTTGTTGGCAACAAAATGACTAGTGAATAAGAAGCTGAGTTCAGTAAAGTTGTTGACTGAATTGGGGGGAAGATTGTTAAACCACTTCTGCGCTACTCCTTTCAAAGTAGCTGGAAAATTCTTACACCAAGTAGCGTCGTCCACTCCTTGGACGTACATCTGATACTTATAAGCAGACAGGTGATCGTCTTGATCAGTAGTTCCATCGAAAGGCTCAATGGTTGGGAGTTTTACCTTTGGGAAGGGGGGCGTCTCCATAATCCTGGCCGAGAATGGAGTAGGCCAGTTGATTTGGAGAGCTCCCAGCTGTCCCTCAATGGGTATGAACTCCTTGCGATATTCTTTCATTCTTGGGTTGGATGAAGTGTTGGCGGTTTTGGACGCCTTTGTAGACCATGGGCCGAGCCACGGTCTTCTCCTGTCGTGGATGAACAAGAGAGTGGCTTAAACTTCGGCCTTCCCCTCTGGACGACAACCTCAAAGGAGGGTCTCTCAGGTATGGGGTAGATCCTGTAGCTGAACGTTGCAAAGCCGCAACCCTCTTTGCCTCTAAGTAATCCCTGGCGTCGGTTTCCATTCGGTGCCCACTAGGATGGACATGGTCCTGGGCCCTCACCACCAGGTTCCAGTCCATCTTTCTTCTCTGATCAGTATCTTCTGGCTGCTTTCTTCTCGCTGTCCTCCTAGAGGGTTCCTGACGAACAAGTCGACTAGGACCTGGACGATCTACTTGAGAACGTCCTCTAGGACGAGGTGGATTGTTAGCAGCTGACTCCGGGTTGTGATGGAAAAACAACATATTGCTTTTAATCTGCTCCTGGACGACCTCCGCCATCCTGGTCTGGATATCATTCAAAACATTCTCCAGGTGGGCGGCAGTCACTGGACGATCTAGATTAACTTGGATGACCGGTTGTTGGCTTGGTCCAGGAACATTGACGATGGATGGAGGTCTATCTCTTCCTCGAGGTGGTCTTTCATGCTCCACCGTATCTTCGACATTAACTTGAAGGCTTCGAATTCTGGCGATGTTGGATGATTGACAATCAGTCATCGTTGCGTCTCCCCACAGACGGCGCCAAATGTTTTATCCACTTGTCCAACAAGTAAGCGGTAGGCTTAGCTTCCTTGTCGAGCAAGTAAAGTAGTATCTTGCGTGTTCTTCAGATGGAGACTTGTTCAACGATGTCTGAATCCTCTTAGTCCTTGGTTTTTGCTCTGCTCCCTAACCTGCACAAAGGGACCCACCCTGGAGGTTTGGGTGGTGGTTCCCCCCTCCGATGCTTAAGTCAGTTTTCAGGAGTAGTGAGAGAAAGTAGAGATAGAGAGAGAAGGTGAGAGAGAATTTTATCAGAATAACTTTGCACTGTTTGCATTGAATGTGTTTTTCTCCTGATTTCAGGGGTATTTATAGTGATAGCAAGTTGACAGCTAACCTTAAAAACGACCTACCATAGCAAAGCATCTAATTGGCCGAGAAATCGGATTATGACACGTGGTCGACCATGACTGGTGAATGTCTATTAACCACTTTCCTTCGATCATTTAGCACTTCTTGGCTCGACTGTTGGGCCGGAATTTAAACCTTTTACCTCATCTGAGTGTAGCCCAGAGATTCAAGGCTTTTCTCTTTTTTAATTAAGGTGACACGTGGATGGCTCTGATGAGCCCAAGTGTCTTAGAAAAGAGCCGTCGATGTTAGACTACAACAGTAGGTGTAATAAGGTAGCTCATGGTCTAGCTCACTTCAGTACTGTTGAGGAGGGCGAAAACATGTGGGACTTGGAGTTTTCTAATTCTATAATTGTTGGTGTTCGTTCCGATTTATTGAGGTAAGCTCCCCGTTGGTGGGTTCTAAAAAAAAAAAAAAAAAAGGTTAACTACAATAAACTTGAAATTCTAAGGAAAAAATTCTAAAAACCTTGTCCTAAACTGGCTAAACATGAAGATGAAATAAAGAAAAATAAAAATGGAAAGACGACCAAATCGCTGTTGCAAGTGTGCGTCATTCCACACCAACACCCCCATTTCCTCTCTCCTCCTTCCCTCTTCCCCCTTCCCCCTTCCCCCTTCCCCTTCTCTCTCCTCAAATTCTTTCCAAACCCTAACAATGGCGACCACTGTAGAAGGCGAAGACAGAGTTCTTGCCACTGCTCAACACATAGTCAAGTCTCTTCGTACCTCCAAAGACGTCACTGATGACATGCTTCTCATCCTCTCTACCTTCGACAACCGTCTCTCCAACATCTCCGACCTCGTTTCTGCCCCCACCTCCGACATCAATTCTCTCTCCTCCTCCGAACTCTCCCGCCTCGATTTCGCCGAAAAACTCATCCTTCGACACGAAAACACCAACAACCACTTCATCGATTCCCCCGACGAGTCCTGCGAGTTCCTCGCTGCTATCGACGATGTTCTCGATTTGATCGCCGATCTCAAGCTCCAGCAAAACCCTACCTTCATCGATCGCGCTGAATCCGCCGTTCAATCCGCCATGTCTAAGCTTGAAGACGAGCTACGCTTTCTTCTTGCGCGTAGCGCTGTTCCAATTGACGCCGATAGATTGTACGGGTCTATTCATCGGGTTACTCTCTCTTTTGCTTCGCACGATGGTGATATCATCGATGGCGATTTCGGAAACTTCAATCATCCTTATCATGAGAGAGGTGGTAGTTTAGCTGGTGATATTTCCGTTGATTTAATCTACCCTGACGTTGTGTCGGATTTGCGTGAGATTGCCGATCGTATGATTCGGGCCGGGTACGAGAAGGAGTGTTGCCAGGTTTATAGTAGTGTAAGGAGAGATGCACTTGAGGAATGTTTGGCTAATTTAGGTGTTGAGAGGTTGAGTATTGAAGATGTTCAGAGGATTGAGTGGACTGCTTTGGATGAGAAGATGAAGAAGTGGGTTCAAGCTGTTAAGATCTTTGTTAGGGTTCTTCTCACTGGGGAGAAGCGTCTTTGTGAGATTATCTTTGATGGGGCTCAATCTGAGTTGATTAGGGAGGTTTGTTTCGTCGAGACGGCTAAAGGTTGTGTATTGCAGCTCTTGAATTTTGGTGAAGCTGTGGCTATTGGGAAGAGATCACCTGAGAAATTGTTTCGAATACTTGATATGTATGAAGCTTCGGATGATACGTTGCGTTATTTGAGGGCTTTGTTTTGTGATGATTCCGGGGAGTTTGTTTGTGCTGAGGCTAGGGGGGTTTTGGATGGATTGGGGGAGGCTGCGAGGGGGACGTTTATTGAGTTTGAGAGCGCGGTTAAGGGTGAGGTTTCGAGGAAGCTAGTTCAAGGAGGGGAGATTCATCCGCTTGCTCGGTATGTAATGAATTATGTAAAATTGCTGGTTGATTATAGTGAAACTTTGAATAAGCTCTTGGAATATGATGATGTAGTAGAAGGAGAAGGACAAGGAGAAGCAGACCATTCACAGGGTAGGTCTGATGGGGGTGAAGTGAGGGAAATGTCTCCTCTTGGGAAACGATTGATGTCGTTAATAAGTTCGTTGGAATCGAATCTTGAGGAGAAGGCGAAGTTCTATGATGATAGTGCACTGCAGTATATTTTCCTCTTGAATAATAAACTTTATATATTACAGAAGGTGAAAGATTCTGAGCTTGGCAAGCTTTTGGGAGATGATTGGGTAAAGAGGCGTCGTGGGATCATTCGAAAATACGCTACAAATTACCTTAGAGCTTCTTGGAGCAAGGTCTTGGCTTGTTTGAGGGATGAAGGAATTGGGAGTGGATCAAGCAGTGCCTTCAAAATGGCTCTTAAAGAGAGGTTTAAGAATTTCAATGCTTGTTTTGAAGATATTTATAGGACTCAGACTTCTTGGAAGGTCCCTGATCCACAACTTAGGACCGAGCTCCGGATATCCATATCAGAGATGGTTATACCTGCATACCGTTCGTTTCTGGGCAGGTTTGGTCCCCAACTAGAGAACACGAGACATGCCGGAAAGTACATTAAATACTCAGCTGAGGACTTAGACGGCTATCTAGCTGATTTGTTTGAAGGAACACCTGGTGTTCTTCACCATATGAGACGCAAAAGTTCATAGAGCTCTCGCCTGTATAGTTAGTAATGCCCTTTTCTTTCACCAAAGGGCTTGTTGAATTCCCTTTGTACCTGTTGGATCAGGCTTCATAACATGCTTCTTTTTCTTTTATTTTGTTTATGTTACTGCCCGTTTGGTAAGAGGCGATAAATGGTGGGAATGGTAATGCATTATAGTGTAAATTTGTACTACAAATCTAATGTCATTACCTATGGTAATGCTACTTCATCCCAAGATATCCATTTTCTTCCTAAAAACTCATTACTATCCATTACCACTTGGGAAGGTGGTATTGGGTGGTAATGGAAATTTATAAAGGAAAACCCATGTTTTGTGATAAAGTTCATTCCCATGGTCATTGACATGAGAACTCTTTTATACATTTACACTAAATTTCATTACTATTACCACTATTTATAACCACTAACCAAACGGGCCGTTAATGTTATAAAACTATGATCACAGGTTTTTTTTTTCCCAGTGGAATATGGCTGTTGTTCGATATAATGTAATCATATTGTAAATTTGATATAGATCTCTCATGTTTGCTTTGTCATACATCATGTTTTATCATTGAAATGCCCCAATTGTAAGGATGGCAACATTGTGTTCACTGTTCCGCGATACTCGCGCGGCCTCTTACGAATTTGCATCATGATATAACATTTGCTAGTTGCAGCTGTAGATTATTGTGAAACTGATGCTATCCTCAGAAGCTTGTAAGTATTCTTTTGCAAATTTTCTAAGCACCTAGAAAAAATGTTTTGACACGATCCAGTTTTACAGATGTAATTGCCATTTGCCAATGATCAACTGCTGACTACTGTAATTGGTGCTGTATACTCCACAAATTCCTGCCAAGTATTTTGTTGGTTTTACTTGGTGGTTGCAAAACTTGGACTATGCACTTGAAATTGAAGTGTTAAGTTGTGAGCATCTTTTGGGTTTTGAAGCTTTTGAAAAAAACAGTAAATTGTCTCTGAGAAGATCTGCATTTTCAATAAATCTATAAAATTAGTGGTTTTTCTGATTTTAGATGCTGTGATTTGAGAGGATAACTTACATGAGCTTAAGTTTCAAGAACTTTTGTGGTGTATCTGGATATCACTAAAACCTCTAGGACCTAAAGCTTACTTGTTTTTGTTCCCGAAACCCCGGCCGTTTTCGTGCTAATGAAGTCCGGAAATGTCTAGGACCTGAAGTTTTCCTGTTTTTGAAACGTTTCCGTGCTACATGGGTACTTCTCTGGTGACTGGATACAGAGCACAGTACCAGCTTAATGTTCTTTATTTGTTTCTTTTTTC
Source organism: Beta lomatogona (assembly GCA_947646795.1). Classification (NCBI taxonomy): domain Eukaryota; kingdom Viridiplantae; phylum Streptophyta; class Magnoliopsida; order Caryophyllales; family Amaranthaceae; genus Beta; species Beta lomatogona. Next base: position 660,266 of record CANSNZ010000480.1, read on the forward strand.
TTTTTTCTCAGTTTCGGGATTATGGGAGTGTTGGAAATGCTCTGCAGTATGAAAGTCTTCTTAGTTTGGTCATCTTATTTGTTGTTGGTTGGTTGAGAAACTGGCTAAGAGTTTTAAGAATAACAAGTGACATGCTTTCTTAAATTGTGTGAGAGGATTTCATGCCTCTGAATTAATTTATAATATGCTTAGATTAATTGTTGCTTTAGGTTAGTCCTTGTTTCTTGTGATGGAAAATGGCCTGCCATATATTGTGGATAGATATTATTAAAAGTTGAAGAAACTTAGAGCTGTGGGAGTTTGTAACCTCTAGTGTGTTGCATTTCACATGACCCCTTTCTTAATACTAAACTGAACTTGATTTTCTTTTTTCGTGCTTTTACTGACAATCTGCGTTATCTCAGGCAATAACCTATATTACTGTTAGGCAGTGAACCTAGATCCTCTGTTAATAAAGTAGCTGTATTTTCACTTATCTTGGCTGCACTTTAGGCTTTACAAAAATTTCTGTGTTAAAGTTCTTCATTAAGCGATACCTGTGACTCATGAAATCATCAGAAGATAAAATGTCCCGCTTCTATTTGGAATGTATTTTTTTACTGTGGTTGTGTGCGAGTGTTGTGGTATAAGATTCGCAAGAGAACACATTCTGCCGTTATCCAGGATGTCGGTCTGTATGCTGAACGTAACCAGCTTCTTGGAGCTGGAGGCTGTTGCTTGTTGGTTAAGGTTGAGCGAGGGGCAATTGGGAAAAATTGGTTATAGAGGCTTGGTAGCAAATAGCAATAGCATGGTGTAAAAGTAGGTCTAATGTTATTAAAATCAGAGCTCTCTTTGTTGATGCACTTGCTTCCAGAGTACGATAAACTCAGCCCAAGCCTATGTGATGTTGGTGTGTTCGTTCTGTGAGGATGGAGTACTGCTCGTGAATTGTGTTTTTCACAACAGTTCATGATGCTGTATTTCTCGTACTAGGATCAGTGGAGCACCATTGACTTATTTATTTCTCGTGTTTATCCTTTGAATGCTTTTTTTTTTTTTTGAAGGAGTCAATGCTCTATTTCTGAAATCATGTAGAATAATTTTCTTGTTGCATTTCCAAAAATAATTTCTGGAAGGTTTCAGTTTGATTGCAGTCGTTCACTGGTTATTAGTTTGATGTCTCTACAAATTTTGCTGCTTCGTTTTACTGATAAGTTTAGTTCAGTTTAAATAAGTTAAGTTCGGATGAGCTCTAACACCTTGCAAAAATAAACTTCAATAAGTTTCAATTAAGTTTAGTTTAGATAAGTTCAAGAGATTTCAAATGAAGAAAATACATCCTAAATTAGGATCATTAATTGCATTACTTTTTTGACGGTGTTTACAAGAAAGGAGCATTCTTCTATTATGAGAATAAAAGTGGGAGCCATGCTTTACTCTCACCCTAGTAAGGACAACTGGATTGGTATTACTGAATACTTTTTTTTTTTTAATTTGGTAAGATGAATAACCTCTGGGCTGTTCTCACGCAGGGCCCAATCCAGAGGTCCATGCACTTGGAAGGAGGGGGAGTTGTAAGGGGAATTCTCCTCCAAGTGCCCCTTACTTTGTGGGATTCGAACCCCTAACCTTGACGTCATGATGTAGAATTCCTACGAAGTGAGCCAATCTAAACTTGGTTGGTATTAATGAATACTTATGGATGCTGGAGAGTTATAAATCTCGGATAGTTACCTACTATTGTCAAATACGGACGATACATCTATCAAGTGGGAAATTCATCCATTAAAGTTAAATAATTAAAAATATGCTACACGATTCGAGCTAGTTTTTACAATAACTCATTTTGGTAGATATAGCTTTCTTCCATCAAATGCTCCTTCCTTGATATTTATCTTCCTACTTTTAGAGCTTTTCAAATGAAAAAAATACGGGTTTTTCTACGTATTGCCCGGTATTTTGCGAAATTCTATGTTGTACTCGACCTTTTTGAGATTTCCACGTCGTACCCCTAAGCTTTCTAAACGTAACACAAAATACCCTTATACACGATATCAAACAGTAGATTTTGAGACTTTCTTACCCTGTGGCCTGTGGGCATAGAGTAGGATTTTTTTAGCCTTGTTAGTTGACTGAGGTTTGGCATATGATCTGAGAAATTGAAGGCTATATTGTGTAACGTTTAAAAAGTTTAGGGGTACAATGTATATTCGTAAGGGTATATTGTGTATATTAGTTTGGGTATATGGTGTATATTAGTGAGTCTTGTTAGATTTGTCTATTAGTAAGGGTATATTGTGTGACGTTTAAAAAGTTTAGGGGTACAATGTATAGAGTTAAAAAAAGGCCGGTACAACGTAGAATTTCATAAAAGACAGGCGTACTACGTAGAAAAACCCAAAAAATAATGGTTTCACCAATATTTACTCTAGTTAAGTTTCATAAGTTTGGATATATTACGTAAAGTGTTTTTTTAGTTTAATTTCAAATTGGAATAGGTTTAACATGTTTTAATTTGCTCAGATAATTTCCGAAATGGCGGATAAAAAGAACACTCAATCAGGCGTAAAGGTTAAGATAGGGTAAATACAAAAACAAATCTGGGAGTAAGTATCTAAAAAAAGAACTAAGAGCATGCATAGGGATTTAAAGATAAATGATTACTATATGTTGCCCTAAATTCACTACATTGCTATATATATATATATATATATATATATATATATATATATATATATATATATATATATATATATATATATATATATATATATATATATATATATATATATATATATATATATATATATATTTTACCTATTTCCTGTAACAATTAGGGGTAAATATGAACAAAATAATTTGTGAACAATTTAGATTCGGTTTGGTTCGAGTTTGCTTTTCTTTTTTAACATCCTAGTCTAAGCTTAAAATGGTAGTTTGAATACACACACGCACATGCACAAGCATACGCAAGCACGCACACACACCCAAGTCGTATCTAAGTGGTAGTATGTATCATTAATATTTTAGTGTGTTTATTGTTTGAACATGATTTACCAAGCCAAGTTCGAGTACGACTCTAATTCAAATTATTCTTATCAAGCGAAGATAAGTGTAGATGGAAAAGTTAGTGGAAAGTAACGTGGAAGAATGAGGTGAGGAGAGAGAAAATATGGAGAAACCATGATTACTGATGCTCTTGGTCATATTTTAAAAGTGAGTTACAAGTTGAATGCCTAATATGTTATCTACCTAGGGCTCGATAAATAACCTAATTGGCTTATCTTTAAGATATCATATATTAAAAGTGAGCTACAAGTGAAGTTATTAGGTTATCTTAAAGATTTTCATATTTTAAAAGTGAGATACTATTCACGTAAAAAATGAAAGTAAGAAATTTCGGGATTAAAAAACCTTGTTTAAAGTAAGAAATTTTCCGAATTAAAAAGCCTTGTTATATATTGAAACTTTTATGTAACACTTACAAGCATTCAAGTATACCATTCATTAGTGGAAAAAACGTTAAGGGTTGCGGTCAATTAAGCCCTAAGGGTTGCGTTTTTGGCCCGCACCCCTTGGCGTAGCAGCCCTTAGGCCAAAAGGAAAGGCTGTGGTTTTTGACCGCATCCCTTCACTCCCAAGGGCTGCGGTTTATGCCCAACACTGCAGCCCTTTTTACAAATTAAGGCCGGCTGCGATTTTCATCAAAACCGCAGCCCTTGTGACCCAAAAAAACAATTTTTTTTTGTATTTTTAGTCCTAAATGATCCCCAAACAGTTATATATATATAAAAGTATCATTTTCCATTGCAAATCATGTTTTTTACACAAATATAAGAAATTGAAAAAAATATACTGTAGATGCTAAAATATTGGATGAAGTTCTCTGCTTGCCTTTCCCAGTGAAACACTTTCATCTCACCTCCCATCCAGAACATGTTGCATAAGCAAATTTACTGCAGCAGACTTCAATGGTATACCAAATTCTTCCTCTAGGCAAGCACCACTACGTTCATAACCAAGAGCATACAAGGCACCAACTATAAGTCGAACAAACTCTAGTTTTTTTTTATCACCCCTCTTGAACCAATCCGTCAAAGAGTAAGCAGCTGCGGGTTGTTCTTGTAAGGAATAATGCCTTGAATCGTGTTATGTCGGGCTATCTACAAAAGGGCGATTCGCGGGAGGTTGGTCGACTCGCGACAAGATGCCGAGAGATGACCGCGAGTCGCGTCTAGCGCCGCGACTCGCGGTAGGCGCAGTTTGGCGTGTTTGCGGGAAACGCGGACACGCGTTTTCGGATTTGTTTATAAATAGGTTTTTTACCCTAGTTTATTTACGATGCGACGGGATTAGTTCATAACACATCTGTAATCCGTTTTCCTCTAAGATCAATAAATCAGTTCTCTCTCTGTCCGTGGACGTAGCCAACAATCTGTTGGTGAACCACGTTAAATCTGTGTGTGGTTTCTCTTTGTTTTGCATTCAATATTTGCTCTTTCTCAAATCTGTCATAACAAATTGGTATCAAGAGCTTTGTGTTCGATCCGAGTGAGAAAGATGTCTGGGATGAGTGTGAAAATTGATTAATTCACTGGGAGAAACAGTTTCAGTCTGTGGCAGATCAAGATGCGGGCTTTACTGAAGCAACAAGGGTTTTGGGCACCGTTGGAAAAGAAGTCAACAGATTCAGTTACCACTGCGATGGCCGTTCTGGAGGAAAAGGCGCATTCAACGATTATGTTGTGTCTGGCTGACGACATAATTACTGAAGTTGCGGAGCAGGAAACCGCAGCCGGTATGTGGTTGAAGTTAGAGAGTCTATAAATGACGAAATCTCTAACCAACAAGTTGCTTTTGAAGCAACGTCTGTTTAGCCTGCGTATGCAGGAAGGTACGTCTCTTAGGGACCATCTCGAAAAGTTGAATACTATCTTACTAGATCTTTGTAATATTGATGTAAAAGTAGATGATGAGGATGCTGCTTTAATTTTGTTAGTATCTTTGCCTTTATCGTATGAGAAATTTGTGGATTCTTTTATCGTTGGGAAAGATAGTCTGTCATTAGAAGAAGTAAGATCTGCACTTCCTACTAGAGAGATTCGTCATAAGGCGTCTGGTACAGGTACAGTCGATCAGGGTGCTGGATTAGTAGCCAGTGGTAATGGACAGGGGAATTCGGGGAGAAAATCCAGGAAACCGTTTTCTAGAGGTCCTAAATCTAGTGATATCTGTAATTACTGTTAGGAAACGGGGCATTGGAAAAGGGAATGTCCTAAAAAGAAAAATAAATCTAGGTCTGATGAATCTGGGTCTGGTTCTGCTGCTGTTGCAGCAGAAAATTCTAGTTCCGATGATGATATTGCTTTAGTTGCTAATGAACAAACACATTGCAGTGTTGTGTGGTTTTAGATTCTGGAGCGTCTTGTCATATGTGTCCGCGCAGGGAATGGTTTATGAACTATAAGCAGGTTGATGGAAGTGTTACTATGGCCAACAGTGAGGTCTGCAAGACAATTGGTATAGGGTCCATTAGAATTAGGACATGTGATGGCAAAGTCTGTACTTTGAATGATGTTAGGCATGTTCCACAGGTCACAAAGAATCTGATTTCACTTAGTCTGTTAGACAAGAAAATGTTCAGTTTCAAAGGTGAAGGTGGAGGGTTGTATGCCTATAGGGGTTCAAAGATAATTCTGAAAGGGGTTCAAACGGGAGACATTGTATGTGTTGCAAGGGTCTACGTTATCTGAGTCTGGGGTTGTCACATTGGCTGTTTGTGATAGTGTTGAGAAACAGGTGGAGCACAGAGGCACTCTAGGTTGGAGTGGTGGTTCACATCAGGGAAAGGTCTGTCAACACTTACAATCTGAATCTGAAATTCCGTGTTCTTCGTCGTCAAAATCGGGTCAGTCAAATTTGGCTCTTGGTCGGCATGTAAGTTTTGGGAACTCTCCCCAAAGGGATGATTGTGAAGACACGGTGGGTTTTGCACTGTATGTCGAAGAGGTGAATATATTTGGGCCGTCCAAGGAAGGTGTTACTTGTGCTAGGAAAGAGTATGAGCAACATATCTGTTCGAATCGGGTTCCACAGGGTAAGTTCCAAGGTTGCTTGGACTTACAAGCTGATTGTGATTGTTAGTTCACTAGGGGCAAGTTTGGGGCCTTAGGGGCTAATCTGGTCTGGGGTCCTGAGGGGCTAGTCTGGTGTTCTTCAGGGACAAATATGGTTCTGGTTGTCCTTCAGGGACAAATGTGGTTTTGGTTGTCTTTCGGGGAAAATCTGGTTGCCGGAAGAATCTGAGCATTGTGTTCAATGCATCTGTCATCTGGTTATTTGGCCATCTGGTCATCTGGTCATTTGGTTATCTGGTTGTCTGGTTCGTTGTGAGAAGATTCAAGTCAAGGTGGAGTTTGTAAGGAATCATGCCTTGAATCATGTTATGTCGGGTTATCTACAAAAGGGCGATTCGCGGGAGGTGGGTCGACTCGCGGCAAGATGCCGAGAGCTGGCCGCGACTCGCGGTAGCCGGTAGGCGTAGTTTGGCGTGTTTGCGGGAAACGCGGACACACGTTTTCAGATTTGTTTGTAAATAGGTTTTTTACCCTAGTTTATTTACGACGCGACGGGATTAATTTATAACACATCTGTAATCCGTTTTCCCCTAAGATCAATAAATCAGTTCTCTCTCTGTCCGTGGACGTAGCCAACAATCCATTGGTGAACCACGTTAAATCTGTGTGTGGTTTCTCTTTGTTTTGCATTCAATATTTGTTCTTTCTCACATCTGTCATAATAGTTCTTTCTTGCAACCCCTGCATAACATAATCTTTGAACAGTTACAACGAATAACCAGAAACCATTTGTATCCATCCCCCTTGTCCACAAGAAATAAAGTGAAGTTAAGGGAAAGACACAAAGAGAACAAAGTCAGGTATCATTTCCATATAAACAATGCCATTAAAGCAGCCGAAAGCCAGAGTCATCCACGAATATATATTAGACCAACCGCAATGCAAACCACCACCAACCAGATGGCTAGATTGCACCAAGTCGGGTATCGCGACAAAACCGGGTACAAGTAACGGGTATCAAGTGAAGTACGCGTGCTACATAAAAGCTCTATGTCAAGACAAAACCCAAGAAATTCAAGAATTGAACAAAATCTCATAAAATTATAACCCAAATGATCAAGAATTGAACAAAATCACATAAAAGCTAAACCCAAATCCTCAAAAATTCATGAAAAATCAAGAAATATGTTCAATTAAGATTGATCGAATTCACCTACAACTTTAGCACTTTCAGATTGCACCTTCAATACGCAGTAACGTATCCAACACTAAACCCCTAAAATCCAAATATCTCTCTGGTAAGCTTACGTTACCAAGTAAATAAAATTAAATCAAATATATAATTTCTGAATCCTAATTTATGAGCATATAACCTGCAGAAGTTAAATCTTAAAACTTATAGTAAAATTAATTGTAAGCAAACCTTCAATTTTTTTTTTGGCAGGGGCTGGGAAGGGGTGTGCAGGGGGGAGTGCAGCATGGAGGGAGGGCTGGCAGGGGTTGGGGAGGCTGGGAAGGGGGGGAGTACAAGAGGGGCAATAGTGGGGGAGGGGAGTGCGGCGGGGGGAGGGTGGGGGTGTGCGGGGGAGTGCAACAGGGGGAGGGGGCGGTGGCTGGAAAGGTCGGGCGGCGGGGGCTCGGGCGGGGAGTATGCAGGAGGGAGTGCAACAGGGGCTGGGGAGGCTGGGCCGGGGGGAAGTAATATTACCTCTTTGTATTATGGATTAATGAAAAGTATGACCATGCGTAGACACATAATGTGCCTCCCTATTTTATAGAGGTGATCACGGGTCGGGCTTGGCCCACAAAAAAGGGCCATTTCGGGCCAAAGTCTCGGGCCGGGACGAGTTAGCCGCGGGCCGAAATTTTCGCGCCATGAACCGTAAATTCGGGCCGGGCCAAGCGGGCTTTTCGAGCCGGGCTAAATTTTGGACTATTTTTACATATATAATTTGCCCATGGACAGAAATTTTTGGCCCAAAAAATGAGGTCGGGCCCCACAGCGGGCCAGAAAATCGTGCCCAAAACCCGCCTATTTTTGGGCCGGGCCCATGTTGATCATTTCTACTATTTTAATATCTGGTGATGACACATACTACACCTACTTGGTCCGGATCAAAGAAAGACAACAAATAAGTCTTAAAATATATTCCAATCATAACCCATTTTTCTCCATCTCTAAAGTCTTTTTCAAAATAATTCTTAAACTATTCTGTAAAAATCTTAAAAAAAAGTATTTATCGTTGGATAGAGATCAAAATAAGCTTTCCAAAAAGGTATATATTATACGTCCAACTTTGATTTAGAATGAAGAAGTTATGAGTAAATAAACCAATTCAAACCAGATCACTTTTTACTATTGGGCTCCATTTCTTTCATAATATATCGAAATACGGCAATTACGTCGATTAATTACTTGTAATTAATCGAATCAATTTGCTAATTATAATTACGTTCACAAATTCATTGCATACTATCACATTGATATAATCAATAATTGCTAATTACGCTAATTTTGTGGGTGAGGAATTATGTGGAGTATTTTCGTGGGGTTTGTAATCAGAAACATTTGGGTTTTGTAGGAATCTGAAGGTAGAATTTTATTGCTTTTGGAGTACAAAGGCTTGAGCTTGGACTTGAGGATTGTTGGGCATGTTTGGATCAAATGGAGTATTGTAATTAGAAATTTGTTGGGAGTTTTGAATTTGTTGGTAATCTGGGTTTCTTTGGGGTCTATTTCTATAAATAGGATGATTGTGATCCATAATTATGAAAAATAAGATTAATAAAATGATAAATAGAAATTTTAATGGAAAATTGCGAAATTATTGAAGTATGGGATATAGGTCAAAATTGATCTCGATTTATAGAGGATAAAAAATGTCGTTTTAATCAAATTACAAAAGTTATTTTAATTATTTCTAAACGGTAATATTACCGTTGGCTTCGTTTTGGTGCTGGATCCCTTTGAGATCTATTTCCATATATAGGATGATTGGCATCTATAATTTAAAAAAATAAGATTAATAAAATGATAAATATAATGGGAGATTGGGGAACTTTTGAAGTGTGGGATATAGGCCAATATTGATCTCTATTTATAGAGGATAAAAAATGACTCTAGTTTATTTTTTAAATTGATAAAATTAGAAAAGTTATTTAATTATTTCAAAACGATAATATTACCGTTGGTTTTATTTTAGTGTTGCAAATTCTGGTGGCAGAAGGACACATAGCACACAGGTGTTGGTTGCATATTGCATGGGATGCATTATTTAAAAAAAATTGAAAAGCAAGTCTGCAACCGTTTCACGTGGACAAATATGGGGTGGGGGACCAACCCATGAGTCAACATCTTGTTTCTTGTTGAAATGGGAACTATCCATATGCTAAAAGGTTCCACATTTTTTTAGGAAGATTCCAACGACCATCGGTTCCCTATTTCAGAAGAGAGAGTGAAATGAAGAGGTTTTAGTCCATGATTAATAATGCTGTAAAAGCATCATATGGGAGACTCTTATTTGGTATCTCTTAGTCTTTGCTCTTCTGCCTCATCTCTCTCTAAAAATAAGAGTTACCTGCTACAAATTCAAAGAAATTCACTATTTCTTAATTGGTGTTCCTTTATAAATATGCACGAGTTGTCAACATTTTCCTCCCTCCATTTGCCCAATGTCAATTTTTTAGTAGTTCACTACTCTTATTAAAAGCACCCAACTCTTACTTCAGAAAAATTCACACCTAACTCTTATTAAGAGTCTCCCGCTACACACCTAAAAACAAGCTCTTACAAATTTCTTTCTTTTAAGAGCACCTAAGGGCTAAGATCCCCCACTCATATCTGATACGCCAATTATGTTATGAATGGAGGGCCTCCTAGGCAGATAACATATTAGCCATCTAGCGGTTTAGCCTTACTCTTTTGCTTAAACGTCTTCACGTCTTTTTCTGAACGAAAAAAATACTCGCGATTCGCTATATTGTTGCTGCCGTCAATAGTAGTCCGCTTGTTTTGCAACCAAAAGATAACAAAGGGGAAAGAAGCATCAATGATTATGATTTATGAACTTTACCAAACACTTACGAGACAAAAACCATACAACAAGGCTCATATCATCGGGTTAGGTATATCCTCTATTATTACGTATACCATACAACAGGCGCGCCAATGATGTGAACCTTTTGCTTAATACAATGCGTACTTCCCGATGTCCTTACAATTCCTGCTGCCACCACTATCAACTCAGATTCCTCTATCCAGTTAGCCGATGAACAGAGGTGTCATCAGGCAAAGAAAACATGTTAGAAAGTTTATTGCTCATACCCTACTGTTTGCTGGCATCGGTATGACGCCATCGAAGAAATCGCCAAAGTAGTTACGTGGTTCATGTACGAGCCTCGAGATGATGTCCCTTAGCGTGATGAGCCCTTCAAGACTCCCGTCTTCGTCAACTACGTAGATGCGATGGATCTTTAGGGAATCAAGGGTGAGGATTACTTGCTTGAGAGTGTCATTTTTTCGGCATGTAATCATCCCACTTAGTAGAGGTGTTGAGCCTTCATTGTGCTCTTCTCTATACTTGTTTGAAGCAAGCAAGAAGTCCTTAGCAGTGATGGATCTGCACCAAGAGTTATGACATTACGTTCAAGGGTAAAAGATCATTTCATGAAAGATTACGCCTACCATATTCCAAGGGGAATTGAGAAATTATTAATATGGTCTCAGACCATTGTTTCAAAGTAAGGAACCTACGTTGAGGCAAAGGGTGTCAGCTGACACACCAAATAAAATAAAAGTTCTATTTACCATTTCATTGGGGACCTAAAAAATAAGAAAAATTGTGTCGATTGCAGCCCCAAATTACCCATTCCAAACCCTAAAACAAACATCCTAGGTACACCATATTTGCTACATTCCTGATTCCAGAACTAAAATACTTGGTCCGCCACATTTTCTCCCACCCCTCATAACAATTAGTAATCACTACTCCTCTGAAAAGAACTAATCATTTTTAATTTGAAGGGAGATGTTGATCCTATAGTATGCAGTAGATATTGGCAGAAAGAGTTTAGGCCTTAACAATCATTTCTCCCACATTTTGTTCACGCATTTCATCAAAGGGATCAAAGAAAAGAGAAAAGGGGTGAACAGATAATAGTACATCTCTAATTTCAATTGAAGACCTATGTGACAACATACCTGCAATCCTTGTATATCTCTGGAGCAGTCAAAAGAAATTGAACATCTCTGATGCTAATATTGCCAACTGCTTTTTCTCCATCACGTTCAATAACAGGAATCCCACCGATCCCCTTTAATCTCATCAGTTTGAAGGCTTGCAGAACTGGTTCATCCTCATAGACCTAGAAAAAAAAATCTAGTCAATGAAAAAAGAGCCCGGAAAAGAAGCCACTACAATTACTGGAAACAATACTAGGCGTCTAGGCCTACTAAAGGCACAATTTAGAGGGAAAGCTCATAGTTATCCTAAAATGGTTCAAAAGGAATGTATTTATATTTTCTTTCTCTTGCTTTTTTTAGGATGCTCCTGGTTTAGAAAAACCGAAATTCTTCTCCACGTATATCACAACAAATGGGAAGCCTGATTAAGAAAATTTCTAAATATGTGTCAAATGAAAGGCTTCAGCTATAAAGAAGATGCAGCCATGCATCCTAACAGACTCGAATTGATAATAATAGAGCAACCTATAACAAGGAAGATGTAGATCTAACAAGATATCAACAGCAGTGCAATTTTTTTTTTGGATAAAGTTTGCTATGCATATAATACACTTCTAGCTTGTAAGAACCACTAACCCTGACTACTTGCTTGGGTTTCATCAGTGGAAGACCAAGCTCAGAAAGCTTCTTGGTTCCGAAGTTTTCAAACCAATGAAGCCCGGCGCACTCAGCTAACATATGGATAACAGCAGATTGTGTGATGATATTTTCAACCTTTGCACCACCAACTACAGGAACACCTTTCATTTTGTACTTCGAGAGCAGGAGCAGGACAGTCAACATAGAGTTTGTATCTTGCAAGGCCAGAAATGGAGCCCACCGAAATGTACCCGAAATATCCCGAACCTGTTATTACAGATGTTAGTAGATGTAAGAAATTATACTGACATCTGTAAGCGATCCAGTAAACGAAAATTTGACAAGATTTACCGTAGTTTTCTTATACAGATCTGAAGCAGTAAGTGCCCCAAAGAAATTTCCAGAAGTAATTGCAGCTGATCTTGGGCTCATGCTTTCTACTTTTGTAGCCCGATTCATTTCGTTTGTGCAAACTGCAGCCACACTACTATTGCTCTTCGGAGAGGGGATTATTCTGTTGGATTCATCATCTTCCGACTGCCAGAAAAATCATAACAATTCTCAGGAGACAATCAGTAGAATTAAGAAAACATTAACATCTCCGTGGAATCCCCACAGTTCAATCACACCTTTAAATCATTAAATAAAAAACATACACCCCAATGTCTATAATGAGGCTCCCACCACAATTTTTTCTCTTTGGGGAGGGGGAACGCTATATATGCACAGCCTTACAATTGCAAAAATGCTCTTTTAGACTTGCACTTTCGAATACAAAGAGATGGCTTCCATCAGACTCTTGAAGCATAGGCATATTACATCTTCACAGATAATAAGAAGTTTTTTTTTACGACACATTTGGCGGAGTCAATTGCAATTAGAAGTTTGAATATTCACCCGTGTAAGAATCTTATAACTTAGAGAAAATGGTACGCAATAGAAGCAAAACCCTCAACCCTTTCCCCAAACGGCCACACCTGCAATCAACAAAAAGCAGGGCATATAGGTCGAAGTTATTAAACTGTTTCCAATTAACTATTCTAAATCCTTTCGCAGCCAAGTTTCCTAAGCAACACGCAGCAGAACTATAAAGGACAACTAAATCCTTCCACTACATAATGGAGGTGAGGTAGCATGGAAAGAAATGAAGAATACTTACAATATGGAGGAAAGATTACCTAGTTAGCTAAGACAAATTAGAGGGAAATTGGACTGTTCTGAAGTAAATAAATGCACAATTGCACAAGCATACAAAAAACAGATAGAATTAAATTGAATAAATCACATCTAAAAAGCAGTGAAATCGTAAGTGATTCACTAACTAAATCCAACACTCAGTAATGGAAAGAAGCTTAAATTTCAGAAACTTGAGCTAAGAGTTTAGCTAACCTGATGCAGTATCCAAACAGCTATTCCAGCAAACTCCACGATCCCAATATACCTCTCAATCCAAGTAGCATCATCCGACGCCTCGACATCAACAACTGGCACACTAAGAAGTTTATGCTGAGAGAGTATGCTAACAGCCTCTGCCAAGCTGCAATCTGATCTTATTTCAACTGCATAACATACAGTTTTCCAATATTAGCTAGAACACAACTACCGCACAGATACTAAATTTTTAAACAACCAAATGCTACATATGAAGAATGTTGATGTCTTTAATAGGTAGAATTTCAACTGTCAAATTTAACAGGAAATATGAACTATCCTGCCATACTCTATCGTGGTACATCACATCTACAATCAAACTGGATGTTATCATTAAAAACTATGAGAAATTAAACCAATATCTGAAAAAAAGTTGCAAAACAAACAGCACATCTGTTCTTCATCAATCCATTTTGGATGCAAATGATGCTTTTAAGAATGTAAATCTCACACTGAAGTTGATCATGTAAAATACTTTTATCATTCTTCTTTATATATAGGTGCAAGTGAAGTCTAATATGTCCCCTAAAAGATAAAATATATATGAAGTACAGGTACAGATAGTAACAATCAGACTTAGAAGGCGTTCTCTTGAGTTTTGCTGAACTCATTGGAACTTATCAAAGCTTATTGTATGACTTATATTTCCTGAAACTTAAATTTTCGAGGTCGAGAGAACACACCCTTAATAATGCGGTTTTTTCGAATGAATTTAGAAGATTTCAATCATCCAGTTAATAATGTTTTCAAAATAAAAGATTAGAAGGAAATATAATTGATGAATGATCCTAAAATTTGGGAGACCTTCTCAACAAAATCCTATAGTATGTAACTATAAAATTTAAAGTTTCAACGTACTTGGAATACTTTGACTTTTGCGTATATCAATGCACAACTTTAACTATTAATACCTTTAATTTTCAATTAGTAAAATTGCAGAAAGTAAATATTTTGAATGTGCACATTGATAAAAATCCAACAAAATCATACCTATAAATTATGTTTTTCACAATATCAAGAACTCCCTTCATCCCCCAACTATCACCCCTTTGCTTTCTTTACGGACTCCAAGACATACATTTGACCATTACTATTTATAATTATTTTATATCATAACGAGCTGATATTTTATAACAAAATCTGATGTACCTATATTTATTACTACCTCCGTTTCACAATACATGCACCATTTGCTTTTGCACGTATTCCAATATACTTTTTCAAACATTAATATCTCTAATTGCGTATAAGCAAAAATTACAAAAAGTTAAATTTGGTATCCTCGCCATGGAACATATTTAACCCACTTGACTATGTTGTTTCTTACACAATGGTGTGAGAGAATGATTGTCAAAGTGATGAATAGAAACCAAATAAGAAATAGTGAATGTACTGTGAGACGGAGGTAGTATTATATAGTACTAGTGAGGATTTTTACTATCTAAAGTTTATAAGGTTTGACTTTGAATAAAGCAAACCGGTAATCTTTTGAGATGAAAGGAGTAATATTATAAAATAAAATATAAAAAATCACACTGTAGTTCATAAAGCTGATCAACCGTGAAACAATTTACAGACAATAAAAAAAATCATGATCCACCATACCAGCTAGAAATTGCTTGAATAGCATGTATAAATCATCACCACCAAACTGAAAATCTAATGTAAAATCAATAACATACAGAACACAGATAATCAAAACACCGCAAATTAAATCAATCATAATAACGATATTAATATTCATACATCTTATCTACCGCTCTGATCGACACGTGATTTTGTTATAAATATCTAAACGGCCATGTTAAGATATATTTAACGTTATTGTCACCTTAGGGCTGCATATATCAGAACCGTAAGAATGAATAAAATAAAGAGGAAGAAACTAGAAAGATAAAAGTACCTTGTGAAGCAGAAGCAAGAGGGAAAGAAGAAACAGGAATACTCTCAAAACAAGCGTTAAGTTTATCAGTAGGACTAAGTTGTGGTTCTTGATTATCCCAAAGATCTTCAACTCTTCTTCCTAATTTCGCTTCTGGACTCGAAATTTCCATCCCACTTTTCTCAAACTCACCATTATTTTCATGATCCTCCATTTTTTTCTTCAACTGTACTTCCATTTTTTCCGAGCAATTATTTTCCTTAAAATAATCCTGTAATAATAACAAAAGATAACAACAACTGATTGATCATATAATAGTTATATGATACTGACGTATCCTAACACTTATTTGTATCTAGTGGAGCCAGGTTTTATCGTGTGTGTTGAGTTGTTTGTGGAGTAAGATGAGATTGATTATTGATTGAAGGGGAAGATAAGAACCGTCAAAGTGGAATGATTGCAAGTAGATTTGGTCAAAGGAGAGTGAAAGAAGTGAAAGAGTGTTGACGTGTAATGTAATAAAGCTTATCCGTTTAGATATGTCCGGATTTTGATGGGCGCCACTAGAATGACTAGGTTGTTGATCAAGTACACTGTAACAGTGTCCGTTCACCCACAGCAATTCTCGGCGGTTTTTTTTGGTTTTAAGTTTACACGTGTTACATCTAAATAGGGGACAATTGTTTCTTTGTTTCGACATATGTTCTTATCTTCTGATATGGAATTTACAAAAAATTAAAAAAAAAAAACGTTTTCCCAAGTTATTGCTAAAAAAAAAAAAATACATTCTTATGATAATAAATTTTGTAAGTACATTTCCATTATTTTCAACTATGGATTGGTCACGACTAACGATGGAACTAATCCTATTGCTATAGATCACGATGGATTGGTCATCGGAGGAAGGAAAAGTATTGGATTATTATTTTTTACATTACTCAAGTATCACAAATAATATTCATAAGTTTTATGAATAAAATCCTTTTTCATCTTGTTAAAAAAAAAAATAACATTCATAGGTTTTGTTAATAAAGAATTACTAGTGACATTAGCGGGGTTTTTTCCCTACATATTGTTGAAAATAATGAAAATGTATTGTGGGAGACTTTTTTTACAAATTCTTGGATGTAACTGTTACACCATAATTTATGGTGTAACAATCTACAAACCACCGCTTCTTCTGTAAAATAGAATAAGATGACTTGAAATAAATGACATGAGATTTATGTCATTATTTATATAGTCTATGTCATCTTTGTTGGAGTCTAAGTCATTATACATGTTGCAATATCGTCATGTTTGGTTAGTGGTACTAAATTGTGGTAATGGTAATGCTTTTTAGTGTAAGTTTGTGAAGATATTCCAATATTAACATCCATGGTAATGAAACTTGATGTCAAAACATGTGTTTTCCTTCACAAATTTCCATTATCACCCAATACCACATTCCTAAGTGGTTATGGATGGTAATGAAATTTTAGGAAGAAAATAAGGTGTATGGGGATAAAATAGCATTTCCATGGAGGTTGACATGTGGAATGCCTTCACAAAATTGCACTAAAAACCATTACCATTACCACCATTTAGTACCGCTAACCAAATAGGTTGTATAAGTTATAGTGTAACGTGTTACATCCAAGACACTCTTTTTTCTTCAAATGGTACATGGATGAGTATTAGTGGAATCCCTATCTCAGGGAAAGACCACTAGAAAATTAAAGTACAAAGAAAAGGAGAAAAATAGAAAATAAAGAAAAGAAAAACCATATCTAGCTTCACAAGGAAGCTGTACAGAGAAGCTTCTTAAAGAAACTAAACTAAAAAAGGCCGCAAAACAAGTTCTATATCTTGAAATGAACAACCAAAGCATCTGGGCAACCAGCACCATACAACGGTGAGATTCAGGGACGACGACAGCGAAAGCCATTCACGGACGGATCCAAGATTCTAGGCCTGGCGGGCCAAAGTATACGAGAATTTTGAAAATTTTAAAATTGTATAAAAGTACCCAAAAACATCTATACTAATATATTAAAAGGCGTTACTAAGAAAGTTTATATGCCACGTGGCACCTCCTACGCAAGTCCTCCATTTCCATGTCAAACCTCTCAATTAAAAAAAAATACAATTGTGTAGTTACAAGGTATCGAACACATGACCTTTGAAATGAAAAGTAAGAGTTTAACCATGAATCCAACATTACATCATTGTTTACTATTTCAAAATAAAATATAATAAGGTCTTATATTTATGTCTTATTAAAAGACTTTTACAAGTAGTTAGATGCCTAACACTCTAATGGTAATAATAGGAGATTGTTATAGACATAAACTCTTAGTCTAGCCAATTTCTTGTAGAAAGTTAAGCTATTGCTTTCATCCCCAAACTTTTAAGGGTTTACTTTTCAAAATACCATGCAATTACTTATCATGTCATGACGTCAATTTTTCCTCACTAGACAAAAGTTATGAAAAGTAATAACCTGGGGCATCGCCCGGGATACTGACTAGTTTTTTATTTAAAGCACAGTCTAATAGTTCTTCTAAACAAACTCTTACAATCGTTCTCGTCGAGCTCTCATATTTTGAAATTAATTTACTTTAAAACTTTAATTAGATCATAAATTTATCAATAATTCTTTACAATCTAATAACAAGACAATAATAAACATTATAAATCATACAATTCATATTGTAAAGCAACAAATTCATATTGCAAAGCAACAAACTCAATTACCAATTAGGAATACGAAATTTTCCAATTACGAAAGAAAGATTAGTAAGTCAGTAAGAACAAAAGAATTAAAGAAACATCAATTAACGTTAAGAAATAAAAATTTGAAAAAGAAACATCAATTAGGAAAGAAAAGAGTGATGAAAATTTCCGAAAGAAACATCAATTAATTGAAACGAAAACTTTTCTTTAAAAAAATAAAGGATTCACTTAATTAGTAAGTCACAACATCGTCTGTTGCTTTCGACAGTGCAGTCCACATCCAGCAGAGACATAGTTGAGTGGGTCCCGTCGCCTACCCCTTAGGTTGAGTATGTAGACAGTAGACTATAGAAGACTGTAGAAGACGGACAGGATCGCGCCGGCTTTTTTCACTTTTTAGGAATTAAATCTGATGCTTTTTGAGAAATTGAGGCATTTAATAACCTAGAGTCCTACACCAGCAGACTCCTAATTCCGAAAGAGTAAAGACGTTGAGTTGTGCACTTTAGACTAGATAATTGCTAAAAGTACTTTTTTTTTAAATAATGGTGGGCCCCAAGACCCCGCATGGGTCTGCCTATGAAGTCGTTGTCTGGGATGTCGGTAAAAGAGACGGACGGAGAAACGCCTCGTGAAACCTCATGAAGGCGGTAAGATCTCGTTGTCGTTGTAAGGATAGTGCCACCTGTCTGAGGGAGCAAAGAAGGGCAAAGAAAGAGGGTTGTGGAGGTGCTAAGAAAGAGGGCGGTGAAGCGATGAAGGAGGGTGGTGGAGGGCATAGAAATGCCGGTGAAAAGATAAGGGGTTTTCTAGAGAAAAGGGCTCCCCCTTCTCTTTAGAAAACCATTACATCTTTGCGATTTTTTTATCTGAGAAATAGTGCGATTTTGATTGTCTCACACTTATGAATTGTTGTGTTTAATTTGAACTTTTTCTTTTTGCAGGTATATATTACTATGAACTTTCAAGCTTCCATTTATGGCGGAAAGTGGAAACTTGAAGAGGAAAAGGATGATGACATGCGTGGAAGGCTGGAAGTTTTTATTTGTGGGGAAAGGCTGAAAGTTGTAAAGCGTTTTTATTATGTTAATTTTATTTAATATTTCCCCTTTAACACAATCAACCACGCCAAATTGGAATACGGGCCCTACTTCCCCCAAAAAAACGTGCACCTACTTTTCCTCTTTTCTTTGTATATTTTCGTTTCTCAGGGAAATACAAAGCAGATATTTATTTCTAAGGTATACCATAGATTAGATGAAGTTTTTTTTACTCAGAGAACAATAAAGTTTAAATAAACTATAAAATCCAAAAGAAAACATACTACTGAAAAAATTATATATAGGAAGGTTTGAAGAAAAGCCATACTTATCACCTCGATCTATTCGATGCACCTCTTAGGTTCTTCACATTATGAGCCCTAAAATTCTCTTGGTTATTCTTTACGAATGACAAGATTTTGACCTCCATCATCGTATAACCATCAACGCAAAACTGTTGGCATAACCTACGAGAAAGTAATATGGTTGCCGCTTCTTTGCGACGATCTTGCATTCAATACGCAAAGAACTCCCTCATAGTAAACATGTCCCCTTTTTTTGTCAGTTTGTAAGGTCTTGTCTCTGTGTGAGACATTAACTCGATATCCTCACCATATGGAAATAGAAGAGGATATTGCAAGGGCAAATAAGAGGAATGAAGTTCGGAAATCTGTCTTAATCTTTTGCTCTCTGTCTCAATTATTATATCTTTTTTATCTGTACTGTCAATATCGCCAACTATTAAGACAACAACTTCAGATGTTGTTGGCAAGTTGTATGTCCTCCCATTCGAGTCCCTCTTTCCAATTAGTTTCAACTTAATGTTCTGACATGCATTATTGTTAAAGCGATCTCTAGCCATTCTAAAGTTTTTTCCTAGAGGATTGTGTTCATCAATCATCTCTTATATTGGGCAATTAGAGGGTCTTCAAACTCATCCATATTTTCAAAACTGTGTAAAATATTAAAAATGTATACTAAAGTTAAAATAATGTATAAGACAAATAGTAATTTAAATATTGGTTACCTTATAGGAGTATTCCTATTCTCAATCTCATGTTCGGTATCATATATGTACAGTTGAGAGAATTTTGGACGACAACCTTCATTTGGCAGCGAACTTCCAGTCAAGTGATGATTACAACCACCTATTTTGAAATTATATGGTCCACGTCCATGGGTAGATGGTGATTGTATTCTCCCTCCCATTGATGTAAAAGAGTACATCATATTATATGATCAGATATTCTAAATAAAATGCACGGTTTAGGGTGTTTCCGTTCAAGCAAGTCTGATAGAAGATGTGGAGGACGTCGCAACAACAAAGAAAGCTGTATTTTCCCTTGCATACAATATAGTGAAAATTTTGGTTTGTCGATCCTTAATTATATGTTTCTTTGCTCTTTCCTCGAACCACATCAATGCTTCACAATACTCATACTCCTATATTGGATCCCCAATATCCCGATAATCCCCTAATAATCAACAATCATTACTGTTATATTTTATGAAAATGAAAATTAGCTACTATTAATGATAAATTATTAGTAAATAACTAAATGTAGTTGCATATGTGTTGACCCTTGATGTTTTGATGATGACAATCAAACTTATTTCTAATGGTTTTAGTTTGTGTGAAGGATAAGTTCCAGAGTTGGAATAAACTCAAGAGAGGAGAAGTTTACATTTTAAGATCCTAAGGGAGGAACTAGAGTTCCAAAGCTGAAGGTGTAACTAAGTTCCAGAGTTGGAAACTATCTTGAAGAAGTCAATCCAATCAAGTAAAAGCCATGAGTTGATAAAGAAGAATCAATTCAAGTGCGAATTCTAGAAGCAGGTTCATATGAAGGTTACTGAGTTCCTTCGGGGATTTATGAACGTTTGTTGGAACTGAAGATGAAGCGTCAGAGTTGAAGCTTCTAAGTGTGGATCCAAGAAGTCTAAAAATATGAGTTTATTTTTAGGATTTATGCAAGTGTTAGAATTGCTAATTATAGTGTTATGGAACCTGTTAAGTATGACTAAATTATTAAAGTAATTTTCAGAAAATATTAAGAAAAATATTTTTGGATATTAATCTTTTGATTATTCTCAGAAAATAACATTTTAAATAATCACGTTTCCTAGAATTATGCTAATAATCCTATTAAGTGTTTTGCTAAACGTGTGTTTGTTTGGAGTGTTCTCTAAGTTTCTCTAACAAATTCATTGCCATTGCCTAGGTTTTAGGCACGTTGAAAGTTAGTCGGAGAGAAACTTGGTGAAGTCTCTTGAGGGAGCTTTCCCTATAGATAGTGGAAGGAACCTATAAAACAAACACCAACAAAAAAACTAAGAACATAATTTGAGCCAAAAAGTTTTCTAAGTCATTTGTTCTTAGTCAGTTCCTGTAATTCCTAATATTTTACTTAGCGTCTAAACACTAGAGTTTTTATATCATTCAAAAGAGTTGTAAGTGGAGAAGAGTTGTGGAAACTCTTAAGTGACTTAGAGTTAAGCCCAAAGTATAGAGAGAAAGAGTAGCACTGTGATTGGGGGAATCATAGTGGAGAATGAAACCCCAGATAATACTTAAGAGGGGGGGAGGGATTGAGTATAAGAATAAATTGATAATTTTTTTTATTTGATATGTTAATGAAAAGAAGACTAGTAATAGAACTAATCTATTGCAGCGGAATTAATTAATCAACACACACATTTAACGAGGTTTGTCTTAACTTAAGCCTACATCCTCCACTACTCTAATCACTCTTATTAATCAACTCGGATGAATAAAATTGATTATACTCAATCAATAATTCAACTTATGAAGACAATGATTCACCAACATTTAACTATAACTGTTCAATGAAGTGATTACCAGAATCGCTTCCCCAACCACACTGCACACTAGCAGGTAGTTCAACACAAATATGTTCCCCCTGAAACTATGCTTCAAAAAGCTTTAGTGGAGAATATTATTGCTCTCTACTGATATGTTTATATCAACTGTGTTTTAAGGTTTGAAAGAAGTGCAAGAAGCTTTTTATTAACTTAGAATTTTTCTCGGGAAAAGCTCAAAGAATTTCATGCAATAATGTTTTGAGTTGCAAAATATGAATTGTCCTTATATGAAAATATATCTACCTAAACTGTTATTCACAATTTTTGGCAAATATATTTCCCTTAACTTTATTCTAATTTCTCAGAATATAATCAGTAGAACAATTTCTTATTACAACTCATACTTAACTAGCAATATATACACGCAAAATCCGTCTTTGAAAATAGATTTTAGGAAAGTATATTGATAGAATCTCTCCAATATATATATTAGGACTTTGAAATTTTGAATGTAGTACAGTGAACTAGTCTGGCAATAATCTCATAATAGTTTATTAACTAGAAGTAAGTGTATGTTCTGGATTAAGTTTGTAACTGACCTCACAACACGCATTCCATATCTTCTTTGCACTTTCAACAACACACCCAAAACTAATTTAATATTTACACATCATTACGTCATAAAGACCTAATAACTAAATATTACAATCTTCATGATATTTTTTCAAATACTCTTGCTCCAATAACTTCATTAGATGAACTTGGGAGCATTCTTCAACTCGAGCCTTTTCTTATTCGTTTGCTGCAAAAACATGGTTATAATTACACATGCATATATCATAGAAGAACACAATAATGGATCAGTTTGTCATAATTCAAAACATGAGCTTCGAAACCCAATAAATTCCCCGTTCTTGATGATGACAAACAAAGGAAGTTTCCCCTTTAGCCAATCAGCAAATGGGTAGGGAAAATTTTAAGAAGTTCCTGTAGACACTAAAAATTTATTAGTGTTCTATATTAAAATTAAGGGATATTATCTCAGATTACCCTGACATATAGCCCTTTTTCCCAAATAACCCCCACATTGTCACCCCTATCGCATATAACCCTAAATTTGTAATTTGTCATTAAACATGATGGAATTACAAACAGTGTTAACTTGGTTTGACTTTGGATGTGTTTTGACGACATTTAACATGGTGGTTGATGGTATTAAATGTAGTTTGGCACCCTATTACTGGTATGTTGCGAGCAATAAAACCCTTGAATTGTGCATCAAAACCAATGAACATCCTTTTGAATAGCCATCAACCACCTTCTTAAATGGCGTCAAACCATCGAAAGTTAAACCACGTGTAATTCCGTCACGTTTAATGACAAATTACAAATTTAGGGTTATCTGCGATAGGGGTGACAATGTAGGGGTTATTTGGGAAAAAAGGCTATATGTCAAGGTTATCTGAGATAATATCCCTAAAATTAATTGATTATTATGGAGGTAGAATAAATATAATTAGCCCACTTTAATTAATTTAGCCCACTCGAATAAGATATCCAAATTAAACAAATATAATTTGGGTTGTAAATATTTGGGTCAGTCCATATCACTAGTCCAAATGAGATGGTCAAGTGGCAAAGGTAAAAAAGACTTTCAAGTCATAAACGGGCCTAAGCCCATAAACTACCAAGTCCATGAAGGGATCTTCATTCCCTAATCCCTATATATAGACCTCACATCCTTCCGTTGAGGTGACAAGAAAATCATTATTCTCAAGAGCTCATAAAATTCTCTTGGAATTCTCTCTGCAAATAGTCAACAAGCACATCAAATCTGTGCCGACTGTTCAGATACACTCAAACACATTCGACTGAGATTCAAGCTTTCGTCAGCCCTCATTCGAATACACCCAAACAAAACTCAAACTTAGGTTGACGTTGACAAAACGTCATCCCACATTCAAACTCAGGTTGACGTTGATAAAACGTCAGTCTACACTCAGCTCCACGTCGACATCAACACGTGTCACTCTCAAGCTACGGAACAGAATCAGAGGACTTAGTTTATTTTTGTTATAAACTGTTTACAAAGATTGTACTCAATACGTTTATTGAAATAAAATTTCTTTGTTACTTTGTTTCCTGTCTTATATATATTTTGACTCGAAATTTGTGTATACAAATTTGGCACGCTCGGTGGGACTATCTCTGCCTCTCATCTTTGTTTTGTCATCAACAACAAATCTGAGAAATGGTCTCAAGAAAGAACATCTCTCAATCTCTTGAAAACTCTGCTGACATCCCGCGAAAATCTATGATGTTAGGTGACTTTATGGAAGACATGACTCTTGGTTTTCACAATAAAATAATGAAGAAAGGTGTTATCACTGCTTCTGTTATGGTGACCTCAGTTAAAACAGTTGAGGAACAACTCACTGAAATGAACATCTTACTCCAGAAATTGATAAAGGACGGAGAGAAAAAGGATGCTCAGATCAGGCTCCAAAACGAGCAAATTGTTGCCCTCAATGAGAAACTTAGTAGAATCCCAGTCGACGCATCATCAAGCCAATGTGGTAATGAAAGCGAAGACAAGAGGGGTGATAACCCTCATCGTCCACCAACAGCTCGACAGCTTGAATTGTTGATAGCTCGTGCTGTCAAGAATCAACTTGGGGAAAGTTCTCAAGGAAGACATCACTATGTAAAGCCTTATACCAAGAGAATTGATAGGTTGCAGATGCCTTTTGGCTACCATCCCCCAAAGTTTCAACAATTCGATGGGAAAGGAAATCCTACGCAACACATTGCTCACTTTGTAGAAACATGCAACAATGCTGGTACCACAAACGATTTCCTCGTCAAACAATTTGTACGTTCTCTTAAAGGGATGGCCTTTGATTGGTACACAGATCTACCCTCCCAATCCATCAATAGTTGGGATCAAATGGAGGAAGAGTTCCTAAACAGGTTCTATAGCACTCGACGTATTGTCAGCATGGTTGAGTTGACTAAGACTCACCAATGGAATGATGAGCCCGTCATTGACTACATTAATCATTGGCGTGCTTTGAGCTTGCAATGTAAAGATTATTTGTCAGGAACTTCTGCAGTCGAAATGTGCATCCAAGGCATGCATTGGGATTTGACCTACATCTTGCAAGGGATCAAACCAAAAACATTTCAAGAACTAGCAAGTAAAGCGCACGACATGGAGCTTACAATTGCTTGTCATGAAAATGAATCAGACTCATCTGACGCATCAATAGAGGATCCGTCGACGCCATGATTGTAAAAATTATTCTAAGTGAAAGATCTAGGGGGCATAGAAATGAAACCTCATGGACACAAACAAAAGAAAAAACTCCCAAGCAAGAGTATAAACGACACATAAAAAAAAATCTAACTCCCAAGCAAGAGTATAAACTGCACACTAAAACAAAATCTAACTCCCAAGCAAGAGTCTAAACTGCACACCAAAAAAATTCTAACTCCCAAGAAAGAGTATAAACTGCACACCAAAACTAAATCTAACTCCAGAGCAAGAGTCTAAACTGCACAACAAAAAAATTCTAACTCCTAAGCAAGAGTATAAACTGCACAGTAAAACAAAATCTAACTCCCAAGCAAGAGTCTAAACTGCACACCAAAAAAATTCTAACTCCCAAGCAAGAGTCTAAACTGCACACCAAAAAAATTCTAACTCCTAAGCAAGAGTATAAGCTGCACACTATAACAAAATCTAACTCCCAAGCAAGAGTCTAAACTGCACACAAAAAATTTTAACTCCTAAGTAAGAGTCTAAACTGCAAGCAAACAAAAAAAAAAACGAAACTCATAAGCAAGAGTATAAACTGCCACCAAAAAAAAAAACTAACTCCTAAGCAAGAGTCTAAACTGCACACATACAAAAAATATGCAATACTCTTGGCCCGCAAGAGTCTAAACTGTGAACGGCGAAACAAAAAAATTTACAGTCATTGTAGCACTCCTGATCAACAAGAGCAATGTAGGAGTGTTTATCATCATTGAATTCTTTAATGAACATTATCCTGAGAAAAAAAAAAATAGAAAGGAATGAGTAATTGAGAATGCAAAAAAAAAAAAAGAGTCAAATGTCTCGATTACATGATCGTCACCAATGATTGTCTTCGAACACACTCCAAAAGCGTCATCTTTAGTTGTTAGGATAAGCACAATTAAGCAACTGGCCTAACAACTCCGATGGATCATCAGTGTCCCATCGCGATGAATACTCAAGTAATGGACTTGAATGTCTTCGAACACGCTCCAAAAGCGTCATCTTTAGTTGCTAGGATAAGCACAATTAAGCAACTGGCGTAACAACTCCGATGGATCATCGGTGACCCATCGCGATGAACACTCAAGTAGTGGACTTGATTGTCTTCGAACACACTCCAAAAGCGTCATCTTTAGTCGCTAGGAAAAGCACAATTAAGCAACTGGCCTAACAACTCCGATGGATCATCGCTGACCCATTGCGATGAACACTCAAGTAGTGGACTTGATTGTCTTCGAACACACTCCAAAAGCGTCATCTTTAGTCGCTAGGATAAGCACAATTAAGCAACTGGCCTAACAACTCCGATGGATCATCACTGACCCATCTCGATGAACACTTAAGTAGTGAACTTGATTGTCTTCCGATGGCAAATGTCAAAAAAATTGTCACCTGCAAGACATCACAAACAACACTTGCACAAAAAAAAAAAAGAGGACTTAAGGGGGTGTAACAAAAATCATCACCTCACTAGTCTTAAGCTTTTGTAGGACTTCAAAAATAGTCTAAAAGTTCAGTATCTCACAAAATCTGATGAGCTGCAATTCAAATAAGTATGTCAAAACCCAATGTTGCCGAAACAAAAAGACAAAAAGAAAAATAGTCTGTTACTGGTGAAAAAAAAAATGCAATACTCCTAACCGATTATACACACACAAAAAATAGAGTGAAACACATGGTATGATTTTCGTCAAATAATTAGGCTATGCTTATTGTAATGCTCGAGCATGACAAATTCAACATATAATTATATTAATTGATCAAGTTCATGAATCAAGATATATTGCTGTCACAATCTCATAACTCTTAAAAAAAAAAGGAGTATTGTTATAGTATCATACAGCGTGAGAATATTATCCAATTATCATACATCACGACTGATAAGTACTGCATGATTTTCGATGATAATGAAGCAAATCATGATGGATTAACACATGTGCCTTACTATTAAACGAACATCAACAAATTCAAAGAAAAGAAAAACAAATAAGAAGAAAATTGAAAAGAGAAGATAGAAAAAAAAAAACATACTGGTTGGAGCGTAAATAGGAATTTCGATATGATGATGGCGCTGGTAAAAAGACTTCAACGCTATTTGTAAGAAGGGAACAAAAACAATCATTATTTGATGAATCATACGAAAGCCGAAGTACCACTGCTTTGATGTTGTATTCTACCAAAACGAAATACGATAAAGTAATAAATAATTTGGTAGTCCACCAATTCCACGAACATGTATGATGATGTTCATGATGAAGGTGCCAAGGAAAACGAATAAAAAAAAAAGAAAAAAAAAGTAGTGGCAATATGGCATACCAACAGTGAATAAAACGAAGACCCAATGCTAGTTGATTATACGAAGACCAACGGCAGAGGAGTGATCACTAATTGCCTTAGGCGTGTATTTATACATCTTTTGGTGAATAAAACCCTAATACTCATGCGATTAGGATTATTTTTGCTAAGTCCATCAGAGTTGTAAGTAGTTCATGACTCTAGGCAACAAATCTTAGCACCACGGTGATTGTCACCTAATTGCTAAACCAAGCTCAAATTCGAGACCTTAACACTTCAAATCGTGTACGTGACACTGTCTCGAGGGGGCAATTTGTAGACACTAAAAATTTATTAGTGTTCTATATTAAAATTAATTGATTATTATGGAGCTAAAATAAATATAATTAGCCCACTTTAATTAATTTAGCCCACTCGAATAACATATCCAAATTAAACAAATATAATTTGGGTTGTAAATATTTGGGCCAGTCCATATCACTAGTCCAAATGAGATGGTCAAGTGGCAAAGGTAAAAAAGACTTTCAAATCATAAACGGGCCTAAGCTCATAAACTACCAAGTCCATGAAGGGATCTTCATTCCCTAATCCCTATATATAGACCTCACATCCTTCAGTTGAGGTGACAAGAAAATCATTATTCTCAAGAGCTCATAAAATTCTCTTGGAATTCTCTCTGCAAATAGTCAACAAGCACATCAAATCTGTGCCGACTGTTCAGATACACTCAAACACATTCGACTGAGATTCAAGCTTTCGTCAGCCCTCATTCGAATACACCCAAACAAAACTCAAACTTAGGTTGACGTTGACAAAACGTCATCCCACATTCAAACTCAGGTTGACGTTGATAAAACGTCAGTCTACACTCAGCTCCACGTCGACATCAACACGTGTCACTCTCAAGCTATGGAACAGAATCAGAGGACTTAGTTTATTTTTGTTATAAACTGTTTACAGAGATTGTACTCAATACATTTATTAAAATAAAATTTCTTTGTTACTTTGTTTCCTGTCTTATATATATTTTGACTCGAAATTTGTATATACAGTTCCTATCACAAGGAACTTATCATCTTGCAAGCATATTCTTATTAGCAAACATTCCTTCTCAAGTAACACCATATGTACCTACAAGCAACATACTTAGAGAGTCTGTCAAAACAAAGAACCAGTTTAAGCTGACATAACTAGTTTCAAAAACTCTAAGTACTCTCCAGACTTAGTCTAACATGATGAAGTCAGATTCTTCCCCTGTTTCAAGGAGGTAGATAACTTCTACTTTATTCTTTATCCCTCCTCCCCCACCCCCACCCACCTGAACGGCCCCAGCCCCAACCCTAACCCTCCCCCCTCCCTCCCCCACCCGTAAACCACCCCCAATCCCACGGCCACCACGAAAACCACCCCTCATCCCCACCCCGAAACCATCCCAACTCTCCCCTATCCCTGAAACAACCAAAGTAAAGATGAGAAATATACCAGAAAGACCGAGTAATATGTAATACCCCCCATGATTGCTTGAAAGGGATTTAGCAGGCTACTCATTCTAACAATATGCATATTTCTTTTAGGGAGCTCATTTCCTAAGTTACTCCACAGTTAAGCGTGTTTGGCTGGGAGTAGTCCAGATATGGGTGACCTCCTGGGAAGTTTCTTAGGGTGCGGATGAGTGAGGACAAAATGCGCCGGAAGAACTTGTGTTGGTTATTGAGGACAGTTGTTGGCCCTGGATGCGCATTGGTGACGATAGACTCGACTCCAGATGGGTAGGGTGTTACATCTAACATATAGTAAATATGTAAAAAGGAAAATAACAACTAAAAGGAATATTAATATAATATATATCCCCTTCAATCCTAACTGTTTGCTCTATTTTCATTTTTTCACCAACTTTTATCATAAATCCCAATTAAATTTTAAAAACAACATTGTTATTTTGAATCGTATTAAAAATGTCAAAACATGTAAATTTGTTTCTTAATTATATCATTTACACATATGTAACTAAGCATGATAATCGTCAAGTATTTGTTTAAGGGTCATGTAATATCAAACAAAGGAAACAATTAAGGTTAAGAGAGTACATAATAATTTTACACATAAGTTAACATTACTTTATTTTCTAAATAGTAGTTTACTAATAAAAACATCAACTTGGAAATACGTACTTTAATTTCGAAAGTAAAAAAAATAATGATTATTACATGTTATGAAAGAGTAAATTCGAATTATGCTATTAGTAGAAAGCATAGATACTTATGCAATAAAAGTTATGCATGAAGGAAGGAATAATCAATTAAATACGTACTTTAATGTTACGGGCCAAACACCAATATAACTATGTTTGTATTTTTTAAATTTCCAACTATTTATTTATGTTGGGCTTGTACAATTGGGTCAGGCCCAAAGTGACCGCTATAGAAGGTCATCAATTAGACTAGAGGATGCTAATTAAAGCAGAAGAATGAGTGGAATTTACAAATTGGGTAACTTTTGAATGTTGCATTCTAAACTAGGTTATTTTTGTCCAAAGTATTCAAAGATTGATAGTTTCATGTAATATTTTATGTGTTTTTATTACAAGTTAAAGTTTAAGAAAGTAACAGATTCTATACCATATCTTGGGGTGTACCTACTCACAAGGATATCTTTGCTCATTACTCATTTGGAGCTCTACAAATGAGCAATTAGCAAACACATAGCGTTGGATATATCATATATGGTGCACACTAGACTCTAGTGTACAATATAAATTGCAGAAACAACACATTCAACATATAACTTTCTTGACAATCATATATTTCGCTTAAATCTCACACACACAAAAATGAGAGGGGCTGCTTAGGGAAAGCGGGACTTGATATGTTTGGCCTGTTGTAATGTCTCCATGACCAGTTCCTCCCCAAGCTCGCCTTATCGAGGGTGCGTTCATTTCACCGTAGTTTTGATCTAGATGATGAAGCTCCTCCAAGAACTATTAGATGTGGATATGATTATTTAAGCACCGCTATTTAGAAATTTACAAGTTATACTCCGATTTATTTGGACACTCTTGGTTTTGGCTCAGAATCCTTGGGAAAGTCAACGTTTTTTCATTTGTAGCTTGGTTGGAAAAAGAGACTTAAAACCCTGACTTTCCATGCTATCTTTATACTTTCTCAATTTAGTATTTTTAGTCTTGTGCTTTTGTTTATTAGGTGTTATAGTTTTGCCTAATTTCTTAAAACAGTGGATCTACATGACATACCTGTAATAGAATCCTAGTTTAGTTTCTTTTGCTTAGTTGCTTAGTCTTTTTAGTTTGAGTAGGATTGTACTTTATTTTAATTTATATAGGCCACGCCTATGCAAATAAGATGGCACCTTTATGATAATTCAGTTTCTAGAGCTTATGCTTGCTTTTGTTGTGTTTATGAGACTACTCTAGATTAGAGGAACAAAGTCGTTGCTTTTGTTTCACCTTAACACCTTCAATTACTTTCTTTATACTTTAAACACAAAGAAACCTCCAAAAATCCAATCTTTTCTCCAAAAAACCAGAAATTTCTGAAACCTAACTAAACGATCTAACTTGATCCTCATTAAGTTTTCATAACTTCATCCAAAATCATCGAAAATCATCTCAAATTATTAAAAATCTTACGAAAACTTCTTAAACCTAAAAAGATTTCACAAATTCTTATATGTGGCGAACCACATCTAGAAACCTTTCGTGTGGCCAACCCACATAACAAGTCCAATAATGAGAGAAAATCAAATCAGCACAGAACTGCGGCGTAGAGAATCCTCTCCCATTGTTTGCATCCGACGACTTCAAAACCTTCGCAAACGAAACGATGTCATTTCTCTCCACATAAGAAACACTATTCTCATAACCTTCTAGAAGAAAGTTGATCTTCTCCAATGACTCCAGACGATACTTGATGAACACTTCATTGGTGTTGGGATCAACAAGGGACGAAAGTTATAGAACACAACAAAGATAGAAAGGATGCGAATTCAACATTCCAGAAATTAGAATTGTTGATGATGCTTGTTCAATATGTCCTTCAGGAAAGTAGTAAATCCTAGAATCCACCATTGAAGTATGAATTAAGCTTCCAGCACAAGCTTTCCATATATCAGGCTCAACTTCCTTCCTCTACTGTTAGTAGCATTTACGTTAACGGTAATCTGACGTCGCTGAAGTTCAGAGGAGAGAAAATTTCCTCCGAAAAAAAAAACAACCAACAAGAATGGAAAAAAAATTGAAATTCCAGGGTTTTCGAAATTCCTTTATTTTCATACTAGTAATCTCATTTTTTTTTTAAGCAAGTAACCTCATTTTATCATACGAGTAACCTCAATGGTTCACAAAAATAACTGCATTTATTCATACTAGTAACCTCATTCGTTTATAGAGTAATTTGATTAGCATCATCTCTTGTTATAAAGTTACCCCATTTGTTTATAACAGTAACCTTAAAAATATTATATGAATAACCTCGTTTAAATCATACGAGTAAGTTCGTTCAGTCATACAAGTAATGTCGTTTAATCTATGAATAACGTCGTGTAAATCTTTTAAATCATACGAGTAACCTCGTTTAGTCATACAAGTAATGTCGTTTATTCTATGTGTAACCTCGTTTAATATTATGGGTAACCTCGTTCAATCTTATGAATAACCCTATTTATTCATACTAGTAACCTCATTTATTTATACGAATAACCTCATTTAAACATACGAGTAAACCCAATTATTTACAAAAGTAACCTTAAAAAAATATATGAGTAACGACCCCATTTAATTTTGGAGCAAGTAATGTACTTTCTAGAGTACCCTTGTTTAATCCTATGAGTAACCTAATTTAATTTTATGAGTAACCTCATCTAATCATAAAGGAAACCTCATTTATTCATATTAGTAACCTCATTTAATCATACGAGTAACTCCAAATGTTCACAAAAGTAACTGCATGTATTCACTCGAGTAACCACATTCATTCATATGAGTAAACCCAATTGTTCACAAAAGTAACACCAATTTATTCATACGAGTAATCTCATTTGTTCATACAAATAATCTCATTATTCATGAGAGTAGCCTCATTTAATCATACGATAACACTATTTAATCATGCGAGTCGCCCCAATTATATACAAAAGTGACCCCATTTATTCATACGAGTAATTTCATTCGTTCATAAGAGTAATCTCACATAATCATACGACGATCCTATTTATTAACTCGAGTTACCTCATTTATTCATACAAGTAACCTCATTCGTTCATAAGAGTAACCTCATTTAATCATACGCTAACACTAGGTAATCATAGGAGTAACTCTGATTGTTCACAAAAGTAACCTCATTTATTCTTACAGTAACCTCATTTATTCACAAGAGTAACCTCATTTAATCATACGATGACCCTAATCATACGAGTAACCCCAATAGTTCACAAAAATGACCCCATTCCTTCATACGAGTAAACTGCTTAATATTCCCATTTGTTACAAAGTAACCACATTTGTTTATAAGAGTAACACCCTTTTATTGTTAAGAGTAACCACATATTTATACAAGTAATTTCAATTGATCATAAGAGTAACTCCAGTTCTTCATAAGGGTTTGTGCACAAGGGTCAACTTCAAAATGTCATATCTCACAACACACTTAATATCTTGGAAAGATTCAAGTTAGAGATGAAAATTTGGCTCGATAACTTTCCAACGCCTCGTCAAAAGATTAATCCCAATAAGAAACCAGTGAAATATGACATTTTAAAAATGAGCTGACAGGCTGATACGCACACCTGTCGCCACACCTAAATTTATAAGTGTGACAGGCCGCACACAAGACACTTAGAAAAACTTTTTATTTCCAAGGCAAACAAAACACACCTGTAACTTGGTTTTGCTAAATGATGCACTATAATTTCCTAGTTACGCCCTAAACACAATATTTTCATACTGTATTTGTATAATTATATTTCTTCTATTTCTCCCTTTCCCTACCACCACCACCACCACTGGAGCCGCCGGCAACACCAAGACCACCACAATATATAATCTTTGACATTTTTTCAAATGTAATAAGTGTAGGAATATATAGATGCATATATAGCAGAATTTCAGGAAACAATTCCCTAACATCTATCATAGGATTGCAAACGTAATAAAAACATGAATAAGTTAATAAGGATTAGATGTACAACCTTTGTAACGTGATTTCCCTGTTGTATGCAAACTTCGAAGATCTGAGAGCCCCAAGTGTTGCTCCTCTAATCAGTCCACGAGCACCAGTTAAACACCAAAGTCTGCTAGAATAGAAGAGAAAAGATCCTTTGCTCTTTGGTGGTGTAGGAATCGGTTAGGAGAAATAGGTTAAGGTTTCACTAGCTCTCTCTCTCTTGTGAAAATAAATTGCTTAATGAAGTGATGCCTAAACCCTAATACTATATCCAATATATAATAGAAGAATCCTAGACAAGTTTGGAGAACTAATTCTCCTCCTATTCCCCTCATGACCGGCCAACCCTAATCCTAAATGGATTTGGATTGCTTTGTCTAACTTGTGCTACAATGTGTGACCTTATAGGATCAGATTAATGTATTTTAGTTGTAGGCCCAATCAATATTGTCCAACTAATCATATTTATTCTCTAACAAGAAAATACGATTACTAAGATAATTATCTTTATTATCTTCATAATTTAATTCCTATTTATATTTAGTAATTATCGGGATGTCTAAGGACATATTCCTTCAATCTCCCACTTGTTAGAAGACAAGAGCGCAATGTTAAATTCTTCAAGTCACTTAGTGCCAAATTTGATAATGATATGTTATTCTCAAATTTCGTTCCTTGATTGCTGAGTTCGAACTATTCAAATAAGGATTAACTCTTTAATCCTATTCCGCATAGCCATGCAATTTTTCATTTCTCGTTCATCAAGAGGCCCATACACAATTCCTATTTATTAGGAGGACTTATCCATTCTTATATGACTATAACTCCCACTCAATTCTTAGCCCGCCTAATCACTGTCCTTATAACCTCCTTTTACGACGTGACATTTAATAGCGTCAAGGTTAAACTAATTATATTGTGGTTATTAAGATATACTCATGTCTAAGGAATCCACTAAATATAGTAGTTTGAATCTAATTTTAGAATCTAATTACGTCAAGTCTCAATGTATCAAATATACTAGACATCTCTATGTCTCAAAAGCCCATGGAACTGCTCTATCATTTAATTATATACTAGTCTTTAAATAAATCTCTTATGTCCAATTTAGTGAATTAGACTAGGGACTTTAAATAAATTGTGATTTCAGTTCACTTTATAGGGTTCCATTATCAAAACGTTTTCGATAATCTTATTTGAAAACACATATCATTTGGACTTTTTATTTAATACTAAACCAAACAATTAAATAAGAAATGAATTGGTATTGATAAACAATCAAAACATAATAAATGTCTTTACAATTTTAAACATGAAGTAAACAACCAAAAGCGATTCTCCCATATGCTTATTCCCTATAGACCTAGTATGACACTCATGCTTAGGTTGAGCAAGCGGTTTGGTTAGAGGATCTGCTACATTATCCTCAGTATGAACTTTACTTACTTTCACATCATCTCTTTCAATGATCTCTCGAATAAGATGGAATTTCTCGAGCACATGTTTAGACCTTTGATGCGATCTGGGCTCCTTAGACTGAGCAATGGCACCATTGTTGGCACAATACAACTCTATGTCATTCTCAATGCTAGGAACTACACCAAGCTCACTAATGAACTTTTTTATCCAAACAGCTTCCTTTGATGTATCTATTGCTGCAATATACTCAGCCTCTGTTGTTGAATCTGCGATGGTACTCTACTTAAAGCTCTTCCAGCTCACAGCTCCTCCATTTAGACAAAATATGAAACCAGATTGGGATCGTAAATTATCTTTGTCACTCTAGAAACTTGCATCGGTGTATCCAGTAACAACCAACTCATCATCTCCACCATAAACCTAAAAATTATACTTAGTCCTTCGCAAGTACTTAAGGATGTTTTTCGCGGCCATCGAGTGCGCATCTCCTGGATTTACTGGTATCTGTTGCATATACTCAAAGCATATGCAACATCCGGTCAAGTGCATATCTGTAATCCCCCGTAATTTTATGAATTTTATAAATATATTTAATGTATATTTATAAATGATTTTAATATTTTATGAAACGAATTATTTTAATGTTTGACTATTTTGAGGAGTTAAAAGAGTTTTATGGTTTTTTATTTCTTAAATTAATTAAATGTTTCATTAAGTGGAACTTTAATTATTTAAAGAGTAGTATTTAAAGTATATTTAATTATTAAATTAAGCTTATGGGTTGAGGAGCCCAATTTGTAGCCTTTTGAGCCCATTTGAAAGCCCAAAGGAGTAATTCTTTTCCTAATAAGACTCTTATTCTTATGTACTCCTAATTCTACTAGGATTAGGGAAAGGGAACCTATAAATACTTCATTAAACCTCCCATGATTCATATTTTCAGATTTGGCTTTTGTTTTCCACTAATTTCTTCTTTCCTCTTTCCCTCCCTTCACTCGTTTTTTTTCTCTCACCCGAATCTGATTGTCCAGATTTCTCATAGTTCCGTTTATTTTTAGCCAAAAATTCCTTCTGAGACATTGTAGATCTCGAAAAGTTATTGAATTTACGCTCGAGAATCACTCGATTCCGATTATTATTCTATCAGTTATGGCCTCTACAAGTTTCGCAATTTTGCTGCCATATTTCACTCGCGATTTCGGTATTTCACTACTTTTCTCCCTTTTTCTTTTGATTCTTTTCCTCGTTTTCTTATATATTGATCTAATATTTCAAAGTATTATTTTGTTAAATTATTGTTTAAAGATTGTATCTTTAATTATTTCAGATTATATGTTTCATATTATTAAGCAAAAAAATTCCAGATTTAATATTTTATGTTCAAGGAGAGATTTAAATATTAAAGTCTTGATTTTTGAGGTTTTAAAAGCCTATTTTAGTAGTACCATATTTCAGGGTTTGAAATATTTAATCTTTGGTGTCAAAAGAATTTTAGAAAAGGATTTGACACATTTTTAAGTGAAGTTTTATTGCTATAAATTTATTGGTATATTGATATACCAATGTTTTGTATTTTGTTAGGCGCTAGTGGAAAAAACAGCTTTTGCTACTTATCAAATGCTTTGGTTGAATAATCAACCAGAGCATTTGTGATGATTTTAGTAAAAAAAATTCACAAATGCTCGTGTTGATTAATCAATTGGAGCATTTGATGTCAAATGCTCCGGTTGACTAATCAACACGAGCATTTGTGAATAAATGCTCCGGTTAGTCAACGGAGCACTTGGATTGTTAAGCGCGAGTTTTATTTTTTGGTGAAATTTCCCCCCGCTAATTTAGTCGACCCTATAGTTCAATTTCACTCCCTCCCTCTCTTATCAATTTTCCCTCTCCTAAGTCGCCCGCTCTCTCACTCACTCAGCCGTCCTCCGTCGTGCCTCCCTCCTAAGTACTTCACTTTCTCCCCCACGCAGCTGTCCTCGTCGTCCACCGCTTCTGTTTGGTCGACATATTAGGGCTCAAGTCCTTCTGTTTGGTCGACATATTAGGGCTCAAGTCGACTTCTGTTTGGTCGACAAATTAGGGCTCCGTCATCGACTTCTGTTCGGTTAAGGGCTCCCTCGTCGTCCTTCGCTTCCTCCTAAGTCTGCCGTATTTGCCTGTTTGGTCGACATATTAGGGCTCAAGTCGTCGACATCTCTCTGCCGCATTTGCCTGCTTAGTCGCCAAATTTTGGGTAAGGCCTAAGGGACACCACTTGAAGATTGTACTTTAGTTCTCCTTTTCCAAATTCTTGAAATTATACATTTTATTTTACTTTTAGTTTCTGCAATTATAAAATATGGGTTTGTCAATTTCTAGCCCTAGATTCAATGCAATAATAAGTAATAGCATATGATGGTATGTTATTCTACACAGTGTACTAGCAATAAGATGAGCAAATAAGATGAACAAATATTATTTTCAAAATCTAGGTTGCTTGGATGAACTAGGATTTTATATTGCTAGGTTTAAGATTGATATTACTTGTTGGCTTGTTGCTTTATTATATTCATAACTTGTGAAATATGTTGCTAATTAGTAAAATCGATATATGGTAAACTAAGAATTTGATGCTAAGTTGTGATATTACTCCCTCCGTCGTTCTCTCTCTCTTTCCCCCATCAAACTGCTTCTCTGTTCCTTTCACTCTCGATCCGCTCCTTGGAATGCATGTCCAGGTAATTTCGTACAAACTTTATTGTTGTGATTTAGTTTTATTACTGTATTTTTAGGTTCCTTTTTTTGGTTTCCTAGATTTGGGGATTTTTTTAGGGTTTTTTTTATTTCGTTTACGATTTTGTTTGGGTCAACAACTTTATCTCTTACCTCGATTCCCATTCCGGCAACCGCGGCAAGCCAATGTTGTTCTGGTGCTGCTGTTCTGGAGCATGCTAAAACACGGAAGTAGATTGAGCTCCTGCTGACGCTATTAGAGATGCGTTAAAATTGGAGTTTAATGATGAATGTAATGTGAGTTTTCAGTAGTACTTCTTTATTTGGCCTCTATGGATCTTTATATTTTCTTAATTTGAATTTGTTGGGTCCTAGAATATTATGAAGTTTTGGGGTTGTCTTTGCAATTGATTATTACCATTAAATTGAAGAACAAAAAAAATGATGATCCATGATTTTGAGTGGAAGATAACTTGATTGGGCGTACTAGGGAATTAAGTAGAGGTGAGGCCTTAACTGAGTGTCAACGGCAAAATCACGAGGAGAAGTAGTAGGTGAGATTTTTTATCAAGATTTATGCTCCCATCAGAGGTAAATTTTTCATCTTCTAAGTACATGCATCTGCTTGTGCTTTTCACACTTTCTGGACTATACTTTTCTTGTTTCCTTAAGGTTCGAATATATACATATTAGTGCAGATACAATCTGTTATAAGACTTCGACAAACCGTGCTTTATAAGTATTTAGGGTCTTAGGGATACTTACAATGAAGGTATTGAACAATCTCCAGTAGGTTGCCCTGGGTCATATGGGTTCTAGAGTAATATTTAATAAATATGTTGCT
The DNA here is from genome assembly GCA_947646795.1 of Beta lomatogona. Classification (NCBI taxonomy): domain Eukaryota; kingdom Viridiplantae; phylum Streptophyta; class Magnoliopsida; order Caryophyllales; family Amaranthaceae; genus Beta; species Beta lomatogona. The sequence goes on from CANSNZ010000480.1 coordinate 698,787, forward strand.
TGGATGTTATGAAAAACTAGTATATAGCGCCTGAGAAGGTGCCTGCTTAATTTGGTGGGCACAGTAAGTTTGGTGAGCATTAGTTTCCCCTGCTGATACTGTCACTGAAGTTAGCATCAAGCCTGGCAGTAAAATTCCCATTGAGTTTGCATTTTTGAGGTATTGCACCCCTTGTGTCACTTCACTATGTTGGTTATTGTTTCTCTGTTTTCAATTTTAAGTATTTGAAAACCGAAAACATATGAAAATCATAAAAAAATGAAGTAGTTATTGGTATGAGTTTTCAAAATTATTAATTTCACTACTATAATTTCTAAAATCAAAAACCCAAAACAAGAAATTGACTGTATTAAAATGACCCTTCAATGGTAATGGATATTTGATGAATATTTCATGTCATTTGGAGTTCAGTTCAACAACGATAACAATAACAACGATCCTATATCAATCTCGGAACATAATCAAGCATACTCGCTTTTAGTGGCTACTTGTTGATTTTTCTTACTGCCTATTTCTCTGCAAACCTTGTATCTGCTTGCAACACTATTTCGTTGAGCTGCAGCCTTGGTGTTCATTTTTGCCCTTGTTCAGCAAAATTATATACTTTATTTCTATGAGCACTTTGATGTTGTATTTTATTGACCCAGATCTTTAGTCTGATGCAATTTGCGAGCCAGTGTTGTATGTTTACCTAATTCTTTTAGCGTGATGGTTTTTTCTTGCATTTTTCGGGTTTTTTATTTCTATCTTTTAATTGTTGTATAGGTTTATCTGATACCTGATAAATGCATCCTTGCTGGGAGAGGTTCAGGAAACGAGTAAGAAGGTGTGTGTCCTCCTTTATTTTCTTTCTGTTTGGATGTGGTCTTTAGTTGCTTGGTTTGCGTTCTTAGTTGCTTGGTTTGCGTCCAGGCTTCTTAAACTTTGGTTTCTTGTGTTCATTTCTCCAAGTTACAGTTCTACCCAAGTTTTGTTATTGATAGTAGCATGATTTTCCTCTCTTTTGAGCGCTCTGACATGAAATGAAAGTCGTTTACGAAGTATTGGTAATAGGATAGCTGCTTGCAATTTACTTGGAAAATTGGATGCTTTTGTGAATTGCTATGCTTATGAAGGTAAATTTAAGAAGCTTTACCATGTTTATATCCTGGATGTGACCATTACAGATTTGCAATATACGAAATCAGAATGTAAAGAATGATGGAGAGTTGGCTTAGGAATTCAAGCATAGTATGAACAACCCCCTTCCCAAAAACTATATAAAAAAGGAAAACGAGAGAATGCACAGTGACTGGTAGTTTAATATATATATTTGCATTCATCGAGTGTCCAATTATCGTTGTCATTCGTTATTATATATTATCTATGTAATACAATATTCATGGATCAAGATTACAGGATGATAGATAGTCTGTCTTCGCTTTCCCTTTAATTTTATTGTTTCTTTTTCTCTACAGATGTGGATCAAGATTCAAGATAAAGTGACGTGTGGGGGTGAAAATGGAAGTGTTTGGTAAGGCTTTCATATCTTTGTTGGAGTGTCAAACACGGGTACTTTCAAATAATTAGAATAGTCACATTAACACAGACGGTAGCATGTTTGGTTGACCTTTGCGATTGACGAAGAATAATAGTAATAGTTGCTTGCTAGATATGGCATTGCTGCATTATAGCCTATTCTTGCTGAAGATGCTCCTACAGATCTTGTGTTTGCTGAATGTATTTTATATCATGTGACATGATAAGTGCCAGGTCTTTTACTAATGGCCAAAGATAATTATGTGTATGTTTTAGGTTGTTATTGGATCTGTTTCTGTCTCTTATTGTAGTTCCATTCCATGATATACATAGTTGCTTTCGCAGTATAATTTTTGTCTAAGTTTAGTAATTGATGCTTGTGTATAGAAGTTCAGCTCTTGAGAATAACTTGATGAACGGAATATTTTTTTAATCTAGGGGCTCCTTACGAACGTCCAACACTCAGCACCTGCAGGCTATATGCTGCACCAGCAGGAGCTCGCTGGCAGCACCAGCAGGAGCTCGCTGGCAGCACCAGCTCCCTGCCTGCTGCAGCAGTAGCACTCACTATCTTCCAATACGACATAATTAATGACGTACTCTAAATGTTTAAAAGTTTGATGTAAAAAGGTTGGTTCCCTCAACTACAGCTTTTACATGCGTCTTATGTTGGTTTTGCATTTTTATTCTTTTATTTTCCTTACTATTTTTATTTATTATAGTAAATTTAGTGCCGATTGATCTTTAGAGTTTCAGATATGGTATTAATCCTTGTTGGGCCAGCATTGGAATTGAGGATCACCTTGTTGGATGCATATAAGAATTTAGAGTTCAGAGTTGTGAGCCGTAAATTCCTTTGGGCTCGCATGATATTGTCTTGAGTAGTTGCTATATCTATCCTTTTCCATAGATAATTAAGGAGTATCAACTATATCCTCTTTCCATTCTTTTAAAATCTTTCAATCTGAGGGTTAATGTTTAATGGTTTTGTAGCTTTTGAAATTACAAATTGTTTCCCTTATTTATCTTGATTTCCAATTTTTAGGAAAATGCGCAATGACTATACTATATCATTGAAATTTTCCTGCACTAGTATGTCTACGAAAACAATAATAGCTATGTGGAAGGTATTGCATTTGCTGGCTCCCTGTTCAAGAAGATATTTTGTTAAGCATTCAAGTTGAGATTTAATATCAAATGAAAATGGATGAACATAGGAATAAAAGAGATCTGACAACAATAGTTTGACAACAATCCGACTAAAAGCATACATTTTGGTGGACTAACTAGGATGCTCTGTCATGCCTGCAAAAGTGGAAGTTTTTTCTACCTTACTCAAGATGATAGATTTATGATTAAGGCTGTCAAGAAATCTGAAGTCAAGGTTACTTTACCATTTCTTTGACTTGTGTTTTTTCCTTTCCAGATGTTTTGCTTCTAATCTGCCTGTTTAATTGCTGTTTGCTTTCATTTTAGTTATAATAATGGCAGCTGGTATTGCTATTAGAATATTTAGGTGTGTCCTAATTTCTTGATTATTGTTCAGGTTTTACTCATGATGCTTCCAAGTTACTACCAACATGTTTGGCAGTACGAAAATTCACTCGTGACTCGGTTTTATGGTGTGCATTATGTGAAACCAAATGGTGACCTAAGGTAGAATTCCTATTTTTATAGTGATTGAATGATTCATTGGGTGCTTGTTCATTGAATTTTATTGAGTTGCCAGATTAACGGTATTTCGTTTAATGTTTTTGAACCAGACATGCTTCATTGTCATAGGCATTTTGTTTTGCTCGGAGTACTGTATTCATGGGCGATTCGACTTAAAAGGATCTCGACTTTGGCGGACAACGCAGAAGCCTGAGGGTGAGATAGATGAAACGACTACCCTCAAGGATCTTGATCTTGACTTTGTCTTCCGCCTTCAAAGGAACTGGTACCTGGAATTGATCAAGTGAGTTAAAGTCACACATCTTTTAAAACCTTGTAGTACCACTGTTGCGCAGCTTGAATTGATTGTAATATCTCGAAAATCAGGCAAATTGAGCAGGATTGCGAGTTCCTTGAAGCAGAGATAATTATGGATTACAGTCTTTTGGTGGTTCATTTCCGTAATGGCGATACCGCGGATAACATGGGCCTTTCTCTGTTCGTCCTCCGTGGTACTAACTCCATCCTTCGCGCATTGAATTTGCATTGTACTTGAGTAAATGTATGAAATAACTGAAATTGAGTCATTTTCCTTTCTAGGTAAGAGGGCTTCATATCATAATGAAAAGTACTTGCGTTGACGTTATTTCCTGGAAGCAGAACTACAAGATATGGATCGTGTTCTTGCTGGCAGGTGTGCTTTCTTGTCCTTGATTATTCAACTGTCATCATTGAATTGTTAAATTGATTAATGATATGAGGGTCTAGAAGAAAAATGTTATGGTCTTTTGAGCTGATTATATAATCTTGTGGTTAGTTTCTATGGACACTTCATAGTCAGCAAGTTCTCTAAGAACAATTTGTCTTACTCACATTACTAGTAGTATGCTTGATAAATGTGATTTAGTGACAACTTCATCTTATTAAGGATATCCAATTATTTCAGCAATTGAATGTGGCCATGCTGGAATGCATTATTAGGAGTGGCATTGGTTGTGTTTGATTTGGTGTAGGTAGTTTGGTAAACGGATGTTTCAGTTGGGTTCAAATATGGATATTGTTGTATTATTTCCGTAGATAAGTTTGACAGTATGAATCGTGTTTTTCTAATATCAAAGATTACATAAGTTTAAATTACAGAACTGCTCTAATAACTTCTTTGTTTTTCTAAATGCTGCTTTTTATCCATCTATGCACCTTATTCTCTCCCCCCACATTGTTGGTTGTAGTTTATGTCGATTGAGTTCTTACTTTCAACTGGATTTTGATGAGAGGAGAAAAACATGAAATGCCTCTAATATTTCTACCTTTGTTTTTTATTACATCTTAATCACTTCAGTAAAAAAAACATAATAGTCCCCTGCCACATAAAGGTTTCAAGTTGGTTACACTTCAAACTTACCAAAAAAAAAACTACCATATAACAATTCACAGCATAGGACATTCAAGCATAATTTCTAAACAACTTAATCATCTTATGATAACAGCTAAAATTATAAAAATTACCAACTCTATGGGAGTAGCAAATATCAAAGTAGTTCCTCTTTCAGTGGATAGTGGGGTATTGGTCGTAGCAATCAAGGGTAATTTATTAGGCCTGTTCCACAGAAGCATACAAGGCCATGTAACAATTCTAAACCACTAGCAAATATCTCACAACACATCATTTACGAGATCTAGAGAGATTGAACTATAACATTCCTCCCTCATAAAACTTTGTGAAAAAAGACTGGTTCTTAGTTAGCTTTTTAAAACAAAGATTAGCTCTTAATTTCGGGTTTTAAGTAGTTTATAGATTTGCTTTTAAGTTAAAAGGTTATTGGTCCTTGTGTTTATTTAAAAATTTGAATACACATTAGCTCATTAATTATCACAAGGTTTTACTCTTGAAAAGTTATCAGTAAAAAAATCCGAGATTAGGGGTGAAAACTTGCAGATTTACAGTCTTTACAAACAGAACTCTCAAGCTCGTTCACTGGAATATGAATATTACAATCTTATAAGACAACTAAACAACTGTACTAGCATTTTATTTTTACAATGTATTGTAACAATGTCACATCTAATAGGAAAAGATAAAAAATACTGCTTAATCAGCAGCTAACTCTAACAAACTGAATCAGAAACTGATTCGTTTTTCTTGCTAATATTCAGATAAAAATGACTGTTCTAGCCTTATTCTCCCAAAGAAATAAATCAGCACAGTGTCAGACATTAGATAAGTAACACAACAAAATCCAACAGAGATTTGGATTGTTTACAACTTATATATAACAGCAGCAGCAAATGCTGCTTTCATGCAGAACTGGAGGAACTTGCCGGGATGGCCCCGAGGGTTGCCAACTTCTCTAGTTCACCACCGGTATCCCATGAGCTATTTAATAATATTGTATGGATTTAAAAATGCAAAGTTAGCCATACTTTTTAACTCAATTCTGCATTGCTTAACATATCATGTCACCCATGGAACCAGCTTTGCTATTTTGATCATCAAGCATCATTAGGCAATGAAAATTTGCGCAAAAGCATCTTCATGCAAAACAGCTTGGCATGAACTGTATTCTTGTTTCATATTTCTCTGTCTCTAACTTGTTAGATGTGACTTGCAGTAGTCACTCTGAAATCTACTAGTTTAAATTTTGATTTGTTCAACTTGTGGCACGTATGGCTTGTTTAAAAGTGGGTCATAAAGTTGATTACACATCTTTAATTTCATTTGTGAGAGTGAAACAACATTGATTTGTGGATCTTGTGAAGCATGGCGCCTGCTCTTGTTTCTATTAGTTCTACATGCTGTATTTTAGAATTTTATTTTTTCACTTATAAGTACTGAAGGTTCTCTATGACTGGTGGCGCAATTGGTGGAATGGCGACAAGATTAAATAAATGGGAAGACATGAAAATTGAACCTAGCTTCTTATATGAAAGTTTTGTTGCTGATGAGTTTGTTGTTGCTGCTGCTAACTATTATCAGCAGGGATTTTTATTGCTTGTGTTATATAAACTGGGAGTTGTAGTTCTTGTAATTTACAAAATAATTACTATTTATATGTAATATCTCTTGTATCTATGAATATTATTAGAACTAGATCTATATAATTGATCGTGCATACACTTACAATAAAAAAAATCATTTTTTTTTGTTATTTTTGGGCATCAAATGCTCCGGTTTTCTTAACAACCGGAGCATTTGTCAGCACAAATGCTCCGGTTTTTCCCTATTAACCGAAGCATTTGATGCATCCTGGGCAAGTAAGCCACATCAAATGCTCCGGTTTTAAGCACAACCGGAGCATTTGAGAAATTAAATGCTCCGGTTTTCAACCGGAGCATTTGTTGAATGATCAAATGCTCGTATGACGTCTGCTACGGGTCAAATACGGAGCATTTGGGCACTATTTAACCAGAGCAATTGAGCATTTTTCCACTAGGCAACTTTTAGAGTAGAAAAGTGGCCTCTCAATTTGTCTACACAAGGTACGTACATACCTGTGTGCTATGTGATTAGTATCATGATTTAAGGAGGAAAAAAAGTTGTAGTATCATGTATAGGAACTTTATAAGTTCATATGTGATTTCTAGTATGATTGATTTCTACATGTTTTATGCCTGTGTGCAAGCATGTTAATTATGAGATTTATTATGAGTAAAGAATTGTCATGTTTGTATGGATTTATTGATGCAAGCATGTGGATGGGAATTTTATTTATTAATTCACATGGGGGAATTAATATGTTATCAAGATTGATTCATGTTATTCATGTGTTCCCTTACAAGTATTATTTTCACTACTTTATGAGGATTGTGGGCCTTATTTGGTAAGTTGATAAGTATGCCTTTTAAAGGTAAGTTTGATTGTTGGCTAGGTTCAACAAATAAGAAAGTTGAGATTAAAAGAAAGTAAGTCTTGGCGGGTTGTAAGTTGTGATCACTTATTAAATCCTAAGATAAAAGAAGTTCAGTTGTGAATGTTTGAATTGTATTTATTTGTTGCTTGTATGTGTGTCATAACAAGTAATAACTTGTAAAGAACGTAAAGTGTAACGAGGATAGTTATAGACTTTAGACTGGTGCACGTCTAGAGTTGGACATTAGGAGTTGGGGTACATGGTGAGCGAGCCATGGCTTTTTACGGGAGATGGATTGATCACCATCCCTATTACAGTTAGCAAAGGTTCCTCGATATCGCAGGTCATTTCTGGAATACGTGGTAGCTCCCGTATTTCGTCTTCTTAATGAAGACATTAGTAGATAAGACAACTCAGGTCCAATAACTATTCCATTTAAAGTAATAAAAAGATGATTAAAGTTTAGTTCAGTAGAAGTTATCTGCATAATGTTATATTGTTATATCATTATTTATCCCTGTTTATTATTTCGTAGTAACATGTTAGGAATGTTAATGTATTGTTATGTAGTACTCAGCTTTGCTGATTACGTGCTTTGTTTGTATGTGTTGATCATGGCTTTGCCTTATTGATCCTGTGATGATCCATTTTTGGTGAGCAGCTTCTTTAGAGCATTGACATCTACAGGTTCGCAGATGTGCATCATTGGGAATCTGGGAATGGAGAGCTTGTGTAATCTAGTATATCTTTTTTTCTGCATTAGTAGGAACGTACTTTAATAAGTTGTTTGAGTAGACATATTTAGAATGTTTGATTTCAAAGTATTTATTTATTTATTTATGATAAAGTATGGAGTTTAGTTAGATGTTTTCCGCTGCAAAATTCTGAATAAGCCGATACGTTATCACACGGGCGATAATGCTTTGGTAATTCTCTATGTTTTATATAAAAAAAGTATTTCTGAAACGAGAGAATTATCGGGGTGTTACAAAGTGGTATCAGAGCTTTAGGTTATTTTCAAAACTTTTAGGCGCCTAACTAACTTACTAGTTATTTGAATAAACTCTTAGAATTGCTCCTACTTGTTCGTTTTGAAAAACTTATAGGAATATATTATTATATGTATATTTCAGAGGACCGAATTTTTTTTTTAGGGGTCCGATTTTTTTCATCATTGTCCGGAAATTTTATTTGCTCGAAATTTTTTGTTATTTCGAATTTTTGTGATAATTCGAAAATTTTAGGATTCCGAAATTTTTTTTTTAAAAAAAAAAATTCGAAATGTTTTCCTCTTTCGAATTTTATAAGTCTGAATTTTTTTATTAGTCGAAATTTTTTTTAGTTAGTTCGACACTTAATTATTATTATATTATAAGGAGTGTCTGCATTATTTTTATTGCCTTTAAAGTTTTACTTGTTGCATTGTGAGAATGGGTAGTATAGGAATGGCATATAGGATAGAAATATTATATGCCTGCATAGAATAGTTAGTTCAGCATGATTATTATTTTCTTCCCTGCTAACTATTCATGATTATTTTTTTTCTTTCCTGCAAACTGTTTGTATTTTTCTTGCCTGCTAAGTGTTATATTCTTGTGCCTATGATGTTAATGGCAACTTGTGTATTATTATTTTTGGGAATGCGTACAGAGAGAGTACTAAGTATATCCATTGGAATAGGTTTAATTTATTTGTTATAGATTCCTAACCATGTCTGTCAGGCAAGTTAATAGAATTGTCAGGCAAGTTAATAGAGTAGGAAGCCATCATAACCCAATTGTATTGAGTGATGATGAGAATGTTCGATGTCATGAGCCTGGAAGTGATAGTTACACTAGCTTAGAGAGCATTATGCGTTATGTGTTAAAAGTAGGCATCCCTGTTAGCGATATATGAAGTAATTCAAGAGTTTGATCGTACTAGAGCGCAAACCTGAAAGGACATCTACAATGTTACTTGGAGACCTTATCTGAGCGATGTTAGTGATTTAGAGATGGATGACAATGGACATCAACCCAAAAGGATTCGAAGATCTACTAGATCTAGGAATTCAGGTTATTATTATTATTATTATAGTGAAGACTCTGGAGACTTTGAAGATGAAATGTTACTCCATGAAAGTATAAAGGAAATAAGAATAGGAATGATAATGTAACTCCATAAGAGTATTTATTTATGCTTTAAGATTAGTTGTTGGAAAGTAGTCAAGCTACAATGGTTTAAATTTCCTTCTTTAGCATCTTTATATTGTTGAGGAATAAGTTGGTTATTTTGGATTGGAAAATATTCTTGTTATCGTTCGAGTAATAAAAGTTATTATTTAGTTATTTGAGTTGAGTGAGAATATATTTTAGTACGTGAAAAGGGGAAATATTTTATTTATTATGATTGGTTTGATTTGATCCTTATGTGATTATTTATGTGATTATTTATTCATGCGTGAATATATGATTGTTATGGTTCATAATGTGTGAACTTAGTGTTATAGTAACTTCATGAGAAATTGTTTGTTGATGCGATCTGTATGGTCAAATCAAATGTTGTCTTCGTAGGAAATGGCAAGTAAGTGTGAATCGAAACCAAAGTAGAGTTACGTTAAATTTCAGTCGCGAAGTAGAGTGTTAAACAACAATGATGCCTTAGCTTTTGCTATTCGCCTATTGGCAGAGAAATTGACTCACGAAAGAATTGAGAGTCCCGATTCTGACGGGGACATGTTTGAGAGACTAGCTAAGATTAAATCGTTGGGGAAGCTGACCCTGCCTTCTTAAAGAGTGGATTAGGGAGTTTGAAAAGATTTTCGGGGCTGTGAACTGTCCTGAAGGTATGAAAGTAGGTCAAGTTGTACTGTATCTGAAAGATGAGGCTGACTTATGGTGGAAAGAAAATGGAAATAGACTTAGTGTTGTGGAAGAGTTTAATTGGGAATTCTTCATTACTACTTTAAGAGGAAAAATTTTACCCTGTTTTTTTAGGAAACTAAAGGCCCAAGAGTTTATCAACCTTAGGATGGGGAGCATGACCATCTCTGAGTATTATAGAAAGTTCATAGCATTGTCTAGATTTGCACTTGAGGTAATAGCAACTGAGGAGTTAAATGCTCAGTGATTTGAGCAAGGTTTGATTGAGGAAATTCAATTAGGGTTAGTAGATTATGAAGAAATTGACTTATCTATCAGTATTCCTACTGGAGATATCATAAAGTGTACCAAGTTGTTTAGAAATTTGCCTTTGAAGATATGAGACTGTGACTTTCCATCTGACTTAATAGAATTCAATTTGGGAGACCTAGATGTGATTCTTGGGATGAATTGGTTAAGTCTTTACAAGGCCAATATCGACTGTGAGATTCAGAAGGTAATGTTAAGAAACCCTTTGGGAAAATTGACCTCCTATAGACGCTTTGGGAAACCTAAGAAGTTTGGAGTTATCTCTGCTATGCAAGTAAGAAAGTTGATGAGAAAGGGGTGTGAGTTATTCTTCTGTAGTGTGCAGGATGTGAGTAAGGAAGTTGAAGTGAAGCTTGAGGATGTTCCAATTGTGAACGAGTTTATGGATATGTTTCCAAGTGAGATTTCAGGTATGCCACCTGCGAGAGCTATTGAGTTCACCATAGACTTAGTTCCTGGAACTGCACCTATATCTAAGGCACCCTGTAGAATGGCACCTCCTGATATGAGTGGGCTGAAAATGCAATTGCAAGAGCTATTGGATAAAGGTTATATTAGGCCTAGTGCATCACCTTGGGGAGCTCCTGTATTGTTTGTGAAGAAAAAGGATGGAAGCATGAGGCTATGTATTGATTATAGGGAGTTGAATAATGTAACCATCAAGAACAAATATCCTTTGCCTAGAATAGATGACCTATTCGACCAGTTGAATGGAGCGAGTGTGTTCTCAAAGATTGACTTACGTTCAGGATATCATCAATTGAGGGTAGCTGAGAAGGATGTACCTAAGACTGCCTTTAGAACGCGTTATGGTCACTATGAGTTCACTGTAATGCCATTTGGGTTAACCAATGCTCCTGGCTCCTGCTATATTTATGGACTTAATGAAGAGGATCTTTCATGAGTTTCTAGATAAGTTTGTGGTAGTTTTCATTGATGACATACTGATATATTCGAGGAATGAGGCTGAGCATGATAAGCACTTGAGGATCATTTTGGAGACATTGAGGAAAAACCAATTGTATGCCAAGTTCTCTAAGTGTGAGTTCCGTTTGGAGAAAGTAGCGTTTTTGGGTCACTATGTGTCTAAGGAAGGAGTCTCAGTAGATCCTGCTAAGATTCAAGTTGGGAGTGAGTGGCCAACTCCAAAGAGCGTATCAGATATCAGAAGTTTCCTTGGTCTAGCTGGTTATTATAGGATATTTGTGAAAGATTTCTCGAAAATAGCAAGACCTATGACCAACTTAATGAAAAAGGAGTCAAAATTTGAGTGGAGTGAAAAGTGTGAAGAAGCCTTTCAGATTTTGAAAGATCGTTTAACCTCTGCACCTGTTCTGACCCTGCCTGATGGGAATGAGGGATTTGAGGTATATAGTGATGCTTCGAAGAATGGTCTAGGATGTGTGCTACAGCAGAATGGAAAGATAATTGCGTATGCGTCGCGTCAATTGAAACCTTATGAGGCTAATTACCCTACCAATGACCTAGAGTTAGCTGCCATAGTGTTTGCTTTGAAAATTTGGAGACATTACCTCTATGGAGCGACTTGTAAGATATTCACATACCATAAAAGCTTGAAGTACATTTTCACTCAAAAAGACCTGAATATGAGGCAAAGAAGATGGCTGGAGTTGATTAAGGATTATGACCTAGACATCCAGTATCATGAGGAGAAAGCAAATGTGGTTACTGATGCCTTGAGCAGAAAATCGAGTCATAGCTTGAGTACCTTGATAATCCCTGAGGAGTTGTGTCGAGATATGCAAAGGCTGAGCCTAGAACTCTTAAATCCTGGGGAAAGTGAGGCAAGACTTAGCGCTCTATCTTTGGGTTTATCAGTTTTCGATGAGATCAAAGAGGGTCAAGTTGGGGATGAGCACCTAGATAAGATCAAGGAGAAAATTAGGCAAGGTAAGGAAGCTGACTTTAAGATTCATGATGATGGGAGTTTAAGGTTTAAAGGGAGGTGGTGTGTACCACAAAAATGTAATGACCTTAAGAGACGCCTTATGGATGAGGGGCATAATACTCCATATTTTGTGCACCCTGGGGGTGACAAGTTGTATAAGGACCTTAAGGGTATCTATTGGTGGCCAAATATGAAGCGAGAGGTAGCCGAGTATGTGTCTAAGTGTCTAACCTGTCATAAAGTGAAGATAGATCGTAAGAGACCCATGGGGAAGGTTCAATCCTTAGAGGTTCCTGGATGGAAGTGGGATTCTATTTCTATGGACTTTGTGACTGCCTTACCTAAAACGAGGAGTGGAAACGACACTATTTGGGTTATTGTGGATAGATTGACCAAATCCGTTGTGTTTATACCCATTAAGGAAACATGGAAAAAGAAGCAACTTGCTAAGACATACATTAGGCATGTGGTGAGACTATATGGAGTTCCAAAGGATATCATTTCTGACCGTGACTCTAGGTTTTTTTCGAAATTTTGGAAAAAGGTCCAATTAAATCTTGGGACAACATTGAAGATGAGTACAACCTTTCACCCTGCTACTGATAGTCAGACTGAGACGACTAACCAGACAATAGAGGATATGTTGAGAGCACGTGCTATTGACTTTCAAGGTAGTTGGGAGGACCAATTAGACCTGATTGAGTTTTCTTATAACAATAGTTACCATGCGAGCATTAAGATGGCACCTTTTGAGGCATTATATGGACGGAAATGTAGAAGCCCCATTTGTTGGAATGACTTTAGTGAAAATATAGTCTTGGGGACAGAGTTTATTGAGGAAACATTTAAGAATGTCAGACTGATTCAGGCTAGAATTCAAGCTGTGCAAGATAGGCAAAAGAGTTATGCTGATTTGAAACGACGCGAAGATGAGTTTGCTATAGGTGACAAGGTGTTCTTGAAAGTATCACCCACTAAGGGCGTCATGAGATTTGGGAAAAAGGGCAAGTTAAGTGCTAAGTATGTAGGCCCATATGAGATTTTAGAGCGAATTGGGAAAGTAGCCTATAGATTGGCATTGCCAATGGAGTTTGAGAAGGTGCATGATGTGTTCCATATTTCCTAACTCAAACGCTATAACCCTGATGAGCGTCATGTCCTAGAGCCTGAACGGATTCAGATCGATAGTAGCCTCACATATGAGGAAAGACCTGTCAAGATTCTCGACAGGAAAGTGCGTAGTACATGCAATAAGAACGTCCACATCATGAAAGTACTTTGGTCTAACCACGAGTCTGAAGAGGCAACGTGGGAAGCCGAAGATGAGATGAAAAAGAAGTATCCAGACTTTTCCTTGCGGTGAGTTACGAGGGCGTAACTCGTTTTCTTTAAGAGGGGTAGAATGCGATAGAATTTCGCGCTTTGGTCCATTTTTACGGCATTTTTGCATATTTTTATGCTTGATTTTGAGGTTTGCACATGTTGGTGCAAAGTTTAGTGTCCACTATGTGGCGCAGTCAAGTTATTTTGGGAATAGTGTACACATGTTGTGTCGTAAATATCTCCGAGTTTACCTACTTTAAAGTTTTGAAAGAGAGTTTTCTTAAAAGTTTTGATTTTCGTGCCCAAGTTCCGGGACGAAACTTCTTTTAAAAGGGGTAGACTGTAATCCCACATAATTTTATGAATTTTATAAATATATTTAATGTATATTTATAAATGATTATAATATTTTATGAGTCGAATTATTTTAATGTTGGACTATTTTGAGGAGTTAAAAGAGTTTTATGGTTTTTTATTTCTTAAATTAACCAAATGTTTCATTAAGTGGAACTTTAATTATTTAAAGAGTAGTATTTAAAGTATATTTAATTATAAAATTAAGCTTATGGGTTGAGGAGCCCAATTTGTAGCCTTTTGAGCCCATTTGAAAGCCCAAAGGAGTAATTCTTTTCCTAATAAGACTCTTATTCTTATGTACTCCTAATTCAACTAGGATTAGGGAAAGGGAACCTATAAATACTTCATTAAACCTCCCATGATTCATATTTTCAGATTTGGCTTTTGTTTTCCACTAATTCTTCTTTCCTCTTTCCCTCCCTTCACTCGTTTTTTTCTCTCACCCGAATCTGATTGTCCAGATTTCTCATAGTTCCGTTTATTTTTAGCCAAAAATTCCTTCTGAGAAATTATAGATCTCGAAAAGTTATTGAACTTACGGTCAAGAATCACTCGATTCCGATTATTATTCTATCAGTTATGGCCTCTGCAAGTTTCGCAATTTTGCTGCCATATTTCACTCGCGATTTCAGTATTTCACTATTTTTCTCCCTTTTTCTTTTGATTCTTTTCCTCGTTTTCTTATATATTGATTTCATATATATTGATCTAATATTTCAAAGTATTATTTTGTTAAATCATTGTTTAAAGATTGTATCTTTAATTATTTCAGATTATATGTTTCATATTATTAAGCAAAAAAAAATTCAGATTTAATATTTTATGTTCAAGGAGAGATTTAAATATTAAAGTCTTGATTTTTGAGGTTTTAAAAGCCTATTTTAGTAGTACCATATTTTAGGGTTTGAAATATTTAATCTTTGGTGTCAAAAGAATTTTAGAAAAGGTTTTGACACATTTTTAAGTGAAGTTTTATTGCTGTAAATTTATTGGTATATTGATCGATATACCAATGTTTTGTATTTTGTTAGGCGGAGATTATTCCCTAGGCAATTTTTAGAGTAGAAAAGTGGCCTCTCAATTTGTCTACACAAGGTACGTACATACCTGTGTGCTATGTGATTAGTATCATGATTTAAGGAAGGAAAAAAGTTGTATCATGTATAGGAACTTTATAAGTTCATATGTGATTTCTAGTATGATTGATTTCTACATGTTTTATGCCTGTGTGCAAGCATGTTAATTATGAGATTTATTACGAGTAAAGAATTGTCATGTTTGTATGGATTTATTGATGCAAGCATGTGGATGGGAACTTTATATATTAATTCACATGGGGGAATTAATATGTTATTAAGATTCATTCATGTTATTCATGTGTTCCCTTACAAGTATTATTTTCACTACTTTATGAGGACTGTGGGCCTTATTTGGTAAGCTGATAAGTATGCCTTTTATATGTAAGTTTGATTGTTGGCTAGGTTCAACAAATAAGAAAGTTGAGATTAAAAGAAAGTAAGTCTTGGGTTGTAAGTTGTGATCACTTATTAAATCCTAAGATAAAAGAAGTTCAGTTGTGAATGTTTGAATTGTATTTATGTGTTGCTTGTATGTGTGTCATAACAAGTAATAACTTGTAAAGAACGTAAAGTGTAACGAGGATAGTTATAGACTTTAGACTGGTGCACGTCTAGAGTTGGACATTAGGAGTTGGGGTACATGGTGAGCGAGCCATGGATTTTTACGGGAGAAGGATTGATCACCATCCCTATTACAGTTAGCAAAGGTTCCTCGATATCGCAGGTCATTTCTGGAATACGTGGTAGCTCCCGTATTTCGTCTTCTTAATGAAGGCATTAGTAGATAAGACAACTCAGGTCCAATAAATATTCCATTTAAAGTAATAAAAAGATGATTAAAGAAGTTCAGTAGAAGTTATCAGCCGAATGTTATATTGTTATATCATTATTTATCCCTGTTTATTATTTCGCAGTAATATGTTAGGAATGTTAATGTATTGTTATGTAGTACTCAGCTTTGATGATTACGTGCTTTGTTTGTATATGTTGATCATGGCTTTGCCTTATTGATCCTGTGATGATCTATTTTTCGTGAGCAGATTCTTTAGAGCATTGACATCTACAGGTTCGCAGATGTGCATCATTGGGAATCTGGTAATGGAGAGCTTGTGTAATCTAGTATATCTTATTTTCTGCATTAGTAGGAACGTACTTTAATAAGTTGTTTGAGTAGACATATTTTGAATGTTTGATTTTAAAGTATTTATTTATTTATGATAAAGTATGGAGTTTAGTTAGATGTTTTCCGCTGCAAAATTCTGAATAAGCCGATACGTTATCACACGGGCGATAATGCTTTGGTAATTCTCTATGTTTTATATAAAAAAGTATTTCTGAAACGAGAGAATTATCGGGGTGTTACAATATCATGGCATACATAATGGATCCTACTGCAGAAGCATATGGAACATTACTCATACGCTTGACCTTATCAGGACTTGAAGGACACTGAGTCTTGCCAAGTATTATGCCATGTTGCATGGGAATGAACCTCTTTTGGAATTTTCCAGCTTGAAGCTTATCAATGTAAGTCTCTTGACTAAGTCCAATCAGCCTTTTCGATCTATCTCTATAGATCTTTATTCCCAATATGTACTCTGCCTCTCCTACATCTTTCATAGAGAAACAATTTTAAGCCATTGGTTTTATCATTTCCTATGAGAAGTATTTCATCCACATACAAGACTAGAAAACTAATACTACTCCCACTTAACTTCATGTATACAAAAGATTCCTCTTCATTTCTGAGAAAGCCAAATTTCTTGACTGCCTCATCATATATGAGTATCCAACTCCTTGATGCTTGCTTTAGTCCATAAATGGACTTCTTAAGCTTGCATACCCTCCCTGGATTTTCTGGATCTTCAAAACCTTGAGGTTGTGTTATATACACATCCTCTTTCAAGAACCCATTCAAGAAAGCGATTTTGACATCCATATGCAGTATTTTATAATCATGAAAGCCAGCATCACAAGGATTATCCTAATGGACTTCAGCATGGCTATTGGTGAGAAGGTTTCATCATAGTTAATTCCATGAATTTGTTTGAAACCTTTCACCACCAACCTTGCTTTGAAAACACTAATGTTTCCATCCTTCTGTGTTTTCAACTTGAAAATCCATTTGCATCCAATGGGTTTGACCCCATCAGATAAAACAACCAAGTCCCATAATTGATTTTCAGACATGGAATCCATTTCAGATTTCATGGCCTCAAGCCATCTTTCGAAGTCTTGACTCTCCAAAGCATCATTGTAGCTAATGGGTTCTTCTGATTCTAAAATCATTATTTCAGAACATTCAGTCAAAAGGAAATCAATATATCTCTTTGACGGAATGATTGTCCTACTAGACCAACGTTTGGGAACAACAGAAGAAGTTTCTACCTCCTTAGGTTAAGGGATTTCGCCTGGAGTATCTCCAAGTGGGACGGTAGGAGGTACGTGAATTGAATGCACAGCCTCCTGAGCATTTTCATGTCGGGATGCCTCTGACGAGGTGTTAAGCTCATCCATTTATTGTTCATCTCGAATTTCTTCGAGATATACATTACTCCCACTTGTTTTTCTGAAAATAAACTCCTTTTCCAGAAAGACATCATTACGAGTAACAAACACTTTGTTTTCACTTTGGTTGTAGAAGTAGTATCCTTTAGTCTTTTTTGGGTAACCTACAAAGTGACATTTATCGAATTTGGATGAAAGCTTATCAGAAAGTAAACGTTTTACATAAGCTTCACAATCCCATATCCTTATAAAAGATAATTTTGGAACGTTTCCAGTCCACATTTCATATGCTGTCTTTTTCACTGCTTTGGATGGTGCTCTATTAAGTGTGAATGTCGCTGTTTCAAGTGTAAATCCCCATAATGAAATTGGAATATCAACAAGACTCATCATGGATCGAACCATATCCAGTAGAGTTGGATTCCTTCTTTTGGAGACCCCATTTAACTGTGGTGTCCCTGGTGGAGTCAATTGTGAAAGGATGACACAATCTTTCAAATGATTACCAAACGCTTGAGATAAATATTCACCATCACGATCGGATCACAATGCCTTAATTTTCTTCCCAAGTTGGTTCTGTACTGGAATTCCTTGAATATTTCAAAGGATTCCGACTTATGTCGCATGAGGTAAACATATCCAAATCTGCTTAAATCATCGGTAAAAGTAATGAAGTATATGTACCCTCCCCTAGCCAAAGTACTCATAGGTCCACACACATCAGTATGTATGAGGGCTAAAAGATCATTGGCCCTTTCACTTGAACCTGTAAAAGCTGACTGTCATTTTTCCCATCAAGCAAAACTCACATACATCAAATGATTCAAAATCAAATGATTTTCCATCTTTATGAAGTTTCTCAATGCACTTTGAGCTTATGTGGCCTAATCGACAATGCCATAGGTATGTAGGGTTTGTATCATTTGTTTTTAAGTTTCTTGTTGTCTATGTTATAGATGTGAGTTTCTAATTCTAGCACATATAAACCATTTGATAACTTAGCGGAGACATAGAACATATTATTCAAATATGTAGAACAACGATTGTTCGTTATTGTAAATGAATAACCTTCGGAATTCAAAACAAGAATCAAAATAATAATGTTCTTTATAGCAGGAACATAATAACAATTATTAAGTTCTAAAACTAAGCCTGAAGGTAGAAATAGACTATATACTCCAACTGCCAATGTAGCAACTCGTGCTCCATTGCCAACGCGAAGATCTACTTCTCTCTTTCCTAATGTTCTACTTCTTTTAAGGCCTTGCATATTACAGATAATGTGCGCACCACAAACAATATCAAATACCCAAGAATTAGAAGTTGTTAAGTTAACTTTTATAACATACATATTTGAAGTAGAAACTCCTTTCTTGTGATCCTTCAGATACTTGAGGCAACTACTTTTCCAATGACCAACTCTGTTACAATAGTGACAACATTGCTCAATAGCAACTTTTGGTTTTGGTGTAGTCATTTGCTTTTCAGAAGTTTATGACTTGGCAACTAGTTTGCTTTTGTCCTTCTTATTAGCAATCTCATTCCTTTTGAGTGATTGCCATTTACTAACCATAACAACATCCTTATGTTCTTTTCCTGGCTTGTTAGGGATGTTTTGCTCGATCTGAGTTAGCATTTCATGCATCTCTTGCATCGTTGCTTCCTCTCCTTCCATGTGAAAGTTGTTGAACTTTTCAGTTCTGAGAACGATTCTCATGTCCCTTTCACTTGCAATGAAACGTTTAGCATTCAATTTGTCCTTCAAAAGGACGGCGTGCAAATTACAAGTAGAGTTGTTGTTGTTGTTGATGTTGTTGTTGTTGATGTTGTTGTTGTTGATGTTGTTGTTGTTACTAGATATGATGACTACAACAAATAATAAAGCAAGAATTCAATCAATGTTTATCAAAAGCAGTAATTAAACAAATTTTAATTAACTACTACTCTTTATTCAAAATCAAATTCCCCTATTGAATAAAGAAATAACCAAGATCCCCTCCCACTATAATCAAACGGACTTTGGCCATGCCTTCAATGTATAGTAGTTGAGGTAAGTAAACACTTTACTAATTATAACTAATTATAATTCTTGGTAGACAGGTTAACAACTCCTTGTTTACTCCTTTATCTTAGCTTCAAAACCCAAAACTTTTTCTTTTGATGTTTTTGTTGAGTTAAATCAAATATTAAAATGTAAGTTTCAAAAAACTACCCTACTATCCTAGGAATTATGAGCAACACCCTGCTTTGGCATAATCTATTACTCATGATCTAAGGCTTTATAGGTGTTGTTTGGATAAGCAATTAAAACTCAATATTAATTATACGGACCTAAGTTTACTAATATGGTCAATCAAAAGTGAACACATAAATCAACTAATTACATATAAACTTAGGAGCAAACATCTAAACAAAATAAATGCTAAAACTGATAAAAGCAATAAGTAAAATGTTGTAGTATGGCCCCTAAACTTAGGAAAAACTAATCGTCATGAATCTTCCCTTGAATTTTCATGGATCACCATCCTTAAAATTCATTGGATCCTCATGCTTGATTACATAATTTGAAATAAATAAATAACGAAAAATTTAAAGTTACAAAAATACAAACGATTCGCAGTTCGTATTTAATTTACATTCAAATTTAACGATTCGCAGTTCGTATTTAATTTATTTTCTATCCTAATTTGGGCCATACTAATCATATCATGCAAAATATAATATCATTCGTATTACATTAAGCATCCAGATATTTATAGTATTAACATAAAATAAATACAAATCATTTACATATTGACAATTAATAAGCAAATCATTCAATTAGTTAAACTTAGCAAATTTTAAGAAATAACTAAAAGAACAACTTTCCGTTATTTTCATTCAGCTAGAACTTAAATATGACATTAATCGCATTGATCATCAATTTGCATAATTGGAAAGTAATAATACATGCTCAAAATAATAAAAGGATTTGAAAAAGCAGTTTTAAAAAAAAAAAATTAAAAGACCTGCAGCCATAATTTAAGACTGCTTTATGGCTAAGAAACCCATGGTAGCAGCCATGAAATTCACGGCCAACCCAAAATAAATCAGCCACCAGGCCCACCACCGCACGAACGGCCAGCACTGGCCTGCCACACAAACAACACCAGCATCCAGCCACCCACAAGGCAGCCAGCACGCCGCAGTTGTTTCCGGCGAGCCAGCACACGCCAGCCACCGCGGCCAAACGCGCACCAGCAGCCTTTCCTCATCCTTCGCTTTCTCTCGCGCCGAAGACACGACCAGCTGCCACCAGCCGCGGTCAGCCCTGCACCACCTCGCCACCTTGCGCGCACCGTCGCAAACCCACCACCGTGGCTGAACCAGTTCCGGCGCGCCACCCAGCCATGGTGGTTGGCAAGAATTTCTTAATTTTTGAGTAACAATTACACGAAATTAAGATAAATTAGTGCATGATTTCGAAATTAAATCTGGGCTGATTATTTGAATTTATTGAACAAACAACAAAATTAGATTTTTAAGTTTGTTACTTAGAATTTTATAGATAATCTATATTAATCAAAAAAACACTAACAAAAATTCAAATCAAGCAAATGTTTATTCGAACTATTAAAGAAAAACAACAACTTTATTTATCTTTATAAAATTCGAAATTTTTAGGGTATTGAATTTAATCAACAGATAAAATCAGATTTTATAATTGTTGATTTAGATTTTATGAGTGATCTCCATTGAAAATAAAAGCTAACAAGAATTCAACATTAAACATGATAAATCCCTATTTTTTAATAGAAAAAATAACAAATTTACTTGTTCTTAAAAAATAAATTCTGATCCACATAAACATTAGATTGAATTTATTTAACAAATTTAAAATCATATTTTAAGCTTGTAATTTAGAATTTATGCCTAATCTTAATTAAACATAAAACTAACAATAAAACAATCAATTTATTTAACAATATTCGAGAAATACAAAAAATTAACCATATTTATTAATCAAAATTTTCAAATCTTTGTTAAAACAATTCGAGCATATTTATATTTAAATTTTTTATAACTCTTACAAATCAATTAATATCACCATATTAATAATGCAAATTAATCCATAAATAAGTCTCCTCCCTTATTTGAATAAAAATAATAATTTCACATACAAAATATGTTCATATGAATATTATAAATTAAGTAAAAGTGATACCATTGTAGGAAAATATAGATGCATATATAGCGGAATTTAAAAAATATAATATCCTAACATTTATCACAGGATCGCAATAAGGGTTAGATATACAACCTTTGTAGCGTGATTTTCCTCCTGTATGCAAACTTCGAAGAAATGAGAGCCCCAAGTGTTGCTTCTCTAATCAGTCCACGAACACTACTTGAACACCAACATCTGCTAGAACGGAAGAGCAAATATCCCTTGCTTTTTGGTGGTGTAGGCGCCGTTTGGGGAGATAGGTTAGGGTTTCACTAGCTCTATCTCTTGTGAAAAGAAACTGCTTAATGAAATGATGCCTAAACCCAAATATTATATCCTATATATAATAGAAGAATCCTAGGCAAGTTTGGAGAACTAATTCTCCTTCTATTTCCCTTATGACCGGCCAACCCTAATCCCAAGTGAATTTGGATTGTTTTGTCCAACTTATGCTACAATGTGTGACCTCATAGGATTAATTTATTTCAGTTGTAGGCCCAATCAATATTGTCCTACTAATCATATTTATTCTCTAGCAAACCAAATACGATTACTAAGATAATTAACTTTATTATCTTCATAATTTAATTCCTATTTATATTTAGTAATTGACGGAATGTCTAAGGACATATTCCTTCAATAAGAAGAACCACTAAAACTAGTAGAATTCAACAACATACCAAAAGACATAATCTTTGACATTTTTTCAAGAATCCCATTAAAAAACCTCTATCAACTACGCTGTGTTTGTAATAAATGGCTATTTTATCTACATCAAAACCCATAATTCAGAGGTTTACCACTGGCCAAAAACACAAAATCAACCCAATTTTACTCTTCACTCAACGAATTACTGAAAATCCAACAACCCAATTATCTTCCTATTACATTGATGGCACCCAACAAAGTCAAATTTCCTCCAATTTTGCTCAAACTTTAGTTTCATTTCTCACCTGCAATGAAATTCTGTGTTTAATCTCAAAAACCCACCTCAGATGTCCATTTCTTTATATTTGCCGATTTTTTTTTAAAAAAAGAGGGAGGCGTCTGCCATGGACCCTCCGCCACCGGCGTAAGCGTCCATGGCAGGCGCTCCACCACAGGAAGAGGCGGCCATGGCCATGGACTCCCCACCACCGGCATAGACGCATACACCGGTGGTGGGGGTCCATGGTAAACGCCACCATCCCTCTCTTTTTATATAAAAAAACACCATATTATGGGTGGAAGGTGGGGTGGTGATGGGGCGTGAAGGTGGTGGTGGTGTGGAAGAAGAAGGGGAATGGGAAGGGGAAGTGAAGGAAGGGGAGAAAGTGAGAAAAGAAATGAAGAATATACAAATACCGTATTTAGAGCGTAACTAGAAAACTATAGGGCGTCATTTAGCAACCCAGTAAATCTACCCCCAGGCCACAAGCGTGCATATATAGCTACTAGCCTTATATGCACGGTATGTGTGTGAAGTCGAAGGATGAGTGGTAACTGCTTTTTGTTAGATCGGTATTCTCTTTTTTATTTTTATGTGTGTGAAGGAAGGGGAGAAAGTGAGAAAAGAAATGAAGAATATACAAATACCTAATAGAGTGGTAGGTTTATAGTTTTCTTTTCTAGTTAGGGGTATATTGGTTAAAAAAGTGGACATCAAAGTGCTAAAGAGTTCCCATATATCATAGAGATAATTTGGCATTGTACGTGCAAAACCAAGTCTATTAAACTAAACAAAAGCTAGATTGACCAAATAAATGGTCATGATATAGTAGTAACTAGTAAGCTCTAGTGAGAGAAAATGTAGTGAGAGAAAATGCTCTCATTTGGTTGGGTAAAGACCCTAAATATTATCTTCCTGTTCCCTTCTTTAATCTTCTTCTTGCTGTATAATCTTCTATGGCCCCTAATTTCTTCAGACAACAAATGCCACGTTTCAATACATCTATTCCCATTAAGATACAATTTTGCCACCTTTCAATTCACACCTTCCTCCATCGACAGTTGGATCCATAGACTTCTTCACAGCATACTTCCTCTCAAGCTCTCATAGAAACCCCAATTCAAACTCGATCTCGCTTAATCTTATTTCACAGACATGGAATGAACCCGGTTTATTTTGGATAATTCGCACGACAACCGCTGGTAAAACGCGCGGGTCATCGCAACAAATTACTAATTCAGATATGGGTCAATCTCTCTCTCACTTAGGCAAATTGGTGGAGCTCCATAGCCACTGCACACCACTCTAAAGATAAAATTTTCTCCCCTAATTCTTTTAATTTTACTTGTTATTTGAGTAATTTGTTCTCTATATTGCTACGTGTCTACTGATTGCTATGTGAAAGTGTCATCCTGCTCTTATTGTTATGGTGCAGTCATTCTTAGAATTAATCTAAGCTGCATGATTAAAATTTTAGGCTAAAAAATTGTCAACTGGAAATTTAATTACTTGATGGATATAAATTGGGGTTACCTCAAATCTGGTTTCCACACTAGCCCTCTTCTCTGCTCCCCAATTCTAATTCCTACAAACTTAAGCCTCCTTTAATGTCCGCTTCTCATCAGCAAAAAACAACTGCCAATTATGCGGATATTGTCCGATCCTTTCCTTGCACCAGTTTACCTGTTCACACCTCACCATCTCATGATGAGGGTGAAAATCCCAATGTGCCTAGGATATCATAGCGTTCTGCAGTCCTCTTACCCTCATACATCGGCCTCAATCATCAAGTGCAGGTGTGGGATCTGACAATATCTCTTCTGCTACCAATTCACCAACTGAACATACTAATGCCCCTATCCATCATTCTAATCCAATTGACCCTGTTCTCTTTCCCGTAAGTGAGAATACAGTCCCGAACCAACAAACCTCTCTTAATCCAGAACCTGATCACAACCTTATAAATGACCTGTCACTTTCTTGTCAACTAGGTAAACCTTTTGGAGACCCTATTCCCTCATCCGTTCTCATAGCTAAACTCTGTCATGAATAAAGTGGACTAAAGGGTCAGATGACCTTTGTTGACATGGGAAATAGGTGGGTTATGTTCAAATTTTCGAATAATGAAGACAAAACTTTTGTTTGGGATCATAGACCATGGCATGTTCAAAGTCTTATTCTTGCTTTTTTTGGTTGGCAAACTACTTTCAATCCGTTTACCTTTCATATTCACTCCTTAGCTATTTGGGTACACCGTAATCTACTCCCAATGGAGTTTTGGTCCTCACCTTGTTTGATTACGTTGCTTGCTACTATAGGTCCCCTTATTCGAATAGATGATTTTACTCTTTTTCGCACTCGTGCTCGTTATGCCCGGTTACGTGTCAATGTCCAGGTTATGAAAACTATTCCAGGGTCTTTAGTTATTAATATCCAAGGTCAAACTCGTGAAATCTTCCTCACCTATGAAGGTATATTAGAAGTTTATCCTCTTTGTTGCTCGAATATCACACTTTAGATAGTTGCCCTCAAAAGACCGACCACATCCTCCACCTTCTAATGGATAGACTAAAAGTTAGCTCCATTAACTCCCACCAGTCTACTCCAATGCCACCTAAGGAAGCTGAGTCTAGCGGAAGATGGATAAAAGTTGTCCCAAAGCGTAAGGGTCGTGCCTCAGCCACCATTAAAAAAGCAAAGATCAAAGACCCAAGTTCTCAGACCCCTCAACCAGAACCTAAACAACCTAACCCAAAAGAATCTCCTCTACCCCCTGCCACAATACATAAGAATGATTCTAACTCTAAGCCTAAGCTAGATGCTCCAAAATCTCTTGAGCATCTGACCAATATTCCTTATGTTAACACTACCACTGCTCTTGATCCCCTGTTAGCTACTGAAACAATCGAAGAAGCTGATTCAAAGTTTGTAGAAGCACTACAAATATTGCAACCTGCCATTCAGCCTCCTGTATTACCCCTATCATTAATGAATATGGGTTAAATCAGCCTGTCCTTATCTGAAGTTGCGTTTACGGATGAATTATCTGATGTAGACAAGCTATTTTTTGATGTCTTGGGTCATGGGAAGGAAATATCAGTATCCTTGGAGTCTTCAAAACGACGCCGCACTGAAGATGAGGAAGATTCTGCATATTCCAAGCAGATAAAAAAGTGAAAACTAAATATGCTTGTTTAACTTTTGCTTATCTTCTCTAGCATAATACTACTTCTACTAGCATATTAAATAATGTATCTCAGTACTACTATCCTGCTTTTATGTATTGAAATTATGTAGTCCTACTGTAGTAGCTAATGTATTTGAGTATCACATGCTGCAAACTTTAATGAGAATGCTACCTTTTGGTTACTGCTTCATGGAAAAGTCTGGACCTCTAATGCCCTCTTTTCGGACACTAAGTCCTCTATTTCTACTAGTTAATTGGCCTTTGCTCAAATTGCATTGTCTTGTACTGCAATTATTTACTGTTAACCACCCCTGGAATAATTATCTCTACTGCAGGTCTGATAGCACAAGTGAGGAACTTATGTGTGCTCTGCTCCTTTTTGCCAATGTTGATAACATCAGTGGTAGCAACTCTACTTACATCAAGATCAATTAAACTTTAAAAAACAATTGTATTAGTTCTACTATGACAACTAATGGGGGAGTATATCATATGGTAAAATTTCAAAAATTGCTCATTATGGATAATTTGTGAATTGCCCTATGATTTTAGGAACTAGCACTCAGAGGTCTCCATCTCATGTAATTATTTTATGCATTTTGCTCTGTTTATTGGGACTGGCCGATAGCCTTGCCAGCATCATATGATGCTTGCCCAGAGATTTAATGTCTTGTGCCCTATGCTTAAAGTACTTTATCTACATTATAAAAATCATTAGTTGGAATATCCAAGGTGCTAAAAAACAGAATGCCCGTAGTGAGTTACTTTATCTCGCTCGGAAATTCAAACCTGACATTTTCACTATTCTTGAAACAATGAGTTCTAAGATTAATCGACATATTATTTTAAAAACATTAGGTTTTGATGAAATTCTTATTATTGATCCAAATGGTCATTGCGGCGGTATGTGGATTATGTGGAATAATAATACTTTCTCGATTACTCCCCAAACATGTACTTTTCGTCTTGCAAATTTTGTGGTGCAGGACAAGAATAGCTTATCATCTTTTTGGTTAATAGGTCTGTATGCCCCAGCACAAAATAATGAGAAAAATTCTTTTTGGAATGACCTTACCTTGTTTTTTAGCACCTTGCAAATGCCTTGGTGCCTTATTGGTGATTTTATTGAACTTTTGTATATATCAGACAAGAAAGGAGGCAACCTGGCTTCCATTAATCGCTGTTAGATTTAGTTGACTTCATCTTTGGATGTAATGCACAGGACGTCTCAAGTCCCCCTAGCTCTTATTCTTGGAAAAACGATATATACTAATCATTATATTTATGAAAAGCTTGATCGTTGTATAGTATCCTCTTCATGGGCTACTCTTCATCCTAATGCTACTCTAAAATATGATGATACATTTACATGCTCAGATCATGCTCCTATTATTTTGTCAACAATTCAGGTCACACAGCATAAACCCCCTATATCTCTATTTCAAAATGCTTGGGCAAATGATCCGTATACCTGAAAACTTGCACAAGGAAAATGGACACAATAACACTCTCACTCGCATTTTTACAATATTTGTCAAAAGCTTCAATATGTGAAACAGGATTTGAAAACTTGGTCCAAGAATAAATTTGGTCATATGCAACTAAAATTAGACAAAAATCATAGCAAATTAGTAAATGTCCAAAATCAACTGCTATTGTATCCTAGTAATCCTCATATTGAACAACACTTAGCCCGCCTTATAAGACAACGAGAAAGACTGTTGTCCTTTAACCAAAGATATTGGGGAAAGTTTTCTCGCAAACAATGGCTGACAGAAGGCGATCGTAATACATCATTTTTTCACTCAAAGATCGTCTCCAAATTAAAACGTCAACAAATTCTAAAAATTAGGAATTATATGAACCAATGGGTTGATTCCCATCTGAAATTGGCATGACATTCCAAGCTGAATTTCAAGAACGTTTTAGCTCTACAATTCAGTCTAATCGAACCATTATAACCCCTTGTATATCTCCGGCCGCAACAGATGATGATAATATACAACTAATGGCTCCGATTTCTGACGAAGAAATTCCTAAAGCTCTTTTTACTATTGACCCTTCAAAATCCCCGGGTTCAGATGGATTTGGACCTAAATTTTTCCAACAATATTGGGATATCGTAGGCCTAGATATTTGCAAAGCGATGCACGATTTCTTTAAAAACGGTAGGTTTCTAAGAAGTGTTAATCATACTTTGATCACTTTGATACCGAAAGTCGCTAACCCTCAAAAGACTAATCAATTTCGACCAATCAGTTTATGTAATACAATGTACAAAATTTCTAAAATTCTAGTCGCAAGACTTCATCCCATCCTTAGTTGAATTATTAGCCCATTTCAAAATGCATTTACCCCAGGAAGATTAATTCATGACAATGTGCTCATTGTACAAGAAGTCCTTAATATTTTCAATCACTCAAAAAGCAAAGTTAGATGGTTTGCACTCAAATTGGACATGGAAAAAGCATATGACCTGCTAGAATGGGATTTTATAAGCCATGTGCTGAAAAGCTATATGGCTTTCATTCTAAATGGATCTCGTGGAATGCAATGTATCTCATCTGTATCCTACTTCATTGTAATTAACCAAGACACCACTTCTATTTTTCGTCCTTCTAGGGGAATCAAACAAGGAGATCCATTATCACCCTACATTTTTATTACTAGTTGTTGGCCCGTGCGCTATCGCGCACGGTCCCCCAAGGTAGCGAAAATAGTGGTGAATAACTAAATGCAAGTATTAGCATTATTGATTTAAGCAAAACCAAAGCATGCAAACTTGGTAGTTAGTAAGAGAAAGTAATTAGATAGCATAGCATATATGCATATAAACCTTGTTAGTGCAAGCTATTTTTGGGTTACAAGAAATGTGGAGGGTTTTTCGCATCCTCTAGAATGTCCTTGAGTCATTGTTATATCTGTTATAAGAACTCATTCATGCCTATCAAAAAAAAGAGATTAGTTCATATTAGGCGATGATTAACTATAAATGCCATATTGTTAACATGCACCATTGGACTACAACAAAACAATAAGCAAAAGGGTTTTTTGGGTGGGTGATGTAGTAGCTTAATTTCCAGTCTTCGTAGCATCTTCAGTGGTAAGTGCGGTCCCTCAAGGAGGCAAAATCTAATTAGCGTTGTTCTAATGGCATAAAAATCTTGATAATGTAATTTAAATTTTGTATTTTCGTGAACAAACTTAATTATTTCTTGCAAGTATACTTTTATTTATGTTATAACATTCGCATAATTGAGTAACAATAAATGCGGAGAACTAAATGTTAAACATTAGCATAATCGACTAAGGGAAAATAAAGGCATCTAAACTTGGTAGTTAAGAACGTAAGCTAAGTAAATTGCATAACATATATTCCTATTGAAAATTTTACGATAGCTTTCATCAAAAAACGCTATCATAAAGAATAAATAATAGCAACAAATGCCTCCACATCAACAGTAGTTTATTTATGTTAATATACTTATGGATAAATCTTCCTCATTTTGTGTGTGTGTGTGTATATATATATATATATAATTCTTAATTTATTTTCTGTATTTATATTTGTGATTTAAGAACTTATAAAGTAAATTTTTTTTTAGTATCAAAATGTATAATTTTTTTAGTATCATAATGTATTATTTCATATATTATAAAGCTTGATTTCGTATATTATATATAAGGTTTAATTGCCATATTATTTGTCGTCCATATTTGCCGAATATCGTCCATATTTATACGGTATTTTTCTTTTTTTCTCCCTCCTCTACTTCTTCCTCCATAACAACACCCACCATTAACACCCCACCCCCCGCCAGTACCCCAACCTCCCGCCGCCCAGTCCCCTCTCTCC
This sequence comes from Beta lomatogona, assembly GCA_947646795.1. Lineage (NCBI taxonomy): Eukaryota > Viridiplantae > Streptophyta > Magnoliopsida > Caryophyllales > Amaranthaceae > Beta > Beta lomatogona. The sequence goes on from CANSNZ010000480.1 coordinate 728,330, forward strand.
TTCCTTCGCGCCACAAAGGTTCAACATAATTAGGACTTATATTATGGGACGGCGGGAGTAATATTGTGCCGGAAATATATTGATAAATTTTGAAGCTGGACTAACCAAAATATTAAAATTACACGTTAAAAATAGCAAAAGAAGAAAAGACATTTAGCTAAGAGTAGGCAAAGGTTCAACATCCCACCTAAAGACTTACAACTATTACAAATTTTCGCCAAAATCTTGGAAATTCCTCACATAAGAACACTGAGAAAGAGTAACAAAATGTTTGTACAACTAATACTAAACAAAAGGAATGTCAAGTACTTTAATTGCTAGGCTCAACATTAGCCTCACTTTTAGGCGTGAATGTAAACTGATTTGTAGGTTCTGTAGCATACTGATTTATGGCCTTAGAACCTAATCTTTAAGTACAACTCTCTTGAGGACCCATTGCACGACATTGCTCTAGGTAAGAGTTATCTTCGAGCCTACTTCAATCAGGAAATGAGACATGCACAACAGTCCTTCGACAACTTTGAAGCCTTGTGGGACATTGTTCCAGGTAAGAGTTATCTTCGGACTTACTTTGATCAAAAAATGGGACGTGCGCAACATTTTCTGGCCAGCTTTAAAGCCTTCATTGAACGCTTATTAATTTGGTCTAAACACCGACATATAACTTAGATGTACACTCTTAAATAAACACGGATGTTTCTTGTTATTCTCTAAGTATGTAAACCTCGTATAATCATATTGGGAAGATATACAATATATGATTTCTATGTGTATGAGTTTTATACGTATCATAACTTCACATGGTATACAATAATAATGACATCACTTTTCAACTCCATATTTTTTTAACACAAATTGAGAAATCAGATTAAAAACGCCTGAAGGCTACTGTCATACAAAAATCACTGATAATTAGAATATTACAAACATACAACTTAAAAATATAAACCACCATCAAAGATCTATTAAAGGAGCATGGATGGAGCTAAATTGGGTGGGTTAAACTAACATTCCTTCTTGTAATCATTCATCACACAAGCCGGAGGAGCAAAGTGCTGCCTCCCAAGGCAGTAAAATCTTATTAGAGAATCGATTGCCTAATTATCTTAATCATAGATTTTTTGAATTAACTCAATGCAATTTGATAAAAGTATTAGTTATCTTCTCTTTCAAAACTTATATCAATAATGTCATTTCTTCCAATTTAGCCAAATTTCTTAATATCAATACCTCTTCATCATATGTTTTTATCTCTTCCTTTCTTCAGTTAGTTGTGTTCCCATACTAACATACCCATCATTAAGCAAAACAAAATTGGTAAAATATGACTCATCCAATATAAAAGGGTGCAAATGTCTCTCGAGCTCCATAGTGAGGATATGCGGGCCCAATCAACCTGAATTGTCTCCTTCCTAAAGCTGCAATGACGATAACAAAACTAATTATTGGATGACAACAAGGAAGAAACAAATTATAAACCAAATAGCATCAAGTAAATAATACAATATGCTTGCAAAAGCTAGAACATAATAGAAAACAGCACCCTCAAACATGTTTAGTGATGGTAGGTAAGATATATCTAATTATGATGATAAGAGATAGTGGTTGAAAACTCAAAAGACTTGCATTGGATATAATTTGACATAAAAGAAAGCACCATACGAACCATAAGCAACAGCTAGGTCTTTTCAGTACAAAAGTCGAGTTCCGATGCTAACTCTCATATATAAATGAAGTCCTTGCAATGTAATTTTCACTTATCAATTATAACAATATTTCAACACTTTCTTCCACTTTCCATACATTTTCTTATCATGATCCTAATCTACATCAGTAAATTTGGCCTGTGCTAATCAAGTTTTTTTTATAGGACATAAAAATGCAGTAAGTTGCACGCTTCTATATAGCATCGATAATAATCAACTAATTTATATGTTACAACTTAAAAAAATCTTACCCAAAAATTTCGATTAGTGTTATAGGCCTAAAATGACGAATAACCCAATTTCCTTTCCCCGCCTCTCTCACCTTCACCTTCTCTCTTCCCTCCCGTTCTCTGTTCCCCTATTAGTCTCGTATACAATTGCGTAAATTTGACATCATCTCTTACTACTTTTTCTCTCTGCTCTCTCAAAAGCACTCATTTAAAGATGAACATATGGTTAATGCAGCCTAAATATTTGAGAATTCAAAACCCATAAAAACATTACTAAACAAGAGCTTAATAGAATTCAAATGCAACATCCCCTGCACAGTTCCCCCCACCTCCCTCCATCCACAGCCTCCCTGCACACCCCCTGCCAAGCACATCCCCTACCGGCTTCCTACCCCTTGCACATCACCCCTCACACCCCTCTGCAACCCCCCTTAACCATTATTTTTGAATATTCAAAGCACCCCCACAGCCCCATCCCTTGCGAGGCCCCCACGAGAAATCCATCCGGTCAACTTCCCTAACAGTCCCCCGCCCAAAGAACTTCCCCGCGGACCCCGCCCCCAAGCCAACGCCCAGCAATCCCCTGGCGCCCCCGTGCACGCCCTCCAACTCCGCCCCCATGCACCCCTTCCCAAAGACCCCACACAGCCCCGCCCCGCCCGGCTCCCCCATCCCCCGGCACAGTTCCCCCCACACGACCTCCTGCACAGTCCCCCTCCCCCCCCTCCACGCCCTCGCGCACACCCCCTGCCCGGCCTCCTCCCCCTTGCACACAGACCCCTCACATCCCATGCACACCCCCTTGCTGGGCAGGGGGAACTGTTAGAGAAGTTGACCAGGAGGCTGAAGCTCAATGCCGAGCAAATTGATCAAGGGGGCCGACATTTGTCCACGAGAAAAGGAAAAGCTGAAGCACAAATTCATAATCGGAGGAAATCGCATATTCTTTGCGAAATTTAGTAAGAAGTCAACACAAGTTAAGAGAAATGAAGTAAATCGCATATTCTTTGCTCATCTTTAACAGTTTGTCAATTCGTAACTAAAATGAAACCCTAAAACTTGTAGAAATGATCAATTTGTCAAGTTAAGTAATTATTAATTAGTGCCGGGGGAACACATTATGTGGTTGTATTCTTTCAATCTTAAGCAAATTACAGCTACTATAATCGTAATCATTTAGCATTTTAATCTTTTACCAAAAGGCAATCGAAAATTCATTAAAGTGGTTGATTGTTGGAGATTAAGTACCAATTCAATCACTAAAGTCAAATATTCTTTATTATCACAGAAGGGCATAAATAAACAACTAAACTTTTAGACTTTTGAGAGAAAAATATTCTTCACAAATATTGATTATAATATGATTAGAACCTTTTGGTATTTGAATTTTACAGCAAATATTATGTCCAGAAGTCAAGAACAAGCGCTTAGAGGTGATGGCCACCCACAACCGAAAATTATAATCTGATTTAAAAACCTTTTCACCTTCTCTTACTCTTTCTAGCAATTACCATTACCATTACCGTTACCACTACCATTACCATTACCATTACCATTACCATTATATGACATTACTATTACTATTACCATTACCATTACCATTCTTCCTCCTCTCTCCATCTCACTCTACTGTGATGCTTATGATGCCACATGTTCATACATGCTAACATATATGACCAGAAGAATTCTGGTATTATTTGCAACAATGATGCTCATGATATTGTAGGACCATACATGATACATGTGAAGTCCGAATCTTTTAAATGATAACATTGCAGCATATTTTCCCAGTACATATGCAATAGATGATAATGTTTGAACAAATTTAGTAATACGGAATGACGCATCCATTAAATATAAATAAATATAGAGCAATTCAGCAAGACAAATACAATCCAGAGTTTGGTACCACAATAATACCTTTTTCAGAAGGATTAGTGGACAATCCCTCCTTTGCAAGCATCTCTTCAAGCTCCTTTATCAAGCAGGCTTGACGTTTGACTTTCTTGTATATTGCCGGCAAAATACTACGAGAGAACGAGAAGAAATAAATTAGTCTTGACAGACACCGACAATTGATATCAGTGATTTGAATGGTTAAGGCACTACAAAAATCATAGACCTCATGCCACAAGATTTGATCACCGATTTTAAACGCTCCACTTGCTTTCCATATGAAGGTTTAGTAAATATTGCCAGCTACTTTCTTAAAGAGAAAAAAAGACCAATCCCAGCATTGCAATTTCAATACTATCTCAACATAAAGACATAAAATCCGATAGCACATCTTAAATTGCTAAATTATTTATTAAAGGATAGGTCATCTCCATATCACATTGAAGCAGCTATTAGGTAGACAGAGAGAGCTGACCTAGCAGCAGCATGACGTCTGGATCCGTTACTGCTACAGATATTAGAGTAGAAACTCTGAAAGTAGGCAACATTAGTAATTGCAGTATTTGCACACAACATGAGAGACATACTCGTAGACTTTAAAAGTTAGATGGAAGGTTTCAATTTGAGAATAAAGGAACAGCTGAGACATGCTTGAGATTGTTTTACGTTAACTAATTACTTGCTGAATATGTTTCCGAAACGAAAAATCTATACTGCAGCTGTATTTATTTAAAATTCTAAAAGTGATGTCCTAAAAAATTTTCCTCAAAACATTTTAAGTTAAGAGCACACCTGTAAGGCTGTAACAATTAATAAAAAAGAACCTCTGAGCCTTGTGATCCAAAATTTCAGAAGAAATGGGATGAATATCCACCCAAACTCATTATTGGTAAGATGAAGAGCTCGCTTTGCTGCAATTGGTAATAACTCACTTACCATAGGCACAACAATGGAATCTTTCTTATCCCCACTTTTAGCCAATTCCATTAGTGCAATTTCAGCTGCTGATTGCTCAGATGCCTTACGATTGAAAAAGCCAGACAGTGATTCGTATCTGGCACCACCTACCCTCACAGTCGACCTAAAAGAAGGCTCGTGTGACAGGCCTTCTTTGATCGTCTCATACACAGGTGTTGCTAGACCAACTTTTTGTGCATATTCTTGTAGTCGACTCTTGAATACATAACAATTTGTGACACCTACTTCAAGCAACAACAAAAAGTTGATATAAGGCTATCAAACATTCATTCACTCTCCATCTTAAAAAAGTGTTGTAGAGTAAATAAAAGGAGAAGACTTGAAAACTCAAATTATAAAATACTGTTTTATTAGTACACTTTATATAGAAAAAATCCCATCTCCATAGCATTCCATAGCTAATAGCCTGCATTCTATCGATAGGAACATATATATAGCAAAATTAAATTATCTAACAAGCTTAATACAGCAAAACGAGCCATTCACAGCAGTTTTACGGTAATTATTCTGTTTAAAGAAACAAAGAAAATCAAGGTACCTAAGTGGTCACAAGATTTCCTACACTTGGGAGCTGAAACCAAACAAGTAAAACCAATTCAACAAAAAAAAGAATACTTTTATACTACCTCCGTTTTATATTAATCTACACACATACACTTTTGACACTATTCACAAATTTCCCTTTGACTATTATTTGTGAATTATGGTTAAGAGAAAATATAGTCATGTGGGGTCTTGTTTGATTCGTCTCGATATGTAGTTTTAGAATATCGACTTTTTATATTTTTTACAAATACAAAATTAGAGATATAAAGGCTCAAAGTAGTGCATCGACATGTGTGAAAAGTGTAAGTGTGTAGATTAATATGAAACGGAGGTAGTATCAACCTGCAGTACAAGAAAAGTTAATAATATAAGATGTGCCTTGCAAGTTGCAACCATATGCCATGAAAGATATCTTCGTGCATTAGCATAGTTTCACACAGATTGAATCGTCAACGTGCCGTATTAGCATAGTTTAACACCAAGTAGAACTTCTTATACCAAAGACAGATTCTTAAAAAGGTTCAATCATATAAGCTCAAATCAAGAATAAACCTATTACAAGTCACTTCAAACCCAAGCTTTAAACATAAAGAGTGTCCATTTCTCTCTGATTTTCTAATAAATGGAGCAAGCTAACAAAAGCTTATAAGCAAGTTGGCTATGAAGATTTCTTTCCACTTACTCTTATTATTGCAGTATCTCAATTTTTTTATTTGATAACACCATTAAGATCTCTTTCTACTTTTAATTGTATACTCGCTAGTACTTCTAAGACTACTATTTAATTTGAAGACAACATAAGTCTTGAAGTTGAAAATATTGGCCCTAAAGAGCCCTTCCCCCCTAAATATGGATCCTTAGCTATATATATATATATATAGCTATTTTTTTGCAGCCAATACAATGTACTGTAGAAGTCAAAATATGCAGCTATTGTTTTGTAGCCAATAAAATCTATGCAATTGCAAAAGGTCCATGTTGAAAATTCCAAGCAAATCTTTACTCTGTACCATGATTCCATCCTCCAAATCACCACTCTCAAAAGCGATTTCACAGAAATAGTTCAATATATGTACACAATGTAAGAAATATCTTGCGATACAAGAACAAGAACTATTCTTTGAAATCTCTTTGACTCATGCTGTAATATGCTCTTCTCCCCATCCCCTATGGCTTCTCTTGCTCTCGGTTCCACTCATTTAAATTATTACATTTCCCTCTTTCTTCTTTCTACGTCTATCATTCTCCTTGTATTCTCTAGTCCCAAAATTGAACATAGAGTGTGGTGAGTTAGGAACTGTTCAACTCGAAAATCCACCAAAAAAAATCTGAACACCATGGTACCTTCCCCATATTGATTACATGGAACTAACGTGGCTAGCAAAGATCTAATTATCACCCACTGGCATTGGCAAGCCCAAAATCCAATAAATCATACATATCTGCCAAAATTCCTTGCCTTGATTTTGATTTATACAGCTTGATAACTGAGACCTTGTTATGTTCTCTTGAAAAAACCATTTCGCAAGTTTTTTTCATATTTAATCTAGTATACGACCAAAGCAAAAGGAACATTCTTCTTTTTTTAGAATAAAAAAATGAAATCAACCACGCCAGTTCAGTCATGAAAGCAGTATCATTACACAACATTCTGCTCCATAGATATGGGAAAATTACAATAAGTTTGGCAGTGAAAGGGTTGGGACCTTTGGGGGGGGGGGACTCTTACGAAGCAAAACCATAAGCTGTAGTTCTAAACCAGAGAAAACACATAGAGTGCACTTAATAAGTACGGATAAGGACTACTCATCCAAATTCCACTTAACCCATCCATGAATAAAGATGATGCTTTTGTCCCTAAATATAGTGGAATCATATAATATATCTAGTACATTGTAAATAGAAGAAAGTTTATATTGGTGAAGATAGAATCCAAATGCACAGTACAAGACCAGCAATACCTATTATGTAAAAAGGCATTGACAATAGAGTACATACGCCACAGGACACTCACCCTCTTGGAGTAGTCCTCCTACCACATTAAACCCAATCCATGAAATAAACATTATCAATACAAAGTAACAGACCCGCGACCTCCAACATGGATGAGAAAGTTCAAATTCAAAATTGCAGATCAATGAAATGATGAGATCCAAAAACAAGATAGGATACATGTTCTGCCATCATTGATCCAGATATTGATCCTATTGCCCATCACAAGGTATACAAATTGTTCCACGACCAATCTTCACCATTAAGCTGCTTGTTTAATTTTTTAAGCATTTGTGATGAAACACTGGACGTTAGGACAAAGGTGACTACTAATCATTAGGTATAGACTGCAGATTTTAAGCAAATTATCTGGAAAGCTATGCTGCCAGTAACACTACAAGATAACAGAGAATAGTAGGAGATGCGACTACACACCAACCAGACAAGACAGCTACTCAAATATTAAGCATAAACTCAATTATCTACCATGATAATCAATGAAAACCATGAGATTTGGACAAGCTGCAGGTAATAACTGGAAATATCGGGAGTCTTGACAGCAGACAGCCTAGAACAACCTTGATGTTAGTGGGTCCAGAGGCAGCTTGGCCGGTGTGGCCTTCCACGCACAGGCTTCCTTGAACGATGGCGACCTCTGTTCATATGTCTTTCACAATACTTCTGGTCGTTCCTGGAGCACCGCCAATTCTTTCCATCAATTAGGTGGCGGGCCGCGCTTGTCGTGAACGCCACCCGGCCAAAGATAAAATTTCTCCTACTCTCTTTTACACTAAACTAGTATAAGGGAAGTAAGGTTCGTATCCACAGGGAAACGGGGACGAGTTCTATACTTAGCGTGCGTTAGTACCTAGAAGACTCTAACGGTCGAGAAACCTAATAATAATAACAAAGGGGGTTTTCAAATAGATTTACTAACAAACTACAACTAACTAGCATATAAACAAGATGAGAAATCAATATAGGAAGATCTTGAATCCGATTAACATGCACTTCAATTCATTATCGATCATTGAACCTCGACTCTATTCATTTCATATTTATCTATTGTTGAGAATTAATCTCGCATTCTCCTTATTCTTAGTTGAATAGCACGATCAGCGTGACTATAAAACCCTAACTAAAGGATAACCTAGTCCGATCTGCGTCTAAGTTCAATCCAATAGCAGCAATAAACACAGAGAACCAACAGACCTGCTAACGTCATACAAGCGATAAACATTTAACAGTTGATTCAATTTCCCCAAGAAATAACCAAGACGATCTGCATCTAAGTTACTCCCTAGTTTGCTACTAATTGATAAAAGAATAAAACAATCGGGTTCTATTCTTAAATCTAGCATTAGATTAATTACACAATCAAACTAGTAACGTTCCTAGCATAATTATGCAAAAACCATAGAAAGCAATCATAGAAATTAAACCATAATCAAAGGAAATAAATAGAGAAGAAAGATCTCACAATAATGCTTGAAGCTCCATATTAATCTCGTTCAAGAACGGTTCAAGCTACAATCGGCATAGCAATAGCCAATCCCATAATTGAAATCTACGAAAACTAAATTAGAAAACAAAAACTAAAAAGAGAAGACAAGAAGAGAAGAATGGAGTGTTGGATCTTCTCTCTCCTCAAATGTGTGTGTTTTTAGGTCTAAAAACAAACTTTAGTATTTATACTAAGGCTCAAAAGTCAGCCGTCATTTAAACCGCCATAGGGGTCGCGAGGTGCGGTACAGGTCGCACCGTGCGATGAGCTACCGCCTTCGCAACGAGTGAAGACTTGGGCCAAACCACGCGAGTCGCGAGGTGCGAGAAATCTCGCGAGGTGCGAGCAGGCAGGTCGCGAGGTGCGACGGTCCTCGCGAGGTGCGAGCCGTGGGCGCGGGCGTGGCGATGGGCGAGCGATGCTTGTCTGTGTGGCGCCGGGTCTGTGCGGTGGTCGTGCGATGGGCTGTGATGCTCGCGAGAGGCGGGTGATCTGCTGGGCGGCCGAACTTGGTTTGGCTTGGCGAGCTCGCGATGATGCTTAGCTTAGGCGCACGGTGGAGTTTGGTTGGTGAGATGATGTTGTGGAGTTGTTCCAACCATTCATGCTTCCAAGAGCTCGGAACTTACAACTTTAACAACAATAAATACAAAATTCCGAACTTCCGCTAAGGTCGATTTATATGCAAAACTTAACAATTACGAACAAATCCCTTAGCAATGTGCACCTAAAATACCACAAGAACATCGTATAACTTGAGCGCATCATTAGGCGACACCTCCCGGGCTCAGGATCAGTGCTGCCAAAAAACCCTAGATGAAAAGCTTTCCATCTATCTACATTTCTCATAGTAAAAGGCAAAGCAACATAAAGAAAGCAAAGTCAGAATAACAACATCATTATTCTTCAAAGAATACAATTCTGAGTTCTCATTCATCACATGAAACATGAAGTAAAATTAGACATGATGTTATGGAAATTCACTTTAGCAACATCATATTAGTTCTTCAAATATTTTTCCAATTTCATTCATCACCTATGTTTGCTCACGTACCAGTGGCGACACTTATATTCAACACAAATACCAATAGTGAGTAGTGACGATCATGGCAAATGGCGATTGATTTGTGCACCAAAAAGTGGGAGGATTTGCAGAAGATCGAAAAATAACACTTGATATAGTCTAGAATAAGGCAACACTTAGCAAAAAGATAACAAAGTAAAGAGGCCTAAATCAAAAGCCCCTATTTCTTTCCGACACCCCCCATCTCTCTCTAACTCATTATCTCTCACCAAAATCTCCTAAACTGAAGGGTTGAAACTTTAACATAGTGTTACTATGCTTATAGTGTTGATTACATAACCAAAAGCAACTAATCTTCCAAACCCAAGAGCAAAATCCAAGTTTCCCTATTTTAATGAAATAGGCATAAATGCATTCAACAGGTTTGCAGCATATTCTCACACATTCAAATTTCAAATTACATCAATAGCAGAAAGATAACAAAGTAAAGAGGCAAGTGCAACCCATGACTTGAAAATTCAGCAGAAGATATAGGTGTATTAGGATCCACAGAATAATAGGGTACCAGACCAGTAACAACTACAGAGACCACTATGTATAATGCACAACATATCAGAAGTGCATAAGCTATTCCTAGAGGCAAATCCCTTTGTGGATGTTTCACCTGCCATGGAAAGAGAGGCCATATAATCCTGAATCTATTCCAGATTCCACCTAGTTTGGTTTGTCACCCTTTCTAATTTTATATTCCAGATCCCACGAACTTTGTGGATGTCACTCTAATCAAATTGCTGTAAGCATGATTGCATATTACTATAATAATAGATGTGCATGATTTTTTTGCATCCTAATCAAGATTACTTATTAAAGTTCAGTCCTCCCCCCCCCAAAAAATACAGTCATACAGATACTTCAGTATCTTCGTACTATACTATAATCTATAATGATGATTATAATATATAGATCCACTTTGCATGATTATTTTGCACTAATCAAGATAACTTACCTACTCATAGGATCTATATCTGACAGTCCTAGGAGCAGCTGAAGGGGAAAAAAGTAATAAAAATGTCATTAAAGAGGAACTATGATAATAAGTGAGAATTCATAGAGAAAGAAGAAGAAATCCACCTTCAAAAAATTTGTCCAAACTGCCAGTCATCTTGAAAAGCTGAGCAAAGTGAGGTTTGCAATATAACACCCCCTCAAATGAGCTAAAATTGTGAAGCTGCAAAGGACAAAAAAATTCAGAAGAAGATGATGAATCTGATATTGCAACTATCATTATGATTTCAGAAAGTTTTTTTCTTTGATCCGTATAATTTTATTGATCCACAATCCCTTTGAAACATAAGCATATTTAATCTAACAAGACACACAAAAGAAGCTTTAGATTCAAAATCATCTTATTTACTTTAAACTTGCCAAATTCAGATTCAAAGTAGAATCTAACTAATCTAAAACATCTCATATTCTCATCCCAAAACCTCCAAAAGAAAAGATGAAAATTTCAATTCAAACAAAACGAGAAAAAAATAAGATCATCCAAATTAGCAATCAAAGAATACAAAGATGATTTCCTTAAGATCCTTAAGAACCCATTTCATTAAACTAATAATGGTGAAAATTAAGTAACAAAACATCTGAAGTGAATGTAAAGTTTCAATCTTGATGAAAAATTAAGAGAATAGAAATGAGGATCAACCTTGAAGGTGCTTTTGCAATGACGACCCGGGTTGGTAGCTTCGACTCCAATGGTTCGGGTTTGACGACCCTCATATTCCGGGTTTAACTCCTGGGTTTGACGACCCTCATGACCCGGTGGCTTCTATTCCAATGGCTGGGTGGCTTCGAGTCCAATGGATAGTGATGAGATTGATGCCGAGAAAACCCTAGAAAAGGAAGAGAGACTTTGTTCGAATCCATGGCAACTCATGGATAGAATGAAGTTGTGGAATCCTTATCCATGGATAAGCTGAGAGAGAGACTACAAAGATAATCGAAAAAGAAGAGAGAGAAAAAACGGTGAGAAACAGAAAAAAGAGGAGAGAGACGAAGAAGATTGAGAATGGAAGGGAAACTTGGATGGTCGAAGATGAGGATGCAGAATGAAGATGGAGGGTGCAGAGGAAAAACCGGGAGGGAAAAAAAGAACGTGGCAAAGGAAGGGCATGGTTGGGGTTCTGTGAAGAATGGAGGGCAAAACCGCCAATTCACTGTCCTTAAGCACAGTAGCCATGTTTGTGGCTTTTTAATGGGTATAGATATAGATTTATATGGACGTACTCTGTAGACAACTATATTTTTCAACACAAACCCCAAGGTTAGGAATTGGCATCAAATTAGCACCTCGTTCCTAATCCATCCTAGGCTATTCTTTGCGGATGATGGGCTATTATTTTGTAAGTCCACCTCAGAATATGCTCACCGACTATAAAATATATTAGACTTATTCTGCCAAAGCTCTGGACAACTCATTAATTTTCATAAATTTGCAATTATTTTCTCAAAGCATGTTCCAAATCAACGGAAAGCGCTGTATTGCTAGCATCTTTAACATGACCCCTAAAACCTTTTTAGGCCGTTATCTAGGAGTTACTTTTTCCAACTATAAGCCACTTCCCAATTACTTCCACTCCTTAATACGCAAAGTTTATAGTAAAATTAAGGATTATTTGATTTTAATAATGCAACCTTTTGGCCATTCGCAACGAATAAGCTACCATTTTAATTATTCCTGAATAATACAACTTTTAACAAAAAATTCTTTGAATGGGTAAAAACCGGATGCAACTTATTCAACAGGTAAAAAGGGACACATGTCAAACAATAAGTGGTCACTTTATTCTTTCTCCCTCTTCCCTCACCCTCCACCCACCTGAGCCACCCAGCCCCTTCCCCAACCATCACCCAACCCCTCCCCTACCCAGAAACAATCCGCGACAACCACCACAAAATCCCTCCCCAACCCCGCAGCCACCACTGAATCCACTCCCCAACCCCGCGGCCACCACCAAAACCAACCCTAGACCTCTTCCCAACCCCCGAAATAACCCCCACATGAATCCCCTTCCTCCGAAATTCTTCAACCATCATATACAAACAATAAAACCAACTCAGAAACCAAAGCAATCATCAAAACCCAAAATCCTGATTTCCAAATCCAATAATCAAGCAAAAAAACCATAAAATTAAATCAATAAAAAAACCTAAAAAAAATGTAGTCATCACCTACAATCAATCTTCAACATGTTCAAAAGCTTCACGCCATAACAACCGCAACAACACATGACAGAGATGGGAGAAAGAACAAGGCATGCAGTGGCAACGGTGTTTGGCTGTGTAACCACCTCATCATAGGTCGAAAGTGTGGGAAGAGCAAATAAAGAGTGTGACGAGTTCTGATTGGAAGACGAGAGAGAGAGAGGTCGGGGTGGGGGATGAAGGTGAAGGAGTTTGGGAGGTGGAAGAGGAGGTTGTGTAATTTAAGGGGTCGGTTTGGTGGTTTTTAGAGGTGGGGGGAGGGAAAGGGGTGGTGATTTCGGGGAAGGAGGAGGGGAAAGGGGTGGTTTTTAGGGTGGGAGGGGAGGAGGATGGGCTCCAGTGGGCCGGGGTGGGGGGTTTCCAATGGGCGGGGCCAAGGTGGGGTTTTCAATGGGCAGGGGTGGGTGGGTTTTTTGGGTGGGTGGGTTTTGGTGGTTCTATGGATGGGGTGGGTGGTTAGATGAGTGGTCAAAAGTGTAGGGATTGCTAAGAGTGTAAAAAGGAAAGTAAATTACCAATTGTTCAAGTAGTCGGTCATTTAGCCTATTCTAAGAACTTTGGGTGTAAAGGTTGTATTATTCAGGAATAATAAAAATGTTAGCTTATTCGTTGCGAATGGCCAAAATGTTGCATTATTAAAATCAAATAATCCTAAAATTAATTCTGGGCATAACCATTTTCTGTTTAAGGCAAGAAATCAATACTTATTCAAAGCCATCTTGAATCTAAACCTGTCTATCATATGGCTTGTACTAAGGTTCAGGCAAAGATATGCTCTACAATTGATGCTATTAATCGTAATTTTTTTGGCAATCATCTTCTAACTCTTCTGGCCTTCCTTTAGTGGCTTGGTCAAAACTTTGTTGTCCTAGAAAATATGGGAGTTTGAAATTCCGAAAAATGGCTTATGTTAATAATGCTAATATGGCAAAAATGGGCTGGCGAATATTGATTGATCGAGAGAATCTTTGGCCCACTCTTATGCGTCAAAAATATCTACAGAACACTTCGTTCTTTGCTTATAAATCTAAACCTTCTAACTCTCATATTTGGAAATCTGTTCTCCAGTTTGCGTGATCTTTTGAGAAAATGTATTCGTTGGAAAATTGGAACAGGTGAAAATGTCTATTGTTGGATTAACAATTGGTGTCTTGAACAAAATCTAATTGAAATTCTCAATATGGATATTACAAACAGGAATGGACTGCTCGTACAATGACATATATCTCTTGCACTATTTCTTCCCTCCCTTCTTGCAGGACTCCATCCCGAATACATGTTCAATGGCATCCACCACCGCAAGGATGTTATAAACTTAATTTTGATGGATCCGTCATTAGGTCGCCCGCTTCGGCTGGTGTAGTCATCTGTAACTTTGTTGGACAAGTTTTAGCAGCCTAAGCATATCAACTCGATTACACGTCAACGCTTGTTGCTGAAGCCTGGAGATTGCAAAATAGACTCATATTGGCGCACACACTCAATATTCAGAACATATATGTTGAAGGAGACAATCAGGTTGTAATTCGAATTCTCCAAGGGCTCTATTACTGTCCATGAAATGTAGACACTCTCATCAACGACATCCGGTGGTTACTCAATCAGTTGAATATTTGCTCAATAGATCACATTTTCCGCGAAGCCAACAACGTAACAGATTATCTCTCTAAAAAAAGTCACTCTATTTCTGCTGCCAAGGTTGACATCGTCATTGGAACTGATCATACCTTTGATCATTTTATTTTTCTAGATTCGTTAGGTCGGTCCCTTGAGAGAAGAGTGTCATAACTTCTTCTCATGTAAAAAAAAAAAATAAAAAAAATAAAAAAGTCTATTAAACTAAACAGTAATAATCTCTATTATATAAGGCAACTCTTGAGGACTTTGGTGTCCACTTGAGTTGCCCAAATTACCCCCAACTATAAACAAAAATTACAGTTGCAACCATTTAATAAATTTAAAAAATAAAAGTAAAATAAGGAAAAAAAAGGCGGAAAAGAATCCTAACATTTGCGTTAAAATAGACAACCAAGCAGTTACTTTACTTCACTGTGTTCACCTTTTCCAATTTTTTTTAATGCACTAATTAATTGTAAAGGCAGTTTTTTCCTCTTATTTCAACTTTTCTCATGAATGAGGACAAAATTGAAAATACCCACAAAATCACGCATACGTGATGTCACGCACGCATTACGTGCAAAAAATACTAGTCCTAATAATTTACTTCCCCCCACCACCTCTCCCTTTGCAGCGCCAGAGGCCCAAAGTAGCAGCCATGGTAATGGAAGAGGGTTCATCTTCTGCGTCTCCATCGCCGTCCGATTCCAATTCCAATCCGACGGCCAGTGGCTCCGCTGCCAATTTCCTCACTAATCTTCCTTCTCGCGGACTCTTCTCTTCCACCGTTTCCTCTCCTAATTTGGTATTCTCTCCATTTCCTTCACTATGTCTTTCTTTCTCCTCTTGCAAAAGCTGTAATCTTCTGCTGTAAGTTTTTAGAAATCCGCATTTTGATTTTTGAATTTTGGAGTTTATATTGATCATTTTTCGTTGCTTAAATTGGTTGTCTGACTCAATTATAGCTTGATGTTTGCTTGCAATTTGTTAATGTGTTGCTGTGCATTTTTTAGATGAATTATTCACCGTCATTTGATGATTGGAGGTAATTTATTTGCTTTACGGTTTTATTTCGCTTTATTATGCGATGATTGAATTCAGTTTCCGCATTGTTTAATTGAGTTTATATTTCGTGAAAGTTCTTTAAACTAATACGATGAAGTTGTGAGGTCTCGAAATATAATAGGAACTTGGCATTGTGTGACAAAAAAGTCTCGTACGCCACCGAAAATGGATTTTGCCAGAAATTGATTAGCAAGAATGAGATTTTATTTGCGTAATACGTCTTTTTCCAATGGAACTGCTTTTAGGCTGCTTTTAGGTTATATGATTTAGTTTTTTGTTACAATTACACATTGTCAAGTTTGCGTTACAGATTAAACGACTTAGTATTATTAGTGGTTGAACTCTCAAAGCTCATGTTGGGAAAATTCCCTGTAACTTTTAAAAAATTGTGGTTTCATTTTGGTTTGCTTTCTAATTTACTTGATTTTGAATTGCTAGGGATTGCTATAGGCACATGAGGGACAGTGTGGCAAACAATAATTATCGCATCAAATACTTGTGTTTTAATTTTAAAGTTTCAAAGGAATTTCTTTCAATTTTTATCTAAATGAGATTTTATTACAATAAAAAGAGTCTTTTTCCTTTAAAGGCTTGTGAAT
This sequence comes from Beta lomatogona, assembly GCA_947646795.1. Classification (NCBI taxonomy): domain Eukaryota; kingdom Viridiplantae; phylum Streptophyta; class Magnoliopsida; order Caryophyllales; family Amaranthaceae; genus Beta; species Beta lomatogona. Next base: position 744,751 of record CANSNZ010000480.1, read on the forward strand.
TGAATTTTGACATTGACTGGATTGCTCATATAGTCATAGTTGACTTTTTTATGACCTTGCTTAGAGGAGATGGAAATTGTGTATAATACGACAAGGTGATAACCTAGATTACTCGAACTTGGATATTTGTGTCAGACACAGGCACATGTCCAAGTGTCCTACACGGCTATTTTTACAAAAAGTTCCATGTTTTTGGCCTAATATGAAGTGTCGAAGTGTCTATGGCTATGTTGGAGTGTCGAGAATATGACAGGAGTTCTTGAGGTAAAATGAAGAGTTCAACATATCAATAGTATGTGAAAATAATAACTAAGGTGCCGCTATATATCGAAATTACAATTCAGTTTAATTTGCCAAAAGGCCTCAATACTTGGTCTGGGCTACTAAGACACAAGTCTTTGCTCATCTTGTCTTATGTGTGTGAGAGAGAAGAAGAAGAGATAAATGATGTTTCCAATGAGAAATATAGACTGGGAGTTCATAGCTTGTTCTGCTCAGTTACACAACCGCGCTAATAGAGAAGTAATCAGTAGGAAATGGTGAGTGAACTCAATTAAACTCAGCCACGAGTGAGGAAGGGATTTTCAGAATTGCATCTATAATTGATTGCGCAAATGGGACTGATCTACGCACTGCAAAATATTGTGTGGTTACTTTGGACAGAGGGAAAAGATACTTTCTAGTTTGATTAGTTGACATGTGTTTGATACACACATGAAATTATTTTAGGACCTTGTATGAAAGTCATTTTCATCAATGCTAACATGAAGAGTACATATGTTTTGCCAGTGTTTACTTTTCGAGGGTTGGGCAAGAAAATTTTCTTGATCAAATTCTTAATTTTACACATATAAAATACATTATCAAGTGATGCTATTAAGTGACAAATCATGTTTGTTTTCATCCAATAGAACTAACAATATTTTGTTTGTGAATTAGGCTTCTATGAAAGAGCTATGCCTTTGAAGATAGTTTGACATGCATATTGATATATCTTTTTGGTAGTACTCTTAAGTTTGTTTCCTTTCACATTCTACTTGAATATCACAAAGAGATGTTTATCGGATGAAGATGGTTTAAGTTTAGTAAGAGTGTAAGAAGTGGCATCTAATTAATGAGGTCATTGAAGAAATCCTAAGGAATTGCATAGAGGGAAGACTGAAGAGCTATATTTTAATACAGTTAAGGGGAGTGATGAGGGTTAAATTGGTTTATTTGGAGTTAGTTGAGGATATGTGACTTGTCAAGAAATTGTGGTACTCTAGGATCAAAGGGGTCTTCTTTTACTATTCATTGTAACTTCCGACCCACTCTATTTTCTCTCTCCTTGTGTCTTACTAGAGGCGGAAATTAGTTTGGTCAAATCGATTCGGTTTCTGCCATTATTTTTATCATAAACTGGCTGTCCATCCAAATGGAAGGAGATATAAGAGAAAAGTTGACATCCTTCTAAGCTACAAGGGGGAGTAGAAAAGAAAAAAGTTTATAGGTTCAAAGGTTTTGTGAACCATTTTTTAAACTTTAAAATGCGTCAATTTGAATAACTTGTCTCAGCAAGTCATCTGAGAGTGGGTCATGTTTACACGCCTATATAGCGGGGTGTTTGGATTTGGTAAGTTTGGAAATTGGATATAATTTTTGTTCGAAATTTAATGTTTTATGCTTGTGTAAGATTTTGGCATGTCTAGTCTTCACTCTTATGTATTAATTTTGTCTTTGTGCCCTTCTTAACATTTGCTCGTTTACTTCGCGCTCTATCTCTTATCTTACTAGTTGTTATCATTTGGATCTTACTAATACCTGTTGTTGTAGCATTTTCTTTGCATTTTTCCTTTTTTTTCCATGGGCCTCTCTATCACTTTCTTTTCTTCATGACGTCAATTTTGGATGTAGAGTATCTACCCAAAGTGTAAGAGCTTCTGCATAGGATTTTTTACTGAAATAACCAGCCTATACACAATATCTAAGAGGAAAGATCATTTGTAGAAAATACCTCATTACTTCTGCATAGGATTTTTTACTAAATAACCAGCCTATACACAATATCTAAGAGGAAATATCATTTGTAGAAAATACCTCATTACTACTAATAGGTCATTGGAAACAAAAAATCCATGTTTTACCAATATAGCTTTCCTAAAAATGTTTCTGCTAAATACTCATCATATCTTTATTGGGTATAATGGGATCAACTCATATAATTATGTTCTATCTAGGCCTTTAGGGGAATAAGATTGAAACATAAATTTACTTATGCTGGGTAAATTATTGTGTGGTTGGTCATGAAAACTGGCATAGTTCTTTGTTGTTGATGTTTTTCTAAAGGAGAGCACAGAGAGAACGTTGAAGTCATGAATTATACGGGAATTATGATGGAGCAGGGCAATTAAAAACCTATCTAGAAGTCCCCCATGGGTTAGCTATTTTATGCCTTTCAGCTTATTCAGTGTTAAGGCCTTTCGATTGAGATTGCCATGGCGTCGAAAACACTTTTTAACTACTTGTTCGGTTTCTGAATATTTGCTTTAGGTTAATATCTTTATTTTTATTTTTATCTCAACCCTTTACTGCCTGCAATCGCACTTCCCCAGCTCAAAACCCTCTTCCTTTCAGAAGCAGAATGCATTATGATTTATGATATTTAGTTTCAGAGGCTTCACAATCATCACTCAACCACCATGCTAACCACTGACATTTCATCTTCACCTTCACGTAACAACGAACACAAATAGCCTTACAGAAATCACTCTGGTCAAATCTGGCATTGGCGTGGCCCAATTTCACCATCCATGGCTGAAGGAGGGACTGGAGGTGAGAGAGGGGAAGGGGAGACTGAAATACGGATTTCTACTTAATTGATGGCAGAGATCACAGGGGGAATGTGACAGAGAAAGTGTCGTGTGGTTAGGGGAGGGTAGAATGCAACCAGAACTCAGGGGAGAGAATGATGTTAAATTCTTCTTTGAGGTTAAAAGCAAGAATAACTGAACTCCTTTTTCTTTTGAGGTAATGGAATGTGTTAGATTCTAATTGATTCCTCCAGCTGAACAGTTTCCATTCCATTCCGTTTCTATTTTCTCTTCCAAACCAAATGGCTTTTAGTAGACTAGCCAATCTTTGCTTTCCCTTGATGATTACCTTTGTCCAATGATGCAGTATTAGAAGGAAAAGAACAAATGTCCTTTCACAAAGTAATCTGTATCTGTGATTGACATAGAAGACTAGACTGACTGCCTTGAACCCCTACTTACCTTTATGCTTTAGGTATTGTTCCCTGTAAGACCAACCAAAACAATGAACCTATGCTGAGATTTGAGCCAGTAGAGAGTTTGATCTTCCTTTTGGGACCCTCCCAGACAGGAAAATGCAAAAAATAATATTTGTTGCTGATGATATGCACTTTGTTATCCCAGTGTAGCAATCGTTTCCAAATGATAAATCATAAAAAAATATTTTTGCGAGCTAACATTATTCTAACAAGGCTGCTCAACTGCGAAAAAGTAGCTTTCTTGAGTTACAAGTGTTATTATTTCTAGCTAATTTTTGTCCTTCTTGTTGCTTGGATGTGTTGCTATATCCAGGTATCAAAGGTTTTAATACATATTAAACCTCATTGGGCTCTGTGCAAGAGGGTTTTCTCTCTCTTTTTTCTTTTTCCCCCCCTCAAAGCAAAAATAACCTACTGGAAATTTCTTCTTCTAGTAGAACCTGTAAAGCAATCTTTCTAGCTTTAAAACTCTCATAGAAGGAGCCAAATGCTTTTAAGCTATTTTAAGGTTATTTCTACAGAAAAATTATTGAATGGAAGTACTCTTGCGTGCATCTTGATTAAACATACTGTGGATATCTCCTAATGGCTAATGCACACAAAATTATCTTAATCTAATTTTGTTGGTCAAGCTATTAGATTGTAGTATTGTAAAGATATACTTTGTAATATTGATACTATATAGAAATAAATCACAAGCAAAATTTTAACCATACATGGTCTTCTCATAGTAATTTCAGCTGTCGGTTTTTCTAGAATAATCCAAACTATGGGGAGATCTTCCAAAATAATCACAACTGATGGAAAACTTGTTTAACTGGGTATTATCTGTTTTATTTTTCAATCTTTTCCCTTTCCTTCCCCTATGGCCTTACCTAGCAAACCAGAGCTTGACACATCATCAGTCGACCTTTAACTCAGTTTTGTAGGTGTCTGGATCATTTTGAGAAGGCACCTCTCGTAGTTGGTAATTGTAATGGAATAACCCATGGTAATGATTTTTATGAGAAGACCAGCCATATTTGTGATTATTCCCGTGACTTTTTCCTATTAGGCTATTATATTTCAGAAGATTTAGAACCTCTGCCAGAAAAAAGAAGAATATTCTCTGATCACTTCTCTGTATTGATTGTTATAGGAAAGAAAGAGAATGGAGTGTATATATATATGTATATATATGTATATATATATATATATATATATATATATATATGTATATATATATATATATATATATATATATATATATATATATATATAAGTTATACAAAAGACGGTGCAGTACTCATATTGTTTTAAAATAATTCCAAAATAGTGTTTTTGTTCTTTCTTTACAGTGGACATATTAAAGAGCTTCACAGTGTCTGGCTTTAGAATATTCTGTTGGATGCTAGCATCTCCTGCGACATTGATCCCATAGCTAGCAGCAAGAGCTTTCACCTCATCTATCTCGCATTCTGCAGCCCAAATTTGCAAGCTGCCCCTGCCACATCACATACATATTCTTTGAGAACTAAGACAACACCGTTTTTTTTCGCATCCCCTTCAAACGGTGCATCGATTTTTCCCTTAAGTCATTTACTGGAGTAAGCCTCCATGTAACCGCACCATTATTTGATGGAAAAATGTGTTGCTTTAACTAGTTCTCTAGTCTATACTCCCACATCAAGCTAACCATGTTAATTATAGGAGCTCATAACATCCTTCTCATATCGAAAACCGAAACAATCCTCCCATATTCACCATGCTATCAAATCATCATTTGTAGCAGCAAAACCCTCACTGCCTTCAGTTTTGCAACAATTTTAGCACCAAATAACAAAAGACTCCCGCTTTTTGATCTCAAGAGTCCTAATGGTGAGATATACCACGAGTCCACGATTTCCATATGCATTTACATCCAAGCAGGCCATGCTTGATTGAGATAATTATCCGCATCTTTACTTGACTCTGTTTGATTATTTTTTCATCGAAATAGAGTTGCTAACTTTGTCTACCCTTTTGTCCAAAAAAAAAACTTCGTCTACCCTCATCAGCAACATCTTTGTATTTCTATCGGATTGCTGTATTGGGCATGTTTCTACTGTCACAGTCATGCACTTTGAAGCATAAAGCATAATGCTTGGGCAGTGTTTGGTATATAATAGTATGCCGTTTTCTTTCCTCACTTGGCTCTGAGGGTCTGACTTATGTCTATAGTATTCCTTCTCTTTCATATAATACATTCATCGTTCTTGTCAATATAATGTCATTAGTTTCATCTTAAAAGTCTATCATGCTTCTTTTATATTTCTCATCATGTTTAATAATACTCCCTCCGTTTCACAATAATTTACCCACTTTCTTTTTCAGTACGTTTCACATAAATTTACTCACTTTCTTTTCTATTTTGGGACAGGAGGCCCAGCATAACTTTTTACCATATTAATCACATCTCCTACTTTATAATTGTTTCTCTCTTCTTAATTCCACCTTTTTCATTTCTCCCTCCAACTTCTCCCTTGTTTTTTTGGTTCTTGTCAAAAGAGATGTGAGTAAATTTTTAAGAAACATAGGGAGTATGTATCAAGTGTAGTCAACAACTGAAATTTTATTTCGTAAACAGTGCATGCCTTTGTAAGTTGTAAATGAAACGGAGGAAATAGTGAAGATTTGAGATTATCTAATATTTGAATTTTAATCTTTATAACTGGCATATGAGTCTGAATATATTGATACTTACGGTGATTTGGCAAGCTGCTACAAACATCTATATATGAGGCTCTGTGTTTATAATTTATTTTCAAATCAAACTTTTACCTTACACTTATATTATATTGATGCTTTACTAACCAATTTGATTTGAATGGTCGGGATTTTCAAAGTCTTCTACATTTAAACATCTTGTGTAAGATTATGTTAAAATTAATTAATATGGTGTGTAGGATTTTTTTTATTATTATTATCATTATTGTTTTGATTAGACGTGTAGATTCTTACTCCAATATTGGAAAAGCTTTTGCAGGGTGGGATGCGAGTTTACATCTGTGATCATGAGACAGCACCCCCAGGTCGTCTTTCGAAATTTTAAAATTAGCGTAGTGTCATAACTTGCAAGAGGTTGACATACATATTCTCAGTTAGTTTATCATAAATTGTATAAGTTTGTTTCTGGATATTATTATTGGTTTTGAAATGCATTGTTTTAGAGTAATTTCCTATTTTGCTGCTATCAGTTGGTATCTCCCATTTGGTTATCTTATTGCTGATCATTTCAATGGCTAAATGACATCAAGTTGGCTTCTCAAGTAATATGTGAGGTCCTAGGATTTTTGCTTGAATGGCCATGTGATTCTTCAGTACCCTCATCTTGAATCCCATCCCTGTAACCTACTAGATTCTTGTAAATTCCATGGTCAAGAAGTTGTAAGCTAATATATGTATCTGCAAAGTTTCTTTCTAGGAGATTGGGCTCAGTCATGAAGTTTTAACTTTCAAAGGACGTCCTGCTTTTTGTAATATTTCTTATTTGGGGTTTTGCATTTCTGCCACGTCTATTCTTGATGCGTTTTGTTTCAGTTATGCTGTTTTGTGCTTCTTTCTGCCTTTATGGTGTTTTTCTATGGTGTTTTCTAAAATAGATCCTGTGAATTATAAATGTGAGTGGCACACCTGTATTTAATTAAGCTCTACAAAGAAACTCCTGGTCTTTTCTCTGATTTACTTGTTTCTATTTTCTCATCAGCAAGGTCTTAAAGCAAATCATATATATATTTGGATTCTTACCTAGAATCCATGAGGCTGAAAGGCCCTCTGTACACCTGAGTTTTGTTGATCTGTGATTTTTTATTTTTCATAACTGATTTTTCACTGGAGTTTATCTTATGCCGTTACTGGATGCATCATTGAAAACTGATCCTTACTGATTAAAAATTCACTAATCAAAACTGATTTTTGCTTTTTGAACTCATTTTACGGAAACTTATGTTATAAGTTGAATAGAAGAGGGCCAAAGTCTGGAGCAGTAAGTGGTTATCAAGAGTGCACCACATTGATCATATATTGGAACATGCTTATGTAGCTCATTCTAATCTAGACTTACACATGGTATAGTTATTCACCTCTGAATTTTACATATTTTTATGTTATTGGGGTTGGATTAAGGTTGAATGCTGATCTCTTCAACAATCTATTGTACACTCCTCAATTACAGTTGTTTCCCCCTTTTAAAAGTGTTTATTCTGGCCATATTGAAAATAAAAAGAAAAATATAAAATCTTCCTTTTTGGTGCCAGATAGTGGCAGCTTTATACTTTGCAGACATCTGAGCTCTTTTAGTATACAAACATTTATAAAGGAAAAAAATTGTCCTGGAATTTGATGTCCGGGGTAACCTATCTCACTCTAATAAATCAGCTACTGGCTGTGTGGTATAGTGAATGCTTTGATTATCATGTGTATTGGATATTACCATTCTGATGATGCCGAGGTCTTAATAAACTCTTAGTGAGGATTTCACAGATTCGTATTATATAATGAGCTAATAAATCTCGTTTTTGCCATTGGACTTCCCAATAGCAAAGCATGAATGCTGTTGAGGTCTTTATACTTTTTTTTTATGTAAATCATGACACCTACATAGTGTAACCAAACTAATGTGTTTTGACTATTAAATAAATATATGGATCATTGATTTAAAAAGCAAGACCTGGAGTTGGTTTATTTGAGAACTGGATTCAAATGCACTCAATGCGTGCTTCAAGTTATTAAAAATTGTACAATAATTGTAGTATATTAAATTAAATTTTGAAACATGAAAAAAAAGAAAGGGCATTATAGATAATTTAGGTGGACACCAAACTCCCCAATAGTTGGCTTATATAACAGAGATTAGAAATATCAAAAATATTAAAAGCACAAAATTATATTTTATTCTAAGTGGTCAAAACTAACTTGGCCACCAACAATGCCTTCACTCTGCTTTCATCTCTCTTCTTCCTCCTTTTGCCCCTGCCCTGTCTGAATCTAGCAATTGCCGACGTATCTGTCACTTAATTAACCAGACCCACTAGGTTTTCAAACTACTTTCAGGCTCAACTTGGAGGCATATGAGCAGTTTAATTCAGAAAAGATTTGATGCTTGGGAGTAGGGTTAGCGACATACTTTCTTCGTTATTTTAGATCTGCCATTTTTCATTTTTCCACCATTCACTCTCGTATTTCATCTTGTATTATTTATATGTAAGGAAATAACATAGTTATGTGGGATATTTTTGGATTCGTCTCAATATATAGATACAAAATATCAACTTTCTATAATTCGTACTTATACTTAATTAAAGATATTAATGCTCAAGTTGTGTGTTGGCATACGTGCAAAGGAAGATGGTAGACATAAAATAATAGGTAGATAATTAGGTATTGAGGGGGATCTGAGGGGTTGTGCTGTCAATATACCCATTGGGTTTTTTTTTTTTTTTTTTTGGGGGGGGGGGTTAAGGCTACTTCTTCAGGGCTTGCTCTTCTTGACATTGTACTTGAAATCATGCTAAGTACTCATTTAACTGCTTCTAAAAGCATAATATATGCAGCATGCAGACCTGCTAATCGTCCCTCATGATAATTGAAAGGCAACTGACCAGTGAATTTTGTTTATGCAGAGAACCAAGTAATAAAGACGGATCAGATGAACATATTGATCAGATCCCTTACTTTAAAGAAGCAACAGAGTGATGTGGCTGATAGCTCAAGAAAGAGGTGTTCCATCTCCAGCACTTTGAATGCACTTAACCTCTAGCTTAGTAAATTTCTTTTATATCTGTTTTGGTGGTATTTTCAAGTTAGGTTCTGATGAAATAACATGCCAAGATTTTTCTTTTGATTAATATACCCTCAGCATCTTTCGATGTATCTGTTCATAGCTCTAGGTCTCATCTTTTTTTTTTTTTTTTTTTTTTTTTTTTTTTTTTTTTGTGTGTACAGATCTGTTCTTTTGTGGAAGTATGATGGAATTACATTGCTATCTTGTATATGCAGAGCATCTGACAGAGCTGCTGATGCAAGGACTCCAGCTAAGAGAGCAATGACTAACAGCCAGAACAATGCTCGACAGGGTAAGTGTTTTTAGTGTGATTGCAGAACATGCGAAGTGAATATGTTTACATGGTAAATAACTTTAAAAATGTGAATGAGTTTTATAATCTCTCGCTTATTTTTGTTACATTCAGTTCTTTTTGGAGCAGACTTGAGTATTTGACTGTTGAAGTTTCTAGATGTGGTCTATTTTTTTTGCTGGCAACTTGCATATTCTACTAATTGGTCTTTTATACTTGCTGTATTAATTACTGTAGAGGTAGAGCACAAGCAATGAAATTTTGTCAAAATTTCAGCTGCACATTACTAGATGTGGTCTATTTCGTGCTGGGGACGAATATGCTATGTTTTGCATCCCTTGACGGCCTAGTACTTGTTTAATAGCTAGAGGCTCTATCATGTGTACAGTTAAATATACTAGTACTGTTGGGGATAGATGTTTATGATTGAGACGCACCTTCATTGTGTTTATGGGGCGTTGGGCCCACCGGCTCCAGGATCAGCTCTAATTCATTCCTTAATCAGCTGGTGGCTGTGGAGGGGGAGCTATGGGGGGATCTAGATAAGGATAAGGTATAGGATTAAATTTCAGATTTTTTTATTAAAACCTATCCGAAGTAATGATCGAACATCGATTCCTGTCGACCTCCATCCTCTTACTTCATGGCTCAGATTCCAGTGTGTCCACATGTCAGGTTCCTGCTATAATGCTGTGTAATCTGACCATGGAGTGTCAAGACTCTATGACCACCTTCATCCCTATAATAAGCATGCCGATAAAATTTAACAACCTGCATAGTCTATCAAGACAAAAGCAATGCTACAATCAGAGTACGTACTGCCCTGGTCAATATCTCATGCTTATGGCTTGACACTGACCTTGTAAATAGGCTTCCTGGTACTCTGAATCCTAAAGCGCTAGTTGCAATTCTGACTATAGAGTGCTCTCTCAAGTGTAGCAGTTGCATTCACATGAGCTTTCACCTGCATAATCTCATGCATCTATGGGCATAATTACGGAGTCGTGTTGCTGTCATGTACTTGTAAGGTTAGCTAGGTTTGGATCAGTGTCATGGTGTTGGTTTGGATTCTCACGCTCCCTTTTAATTGTGCTACATGTTCCTAGAAAGCTAGCTATCTTCCATTTGGTTCATAAGAGACTGTCCTGTGAATGCTTTCCTCATGCTCATGGGTCCCTTAAGTGCATCCCTTAGCCAACACTATCACACAATTTGCCCTACCCCCAACTAATTGTTTGCCAATGTGCAATGTGTGGAGGAAGGGGGCTTCTTCCTAAAAGCAACACCTTGAAACCCAAATTTCGTTCCCGAGCCTGTTCCAGAGGGAGCTGCTAATTGTGTGATGACTTTGATCTCATTTAAGCTCATACCTCACCTTTATTGTATAGACATTATTTATAACTGATTTGAAAACATTACTTGTTGCCCTTATTTCTAAGCTAACCTTTTGGAAATGAAAAATCTTCCTAGAACATATACTCACGAACATAATGAAACAATTATTTAAATTTTGTCAACTTTATATCATCCACAACGATTTTCACAAGTACAATTAGAAGATTTAAAACACCTTTCTTTTTACTAGGACACGAATAAACTTGAACTTTATTTCTATTGTAAAAGGATACTTTTGATTCATCTTGTTCCCTCACCTGAAATCTGCACCTCTTTACTGGATTGATGGAAAGAACGAGAAGGCCAATGTCGTGGCAAAATTCTCTCATTTGGAGGGGATATTAATGGTCATCATTACTATGGTCCACAAGGATGGAGATTGGAGGTAATCTTTCATCATCATTGAGTATGCATGCAAAGCTTGCATAAGACAATGATGTAAACATCCTTCTTGCTGGTGTAGCAAATAGGAAGAGAATTGGACAAAGGCACTTGAACATGAAATTATTGATCTTATAATAGTGTGATGGATAAGTAGAACTTCTAACTGGTCTTTGGGACTTCAGATTAGGCCACTTTCATCTCCTGAAGCAAAGTAGATTGTGCCAATATTTTGGCTATTAAACTACTAATCAATAGAATAGATAAATTTGAAATGTGGAAGTGGGTTAACTGGAGGAAAAAGAAATCAATCACTTGATCTTCTTCTGCTTCACTTTAACCTTCTAATGTGGTTTAGTAAATGAGACTTTCATAATTTCTTAAGGAGGTATTATGAGGGCCTCTGCAAGCAGTAAATTCTTATGTGAGACCTTAGGGTGCTTACTAAAATGTAGTGGTGCAAGAAACTTACAATCTCATTGCTTCGAGACATCACAATGAATCTTCAGCTCTAGCTATCTATGCAGCATGATTAGCTAAAAAGAACCATTTTCTCAGGCTTACTTAAAAGTTCACAAGGAAGTCTACTAACATGACAGTCTATGTTATTTCGACTCTGTAATGTATCTCAAGTACCCCTGTCAAATTCTTATCAGTCCAAGATGGGTATATAATACTTTTCTTTGCACTTGAAGTTTACCTTCGGCACCTCAGTTATCTTGTTCCACATACTTGTAGAGAAAATCTATAACAATAGCGGGAAAGAGAATAACAAAACATACAATATATGTTCAAAAGTGGCATGGGATAAATTTGTAAGGTGACGAGGCAAGCAAGTTAATCTAAAATTATGATTGTAGTACTGTGAAAAGACATGCAAGTCTTTTAAATTTAGGTATATGTTTCATGAATGCCGTATTGTTGTACGAGTGTCAAAAACTTTGAACCTTGGTGTATCTGACACTTGGATATGTACCCTTAATGGACATTGGTGATTCTCGCCCAAACCATAATAAATGCTGGCTAGGACTGGTTCAATTGGTGCTCTGGCAGGGTCAATTGGATCTGATTCAAATGCTTCGGCCTCCGACCTAACTTCTTAGAAATTCCCTTTCAAGTGGCCTTGAAACATCTTTCTCATTCAGGAAAATATCCTAACACATGGTGTAGCAAAGTCGACTTATCATCTGTTTCTAATGCCCGTGCTACTGAGACTTTGGTATGGGTGTTGAATACAAGTGGTTCATGTATATAGCGTATCCAGTTTGCCATGACTTAAAATTCAAGTTATGGGTTGCTGTCATAATTTGGATTGCTGTCAAAGTAACTATTAATTTTGTAGGGAAAAATAAAATGTAAAAACATGAAACAAACTTATTAGGAGAAAGTAGGGACCAAAGCCCAATAAAAACAAGTTGTTCTGGTGATCTTTGCAGTGCCTTTGAATATAAGCGTAGATGCACTCTAACCTAGGAATCAGTTCCTTATAATTGAGCTGCCTAGGTCAATGAAGGGAAATCACCTTTTTGTTGTGTGAAGACCCATCTTTGTTTGTTACTCATAGTAGTATAAAGTGTCTAAATGTGAGGTTTGTCAAGTGCAGACTTCTGTCCATATCCATCTTGAATTTGTTTTCACGAGTGCGGTAGCATTAGTGGCAAGTCAACAGAGCATATTGTTATTGACTTATTGGCATGGGATAAATTTGTAAGGTGACGAGGCAAACAAGTTAATCTAAAATGTGTATGATTGTAGTACTGTGAAAAGACATGCAAGTCTTTTAAATTTAGGTATATGTTTCATGAATGCCGTATTGTTGTACGAGTGTCAAAAACTTTGAGCCTTGGTGTATCTGACACTTGGATATGTACCCTTAATGGACATTGGTATTATCATCTGTTTCTAATGCCCGTGCTACTGAGACTTTGGTATGGGTGTTGAATACAAGTGGTTCATGTATATAGCGTATCCAGTTTGCCATGACTTAAAATTCAAGTTATGGGTTGCTGTCATAATTTGGATTGCTGTCAAAGTAACTATTAATTTTGTAGGGAAAAATAAAATGTAAAAACATGAAACAAACTTATTAGGAGAAAGTAGGGACCAAAGCCCAATAAAAACAAGTTGTTCTGGTGATCTTTGCAGTGCCTTTGAATATAAGCGTAGATGCACTCTAACCTAGGAATCAGTTCCTTATAATTGAGCTGCCTAGGTCAATGAAGGGAAATCACCTTTTTGTTGTGTGAAGACCCATTTTTGTTTGTTACTCATAGTAGTATAAAGTGTCTAAATGTGAGGTTTGTCAAGTGCAGACTTCTGTCCATATCCATCTTGAATTTGTTTTCACGAGTGCGGTAGCATTAGTGGCAAGTCAACAGAGCATATTGTTATTGACTTATTGGCACTCATTTGACCATCTGCATTATAATTTCAAAATTTTCCCAAGTGTAGGCATTTATTGTTATAAACCACATATCTTATGATTCATTTTATGCTCGTAATTGAGTGCTCTGAGTTCAGCATTCTGCTATGATTGAAAAGGAAGATGCAGGTAATAATGATTGATTTCTGGAAGAGCAACAGTAACTGAAGATAGGTGCAAGCTTTCGAGAGGCTTGTACTCCCAAACAAGTATATAAAAAAGAAAAAGTCTGAATGATATTCATGATGATTTTCTCTTTATCTACTCTATATTTTATAGCCTCTCTGATTCTCTTTCCATAACATCTCTTCTCTAACTATATTTTTTCCTAATCCTAAAAACTAATAGTACATTACCTACACTATCCCTTTCCTATAGACCAGTTCATTGCATTATTGGCCACCCAAACTTCCAACTTATTTCCCTCAAAAAGAAAAAAAAAACTTCCAACTTATCCTGAAGATGGATAGTAGTTAACATTGAATTTATGGCCTCAGCAAGATGGGTAGTAGTTAACATTGAATTTATGTCTTCCGCAAGTCTACTGTTTCTACAGGCGTTCAAGCTCCTCATTGCTGTTTGTCATGGACTTTGTCAAGGGAGAAGAATGCATCAACTGGTCATGAAAAGGTTATCAACTTTTAGGTGGAATAGTTGCTTTTTGGTCGATGTGGTAACTGTGCATGTTTGAAAGAGAATTTGGTGGGAAATCTTGGATGAGCATAGAAAACTTAGAATGTTTGGCTTTATGATTTGAAGTGTGGGCCACGGGCTTTGGGAGTTGTGACTTGGGCCCTCTGGACACTTGAGGTGGGTTATGCTATAGGGATGGGTGAGGTAATATAAAATTGTCCCTCTTGACTCATAAGCTTGATGAAACAAAAGGAAATAGGGCTAAGAATCGTATTGTATTAAATAAATAAGAGAAATCTTATATACAGTTCTAGACTTTTGAGAGGTCCAGATCTTTCCCAACTAAGATAATTTTCCCAATACTTTTCTGAATGATTTCCCAGTCAGTACATTCCTCTATTTATTTAGTACTGTCTCTGTTTTACCATACTTGCTTTCTCTAAATCTAGCAGACTCTTGTGAGGTGTCAGCAGAATATTCTTCTTCTGAGCAGCCTAACCACCTGACCCAGTACTATTGCGAGCTGGCTCAGTACTATTGTCGACATGTACCTCTGTGCCCTTGCCACCAGCTTGGGATTTCTTCTTCTTTCTTCTTGTGTACGTGTATAGGATGGGAGGACTAGGAGAGGTCTTAGAAGGCTCTCTTATATTCCACTGCGGCACTGCCTCTGCCACGCGCAACTAATACAAGGAACAAGTGATCTCTGATCATGACCGCTGCAAGATCAGCCCCTTTAAATCTTCCCACTGTCGAATCCGACAACACTAGTGCTCCTATTCATGCCAGAGTTGAGCATCACCTTCCAAGCCGACCACTGATGCCTCTAATTTTTTACGCTTGATTGAACCATTGAGAGGAGAAAATAGCGCTGCTCTAGAAGGATCCACCCATTAGGACCTCTCATCGAAGAGTGGCATATCTAACTCATGTAATTGCCAATTGGAGGTTTCACCACCATTCGGGCCAACCGCAAAGTTGCCGGACCAGCATCAGATTTCCTCCTCACGGGAATTGCCCCACAGTGTGGATTGAAGGTCCACCACCGTTTGGTTGAAGGCTGCCCTCACTAGCACACCAAGGCCACTCACCAATCAGACCTCTGTGATTACCTTGTCGAACCCCGATCACACTTGCTTGATCAATTCTGGACTCGTCTCAATCTGATTTTGGTAAATGCAAATTTCCACCTATTTGAGCAACAAACAGACCACCAGACTCATTCATCACCAAGTTCCTTATTGTTTGAGTGTTGGTGATTTGGATCTTGTCAGCGCTTTGTATTTCTGATCTTATAAAATCTATTCTTTGTTTGATATAAGAAAAGACTTTCTAATTATTTTGTCCATTTGGTCAATGTTCCTCTTTCGTATCTCCTCTAGTCTATATTCAAACGTCAATCGTAAATCCAGAATTGCAGCAAACTCCTAGCATATGAAAGAAGATGCAGATACTTGATTGACACCTTGAAAACAACGGTAATTGAAGATAGGTGCAAGCTTCTGAGAGGCTTGTTCTCTCCCAAAATACAAAAGGAATTCGAAACAATATCTGAATAATATTCATGATGGTTTCTCTTTCTCTAATCTCCTTTATAATAGCCTCTCTGATTTTCTTCTCCTACCCTTTCCTTTTCAACTCCCTTCCCTCCTCTTTAAGCTCATCCTAACCAATTAATAACTCAATATCTACATTACCCTTACCCATTAGCCAGTTCATTGTATTATACCTTTTGCTATGAAGTGTCACAGTTTGGCAGAATTAGAACGAAGAATATTGGTTTCTTGATAAGAAAAAGTAACTTAACATAGGTAAACGCTTTTAAGAGGATCATTCTTTTTTAAACTGTGAAAGGAAATTAGAGGAAAGTCTCAATAATATTCATGGTGATTTCTTTTTTTCTCTACTCTCCTTTACCTCTCCTCTAACTAGCTCTCTTCCCTTTCTAGCTAATTCGAACTAACTAATAACACAATACCTAGACTATATCTCCTTATTAGGCCAGTTCATTGCATATCAAACACATGTAATTTCGTTGCCTCATAAGAATCAACAATACAAAGTATGTTTTGTTTGCTGCTATTAAATGCCTAGGGGTGTTAATCGTTCTCGACTCGGGAGCTTAAGGAGTCGATTTGAACAAGCCCCAACTTAGCTCGATAATTTCTTGAGCTGCTCGATAATGTTTATATATATATATATATATATATATATATATACATATATATATATATATATATATATATATATATATATACATATATAATTATATTATTTTACATTTTCAAGCTCTATCTTTGTTTTATTATCACAATAGAGTTATTAAAAATTAAGCATAATTTGGTAACTTAGCAAGTTAGAGTACTGGAATGAAACTAATAAGATGGACAACACACAAACTACATATCTTCAATTTTAGTTTTAGTTCTTTCCTCGACCCTTTTTGTTCTCTTTATCCTTATGAGAGCTTCAGTGATCTACTTGCGAGCTATTCGAACTAAACGCGGTCAAAGCATGGTCAATGCTCGACCTAAATTGACTTGACTTGGTCAAAGTTCGACTCAAAATGTTTTTGAGTCAAGTTGAGCATTACCTAATTCGCCCACGACTCTCTCGATTAGCGCTACTGGCAGTCGAAATAAGCATATTCCTTTTGAGACTCACTAGTTGAAAAGCTTTCGCATTTGGAGTATCCTGTGCACTGAAAAATTGATATCTCCACAAGTGAAATCAAGTAGGGTAATAAACTTTTTACCTTTAATTTTTAAGTTTCCGGAACTACATTGAGGCAAGTTGTATGTTGGGATCAGGCTTGCAGCCTTATCTGTTTCATACTAGAACTATTAAGCTTCTCCAGGCATCTTAGCAATTTGGCCAATTGGTAATGCTTCTTAGCAAGTTGGGAGGAAAGTAGGGAGGGGGCATCAATGGGGATACAGAGGCCCAAGTTCGGACTCCTATTCCAAAAAAAAGGCCTCTTTTTGAGATGAGATTCTATCTATGTTTCATTTCATTTGAACCGAGTTTTAATTAGTGGTATTGATCTCATTTTCGAGTGATCCATGGTCTAGGTTATATATAGGTTTGAGTTTCCTTTGTTAACCTAGTCATATGACGTATTGACTTGTGAATATATCCTACCACCATATTCATAATCTTTTTATCTATCTTTGTCGACCTCGCTTAGTGAATGGCAGACCGAAGGAAAAGAGAAAACTAAGGAGATGAGTTCAATTGTGTCTCCGTTGTGTGTTTACAATTCAGTACCTGAATAGATTTTTTTCACTGAGTTATGCATTTTGGATGATTGTAAGGGTAAATTGGTTAAAACAATGTGATCTTAGCACCAACATTAGGCTTTGAGACCTGGAACTCTGATCTATTTATTTAAATTTCTTTACTTTTACTCCGTCCACATAAATTTTGTGTTTGCCTTTTGGGGTCAAAGTTAGAAATATTTGACCATAGATACTTAGTACTATGCTTCCTCCGTTCTTTTTCAATTGCAACGTTTCCCTAATGTGGATGTTTCATATTAATTGCAATGTTTCTTTATTTTGTGATTCTCTCTATTTTTCTCCTATCTTATGGGTCTCACTTTTTATCTATCTCTATATCTCTCCTCTCTACATGACTTTCTTAAATGTGTGTCAAGGGGTAATGTTGCAATAATAATAGAATGGAGGAATTAATAAGTATAAGTTTACTCTTAAAAACAATATTATAAATATCATAACATCGTTATGTGAAATCTTATTAGATTTATCTTAATGGGTATTTTCTAAAAACTAAATTAAAAAAAGAAAAGAGAAAGGCTTTCGAAGAATCAACTTTTTATATATTTTTATTAATACAAGATGAAAGATTAATTTTCAAAGATATGCATTAGTGACCATGAATATAGTATACTTGAAATATTATTGTAGATGGAGAGAGTATCTATTATTATCCATTTTGAAGATTTACCTTGGCATGCAGTACTGCAAGTCTGCAATCGTCATATTGTTACAATGAAGCAGTTCTGATTTTCACCTACTCATTGCAGGTGGATCAAGTAGTCGTGCTGCTGATAGGAATTTTCAGGGTTTGACAGTGGAGAGGCTCCGGGCCCTTTTGAAGGAAAAAGGACTTTCACTGAAAGGGAAGAAGGCAAGTGCCAGTGTTTATTGCATAGTTGTTATGCCACGGTTCAGTAAATTCTCTGCCTTGCAATTGTCTCACTTGTCTGACTTGCAGTGGGACTTCAGTTGTCCTGTTTCTCCCTGTCTGATTTATTTTCTCTTTATTCCTTTACACTGAGAGATTTCCTCTAGAATATGGTACTTGTAGATGAAGGGTCATTTTTTTTTCTTTTCTTTTACTTCAATCATGTTTGTTAACCTTGGGCTTCTAACCAAGCAATCCCAGCCATTTCTGTTGTAAACATTGTTGTTGTCCTCTATCTGGCATCACGCACAGTGAGATTGTTTTTAGGATGGTGGCTGCTGAGAATATCTAACATTTTCCTGCTTCTACACGGTGTCTTTTTTTTGTAGGACGAGCTGATTGAACGGCTGCGGAATGCCAGTAAATGATTCAACACTTTGATTAGAGAGGGAAGTAGGAACTGCTTGTTAAAAAATCCAGACAGGCGCCAGGGGAGTTCATCAACAGTGCAACTTTGAATTAATGAAGTTGATCATATAGAAGGTTATAATATTGGTGTAGCAATATGTGCTCTTTTATACTTTTTGTTCTTTTGGTGCATATATCATGTATTATGGATGTGAGTCTTATATCACAGCTCTTTCTCATGAACTTTTGTGAAATATAAATTTCCGTGTTTTATTGGCCTTATTGACATATGCCTATGCTTCCAGGATTCTTCACTAAGAGAGTCCGCAACTGAATGTGACTTGAGGATTAATTTATACGAGTGTCTAAGTTTTGGAGCATATAGTTCCGAATTCAACATTGTTGTGTAGTACAAACATGAACTTCTGTGTTAGATGGTCATAAAAAAAGTGAACTTGACTGGTGTGGTGGTAAAAAAATTCATACCCTACCTTAAATCTTTTCAAGTTTTGGATAGAAATTACAAATTGACTAACAAAACTGACATATCTGGAGCAGGTAGCATTAACTAATGCATCACAAACCGAGCCAAAAATAGGAGTCACTTTTGGGGTTGCTTTAGCTGAATCAACATGACGGAGCTACTTGCCTTTTGAGCGAATATACCCTACAAAAATCAAACCATTTTATTGTCTGAAAACACCTCGTCATATAGTTTTCACTTTCCATTTTGTTACTCTTGATAGGTGACTCAACTCTGACTGTGACATGGTTTAACTGTCCTATAATGGAATTTGGCATTGATGAAACAAGCAGCTTACTACCACATGATGAGAACGGGATTTGCTGAATTAACCCTCATTGGTATCCCTCGCCTCATCGGAGTTTTCCACCGTGGCTGAAACCTGAATTAGGAAATTGTTCAGTTATCTGAAAATTGAACTATGAAGCAGCAGAATGAGAAAATATATCTCTTGAACTTAACATTGCTGACGTAGTACCTTCGGGTGCTTAACCAGCCAGAACTTTTTTTTATAACCCTCTTTACTTATTATTTTCATAAACTTCCCCTCTTATTTTTAGGGTAATGTGAAAGGGTGACATTGCCAGGTGGTGCTTCGGTCCCTCCGGACTTGCGGTAACTAGTGAAAATTTCTGGCCGCAGAATTTTCTGAAGACACGGCATGGAGTGGACTATACCAAATTTGATGAACGCTCATGAGACCCTGCAGCAGGAGAGTCCAATGGTGAAGCTGATACTAACTTTCAAGTTTCAACCTTTTTATTTTATTTTTGGATGTAGTGATACTAACTTATTGTCAGCTTATAGTTTATTTGTCCTTTCAAATTCCATAATTTGGGTTCCACTGTGACACTAGTTCGATAATTTGGCTTTTGTAGGCTGTACCGTTATACGTGACATGATCACAACAAGGCTAAATTTGCATAGTTGAAAAAGGGTAAGTGTGGAGCGTTAACTTTGTTTAGGGACATATGGAATGTGCTTTCAATTTTTTTTGTCTATCCCTCTCACGCATCGCAATCTCGCCCCACATAACCGTGACCTAAATAACAAATTCCACTTCACTAATGAGACTATAAAGAAAGGCGTCAGTTACTCACTCAAGATTAAAAAAAAAAACAAAGTCATCACTCTCTTTCCTAACTTTTTCAATATGCTCCACCATATTTCTCTGCCCTGCATCAATAACATTAAATTTCATATATGTTTTTTTGTTTATATATTGAGTATAAACAAGTAACAGTGTTGACAGTTAATTAGTGACTTTTGCTTTTTTCTTTTAATAAGTTATCATAATTAGTTACTAAAAGTCCTATGTTAAATTTTCATTATGTTTTAGTCTTGAAAAAAGTGTATATATATATATATATATATATATATATATATATATATATGAGAATAAATACTTTATAGAAATTTCGAAGAAGTGATTTTTACGCTATAACTCTAATGAACAAGTGATATAACTCTAATGAAAAAGTGATGTAATTCCAAAAAAAATATTAGAAAAAAAAATTTCGAAAAAATTAAACTTTTTTTAGGCTCGAAGTTTTTTCGGGGTATAACTCTAATGAACAAGTGTTGTAACTCTAATCCAATCGTGTGGTTGAGATTCATTCTCATTTCTCATGTTAAGAGACATTCTTATGTGATCCTGCCCCTATATATATATATATATATATATATATATATATATATATATATATATATATATATATATATATATATATATATATATATATATATATATATATATATATATATATATAGACTGTTTATTGGATAGGGTAGCCCAATGGTTAAAAGGTTAGAGTCAAATTTATAAGGCTTTTGTTGGACAAGGCTTTAATGGACATGGTCATTATTGGACAGAGCCATTATTCCAATAATTTTGAAAAATAATTGCATATATGGATTCCAATTCAATTATACTCACTTTTGTCTTTCTCTGTTCATTATTTTTCTTATCCGGTTGTCCACCCGCCCATTATCGACACGCCACCCACATTGACCCGACCTGCCAACGACCCCCTACGAAGTGACCCTTTATGAACCGACCTGCTATCGACCCGCACTAACCCCGACTCGACTGATGTGTCATTTTTATATATAGTTTTTAGGTGCATTTAGATTGCATTTTAAAGCATTTAGATTCATATTTAGGTTCATTATTGCATTATATTCTTAAGTTATGCTATTCTACTCCTATTCGTTATGTTTTCTTGTTTTTGATGAAATTCAGGCATTCAGAACGTATTTGGAGCATAATTAGCTAAGCTTGAGTATTAGGAGCATTTGGAAGGGAGATACATTGCATAAGGAACGTTTGAAGTATAATTAGTACGAGTTTGAGTAAAAAGAAAGCGGAAATCATTAGAAGAAATGTGAAAAAGGAGTCACGTCTACTCTTATGACCATAACTTTTAATGTGCTTTTGATAATTGAATAATTCCAGCAGATTTAGAAACTAGACTTAAAGAGCTTTCCAACAACAGGTGGCACGCCCCGAGGAGACTTCTAGTCAAGGAGTTATGCCTTTCGGAGGTTTGCACTGTTTCCGTTGGAATCTCTTTTCGTACGCGCGGATCACTTGTTCCCCCCATTTAATGATTATTTAAACTTTCCTTATCCTGTAACTTACTTTCATAGTCTTATTAGGTTACTTAATATTATTTAGAGGAGGAAAAAGGGGCTCTCCTACTCTCACTCTCACTCTCTCTTAAACATTATTTTATTCCTAGGTTCAGTTTAGTTTTTTTTTCTCTTTAACTTTGGAGTAAACCCTAGTTTCTCTTCATCTTCATTAATTCATGAGTTCTATTTATTTCTTTCATTGATCTCTTTCATTATGCTTTCCTTTGTAGATGTAGTTTTTATTCTTTATTTCATGATTGAGTAGTCTTGTTTTCTGGGGTTTGGGAATACATGTTTATATGTTATGAATCTTGTTATTAATGTTTTGATTAGTCAATGATATTTCGAATTGATTAGTGTTTTTGTTGTTAATCTTGCAACCTGATTAATTGTTTGATTAAATATTGCTAATAAGAGTTGGAATTAAAAGATCTACTTTTAGAGGGTTACCTGCAATTAGCAAATCTGATTATGTTAGCGACCGTACTGCATATGTTGATTTGAGAGCATTAAGACTTGACCGTAGGATTAACCTGTGCTCTAGATATTTGATTATTTGAGCTATTGATGATATTTTGATAGATTATAAGTATAAACATGGTGAACCATTGCCCTAGATCTTTTTAGTTTGATTTTCTTTATTTATTAGTTTAGAACCTTAATTCTTATATCTATGATCCTGTTTAGTTTTTCCATACATTAGAAGCTAGATTTGAAACGACCATCTCTCTGTGGATTCGACCCTACTTACCCTACTACATTGTTAGAAGGTTTTGCTAGAGATTATTTTTGACAGGTGTACGACAACCTATCAATTTTTGGTGCCGTTGCCGGGGAGATGGTATAGTTTTATTTAGTTTTTATTATTGATGAGACTAAGCTGTAAATATTTTTTCCCTTTTGTGAATAATTTTTTTGTATCATGGAGTCATGTTATTTATATAATGGGGATGATTCTTTTGATAGGCAACATAATAATTATTTTTGGGATTCTCATGTTTACAGTTTTGATACATTATATCAAAATCCTCTCAATTTTTGCATGAGTTCTCCTGATTTACCTCATATGTTTTGTGAACCCCATGTACATGTTAGTAATTCTAGATCAATTTTTTCTTTTCTTCAGTATAAGCATGAAGTATTTTGGAAGTACTATCATAGGCTTGGTGATTTTATTGGTCCTAATCATGGAATTGAACTGTGGGATATGTGCTTAGTGATTTATGAGGAGTTAAATGAAGAGACTAGGATGGTGCTAGAATCTATGTCTAATGGAGGATTTCTGTTCCAAGCACCTGATTATTGTTGGGATTTAATTGTGTGGTTGGCTAGGGATACTTACGAGTGGGAGATGTTTTCATATACTCTTTCACCCAAAACTTACATGACACCACCTCCCTATTGTTCTAATTGTCAGTCTACTTCTCATGATTTTTCTTCGTGTGATGTGACATTTGTAAATGATATTGACCCCTCTTCCCAATATGAATGTCAATCTGCTCAAAGTTCTAGCCCCAAACTGTTTATTTATGATGATGATGAGGGCTGGATAATAAATGAGAGCTATTGGGATGATGAAAAGATTGAGAGAAAGACCAATGTGATGGATGTTTTGCAGGAGGAAGAAACCATGGTTGAAATTTCCTCTTTGGAGGAAAATCAAGTTGAGGGTAAGGTGATTTATAAGTTTTTGTCAGTACCACCTACTGTTTATGAGTCTCATGTTTCATTTTCTCAAACACTTGACCTTATTCTTTCTTCTCCTATATTATTTCCTCCATCATTCCTTTTTTCGCTCCCTTTGAATGACTCTCATGATCATGTAACTAATCTACACTTAGTTTCTTTTCTTCCTTTTGAGTCATGTAAAAGTACTAACGATTTTTCTTCTTGTGAATATATTTTTTCCTTTGATTTTTCTTTTTGTAGTTTTAATAGTATTTTAGGACTAGTTTTTTTCATTTTTCCTTTTTACTCTTATATAACTTGCTCTAAGATGTTTGCAAGAACATATGATAAGCTTCTTAGAGCATTGAACTGTTATGAGTGGTCTACTAATCTTAAACAGTCATGCAAGACCTTAAACTTGTGCTTCTCGGGAGGCAACCCGAGTTTTGACTTTTTTTATATTTAGACTAGTTTCGACAATAAAATAAAATAAAGATGAAAAATGAAAAATGAAAAGACCAAAAATATTTTTTTTAATTGAATTCACTTGAATACAATATTTTTAGGTTAGTTATTTTATTTTTATTTCTCATTTTCTTATGTTAGTTACTTGATTTTCGTAATTTATTCTTTGTCTTTGGATTCACTTGAATTCGTTTTTTATTTGTTTTAGTCCACTAACGAGCTAACAAAATTTGTGAGTTGTGTCGTCATGGTTTGAAAACATATACAGGTTGAAGTTGCGCGTTTGGACAAATTAGGCGTAATCACAAACTTGTCGAGAACACACTGCCCACCCATCGCCCAATGGGTCTCACACGCTGCATGAACTGCAACTCTCTACCCAGCCCGCTAGTTGGTCAACGTTTACTGGCCTACACACTGCTCGCCAATGTAGCAAGCTGCCTTGCCCGCTGGGCGCCCAGCGCTCGCTGAGTACTGCTGGGTATTTATATAATAAATAAAAAAAAGAAAGAAAGAAAGATCGAAGAAGAAAGTGAGAGAATTTGCAGCGCTGCCGCACAACCTCTCCTTCACCAACGCGCACGGCCCGACAACCCACCACCCTCACCGCCATCGCACAACCGCCCCTTCTCCTCCTCTTCGCATCTGCTACTCCCCTCCTCTGTCCCTGCTTCGTGTCTGCCGCCAACCACCCTCATGGCATCCTCCGTCTTCTCGCACACCAGCCGCACTCCCCCATACTCCCCTCCTCTGTCTCTTTGTCGCATCTCCACGGCCAAGCCGAACCTTTTTCCCCTCTGATCTTTTCTTTCTTCTTATTTCTTCCTTCTTTCTCCCATTTCTTATATTTTTTTTCTGTTTCTTTTCTTTTTAACTTTTCTTTTGTTGTTACTTTTCTCCCAATGAACTTTTAGTTATTTTTTTTTATAAATTGTTGTTATAGGATTCTCTCAAGTAGGCACCAATTCAAATTGGTTCAAGTTCGCCTTCGTGAAGCATTACGACATGATTTTTGAGCATATTTGACTCTTCCCCCAAATGAATTGAGTAGTAAGCATCTTTTCTCACTTGTAGCTGTTGTTAATATTCATTTCAAATTGTTGCTTGGATTTTTGTTTTGATGCTATCTTGTTGAGAATCTTTTGCACATTGATTGAATTATTAGTTCATTGGATTGTTGGGCTTTGTGTGTGGTTTTAGTGGTTAATTGTGGCTTTGGATGGGAGATTTTGGTGTTGGATGATTGTTGGGGTTTGGTTTTTATTCTTTCTCTTATCTTGTTTATTGCGGTGAGGACACTGCAGATTTTAACTTGGGGGAGGAATATTCTATCCTTTATTGCTCTCTAGTGTAGGATTTATAGCTTTCGTAGGATGTTGCACGGTTTGTACCACTCACTAGGAGTGTGAGTTTACGTTTAACAAAAAAAATTGTACTGCTTTCTTAGTTGCATTTGCATATATATTTCATCTCATATTAGACTTCATTTCATTTTAGCTGCATCTATGGGACTATTGCTAAGACGTTTTTAGAACCTTGATGATATTTTACTACATTTACTAATCGTCACTCATCTTGTTCATGGTTCTTCATAGCACAATTGTTTCACAATTGATTGCTTGTGGTAAGATTGATTGATCTCTCTCTGGCTCGATTTAACGTTACTATGCAGACACCCTAACCTAAGTGAGCTTATGTGCCTATAAACTGACGTATATGTGTCAGTTCTGTTCTTTCATGTGCGATTAGTTCCTCAGTTGTCGCATTGATCTTGATTTTGACTTGGTACTCCTTGATATTTGATAGTCCATACATTTTGATATGATTGAGGCGTTTTATTTCATGACTTAGCTCTAGAGTTATTCTTGTTTTCATATTATCATTCCTCTAGCCCGCTGAGCCTTTTCTGACTATGTTTGATTGCTACCTACATTACAACCCTTGGCCTCATTTGATTCTTGTCCCAAGCCTAGCTTGGGGGAGCGAATATTAGTTTTGGTTCGGTTTGTATTGAATTAAGGTGCTCTATTTGTGGTTCAGTTGGATGGAAAAATATGTTTAGTGAGCTCGGAAATTGAAATGAAAGTTTGAATAAAAAACAACATGAAAAATAAATGTGTGAAAGATAAAAAATAAAAAAAGTAAAAATTGTGAATAAAGTGAAATAAAAAGGGTTATTATTGAATTTCTTGAATGGAAAAAGTGTTGGTTATATTTGGAGATTGTTGGTTGTTGTGTGGAGTTGTTGTGACCTTTCTTGGTCATGCTTTCGATTATATGATGCTACCCCTTCTCGATTTTTCCACCACAATTCCCAAATTATTTTCCATACCTTTAACCTCAATTTCATTACAACCCATAAAAGTCCTCTTGATAATTGTGTATTGTGTTGTTGAGTAAAAAGTGAGTCAAAAAGTCAAAATTAAAGAGTATATGCTTCATCTAAGTCGACTTGTTTTAGGTTGAGTGTCATCGTTTATCCTTTAAACACATGAGAGATTTGAGTGCACATAACTATAGTGAGGTCTGCTATGTTTGGTTAAGTCCAGCTTGGGGGAGATGGTTGGTGGTATGATTGTAGAGTCGATTGCGAGACATGACATGCTATGCAACTTTGTTTGAAATTGTTTAGATGCTTGGTTCGTGTAGTAATTATAGCTCTCGTGTTTTCAATTGAATGTTTAGTCCTATTTTAGTCCCATATTGTAGGTCGTCTTTCTTTTCCAATGTCTATGTTTTATTGCTTGGGGACAAGCAATGATTTAGCTTGGGGGAGTTTGATGTGTCATTTTTATATATAGTTTTTAGGTGCATTTATATTGCATTTTAGAGCATTTAGATTCATATTTAGGTTCATTATTGCATTATATTCTTAAGTTATGCTATTCTACTCCTATTCAGTATGTTTTCTTGTTCATTATGAATTTCAGGCATTGAGAACGTATTTGGAGCATAATTAGCTAAGATTGAGTATTAAGAGAATTTGTAAGGAAAATACATTGCATAAAAAAAGTTTGAAGTATAATTAGTACGAGTTTGAGCAAAAAGAAAGCGGAAATCATTAGAAGAAATGTGAAAAAGGAGTCACGTCTACTCTTATGACCGTACTTTTGATGTGCTTCTGATAATTGAATAATTTTAAAAGATTTGGAAACTAGACTTAAAGATCTTTCCAACGATAGGTGGCACGCCCCGAGGAGACTTCTAGTCAAGGAGTTATGCCTTTCGGAAGTTTGCACTGATTCTGCTGGATACTGTTTTCGTACGCGCGGATCACTAATGCCGCCTATTTAATGAATATTTCGACTTTCCTTATCTTGTAGTTTACTTTCATAGTCTTATTAGGTTACTTAGGGGGCGTTTGGTTAGGGGGTTACAAGAAAGGGAAAGGGAGAACATTGATTCCATTCCATTAAAAATTGTTTGGTTGGGGGGTTTTACTTTTCCCTTACCCCCCTCCATTATCCCAAATCCCTCTACTTTGATTCCCCACCTCCCCTCCACTTAGAAACAGGGGTAAGAGAAATCCCCTTTGATCACCCATCTCACTCCCACAAACACCCCAAACCGCAGCCAATTGCCAAAACCGCCTGAATTCACCCCACACCAAAAAACCACCCAACAACCACCGATACTTTTCACCAGAAAACCCAATATCCACTGAAACCCCCTGAGTCCGCCCTTGACCACCGAAAAATCACCCTACCAACGCAATCCCAGACCACCCGTGCGAAAAACCAGCCCATCCACCTACAAACAACACCAACCGACGATTGATCTTTGTGAATTCCACGACGACGACATAAGGGGGCCGATGAAAGAAGGGGCGGCGAAAGAAGGGAGAATAATAGAGAGAAAAGAAGCGGCAGAAGAGAGGAAGAACATCGGCGGCGAAAGAGGGGAAGGGGGGCGACGACGGTGGCTAAAAAAGGGGAGGGGGAGACGTCGACGGAAGAGGAGAGGGGGTGACGACGGCGGCGGAAGAGGGGAGAGGGAGGCCACAAGGATGTTTGATTCGAAAGAGAAATGGTGGTGGTGGTGGTGGTGGTGGAAGAGTGGTGGTATTAGGGTTTCCTTTGCCTATTTTAAAACAAACAATCTAGTAAATCTAAGAGTTTTGCTTTCTATTCTCCTTCTTTCCCTTTCTTGTACCCTTTCACCTTTGTGAACCAAACGCCCCCTTAAAATTATTTAGCGGAGGAAAAACTGGCTCTCCTACTCTCACTCTCTCTCTTAGACATTATTTTATTCCTAGGTTTAGTTTAGTTTTCTTCTTTTTTTTCTCTAACTTTGGAGTAAACCCTAGTTTCTCTTCATCTTCATTAATTCATGAGTTCGATTTATTTCTTTCATTAATCTCTTTCATTATGCTTTCCTTTGTAGATGTAGTTTTTATTCTTTATTAAATCATGATTGAGTAGTCTTGTTTTCTTGGGTTTGGGAGTCCATGTTTATATGTTATGAATCTTGATTGATGGTTTGATTAGTAATTAATATTTCTAATTCATTAGTGTTTTTGTTGTTAATCTTGCAACCTGATCAATTGTTTGATTAAATCTTGCTAATAAGAGTTAGAATTGAAAGATTGACTTCTAGAGGCTTACCTACTATTAGAAAATCTGATTATGTTAGCGACCGTACTGCATATGTTAATTTGAGAGCGTTAAGACCCGACCGTAGAATTAACATGTGCTCTAGATATTTCATTAATTGAGCTATTAATGATATTTTGATAGATTATAAGTATAAATATGGTGAACCATTGCCTAGATCTTTTTAGTTTGATTTTCTTTATTTATTCGTTTAGAACATTAATTCTTACATCTATGATCCTGTTTAGTTTTTCCAAACATTAGAAGCTAGATTTGAAACGAACATCTCTCTGTGGATTCGACCCTACTTACCGTACTACATTGTTAGAAGGTTTTGCTAGGAATTATTTTTTACAGGTGTACGACAGCCTATCACCGACCCCCCCCAATAACCAGGTCTATATATATATATATATATATTCCACCAAGATATTAGTCGTGATTCCAAGAATTGACTCATACATACCGATCTTATCCTAAAGATACTCGTGGAATCCTTACAGGCCATGGATATTGAGTCTGGGTTTGATCCATTACATTGGACAAGGTCTATGGGCTAGATACGTTGGGCCAAAAGGATCAGTACTGATTAAAAGATAAGTATTGATTGAGCCAATGAGGAAGTGTCCTAATGCTAGTGGAACACTCCCGGCCAGTATAAATACTCTATGATCCGAGTCATTCATGTACGTTTTCCATCACTAGCAGTACTTGAGAGGTAACGATTTCTCTTACTGACATAAGCATCAGAGGGGTATTCCTCGAATCCACCCCGAGTTAGCTTGTATGTTCTCTTTTACAGGATCCAACCGGCTTATTGCATACAACCTTGTTGCTGATTCACCCTACCTAATATTCCATACCGGAATACCTCTGTATGATGATACCCAGTGTTGTGTTGGCGTCATTTACCCATATAAAACTCACAGTGTTACCTAATAACGTAAGATATGTAAGAAAACAGGAGAACGATAAAGAACAATCATGTCTTCATAGGTTCTAAAAACGTCGTTAAAATTGATTGAATATATAGGATTACATAATAAGCATTGTTTTGGAAACCATTTCTAAATGATATAAATAATGTTAATGCATTTAACACATGATTAGCCTTTGGAAACTAATTAAATGACGCATAAGATTATCCTTAAGTGAGAAGTCAAGTTTAAAGAACTAGTATTCGAGGCGATGCCCCGAGTTAGTTACAATTCATGTATTATTATTCCTAAATTTTATAATTAATTTTATTAGCTTTCCATATTTTTTGGCTAGTACGAAATAAAAAAATGGACATTATGGCATGATAAGTTGTTTTTAAAAAACTTTTATGGAATTGGGGATAAAAATAACAATTTTAATGGAATTGGGAATAAAAATAACAATTTTAATGGAATTGGGAATAAAATTAACAATTTTAATGGAATTGGAGTAAGAGAATATTATTACCTTAATAAAATTGTTAGAGATCAAAATGTTTTTTCACAAGTACCCCCCAGTTTTCAGAAAATTCACCAGGTTCCCTCGCCCTTTTCAAAATTCACCAGTTACCCCCGAATTTCATGGTAATACATCAAAATGCCCTTAATGATTAACATCGGTTAACTCCGTTGGTCATTAACTCTAATTAACCTACCTAAACACTAACCCCTAACCCTAACCCTAACCCTAACCCTAACCCCACTACCACCCAACCCCCACCACCTCGCCCCACCCCATCCCTGCTGCCCCCACCCACCACCTCTCCTTGACGAAATACCGCAGCCCCCCACACCCACCCCCCTTACGGTTTTTTCACCAAATAGGTGGTGTGCAGCAACAAAAACAAGGAAAAACACATAATAGGGTTGGACTGAAACTGGATTGGAGTGAAATTCATCGGAGGGGACCAAAACGACTTTGGAGAAGCCAAGGGAGAGAGACCGTTTGTGGGATCCAAGAGGAGAGGAACCTAAACGTCGTTTTGGTGCTCGTGGAAATTGAAGGGCGTGGGGGGAAGGGGGGCTACGGAAATCGGCGGAGGGTGGGGGTTACAGAAATCGAAGGGGTGGGGAGGGGCTGCAGAAATCGACGGCTATGGGGGGAGGGGTGGGGGGTTGCGGAAACCGGCAGGAGGTCGGGAGAGGGGTGAAGAATTTTGTCAGGGTGTCGGGGGAGGGGTGGGGAGGGGCTACACATTGTTAAAATTTTTAAATGAGATCATAAACATGTGTATTATAAGTTTGAGATGAGCGCCACGTAATACATACATGGGAGAGTGCCATATGGCACCGTTCACTTTTTAAAATATTTGTATAGATATCGAAAGAATTTTATATGAGGATGCAGCATGACATGATCCCGCCTCAATTCTATCATGATGCGACACAAAGAGAGTAGATTATTGCATTACCTTTGTTTGATTTCTTGAGTGGTCATGGCTCATTGTCGCCTCTTATAAAAATATGCTTATATATCCTATATATATTCATTTTTGTCTGAGGTAAATTTTGAATATCAACTTTTCATAACTTTTAATCGTATCATACTAGTTTTAGGTTTGAGTCACATCTCGAGTACTTATATTTTTCATTTATTAATATTTTATTTTAAAATAATTATCACTTGCTTTAGTGGTTAAGACTTTAGTATATAAGCTTGAAGTCTTGGGATCATATCTTATACAATGCATTTTTTTTAGGAAAAATTGACAACAGAGGTCTAAACTTTGGGTGATAATTTTTAAAAGGTCTGAACTATTGATTAACATGTGTAGGTCCCAACTTTAGGGGGTCTTAACTTTTAGCGGGCCTCGGTGACTTAAAACTGACGATTTTCTTAAAAACCTCACCTAGTTCCTACACCCCTCCCTCAATTAACCCTTCTGGTGTGACCCAAGTTTTACAAGTGATGACCTATTAAGCCAGTTTCAAGTCACTAAGGCTCGCTAAAAGTTAAGACCCCCTAAAGTTGGGACCTACACAGGTTAATCAATAGTTCAGACCTTTTAAAAATTATCACCCAAAGTTGAGAACTCTGTTGTCAATTTTTCCTTTTTTTTAAATAATGTGGATTATATGGAGTAAAATACTCTAAGGGAATACTCCAACTTCATGGATGGACTATGAAGGAAGGGGATGACCGTCACTTTACAAAATGCTTTATAAGACATATGAGGGTTTTTATGGACATAAGAATCAATAAAAAATATTAGTTAAGATGGTAAATATATAGTAATTCTTGTTAACAGGTCAGGGGTTTGATTCAGAGGAAATATATAGTACTTCGTCCTCAAATAAACTTTCTATAAGTTTGGACACACATTATATAATTCTAGTATACTTTCTTCGTTCATTTATAATTACAATCACACTTGCTAATACTTAACTTTGACCATTAAGTTTTCTAATATTCGATTAGTAAATGATGTGGATACCGAGGCCAACATCCAAGAATGAACACTCTACAAGAAATCTTGATATCTAAGTTACTATTTAGGATAGTTTAGCTTTGAAGTTATGTATTTAAGAACGCAAAACTAATGATGGATAGATGGATGATTAAGTTTTAATGGAATAACTAGTTGTTGGCTCGGGAGATGCCCCTAATAATTTATCAATGTGAAATTAAAGTATTGAATCAAACACTTGAGAAATTAAAAGTGGAAAAAAAGAGTTATATGTATTGGATTGTGTTTAGGATGTGATCTCCAGTTCCTTTTAAATTTTCTACATACACTAGTAGAAAAATAAGGAAGGGCTGCGTTTTTGGCTAGCAGTCCTTCAATAGAAAAGAAGGGCTGCGGTTTTTAACCGCATCCCTTCACAACGAAGGGCTGCGGTTTTTAACCGCATCCCTTCACAACAAAGGGCTGTGGTTCAGGCCAAAAATGCAGCCCTTCTTAGCTCGAAGGGCTGCGTTTTCGGCTTAAACCGCAGCCCTTCTTTAAATGAAGGGCTGCGGTTTTAAGGCGAAAACGCATCCCTTCTTTAAGTGAAGGGTTGCGGTTTAGGCTTAAAACCGCAGCCCTTCGTATTCCTATGTTTTTTTTTAAAAAAAAAAATCTGCCCTGCATGCCCACCCCTGCACTCCCCGGCCCGGCCCCTGCCCGGCCCCGCCATGCACTCCCCCCCCCCGCCCTGCCCACCCCCCACACCCACCCCACCCCCGCCTTGCCCCCCACCTGACCCACCCCCCGCACTCCCCCCCCACCCCCGCACTCCCCCAGCCATCTCACCCCCGCCCACCCACACCCGCCGCCCCGCACTCCCCCCCACCCTCGCCCCACCCGCCCCCCGCCAAGACTCCCCCAAGGCCATCCCCCCGCCCACCCGCCCACCCCGCCCACCCGCCCCCACACCCACCCCACCCCCGCCCCCACCCCCACCCCACCTCCCCCCCAAGCCCCGCCACCCCCCCCACCCCCACCCCACCCACCCCGCCCCGCCCCCGCACTCCCCCTCCCACCCCCACCCCCCCCCCCGCCCACCCGCCCCCACCCACTGCATTCCCCCAAGCCCCGCCCACCCAGCCCCCCCCCGCACTCCCCGCCCGCCCCCATCCCACCCCACCCACCCCACCCCTTCACTCCCCCGCACCCCACCCTGCCCCACCCTCTGCCGGCCCCTCCACCCATTCTTTGCCCGACCACCCCAAAGACCCAACCAGCCCCATAGCCCATGGCGCCCCACCTCACCCCCCACCCCAAACCTCCCTTCGACACAAAAAAAAACCGATCAAATTGCAATAATATATGACAAGTTTTTGAACGTAATAATTAACTTTAAATATGTGTATTTAATAATGTAAAAAGTGTACTTAGAATTGATACAAACTAGTAGATGTAGCTAATTATATCACGAATTCCACCAAAATGTATCATAAGCAATCATCACAAAGGTAGGACACCAACTTATCCCGAACTTCATGTAATTCGTCTGTGGTGAAGGCCCTCAAACTTGGTGTGTTATTCATATAAACCTTGCAAAACAACCAAGGAATAAACACATAATATAAGAATTCAATCATTTACCGTAGTTAGTAGTTCTAAAAATGACATATACCTTCCCGAAATTCAATCAAAAACAAATGCAAGCCTAAAACTCTACACACTAGTTATATTATACCTCATATTATATATTAAAAAAGAAAATGGAGTTAAATGACTCGAGAAACAGGAATTGGACGCGAAAAGGCAAAAATAGGCCTAAAATCACATTTATGTTCCCGATATACAACCAACAACAAATGCAAGCCTAAGAATCTACACAATAGTTACATTATACCTCATATTATCATGTTCAAAATGAAATTGGGGTTAAATGACGCGATAAGTACGAATTGGACGCGAAAAGGCAAAAATAGGCCTAAAATGCCCTTTTCGTTCCCAAACTTCAACCTACAACAATTGCAAGCCTAAAAATCTACACAATAGTTACATTATGCCTCATATTATCATGTTCAAAAAGAATTTGGGGTTAAATGACTCGATAAGTACGATTTTGGAAGCGAAAAGGCAAAACTAGGCCTAAAGTGACCTTTTCGTTCCCAGAATGCAACCAACAACAAATGCAAGCCTAAAACTCTACACAATAGTTACATTATACCTCATATAATCATGTTCAAAATAATTTGGGGTTAAATGACTCGATAAGTACGCTTTGGAAGCGAAAAAGCAAAACTAGGCCTAAAATGACCTTTTCGTTCCCAAAATGCAACCAACAACAAATGCAAGCCTAAAACTCTACACAATAGTTACATTATACCTCATATAATCATGTTCAAAAAGAATTTGGGGTTAAATGACTCGATAAGTACGATTTGGAAGCATATAGTTACAAATTGGAGAAATTACACAGACCCGAGTTTATGTCTCATGATTTATTGACCTTCCGCCGTTTCTTAGGATCCTCAAGTACATGTATCCCTTCCGTGTGATCTTCACGCATATAGTTCTCCGACATATTCACATCATCTTCCACACTATTTTCAGGATAGGTAAAAGGGGGGAGGTCCTCAAATGCATCATATTTTTCCTCATTATCAACATCACCAATACCGAGGATACTCCTTTTACCAGGTACAACAATTGACCACTTATTATCAGCAGGATCAGTTACAAAAAATACTTGCTTAACTTGTGATGCAATTACAAATGGCTCCTCAGTTTCACGTAGACGACTAAGGTCAACAAGAGTGAATCCGCAAGGATCATCTTTTCTTACGCAACGTCGATTATCGTCAACCCACTTGCAACACAAGAGGAAAATATTAAAAGTACAGTAGTCCAGCTCCCATATTTCTTGTATTCGCCCATAATAATTGCTTTCAGCATATACAAGTGACTTATCCTTCGAGCTTGCGTATTGTGTAGATGACGCCACAAGTGAAACACCACTATTTTGTTGCGATGTTGACTTCAGATCTTGACGTTCAGTCCAAAACGTATACCAATTAATATCATAACCTTCATAAGAGCATACAACTTCACGAGGACCAAATGCTAACCACTTAACTTTTTCAGGAACACTTTCATCCAAATCATTCACTACTCTTTTATGAAACCAATCAATGAAAGTCTTATTATGTATTTGCGTCAATGCCCTAACTCCTTTTCCAGGATTGCTAACACGTAATTCCTCCATATGTTCATTTAAATAAGGATGGACAGCTGCTACGCGATGCAATACAAATAAGTGAGCTTATTTACGCTTTTCTACGGAAGGTGTGATCAATTTTGAACCAATTGTACCCTTGCCCTCAAGTCTGCCCTCGTGTCGGGACGTCGGAAGTCCAACGGGATCAACACTAGCAAAATACTCAGCCACAAAATTACTGATCTCTTCACCCACAATCCCTTGAATTATACTACCTTCTGGTTATGCAGGATTCCGAACTTTATCCTTCAAAGTGCCCATATATCTCTCAAAAGGATAGCACCACCTCAAAAACACTGGACCACACAGCTTAATTTCTCGAACTAGATGGACAATGAGATGGACCATAATGTCAAAGAGTGCGGGGGGGAGAAACATCTCAAATTTGCATAGAGTTTCAACTACTCTGGCCTGCAAGGAATCGAGGGTCGACGGTACTAGGACTTTGCTGCATATTGTATGGAAAAATGAACAAAGTTCTATAATGGTGTGCCTC
Organism: Beta lomatogona; assembly: GCA_947646795.1. Classification (NCBI taxonomy): domain Eukaryota; kingdom Viridiplantae; phylum Streptophyta; class Magnoliopsida; order Caryophyllales; family Amaranthaceae; genus Beta; species Beta lomatogona. The sequence goes on from CANSNZ010000480.1 coordinate 780,506, forward strand.
ACATGCTTTGAAAGTATCCCATGAATTGCAATCGGTAAGAATACTTGCATCATGACATGACAATCGTGAGATTTCATACTCGATAGCTTCAACTCACCATTTAAGGTAACAAATCGCTTCATATTCAATGAGTAGCCAGTTGGGACCTTAATGCCATACAATGACTCGCAAAAAATCCGTTTCTCTGCACGCGACATCGTGTAGCAAGCTGGTGGCAAATAATTCTTCTCCGAATCCTCCACCTTCTTTTTACTTTTCTGAGTTTCATCATCAACCCTTTCCTCCACTACTTTCTTCTTCCTTCCGTCCCTTTTCTGAGCCCACAACTCTGGTCGAAGCCCCTGTTTTTCCAAGTAAAGTCTTAACATCTTTTGTCTTGCCCGGAATATTCATAAGTGTCGCAAGAATAGCTTCACAAACATTCTTCTCTATGTGCACGACATCCAAACAATGTCTGGCCTTTAGATCTTTCCAATATGGGAGTTTCCAAAAAATGGACTCCTTTTTCCATAATCCTGTAGGTCGATCAACCTCACTAGCAGGTTTACCAAAGATTGTTTCAATGTCCTTCACCTGATTATAAACTTCAGTACCAGTTAATGGTCTATGAGCAACTTCTTCTTCAACCGTCCCATCGAATGCCTTCTTCTTAAACCGATAGGGATGGTCGCGTCTAAGGAGCCTTCGTGTGCGCATATACACATGTTTGCAGCCCTTAAGGTGTATAGATTTCATGTCATCTACACAAATCGGGCAGGGTTGTTTTCCTCTAGTCTTATACCCAGATAAGTTCCCATAAGCTGGATAATTGTTCATAGTAACAAAAAGCATGGCACGCAGAGTGAACATCTCATTAGCATACGCATCAAATACTAACACTCCTTCGTTCCACATCTTCTGTAAATCTTCAACAAGCGGCTGGAGGTATACATCAATGTCATTTCCAGGTTGTTTGGGCCCCGATATAAGAAGCGACAACATCATGTACTTGCGTTTCATGCACAACCAAGGAGACAAGTTATAAACCACTAAAACTACTGGCCACGTACTATGCTGTGAATTGAGATTGCCAAAAGGGTTCATGCCATCCGTACATAATCCAAGCCTCATATTCCTATCCTCAATACCAAATGCCTTATGCACCCTGTTGATACTTTTCCACTCAGGCGAATCAGCCGGATGCTTGAGCAGACCGTCTTTCTTCCTACGATCTGCATCCCACCTCAAATTCTTCGCATCTCCTTTAATTGAGAACATGCGCTTAAATCTAGGTATTATGGGTAGATACCACAACACCTTAGCTGGTGGTCCTTCACTACCTCCAGCTCCTTCACGCTTGTACCTCGACAATCCACAACGTGGACACTCATGTAAATGCTCATACTCATTACGATAAAAGCACACAATCGTTAGGACAAGCATATATCCGCTCGTACTCTAAAGCGAAAGGACACATCAGTTTCTTCGCATAATAGTACGACTTTGGCAGTTCATTTCCATCAGGGAGCATATCAACTAAAACTTCCAACAACGATGTGAAACTAGAGTCCGTCCAACCAGCTTTCGACTTAATGTTGAACAGTGTTATCACCGCGGAAAGTTTGGTGTACTTTGTACAACCTGGATACAACGGCTTTTCAGCAGCCTCAGACATAGACTCAAAAATACGAGGTCGTTTACACGACTGATCTTCAACCACGTGTATCATCTCGTCTACCCGATCCCTATCATCATCTGCAAACTCATCATCCCAATTCTCATCCTCGAACTCATCATCCCAATTCTCTAAACCCTTCTTTTCTTCACATACATCGTTCATTACTCTAGAGCTTCCTATATACTTCACCTGCTCACCATGCCAAACCCATACGTGGTATTGAGGCCTAAACCCACGGCGAAAGACATGCTCCATAACCACATGTATACTACTAACCTTGCTCACATTTCTACAATCGAAACAAGGACAATAAAAGTCGACTGCTCCATAGGATGTTTGATATTGTAATGCAGTTGTACAGAATTACGAGACCCCTTTCACAAACTCAATCGATACACGACTACCTTACATCCAAGTACGATCCATCTCATTCAAGAAGACCTCTAATAATTAAACACAACCATTCATTATAATGCGTCAATCATTATTTAAGTACATACACTCACATATTCAAATCACACACGTATAGAGCAAGCTAAGATAGTGACATGTTCAATTGTATGCATGCAGCCGAAGGTCCTTATCACTCCAACCTAACCCATCCTTGGACGTCTAATCTCACTAGTGAATATATGCCAACTTTTCAATTCTAAGGAAAATCCGGCAGCATTTTCCTACAGTTCTCCAAGTACACAATGTAGATAATTGCTTATGTACATATGTACCCAGAGAACAATGTAGAGAAACGATAAGCCAAGAATTTCCTCAGAATTGAAAAGAAGACACATATTCACCACCTAGTGAGATCAAACGTCCAATAACAGTCCCAAATCGGGGACTATTCAAGACGTACTCCTAATGAGTAAGTCTTGAACGGGTATCTAGGCATATGATGACGATTCAAACAACTTGTAGATTTCATAGCTAAATTACATTGCGTTTTCAAACAATCTCATATCAAGAAATATACATACACTACGCAAACCCTCCGAAATTCCCATCAGCTGGTACGAATTGGACACGAAAGGCGAAAATAGGCCTAAAATGACCCGAGAATCTTGTCACATGGCAATGGAATGCCCATCAGCTAGTAGCGGCGGAGTTAAAACTGTTATAAATGTGGAGAGCACCAGATGGGCTTTTGATTGCCATGTGACCTGACTCTCCACATTTACAACAGCCCCACCACCACCTCCACTACTGCCCCCCACTGCACTCCCTCATTGCCATGTAGGCGTAAAATGACCTTTAATTTTCGTTTCCGAAATTCAACCAACAACAGATGAAAGCCTAAAAATCCACACAATAGTTACATTATACCTAAGCCCTCCCCCACCCCCGCCCAAAGCATCCCCCCTGCCCGCCCCTCCCCCACCCATTGCCAGCCTCTCCCCACCCCCGTCCGGCCTCCCCCATCCCACCCCCACCCCCCCGTCGCCCCACCCCCACCCCCCACCCCCGCCCAACATCCACAACCCTCCCCCCCTCGCACAACATCCCCAGCCCTCCTCCCCACCCCTGCCCGCGCCCTCCCCACCCCCGTCCGGCCTCCCCAACCCTCCCCCACCCCCCGTCGACCCTCCCCACCACATGCCCCGCACCCCCACCCCTACCCACCCTCCCCCAGCCTTCCCCCACCCCATACAATCATTGTTTCAGCTAATACAAGCACATTTTACAACAAAAAATAGAAGTTGATTTCAAAATCCAATGAAATTAAACAAAACTTAGAGAAATGTAAAAGAGGAGAGAGAGTGAGAGGGGATTTACCGAAAGAGAGTGAGAGAAGGGATGCTCCACAAAAATGTAGTAGTGGAGGAGAGAAGAGAAGAAGGAGCGCAATGTGGTGCAGCTGCGTGGTGGTGGCGTCAATGCAGTGGAGGGCAGGGCACTGGTGGTGGCGTCAATGCAGTTGGTGCATCGTTGTGGCGGTGCGCGCTGGTGGTGCGTGAAATGCGTGGTGGTGGCGCACTGGTGGTGGGTCAATGTGGTGGTGGAGATAGGGTTTCGCGCTGGTGGTGCGGAAGTTCGCTCGTGAATTTGGCTAAGGGAAGGAAATTGAAATGGGGGCACTGTATGTATGCGCGCAAAATGCATATAAAAAAAAAAAAGAAAGTGAAGGGCTGCGTTTTTTTTTAAAACCGCAACCCTTTGTTTATGAAGGGCTGCAGTTTTTGGGCCAATCGCAACCCTTCACTAATAGGGCTGCGGTTAGCCTAAAAACCGCAGCCCTTCATACAGTACGAAGGGCTGCGATTCTTGTTAACCGCAGCCCTTCACTATAAGGGCTGCGGTTTCCTTTAAAACCGCAGCCCTTCATACAAGAAGGGCTGCGTTCATAAAAAAAACGCAGCCCTTCCAGCGCAGCCCTTCCTTTTTTTTCCCCTAGTGATAGTAATTATAATATGAATTATTCATCAATATAACATCGGCTTCAAGAGAGTACATATTTATAAATATATAATTACTTATAAAAAATATAATACAATCTTTTTTTAGATGTAGATGCAATGAAATGGTGTAGTAGTGTTAATTATGGTGGTTATAAAAAATTGAAGAGCTTTTGTTTTAATATAAGATTGTTGAAAGGTAGGACACGGTATTATTAACAATAGCTTAATGAGTATTAATATAAACATTTGTATTTAATTGTCTTAAAATATATTCTTTTTCCCATAAAGACCAATATGAGATAATAGAGTAGTTGGTTAGTGCATTTGTATATCAAATGAGAGGTCATGGGTTCGAGTCTTATAACACTCATTTTTATTGCTTAATATTTCTCATTTAATTGTGTGGGGGAGGGGGATTACATGTGGCAGCATGACATTGTTTTGTCTTGGGTTTTAGATAAATATATAGATAGAAAATCAAAGGACGGATTTCTCAATTCTCTCAATAATAAGAGGTTCTCTCTCTAATCGTATCTAAAAGATTCACACAAATTGCAATTAAGTGTAGTTTTCAATAACAAGCGATGCTTAACAATAATTAACAACTCAATAATGAATTTTGTTAGTTCACAAGCAATAAAACACTAAACACACACTTAGACCAACTAGGAAGCGGTTTTGGGACTGATATCTTAAAATATCAATAATACTAACCCTAGTCATAGTAAAGTTATAATAAGATTAAATCAAGTAAAACATTTTCCAAGTTGGAAACTAATACCTCGGAGGCAAAAGACTTCTATCAATATTAGACTCTTAACAACATTAAACTTTCAATAAGTTAGACACCAAATATGTTTAGACTTTTAACATGATAAGACTTATAACCTGATGAGAGTTCTAATATGATTAAACTTCAAATCACTCTAGACTTTTAATTACACTATATATTTGACACGAAGAGTTCCATTATAAGTTGGATCATAAAACACTAAGAAATGAAGAGGTCTAACTAGCCTAAAACTCTACTAGAAGTCCTAACATAACTAGGACTCTTCAAAAGAGTTGGAATCATGCTTGATTTTACATTTGTAAAGATTAGAAGTCAAAATATTACAATTATAATAAGAATGGAGGAAGGATAAGGCACTACAATTTTTTTCGGTAACTAGTATAGAAGTAAAAATATAGAATGTAATTAATTAATTAAGAGAGATAGATAATTAGTAAAAGGGTCCACATCACAAGAGACATAAAAGAGAGTGAATGAAAATATATACTTAATTGGATGTCTATGTAACATGGGAAGATGGGTAATATTTCTATTTTATATGACGCAATTTTTTTTTCACAAATTCTTGTATTAAGATCGCCTGACATTTATTTAACTGTCAAACGGAGCCCATAGGCCCATTTGTACTCAAGTGCAGCATCATCCACCATCACGCTCCACATTGCTTCACGCACATGTCCCCTGCTTCTCTAATAGTTTGATTTTGGGGTTAAAAGTTATGAATTTTGGATTATTAGTTAAGGTTCTCTAATAGTTATTGTTTTGGTGGATAAAAGTTATGATTTTTGGGTGAATAGTTAAGATTCTATGATAGTTATTGTTTTGGGGGTAAAAGTTACGATTTTAGGTTAATAGTTAAGGTTCTCTGACGTCAGTCGTTTGACAATATAACGAGAGACTTGCTCAATTTTTATAAAAACAGCTAGAGTATCTCATAGTAATTTGATTGAGATATCTTGAAAATTATGAATAATTGATGGACCTAATTGTTCATCAACACGAGGAGGAAGTTATGTAAAGAAAATATCCAATTCAATTCACAGAGCATTTTATATCACATGGTGGAAGGATAGTTTTTCTATTTTACGTGACACAAAATTTTATAGGAGTAACTGGAGACTGGAGTACTTTCTCTATTCTATGAGGTTTTACTCACTTTTCATTTCAATCCATTCTATAAAGTTATATTCAATTTACTTTATTCGTAAATTTGTAAAAGAAATATCATTAGTTAATTGGATTATGATCCACTTTTGTTTGCTATTTATCATATATGTGAAGGGGGAGGAAGATGGTGTCCCCTTACAAAAAAGTCTGCATATACCCTTAAAGAATTTAGATTGCGATACATATTAAATAATCTTTTCTTCTTCCTACTTGTCATATACAAGTTAACAGTGGAATTGAATTTGAAATTTCAATTAAATATTAAACTAAGGAGAATAATTACCTCTTGTTATATATGTGTGAAAAGTTCTGTTCAAAAATTAAATTGACAATATAACTTGATTGACACAATCAGAAGAAAAAATAAAAACTTGAATTACATATTAATAATTATACTGATAATATTTTAAAACCTAAATGTCGATTATTGTTCGGTGATGCCTATTATATAAATCAAACTCTTCCACTTTATTGATACTCAACGATTGAACTTGATACACAAATTCTACCACTTTATTTGAGCATAAGCTTTCTTCTGCTTTATATTTCCTTCTCTCAATACTATATTTAATAAAATGATGAACAAATAACTAAAAAAACCAACAAAATATTGATTTAAGAAAACATATTAAAAAATTTAAAAATAATTATAAATGTCTGTTTGAATCTAATTTTTTGTAACACTGATGAATAACTAATTGAGAAAAAAAACGTTAAAATGACCCGCACACATAGCCTGCAAAAAATGCTAGTATCTTTAATGCAAGTGGACCCAAAAAATGGACCTAATGTTATCTCTATGCATATATTCGTATTTGTTTAATACAAGTGGACCGAATAAATACTCTCTTTCTTATTGCCTAAAATACCGTATTTACCGTTTTTGAGTAAAACTTAAAAACGAAAAGAATATATTGTAGTAGCTACTTGTAAACTTTATGATTTCTTTCAAATTATGAATGACAAACAGTTCAACAACACAAGGAGAAAAAGCTCTGTAAAGGAAAATATCCAACTCGTTTCACGATTTTTGTTTTATATCAAATCTTATTAATCAAAGGTTTCGTATCTCACCCCCTCTTTATGCGGATCCCTTCCATCCTTCTTTGCAGGTCACTGGTTCTCAACAGCATATACACGCTCCAGATCATGAGGAGGATTTATATTCCCCCACAAGTCCCCTTCAATTCTCGGATCAGATGAGTTCGATGTCGGCAAGTCAGACAGCTTCCCCTCAATCTCCTGTGTCTCGGCCTCCAGTGGTTCTCTCCCTTGAGTGCAGGTCGGCTCTTTTACTAGGTAAACGGCGTAGGGACCATCCAATTGGCCGATGTCAATCCTATGCCAGTATGTTAATTCCCGATGAGGATGTGTTCGAGGCTCGAGAAAAAAGAAGGAAACGTCGTCTCGAAGCTTGGGAGTCTAAGGGCGGGTTTAATTTGTGGTTATCAACATCTCCACCCAAGTTCCATGCCAAAAGTATTACTGACATCTCTTTGGCGCGAAATTTAGGGGTGGAACCAGATGACTCAATAACGTCAAGGGGACCACGGAAACGACAAGCGAAAGTGTCTCACTGTGATCCAGATGCGGATTGGAATTTGAAACGATGTAAAGTGGGGGAAGCTTATGATACAGTTCAACCCGCAGGTCCGAGTTCTCAACCTGAAAATTTGGAGTTTCATTTTGATACGGTAATTACACTTGATGATGCTACTGCTGGGGAGGATGCGACTGATCCTGGACAACCACCTCTGGATCCATGAACATCATCTCCTGGAATTGTTGTGGGTTAAATGCCAGTGATCATCCGACAATTCCGTATCTACGCTGGCTAGTGTCTACATATCATCCTTCCTTTTTGTTTTTGCAAGAAACAAAATGTACTGTACAAAATGTAAATAGTCTACTTCGTACTACAAGACCTACTTTTGTCTGTGGTGTTGATGCTCTGGATGCTCGTGGGGGATTCGCGGTTTTTTTGTTGGGGCCCCTACTGTGTGGATGTAGTTAGTCAATCTAGGAACTATGTTTTCTGTAATATATGAGCTAGTAATGGAAAATCATGGCATCTTTTGTTTTTGTACGGGGATTCGCAACTACAATATCGTCAGGCTCTCTGGAACGAGCTTCTTCAACTCCTCGAAAACTAGCAAAATTATCTTATTATAGGAGATATCAATCAGATTGATAGGTCTGAGAATAAAATGGGAGGTTCGCATTTTATTCGTGGCTGGGACGATATCATTAGCTAGAAGCATGCCCTAAATTTACATGATATCCCATATTATGGCCCACAATTTACTTGGACAAACAATCGAGAAGATCACACCTTAATCATGGAAAGACTTGATCGAGCTTATGCCTCTCCTGATTAGATGGTTAATTTCCCCGACACGGTAGTAAGAAATTTTCCAATTACTACCTCAGATCATGCTCCTATTTATCTTCAGACTAATCTTCCAGCAGCTTCTAAGTTTCGGCCTTATCAAGTAGAAAGTTGGTGCTTACAACATCCCAAGGTTCAACACATTATCTTATCGGTCTTGAAAATTCAAATTGCCGGTTCCTCTATGTACTCGATGACTAGGAAATTGGTGCTAATTCGAGATCGCTTCAAAACATGGTGTTTTGATAAGCGTCTTTTTTGGTGAGTAAACTGGACTGTGATTATGCACAAGCTTGGAGAACGGAGTGCTAATCTTGAATCAATTCCACAAGGGATTTCTGCAGTGAGTCACCGCCGAGAACTAATTGATGAAGCTGCTCTAGCCTATTCCTATTGGAAACAACGAATCAAGGATCAGTATATTAGATTTGGAGAGCTGCCTTCTTCGTTCCTTTTTAGTCGTCTCCGTCAACCAAAGCACAAAAATCATATTTTCATGCTTCGGGACGAAGCGGGTTTTTGGGTGGATAATCCACAAGATATTGAGTGTCTTATAAATCATTTTCAAGATCTCTACCAGGTTGCACAGTTAGGTAACACAAATGGAAATCATCAAAGTGATGACATTGACTTGGCTCATCGCGAACTTCATCTGCCCTCGCTTTCTTCCACTGATTCTATGAATCTCTGCCTTCCTTTTTCGGATGCTGAAATTAGAAAAGCTTTGTTTGATTTAGCTAATGATAAATCTCCGGGATTGGACGGGTTCCCAGCGGAAATTTTCACATTATTGAGGCAGTAAATCGTTTTTTTACTTCAGGTTATTTGCTAAAGGAATGGAATCAAACTTTACTGGTTCTTATTCCCAAGTGTGACCCTCTGGAAGAGGTACATTGTAATACCCCGTATTTTTAGGCATTTATTGAGATTATTTAAAACAATTCTAAATTTTATCTTCAAAACTCATTTTAAACTATTTTAAAATCACATTGGAGGGAATCATTTGGAGGGAAATATAGTTTGAATTTTAAAGGTTATTTTAGTAATTTTTTAACAATAGTTGCTCTTGTCATTATCTTATTTATTTAATTAGTTATTTAAACAAATGTTTGATAAATAATTTTATAGAATCCAAAATTCATTTTCTGGGTAATAAATCAGATTATACATTTTAGTATGTAATTTTCGTATATTTTTAATAAGTGTTGTTTTGAAAAAAATCGGTTTCTTTCAAATAAAACCGAGAACTTTAAATATTTAAAATACTTTTTTAAGTCTTATAAAATCAGATTTTTATGAGATTTATTTTGAGTTAGAAAGTATGGGATTTTAATTGATTTGGGAAGATTTAACAATCTCTTTAGAATCAAGCAAAATTGATTTTAGGAAAGAATTTTCATAAATAAAGGAAAATTCAAAAAAAAAAAAAAAAATCTGCTGTAACTAGCACGTTGTGTAAGAAAAGTTTTGCATTCATTTTCCCTAATTTAATGATTTAGGAAAGTTTTACCTCTTTTCTACCCTAGTTTACACTATAAATACCCCTCTAATCTTTCACTTTCTCTTCACCAAAAATCTTGAGAGTTCTTTATAAAGTTTTCTCTAAAGTGAGTGCTCTCTTTGAGTAGTTTTAGTTTTTCACCAAGGAGTTTTAGCAGGAGGTTTTGTAAGTACTCTTTTTCAAGTTGTTTTAATTCCTAGTTTTTTATCTTTTTGAGTTTTATAATAACATGTTTTTATTGTTTGAGCATAAATCATGTTTACTATTAGTTAGTTTAGCATAATTTTCTTTTAGAGTTCATATATTGTTCATCGTTTTGATTAGAACTAGTTTATAATTGATATGAGGATTTCGTTCGTGAGCATTCCCTTACTAGTTGATTTTCTTGTTTCGTGAATTATCAAGGTACGTTTACGTGGCTTGATCTTTAATTGTTATGTATAAACTAGTTATGTGTGTTTTAGTACAAATTATATGAATTGATATATGCAATTGGTTTAATCAAACCTTCTTATCATTTAAGCTAGATAAAAGTTTGTGTTTCTCTTGCTTTGTTAACTCGTAGACTTCTATGCTAAATTAACTAAAGATTGTTTTACTTATCTTAGAAAAATAAAAATCAGTTTGCATGTATAGCCACCCAACTCCTAATATATGAATGAATTTACTTATTTCAAATCAGTGGCTTTGAGTAAACTCCAAAATGTTAGCATGAGTTTTAGTTTTAAAAGTTTAAATTATCTTTTTTCCTATAATTAAGTTTGTTTATCATAATTCTTTATTTGAATTAAAGGAAAGGTTTACCCCTATGTTATTCTTATTACAATTACCCCTTGGCTTTGTTCAAGAAGGGTTCTTTCAAGTCCACTAGTTGGCATCAAGGTTACTCCAATGTCTTTGTATTCATAAAGGGATACTAGCTTTGGGGGTGTGCACACTTAGGATCTGCGGATCAAGGACAAGGGTTTAAGTTAACTTCTTATATTATTGTTTTCTACTTTTAATGGAATTATTAAAGGAGATATATTCTTTCGTGGTAACGTGGATTTAAGAATGGTTTAATCTTATCTTTTATTACTAGATTGCGAAATAAAGCATGTTTATGAAAGTATGTGAATTATATATTTACAAAGTTTACAAGTCTTGCATGTAATTGTACTCAGTATTTCAACTGACTCGTATTTCCTATTTGTTTTGGCTTTGCCCTACTTTCCTTACGGGGAGTAGTTTTCAGGTCCATTGATGATTCATGATGCATAGGAAGAACCTTTTGGGATCACTAGAACTAGATAACTATTTTAGTAGTCTTTAGACTTTTCATATTAGTATTGTGGTTTTTGGATAATAATATTATTTTTATAAATAAAGTTAGAAGTTTCCGCTGCATATTTTGTGTATCAAGTTATAGTATTGCCAAAGTGTATTTATACGTGGCGGTAATACCCTTAAGTTTCTCCAAGTATTTTACGAAAGCATAAGTTTTTAAAGTGGAGAAATTTGGGGGTGTTACAAAGTGGTATCAGTTTAAAAGCCTAGGGATATGAAACTGGAATCTAAAATTAATGGGTAGACTTGAGGATGGGCATATAGGTTAGAGAGTTTCACATTCTTTTCATATTTATATTAAATATGCATAAAAATCTATTTTATTATTTGAGGAAAAACGATTGATTTGGATAAGTTGGGTTGGTAATGTTTCTGGCAAGGAAAGGCTTGGGCTCTCACCAACGTTGCGTGTAACCAACCCTTTCCTGGGAAATTCATTGGCCCGACTATTCTTTGTCATGAATTAAGTACTCATTATAAAACATATTTGGAAAAGCAAAAGGTTGTAAAAATAATTTTGGCAATAAAAGTTTTAGCATTTTATGTGCATAAGTAGAATAAGATGATAGACTGATTTTTTTTGAGTGCCTAAATAGTAGGTCGATTTTTATTAAGTTGCATTATTATTTTTAGGACTATTCTTTTGTGGAATAAGGAGAAAGAAATTGCGTTATGCAACTTTATTTGGTTAACTATTTGCAAATTAAATGCTTACTTGTTAAATTTTAAATTTCAGATCCTTGAGTTGTAAGGGATATTTACTATGATGACGCCTATTTTAAGAGGCATTATCACACTATAGCATTCTTTATTCAAGGAATCCATCTTTACGCCAAGTTCTTAGTTTCACAAGGAAGAAGAGAAATGAGGGCTGAACCTTGTAAAATTCTACTAGCTCTTATTCACTTACCTAGAATTCCAAAGTATGAAAATCTTTTTAGGAAATATGAGGATGTACTATTGAATGAAAATGAGTGGAATAAGCATGAACACGTGCATGAAGGGGTATGGATAGCTGATATGTTGACATTTGAGGGAGACTTATACTATGCAGAGAAGACATGGGAAAGGAACTTAGAGTCTACAGCTAATGCTACCATAGAAGTTCCAATAACTAATTCGCTTATGTCTGAAGCCTCATCATCTCATCATCATACACCACCATCAGTTCGCTCTACAAGTCCAGAATATACACCTACAACTCCTAAAGATAACACTTCAAAGGCACAATCCAACTCTCTTAAAGAAGTGCCACCGAGTCCTGAATACTCACCTCTGTCGCCGGCCAACTATGAAAGAGAATTTGGAGGGAGGGAGTCGTACCTATGAATTGTTATGAATATGATCTTCATGTTAGCCTTAAATAATTGTCAGTAGTTGACAAGTTAATGTAGTAACTTTATGGGGTTATTATTACTATTATCATTTTTGTGTTGCTTTCGAATAAAGAAACTATGTATGCAATTTGATTATTATTAATGAGATGGTTTACCTGTTATATGTTTATTATATGTTCGTTTAGTTAAGATCTATTGTTGTCTACTCAGGAAGATGTCTCAAAGGCATAGGGGTGGAAATAGTGCCAAATTGAATTCTGCTTTGAAAAAGTTGATTGAAATAGCAGCTGCCTTATCCCAAGCTGTGAACGCCCCACCCCCGAAGTCCAATGAATTAGATGCATTTGGAGAAGTATTTAAGAGGGCGTCTGCTTCAAAACCCCCTTTCTACAATGGGAAAGAGGACCCAACTAGTCTTGAAAAATGGATTAGTGAATTTGACAAGCTTTTTGATGCCATCAACTGCCCAGAAGAGCTTAAGCTGAATAACGCAGTGTATTACCTGAAGGAGGAAGCAGATCTTTGGTGGAGCCAAAGGAAAAATGATTTGGCGACTGAGCGCAATTTTGGGTGGGCTGAGTTGAAAGATGCCTTAAGAACCAAGTTTTACCCTACCCACTTAAGAAAGTAGAAAAGTATGGAGTTCATTAACCTTAGGATGGGGGCCATGTCCATTTCAGAATACTACAGTAAGTTCATAGAGCTAATGAGATTTGCACCTGAAGTAGTACCCACTGAGGCTCTTAAGGCTCAAAGATTTGAGCAAGGCTTGACCCTGTCTTTGCAAGGCAAGCTCGGAGGAGCCACCTTTAACACCCTTGATGAGGTTTATGGGAGAGCTGCCCACTTGTATGGGATTAGAGGGAAGGAACTAGAGGGGAACTCTTCAGGAGAAAAGAGGAAAGGGAATGGTAATTACCTGAACCAGGGGAATGAGAAAAAGTTTAAGGGAGGAAGCGAAAGAAGAGATGAAAGAAACCTTGGGGCTAGGACCAATGATCAGACTTCAAGGAATCAATCAGGCGGAGATAGGCCCAAAAGGGTGTTCCATTGTAAGAAGTGTAACAAGAACCACCTAGGAAAAGACTGTGAAGGGAAGCCAGTGACTTGTAGGTATTGCCAAAAGCTAGGTCATCGTGAGTATGAATGTTACTGGAAATCTAAGGGAAAACCACCTATTCCTGCCCAAGATAACAAGACCATAGCTTCTAACCCGTCAAACCCTACTCAACAATCTGGGAGTGCTAAGCCAGGAAACTGGAATGGAAATAGTCAGACCAAGGGGCGCATCTTTGCAATAAATGGTCGTGAAGCTGAGGCCACATCTGATGTGATAGCTGGTACTTTTTCTGTTAATTATATGACTGTTAAAGTTCTATTTGATTCAGGAGCATCGCATTCATTCATGACTAAGACCCTAGGTGAACGTATAGGACTAGTCAGTCCAGAATACATTTCTATCAGTTTTGCATTACCATTAGGAGAAGAATTGCATTGTTCTAAGTTGTATAGGCAGGTACCTCTACTTATAGCAGGAATAGAATTCCCGTCTGACTTGATTGAGTATGAGATGAAAGACCTAGATGTCATCCTTGGGATGGATTGGCTTGGAAAATATAAGGGTCATATCAATTGTGAGGCTCAAAAGGTAATTTTAACCGGACCAAACAAGGTTAGTGTGACTTACAGGAGGGAAAGGAAACAAAAGGGCTTACGGATAATTTCTGCCTTGCAACTACAGTCTTGTATAAGGAAAGGGTACCCATTGTTTATGTGTAGTGTTCAAGAAATAAGGGAAGAGGTTGAACCTAGCAAGGTACCAGTGGTGAGTGAGTTTCCAGATTTTTTCCTGACGAGATTCCAGGAATGCCGCCAGTGAGAGATCTTGTATTCACCATAGACTTAGTGCCCGGAACCGGACCAATCTCTAAGGCCCCATACCGAATGGCACCTGTAGAAATGAAGGAACTAAAAGTGCAACTAGATGAGCTGTTGGAGAAAGGCTACATCAGGCCAAGCTCTTCACCATGGGGTGCACCAGTACTGTTTGTGAAAAAGAAAGATGGGAGTTTGAGGCTATGCATTGGCTATCGGGAACTAAATAATGTAACTATCAAGAACAAATACCCACTTCCGAGAATATATGATCTGTTTGACCAACTCAAGGGGGCTGTAATCTTTTCTAAAATAGACCTGAGGTCTGGTTATCATCAATTAAGGATTGCGGAGAATGATATCGCAAGGACAGCCTTTAGGGCTCGCTATGGACATTATGAGTTCATGGTGATGCCTTTTGGTTTGACTAATGCACCTACAGTTTTCATGGATTTGATGCATAGAACTTTCAGAACGTTCATGAATAAATTTGTTGTTGTTTTCATCGACGACATTTTGGTTTACTCTAAGGATAGGGAGGCACATGAGGAGCATTTAAGACAAGTTTTGTCAAAGTTGAGAGAGCATCAGTTATATGCTAAGCTTTCTAAATGTGAGTTTTGGTTGGAGGAAGTTGCATTTTTGGGCCATGAGATCTTGAAAGAGGGTGTTTCAGTGGATCCCGCTAAGATTCGAGCTGTTACTGAACGGCCTAATCCGAAGAGTGTATCTGATATAAGGAGTTTCTTGGGGTTGGCCGGATATTACCGAAGATTTGTGAAGGACTTCTCTAGGATTTCGAAAAGGAGTGTAAATTTGTTTGGAGTTCAGAGTGTAAATTTCTATGACTAACTTGATGAAAAAGGAGTGTAAATTTGTTTGGAGTTCAGAGTGTGAGGAGGCATTTTAGAACTTGAAGAACATGTTAACTTCAGCACCAGTTTTAGCATTGCCAGATGAAGGTCAACAATATGAGGTTTATAGTGATGCATCGAAATATGGCTTAGGGTGTGTATTGATGCAAAATCGAAGGGTGATTGCTTGTGCTTCGAGGCAATTGAAACCTTATGAGGTGAATTATCCAACTCATGATTTGGAATTAGCTGCCATTGTGTTCGCCTTGAAGATTTGGAGACACTATTTATATGGAGTAAATTGTAAGATTTATACAGATCATAAGAGCTTGAAGTACATATTTACTCAAAAGGAGTTGAACATGAGGCAAAGGAGATGGTTAGAACTCATTAAGGACTATAACTTGGATATCCAGTATCATGAAGGGAAGGCTAACGTTGTGGCTGATGCTTTGAGTAGGAAGACTAGTCATTCGATTAACGCAATAATATTGCCAGATCAGTTATGTGTGGAGTTTCAGAAGATGAACTTGGAAGTCATGGAGCTAGGAAGCGTAGAAGAACTACTAGGTGCCATATCGATCCAACCTTCTATTCTTGATGAGATCAGGGAAAGTCAAGCTGGGGATGATAAATTGGAGAAAATTAAGGAGAAAATTCAAGAGGGTCAAGCACTAGACTTTAAAATATTTGATGATGGCAGTGTGAGATTCAAAGGAAGATGGTGCGTGCCTCAGAATCGAGGGGATATTAAGCAGAAATTGATGGAGGAAGCTCACAACTCACCCTACTCAATGCATTCAGGGGGAGATAAGTTGTATAACGATTTGAAGAAGACTTTTTGGTGGTCAAACATGAACAAAGAAGTTGATGAATTTCTAGCTAAGTGCCTTACTTGTCAAAAGATAAAGATTGAACATAAGAGACCTCGAGGGATGGTCCAACCTTTGGAAGTGCCTAGCTAGAAATGGGACTCTATCTCAATGGATTTTGTAGGAGCCTTGCCCAAAAGTAATAAAGGAAATGATACTATTTGGGTGGTAGTGGACCGTTTGACTAAGACCGCAGTTTTTATACCAATGAAGAATACTTGGTCGATGGATCAATTGGATATGGCCTATGTGAAGTTCGTAGTAAAGTATCATGGAGTACCAAAGGACATCATCTCTGATAGGGATTCTAGGTTCTTATCGAACTTTTGGCAAAGTGTGCAAAAAGCAATGGGGACCAGGCTACTGATGAGTACCGCTTTTCACCCAGCTACTGATGGGAAAACTGAGAGAACTATTCAGACATTGGAAGACATGTTAAGATCTTGTGTAATGGAGTATCAAGGATCATGGGAAGATTACTTGGATTTGATTGAATTCTCCTACAACAACAGTCATCATGCAAGTATTGGAATGGCACCGTTTGAAGCTTTGTATGGTCGAAAATGTCGAAGCCCGATATGTTGGAATGATATAAGTGAAACGATTGTACTTGGGCCAAAATTTATCGAGGACACCGTGAAGCAAGTCAGGTTAATTCAAGAAAAGATAAGAGCCGCCCAAGATCGACAGAAAAGCTATACCGATTTGAAGAGGAGGGATGAGGAGTACGAGGTTGGAGAAAGCGTCTTACTCAAAGTTTCTCCGACAAAAGGGGTAATGAGGTTTGGAAAGAGAGGCAAGCTAAGCCCAAAGTACATTGGACCCTATAAAATTTTGACTAGGGTTGGCAAGGTGGCTTATCATTTAGAGTTACCTAATGAGTTAAAAGGTACATAATGTCTTTCATGTGTCACAATTGAGGAAGTATATTGCAGATTCTTCTCATGTATTGCAGCCTAAATCTATCGAATTGGATGAGACCTTAACCTATGAGGAAAGACCGATTAAGATCCTAGATAGCAAAGTCCGTAGTACTAGAAACAAGGATGTAAAGATATTGAAAGTTCTTTGGTCCAATCACAAAACCGAGGAAGCGACTTGGGAGGCTGAGGACGAAATGCGTAGAAAGTACCCTGAGTTATTCATTGAGGTTAGTAGAGTTACGGGGGCGTAACTCCCTTTTTAAGGGGGGTAGAATGCGATAGAGTTTCGCGCGCTTTTACATTTTTAGAGCATATAGAGTCGTTATATTGCATCTTACATGTGCATTCATAATTTTAGCATGAAAACAAATTTTTTTTTAAATGAAAATTTTTCTAAGTTTCGGGATGAAACTTCTTTTAAGGGGGGTAGACTGTAATGCCCCGTATTTTTAGGCATTTATTGAGATTATTTTAAACAATCCTAAATTTTATCTTCAAAACTCATTTTAAGCTATTTTAAAATCACATTGGAGGGAATCATTTGGAGGGAAATATAATCTGAATTTTAAAGGTTATTTTAGTAATTTTTAACAATAGTTGCTCTTGCCATTATCTTATTTATTTAATTAGTTAATTAAACAAATGTTTGATAAAATCCAAAATTCATTTTTTGGGTAATAAAATCAGATTATACATTTTAGTATGTAATTTTCGGATTTATTTTATAAGTGTTGTTTTTAAAAAAATCGGTTCCTTTTAAATAAAACCGAAAACTTTAAATATTTAAAATATTTTTTTAAGTCTTATAAATCAGATTTTTATGAGATTTATATTGAGTTAGAAAGTATGGGATTTTAATTGATTTGGGAAGATTTAACAATCTCTTTAAAATCAAGCAAAATTGATTTTAGGAAAGAATTTTTATAAATAAAGGAAAATTCAAAAAAAAAAAAAACAAATCCTGCTGTAACAACAGCTGCACGGCAGTTCTAGTTTACACTATAAATACCCCTCTAATCCTTCACTTTCTCTTCACCAAAAATCTTGAGAGTTCTTTATAAAGTTTTCTCTAAAGTGAGTGCTCTCTTTGAGTAGTTTTAGTTTTTCACCGAGGAGTTTTAGCGGGAGGTTTTGTAAGTACTCTTTTTCAAGTTGTTTTAATTCCTAGTTTTTGATCTTTTTGAGTTTTATAAAAATATGTTTTTATTGTTTGAGCATAAATCATGTTTACAATTAGTTAGTTTAGCATAATTTTCTTTTAGAGTTCATATATTGTTCATCGTTTTGGTTAGAACTAGTTTATAATTGATAGGAGGATTTCGTTCGTGAGCATTCCCTTACTAGTTGATTTTCTTGTTTCGTGAATTATCAAGGTACGTTTACGTGGCTTCGATCTTTAATTGTTATGTATAAACTAGTTATATGTGTTTTAGTACAAATTATATGAATTGATATATGCAATTGGTTTAATCAAACCTTCTTATCATTTAAGCTAGATAAATGTTTGTGTTTCTCTTGCTTTGTTAACTCGTAGATTTCTATGCTAAATTAACTAAAGATTGTTTTACTTATTTTAGAAAAATAAAAATCAGTTTGCATGTATAGCCACCCAACTCCTAATATATGAATGAATTCACTTTTTCAAATCAGTGGCTTTGAGTAAACTCCAAAATGTTAGCATGAGTTTTAGTTTTAAAAGTTTAAATTATCTTTTTTCCTATAATTAAGTTTGTTTATCATAATTCTTTATTTGAATTAAAGGAAAGGTTTACCCCTATGTTTTTCTTATTACAATTACCCCTTGGCTTTGTTCAAGAAGGGTTCTTCCAAGTCCACTAGTTGGCATCAAGGTTACTCCAATGTCTTGTATTCATAAAGGGATACTAGCTTGGATGGTGTGCACACTTAGGATCTGTGGATCAAGGAAAGGGGTTTAAGTTAACTTCTTATAGTATTGTTTTCCACTTTTAATGGAATTATTAAAGGAGATATATTCTTTCGTGGTAACGTGGATTTAAGAATGGTTTAATCTTATCTTTTATTACTAGATTGCGAAATAAAGCATGTTTATGAAATTATGTGAATTATATATTTACAAAGTTTACAAGTCTTGCATGTAATTGTACTCAGTATTTCAACTGACTCGTATTTCCTATTTGTTTTGGCTTTGCCCTACTTTGCTTACAGGGAGTAGTTTTCAGGTCCATTGATGATTCATGATGCATGGGGGGAACCTTATGGGATCACTAGAACTAGATCACTATTTTAGTAGTCTTTAGACTTTTCATATTAGTATTGTGGTTTTTGGATAATAATATTATTTTTATAAATAAAGTTAGAATTTTCCGTTGCATATTTTGTGTATCAAGTTATAGTATTGCCAAAGTGTATTTATACGTGGCGGTAATACCCTTAAGTTTCTCCAAGTATTTTACGAAAGCATAAGTTTTTAAAGTGGAGAAATTTGGGGGTGTTACATACATCATCTGCGTCCTATTAGTCTTTGTAATGTCATTTATAAGTGTATCTCCAAATGCATGGTGACTTGAATGCAACCTCTTCTGCCGCAATTAATTGCGAACTATCAAAATGTTTTTGTTCCGGGGCGTCAAATGGATGATAATATTCTTATATCTCATGAATTATTGCATATCATCAACAAACAACGATTTGGGTCACATTATCTAGCAGCTCTTAAATTGGATATGAACAAGGCATATGATCGAGTCAGTTGGATTTTCATCCTTAAAATTCTGAGTGCATATGGCTTCCCGACTAAGTGGATCAGATTAGTTCAGCAATGTATCTCCACAGTTTCTTATCGAATCCTCATCAATGGGGTGGCTTCGAAACATTTTCTTCCAACCTGTGGTTTACGTCAAGGAGATCCATTATCCTCTTACCTGTTTCTTTTCTGCATGGATGTTTTATCTCGGATGACCTCCTTGGTTGTGGATATCACGAGTTTTCAAGGTATCCAAATTCGAAGACCGGGTTCTTCTATATCTCACCTGTTCTTCGCGGATGACTCTATGTTCTTCTTTCGTCCTTCAGAAGCTGCCTGCACTTCTATTAAAACCATGATAGAACGGTTTTGTATGATTTCAGGTCAAGTTGTGAATCTTCAGAATTCTTTCATCAAATTCAGTCCAAACATCCCCCTGGATTCTCAGAGTACTTTTAAAGACATTCTCAGAATGGAGTCTAATCCATCGACGGGGGTATATCTTGGTGTTTCAATGGATATTCAACATACAAAGTTCGTCACTTCACTCCACTTCTGGATCTCATCTCCAAACAAATTTCACAATGGCGACATTGGAATCTTAGTCAGTCCATCAAGCTTATTATCATCAATTCCATTTTGGTGGCTTCGATTATGCATCATATGTCTGTTTTCCGTATTCCTTTGACCATTGCTAATAAAATTGATGCGATGATAGCCCGTTTCTTCTGGACAACTAAACATAATCAAGGTATACACTGGCAAAAAAAGGCCATTCTCCACCAACCCAGAGGGTTGGGTGGATTAGGCATTAGGAACATTAGTGCGATGAATGAGGCACTTCTAATGAAAAAGATTTGGCGTATTCAGCACCAACCCCAGCTCCTTTTGTCTCAAAGCTATGCAAGCTCTCACATTAGCTTGTACTCCAAGCCTCATGGCTCTCGCAACCTCGTGGGGTGCTCGGGGATTAAGTCAAGCAGCTGACATGCTTCACCAACATTTTGTTTGGAAAGTTGGCAATGGCCAGAAAATTATGGCAACCAGAGATAAATGGGTAAATGGTGTTACCCCTGTGGTGAAGGATGATCTCCCGCTCTCTACCGCCATCTCTCTTAAAGTCGCAGATCTTATTCTCCCTCATGGTCAAGGTTGGAATAGGACAATTTTCAAAACTTTTATCCCAAGCAGTGCTCGCATGATCTTGGCACTCGAGTTGCCCTTGCAAGTGGATACTCAGGATGTCCTATATTGGCCTTTCACAAAATCGGGTATCTTTTCTACTAAAACAGGATATAATCTTGTTTACAAAATCAGCAAAACAATATGTGTAGCATGACAAACCCTGATACTTTGCGGTTTTTCCGCATTCTTTGGCGTTTGAACATCATGCCTAAATGGAAACTTTTTCTATGGAAACTCTGGCATAATGGTCTAGCAAATTTAGGTAATCTGTGTCGTCGAGGTATCACGAACTTGGATTCTTGTCCAATCTGCTTAGAGGAGGCTGAGGATTGCCTTCATCTATTCCGCAACTGCCCGCTTGCCATGGAAGCATGGAATCTAGGTGACAATAACCTGATCCGTCCTTCAATGGATCACCTCTCTTTTTCAGATTGGTTGGTTCAGCATGTTTTGTTCTACTACTCGCAGGAAGGAATTCATGGTAGTTCTATTTCGGCTTTCGTTAACACTCTTTGGGGTATATGGAAAACCCGGAACAACCAAATTTTTAGACACATTCGTGCTACTCATGAAGCTCTGCATCGCCATTTGGAAGAGGGTATGCAGCATCACTCTAAGTTTCTCCACTCTCCGCTGCTACCTTCCCCACTTCAACTGACCAATGCGCCTCCCCCTGGGTATCTTATGGCTCAATTCGGGAACAACAACGATGACTCTCCGGAGGTTGTTATAAAGGTAGATGGATCCTGGGTTAAAAAGTCTAAGAAGGCAACGCTGGCTTGGGTGGCAACCACTTGTTCTTCTAATGACACTATTCGCCAGGGTCATTCGCTCTATGCCATGTCTGCCCTTCAAGTGGAGGCCAAAGCTTGTCTTTCAGCACTCATATGGGCTGCAACTACTTCCTTTACTAGAATTTGCATATACTCAGATTCAGAAGTTTTAGTTCGTCTGCTCGTCTCGTCGCACACAATGGATATGTCCATCAGTCATACTATCACGACGATTAAGCAAATTGCTGGTTCCCTCCCTTGGTGTCGAATTATAAAAGTCAGCAGACAGGACGTCTCAACAGCCTATGATGTTGCTAAGTTTTGCAGGAACTCTAGTTTTCCTTTTATTTATCCTTAGTGTGCTTTTTCTGTTGGGTTGTTTGTTTTTGTGTAAGTTTTCCTCGTTATTTTATATCATATAAGCAGATTGGAAAGTTTTCTATTTAATATGACACAAATTAAAGTTTTTATCGAATAGATGGGGTATCTTATAGCAGATTGGCTGTAAACATTATGATATCTTTTAAATTATAAAGAATTGATGAAACAAACAAACCAGCACGAGGGAAAAACTTTGTAAATGAAAATATTCAAGTGTTATTATTTGGTTGAAATGACAGGAACCTCCTCTTTCTTAGCCAAAGCAAAATGTTGTCCCTTTGAAGTGGGAACAATGGACACTTGGACAGGTAGCGATATATCATGCAAGTTAGACCACTCAAAAACACGTTTATTTGCTGATACATAAACACTAATAACATTTGATGTGACTCAGGTAGGTCCTATATTTCTTTCTTTTTATTGCACCCTATTATGCCTCTATAGTGAATAGCTAGTCTACTATACTATTGAACCGTGGAGCACTTTTAAGTTTTTAACCATTTAAAGTAATTTGCACACTAAATTCTGCAATCATTTATTTATCCACCATAGAACGAAACTGACAGTGACAATGCCAGTCCATTAGGAGTATTTGTTTGATCTAAGCAGTTCATTTTTTCCCTCTTAAAACAAAAAAAAGAAGCTTCATCTTGCCGTATTTATGCCAGATGTATATGCAATATTGGTACTTTATGGATATTGGGTAATGGGTACTTTACATCGGTTATAATCTTTATTGATTTTGCTCTAATACGGATTATTGTGTTACAGGATATATTTTGTTAGGCAAAAACATGTCATATTGTCATATGCGCTCGTACTCCTCTCTCTCCCGTACAATCAGATTAGACATACTACATTCGTTCCTAAAAAATCTACACACTTTTGCTTTTCATTAGAACCAAGGCGAAAGTGAAAAAGTATGAGAAAGATGAGAGAAATTATGAAAAGTGGGAAGTAAGAAGTATAAAAAGTAAATAAAAAATAGAGGAGAGAGAAAAATTGGGTAAGTGGGGGTTTTATGTGGGTTAATTTATTTGGTGAGGGACCACGTGGGGCCTGCGGGGGACAAAAGTGAGAACAATGATTGGGCGTTTTACCTTATATAGATAAAGTAACAATGTAACCATTAAAAATGAACGACCAGAAAATAAAAGTGTGTAGATTAAAAAGAAACAGAGGTAGTATTAAATAATAAAAATGTGTGTTTTAAATCTCGAACCTATGACCTCTCATTTGAGTCTTGAGATACAAAATTACTAACCAACTACTCTAAAATATCCTGTTAGTCCTGTGAGAAAAAAATTATTTAAACACAAGATAATATTTTTATTTTTAGAATAATTAAATACAAATGTATATATAAATACTTATTAAGCTAATGCTAATAATAGTGTGTACCTTTCAGCACTCTTATATTAAGAAAAAGCTTTTAAAATTTTTATAACTTCCGTAATTAACACTACTACACCATTTAATTGCATCGGTTGTGTTGTTACACATTAACCTTAATTTCAAAAACAAGATTGTAATATATTCTTTGTAAGTAATTATATATTTAATACATGTACTCTCTTGAAGCTGAGGGTTATATTGATGAATAATTCATATTATAATTTACTATGTAGAAAATTTAAAATAAACTGGAAGATCATTTCATGAGCATAATCCAATGCCCATAACTTCTTTTTTCCACTTCTCTCAATTGTTTGATTTAAGACTTCAAATACACATTATTAAATGATCCGGGGCATTGCCCGTCCTAACAACTAGGTAGAACTAATAACTTGTGATGGTAAACACATGAACTCGAAGAGTTTCATAAAATCTAACAATGAATTGTTTCTTTCATCTCATTTGAAGATTTAGTTTACAATCTTCTATGTTATATTTATAATTAATTAATCATATTTTAAATAGAAAATATTGCCACAGTAATTTGAGAGGGCTTTATAAGAATTCATAAATTTGAATTGTCTAATTTGCATATTTATTGAAAATGCAATTTATCAAGCCTAAATTTAGTAATTAGAATAAGTTTTAATCAGTCAAAAAATTTGAATTAGTTTCAGTACCAACTAGTGAGTGTCCCAGGCGATGGCCCGGGTTGTTTTTTTTCGTAATTTTTTGTCTTGTGAGGAAAAAAATTGACGTTATAATTTGAAATACAAGAAATTCGAGTAAGAGTTCATGTCTACAATAGTCTATTATCATTACCATTAACGTGTTAGGTATCTAGCTACTTGTGTAAGTCTTTTAAAAATGAGAAATAATTACAAGATCTTATTATATTTTATTTTGAAATACTAAACAATGATGTTATGTTGGATCAATGATTAAGCTTTAACTTTTCATTTCAAAGGTCACGTGTTCGATACCTTGTAACTACACAACATTATTTTTGTAGTTGAGGGGTTTGACACGAAAATAGAGCATTTGCATTATAGCCTTAGAGGAGAGTGCCACATGGCACATAGACATTCTTAGGAATGCCTTTTAATATATTAACTAGTGATTGTCCAGGGCGATGCCCCGGGTAGTTACTTTTTGTAACTTTTTGTCAAGTGAGGAAAAATTGACGTAATGACATGATAAGTAATTGCATTAATTTTGAAAAATAAACCCTTAAAAGTTTGGGGATGAAAGAAATAGCTTAACTTTCTACAAGGAATTGGAGTAAGAGTTTATGTCTATATATAATAGTCTCTTGTTGTTATCATAAAAAGGTTAGGTATCTAACTACTTGTGCAAATCTTTTAATGAGATATAATTATAAGACCTTATGATATTTTATTTTGAAATATTAAACAATGGTGTTATGTTGGATTAATAGTTAAACTTTCACTTTTCAATTTAAAGGTCACGTGTTCGATACCTTGTAACTACACAACATTATTTTTTAAATTGAGGGTTTGACTTGAAGCATGTGCATTAGAGCCTTAATGGAGAGTGCCACGTGGCACACAAACTTTCTTAGGAACGCCTTTTAATATATTAGTATAGATATAGATGATTTTATTTTGGTACAAATTAGATGGAGTGAATACCCTACATGTAATGTTTCATCATATGTCTGATAATTTGGATGACTTTTATGTGGATGGTCAATAAATAAAAAAAATAGACATCAAATAAAATTGAAATGACATGAAACTGATCAGATATGATATGAAATGATTGACAAAATAACATCAAACAAAGTAAAATGGTATGAAACGGATCAGAAATGATATGAAATAAATGGCAACGAGCAAAAGTGAAATGACATGAAACAGTTACACCTAAGATTTTTATAATAAAGATACGTGGCAAGTAAAAAAATTAAAGACATTCTTTTATAGAACATGTATTAATTAAGTAAAAATATTTTTTGCCAAATGCCACTCGTTACAGTGACCTCTTTGTTAATTGCATCCCTTTCATTTCAATCTCTTCAATTGCAGCCTTATAAACCAAAAACTTGTAGGTTGCAGCCCATACACCAAGATAGACTAGGAATAATAAATTTTAGGGAAATGTTATAGGTAGTCCTAAGGGCTACATATAAGCATTAAATACATCTCCTTAAATAGTATTTTTTGAAAAATTAATGAGACAATCACACGTCTATCAATATAACTAATGTTTTTTTTAATTATTAATATTTTCATTTTTAACTTCCTATATGTAGCCGTAAGGGCTACATATATCATTTCCCTAAATTTTATTCCGATGACCCACGTTTGACTATACCAAAAGGGGGCAAACATAATTAACAATTATCTTTGCCTTGTTTAACTACTCCCTCCATTTCTTTTTAATTTACTCACTTAAATAGTATTATTTGAAAAATTAATGAGACAATCACACGTCAATCAATATAACTAATGCTTTTTTAATTATTAATATTTCCATTTTTAACTTCCTATATGCCCTAAGTAATACATATAACATTTCCCTAAATTTTATTCCGATGACCCACGTTTCACTACTCCAAAAGGGGGCAAACATAATTAACAATTATCTTTGCCCTATTTAACTACTCCCTCTATTTCTATTTAATTTTTTTTTTTGGTGAAAATTTCTTTTTAATTTACTCACTTCACTTTTGGGGAGAACTAAGAGTAAAGTAAAGTATGACAGAGAAAATGAAAATGTAGAGAGAGAAATCGAAAAGTGAGATAAACTAAAGAGTGGGTTAAAATTTTATAAATATAGTTGACATGGGTGAAAAAAGAGGAGAAAATAGATGAAACGTGCTATAAAAGGCAACAATATGTAGATTAAAAAGAAACGCAACAAAAAAATTTGTAGATTTAAAAGAAATCGACGGAGTGTTTGTACCACTAATATGAGACCTGAGGGTGTCTCGCTGCTACAACTTGATTGTATTTTTTTTTTTTTTTTTTAGAAAAACAAATATAATATTATTACTTTTTTTTTTTGAAATTAAAAATTTATTCATTGATTCAAAGTCATACGACATCTACAATAGAAGTCAAAACTAAACAAATACATATCAAAATGAAATAAATACATGTCAAAACTAAACAACTTGATTGTATTTTGACGTGTAGATTCTTGCATAATTTCACCATCCACCAAGATAGACAATGAATTCTGATGCAACATTTTTTTATTTTTTTTTTTTTTATTTACAGATTGCTGGTTGATAGGATCACATGTGTAGTTAATGACGTAAAAAGAGTTGTATAGAAAAATGACCTTAAGAAGAATAATGGGTTTTATGCGTGTGGGGACTGTGGCTATCATCACAATCTAATTGGTGTAAGAAATCATTCGTGATTCACAGTCTTTTGCAACATCCTCTTGCTCCCAATAATGAAAATCAAAAGCAACCTTGACGATCAGGAATGCAATTTGAATAATTAAATTCATATTTGAATCAATTATATTTTGTTTTCTAACAAGGGGTCCATCTAGATGAAATACTCCACGTTTCTATTACTGAAAGATAGTAGTACGTAGTTCATCATTTTAATAAACTTTTTTTTTATTACTTTTTGGCATATTTCCAACAAATTTATTATAGGGAGAATTATGTCTTTTCATCGAAACACTATATTAGGGTTGACAAACGAGTTAAGTTGTGTCAAGGTTACGAGTAGACAGGTTAAATTCCTTCAACCCTAACTGGTCCGATTCATTAAACAGATCAACAATACTTAATACTAATCTGACTATTAAAATGAGTCGTCTAGCTCTTTTATCAAGCACTCTGTAAATAAACAAATAAACCTATTAAGTCTTTTAAGCCACTTTCTAATTAAGATATCATGTCAAAACTTTGTGATGGGAAGTTAATAATACACTGATTAAATGGAATAGTCCACCAAATAAAATTAATTTTGTTAAGGGATTTAAATCAAGTGTCTCTTTGCAATGATATAAATTAGGAGAACTTTCTGGAGCACACCCACATAATGTCATGTCATGTCATGTCATAATTTTAAAAAATAGGTTTAAAACTATAAAATTTAAAAGAAAGAAAGACACATATATAACGTTTCAAGTTAGGAAATATTAGAGTTTATTTTGGATAAACAACCTAAAAATATAATGTATAGATTGAGTATTAAATTTGGCACATAATTCAAAATTACAGTATAAATGTAACAACATTGCATAAATATGCGAAATGTGGTAAATAATAAGATTCATTTATCATATACTCCCCCTATTTTTGTTATTGAGACATTTTACAATTAAAAAACTTTTTTTTCTCGATTAAAATATTTGACCCAATTTCCTTAGAACATAGGTTAACTAGTCGTATATGCACGCGATGCGTGCGTCAACAAGCTTATGTAACTATATGTACGAATGTACATATTTTTTAAATCTAAAATTATTTTAATAGTGACGTAAATTATTGAGGTTATTTTGTGCATTTTATTATCTTTTTAAATTGAAGGTGATCAATCTTTAACTATTCAATACCGTAACTGAAAAATTTGGCCAATGATTTAATAATTCATTGTCAGCGGTTTTAATATAGTTATTTAACGATTGTAAATGTTAATAAATCATATTGTTTGAACTTTGTAAATACGAAGTATTATATTGTCAGGATATATCGCTAGCTTTATTGATTGAAGATTCTAATTAATTTTGTGAATTGATTGTGTCAATCTATCTTGTCAAGTTATTAATGGTGATTGCATATTCTACTTTTATCGTGATCCAAGTAAAAAAGTAAATGTCTCAAATTTATAATAAAACTGAGGGACTAATACATATTACAGTGGAAATATAGAATTTTTATTGAAAAATAAATATTTTTTGTTTCATATTCAACCAATCAACCTGTATGTTGGAGTATATAATAATAAGGAATTTATGAGATAGAGTAGGAATAGAATATATAAATTATAGTGGAATTGAGAAACTAGTGCAGATTACTTCTATTACATGATGTATTGATATTGGTAAATTCTTATTCCAGGTATGGCAGGGGTATGTACATAATGGAAATCGTTTCAACTGCTCTTACTACAGATATTTCTAGTTTCTACCATCTTACAGTTACTTCAGAGATGTTACCGATTTATCGATAGACATTAGTTACTAGCATAAGTTTCATTTCTCATAAAATTATCACAAATTCTTGGGTGTAACTGTTACATCATATAACAACTTTAGAAGCCACTGATTCTTTTATAAAAAAAAAAATCAAATGACATGAAATAAATGATAATATGACATCGGATTCATGTTATTATTTGTATAGTCATGTCATTTTTGTTGGAGTACAATCTATGTCATTTACGTGTGAGGTTTTGTAACACAATAAGTTACCATGTAACATGATCAGTGGCGGAGCCACGGTTAGTCATGGTTGGTCACGTGACCCACCATTATCTCTGAAAAAAAAATGAAGTTTTGTTTTTCATGAAAAAAAACCCAGATTTTCTAGCTTATGGTGTGTCGACCTCAAGGAAGAAGAGCAAAAATTAGATTAAATGCCATAATCGATTGACTGGAAGATGAGGAAATAAGAGAACAGGAAAAAGAAAAAGCCATGGTTTGAAGTTTAGAGAACCACAAACTGAGAGAAAGAAGAAAAAGTGATAAAAAAATTTATGAAGAGAGAGAATGGCAAGTTAGATGGAGGGGATAGGAACTACTGAGTACTGATTAGCACGTGGGTTTGGTTTGGGGGTAATGTCTTGTTTTTTTTTTTTTTTTTTTTTTTACTTTCTTTTTAATCTTTTCTTTTCTTCTTTTTTTTTTGTACTCTATTTTTTTTAAGGGATCTTTTTTACTATATTTAGTAGTAGACTTTTTAAATGTGAATGGTTAATTACTAGATCAAATAAGAGTAGTATTAATTTTTAAAAGTTGATTTTTTTTTTTTGGGGAAGGGCTATACTTTTTATACAAGAGATTATTGAATTGCAATGTTGGTCTTGCTTTATTTATTTATTTGATAACATAAGGGATGGAGGATTTGATCCATATAATATTTAGGATCTTTTTAATCATTTCTTTTTATTTGCAATATTGATGTATGACACAAGAATTTAGAAAAGAAAATAAAAAGTGACAAAAAAGACCTAGCTCCAACCTACTAGGAGAAATAAAGAGAGAATATATTGCCAAAAAAGTCAATGTTGCAAGTAATATGCAACTTTTTAAAATAAAAAATGTTGCAAGTAAAAAAAAAAAAAAAAAAAAAACTAAAGTAATTTCTTTTTTGGAACATATTTAAGAAAGGATCTTGTTTAATTCATGATATTTAGTACAAAATTTTAATAGCATTTGAAAAACTTAATATAAAAATCACGACATGGCAATTGCGATGTAGTCTATCGTCAACTTCTTTGTTCCGGCTCTGCTACCAATGCTGCGACCGGAATCGCAACTACATTTTCAAACCATGGTAGTGACCCACCATCTGTAAAATCTTGGATTCGCCACTTAACATGATATATTCAAGGTGCACTCTAAAATTATTTCGCAATATCTCACGGCTCAACCGCATAAATTTATAAGTAAAGTTTGTGTTTTGTAACTGCTGGCATGAGTAGAAGAAAAGAAGCACATCTAAAACGTGATTGAATTACAAATATGGACGAAATGGCAATATACTCCTATTTTGCATGCACCAACTTAATACATCAGAATAGCGCCGAAATATTTCCTAATTTCTAAAGTTTAATGTCTAGTTGTGTACTTGTCTACTTACAGTGGTGTATCTAGAAATTTAGTCATGGGTACAAATACATAACTAGTTAGGCTCATTAATTTTTTTTTCAAAATAAAGCTTTATTAACATTTTTGTCCGCCTAAGTTTGAGTAAGAACTTAGATATAATTGCTAATTTTTTAATTATTCAATGTAAATAGCCAGAACTTTAATAATAAGCCTATCAAAAAAAAAAATATAGTTAGTTAAGTATGTAAATGAGAAAAAATAGAGGGAAAAAAATAGAGACAAAAATATTATTTTGGAACTTTGATCTTTGTGGGCTTATGAATTTGTAGTTGCAGACTAATCTTACTTATGAATTTGTAGTAGCAGACTAATAGCCATAGGAAGTTGTATATAATAGAAGTGTTGAAGATAAGTTAAACCAGAGTTAAAGGGGAGTAATTAAAAGCAAAAAAAAGAACTTTGTGGGGTTTCGAACTCAAGACCTCCTCATGCAACCACTAATCTTTCTTTTCCTTTCCGCCACCAGCAAGACAAGCCTCAGCATATTAATTTGTTTTCATTGTTTTCCAGAAATAATGGGGGTACAGGCTCGTACAGCTGTACCCCTTGTACCCCCTCTAGATCCGCCTATGTCTACTTGCCTCTCGTTGTGGTTACTATTATCGCCACTGTAAAATGGTTGGAGTGGTGCAATCGGTTCTTTTTGACATTCCACAACAGTTCGCTACTTCGCTGCCAATGTATCGTCATCTTCCTCAGTCCCTCTCACAAAAGTGGGAACGCAAAAAACTACGCACAACATGATGAGAATTAGTCTATTTTCTCGAGGGACGAATCTAAGTAATACTTACCCCCCTTGATTTGTACCCTTGTCGATCAATGTATAAATGTGAATATGTGATTATTAATATATTTAATTATTTATTAATAAAAATTCTAAGAAAATTGAATAATGAAAATTTGCAACAAGACTGATTCGATAATATAGAAACTTTTTTTTACTATGTGAATATAAATATATGGTCAATATATATATGTATATGTATATGTATATGTATATGTATATGTATATGTATATGTATATGTATATGTATATGTATATGTATATGTATATGTATATATGTATATGTATATGTGTTTGAGCCCAATATTCCCGAAGCTCAATAATTACGAGAAGGCCTCTCAAGGCCCCCAGACAGGTGGCATAATGGGTCCCGCATGGAGGTTAACCTTATTCCAGGTTGCGTAGGGATCCTTAGATGGGGCTGGAAAGTCTTATTGCAGGAAAAGGCAGCACAGCCATTGGTCTCCCAGAAGCCCATCTGATCAATGTTACCTTTATGGGAATCCACAACGCTATAAATACCCAATGTCTCATCAATGAACAGGTAATAAATTCTAGACCAACTGCTCATTACTAACGGTTAAGTATCATAACTGACTAGAGCGTCGGAGGAGCGATCCCGGAAATAACCCCGCGGTAGTCTAACTCTCATTTTTGCAGGTAATACGACATTTTTCAAGCACCTGGTCGCCTCCAGCGTTTTTCGACCCTCCGTCTTGACTAGTCCCCCAACTTATAAGTTTTTCATTTGAAACTGGTTGGCGCCGTCTGTGGGGATAGCCAAACAAAAAGCCACATCCAATGCTCGAAGATCTAGTTGGGTCCAACAGCCCCCGAACTCACCACCTCGAGGAGGGCCCCCCCTCTCGAGGTAGCGAATGAAACAACGGGTGACCCTCGTAGGGCCCCCATACTTTTAGAAAGGCATCAGCACATCCTCGAGGAAGTCGTTCCTCGAGAGGCAGCCAGTGCTGCCAACCTTGGGCAACCTCGAGAGAGGGTAGTCCTCCCTCGAGTCGAACCCCCTCGATTTGAGCAACCCATCCCTAATCATGTCACTTAGCAGGACTTGCAGCAATTGGCGGAACGCCTCAGTGACAACTCGAGTGGAGCCTTAGGGCCCTCGTGTACGGTCTCCAGAATCGAGGAGAGGGGACGTCCAACAGACCTCCCGTCCTTCGACTCGTTCTAGGGCAGAATGGGCGTGATCCTCCTCTCAACAACCCAGCTCCACAAGTATCGACTCGGGCCCCTCAGAATTCGACTCGATCCCCTAAAGCTCCACTTCGAGCCCCTCCTAGCCGGGGGGATGCCCGACACGTCATCAACGAGCGATCTTTCAGAAATGGCAATCGAGATGCTCGCAAAGTCCTCAATGAGCGTCGGGCTCGCTCGAGGCAAGAAGGAGAGACACTCCCCAATCATAACCAGGGATGGGAAGGGTCTCGACAACAAGAGAGGGTGCCCCGAAAGCACGAAGAAGAAGAGTCCAGCAATTTTGATCCGAATGAAGGGTCTAACGCTCACTTTAGCAATCTTGCCTTCATCACACCCTTCAGCGAGGAGATTATGCGAACTCCTAATCCTCGTAAGGTGAAGGTCCCCCCATCGAGCATTACGGGGGAACCATAGACCCTATCGATCACCTCACCGCTTTTAAATCACATATGAGTGTGCAGACGGGGAGTGAGGCAGTATGGTGTAAATTCTTTCCCACCATGCTGAAGGGGCTAGCTCTCACTTGGTTCACGACACTCCCCCCTGGCAGTATCTCGAATTTCGTCTCTCTCGAGGCCGCCTTCAAACAAAATTTCATAGCAGGAAGAAGACATCGAAAGACCAGCATTCACCTAATGTCTACCAGACAACGAAGAGATGAAGATCTGGCAGAGTATATCAAGAGGTTCAAGGAGGAGTCCCTGAAGGACTCCGACTTACAGGATAGCGTGTCATTCACTGCACTAATGTCGGGCCTCTACACATCAAGAAGGTTCAAGCTAAAACTCGCGGAGAGCGAGACCTCTACTTTCTCTGAAGCTATGAACCTCGCCCAAAAGTTCATACAAGCTTCCGATATCTGTAAAACACACGAGGAACCAAGCTCCAACAAAAGAAAGAGCGACTATGGTGCTCGAGTGGATCCCCCTCGGGAAGGGCCCTCGAAGGGAAAGGGATAAGAAGCCACAACTGGATGACAACGGCTATGACCCTCGATACAACCTCAGCAGAAGGGAAATATACCTCGATATCAAAGAGAAGTATGCCTTACCAAAGCCCACACCCATCAGATCTTCCGTCAGTAGGAGAGATAAGAAACTTTGGTGCGAATACCACCACGACTGCGGTCATACCACTCTTGACTGTAGGGAAATCAAGAGAGCACTAGACAAGCTGGCAGATGAAGGAAAGATGAAGGAAAGAATCCGGCAGAAAAGAAGAAAGAGCCTCGAAAGGAGAAGGAGTCCAGGAGCGATGAAACGGCATGATTTGTCAACGTCATCGCCGGAGGGTACGCTTTGGGCGGCTAAACCAGCCGCTCTCGAAAGAAATACCTCTACACCCTGAAACACGGGACAACGAACATGACCAGGACGGCAGCCTGCCCTACCATGACCTTCAAAGATAGCCATCGACCTATTCAAACCCCTTACGACGACCCCTGGTCGTCAAAATGAAAATCGCTAATCTAAGGGTGGGTCGAGTGCTCATTGATAGTGGAAACTCCGCAGATATCATAACGATGGATTGCATGACAAAGCTAAAGTATCAGAAAGCTGATCTCTTGCCCATCACCCAGCCGCTGGTAGGATTTGGGGGACAATCTGTCCACCCTTTGGGATCGGTCAAGCTCACAACTAGAATGGGTGAGAAGGGTCGAGGAAGGAGCGTCCTCGTTGACCTCCCACACAACGTCATCATCGGACGACCCACCCTCAACAAAGTCAAAGCTGTAATCTCTACCTATCAGTTATTGCTACAGTTCGAGGCCGACGATGGAAAGGTCGCTCAACTGTTTGGAGATCAGAAATCTGCCCGAAAGTGTTATGTTAACAGCCTAAAGAACCAGTGCGAAGAAGCAACCAGAAAAAGAAAGCAGCCCGAGCTAGAAGAACCTCTCCTCGTGATGGGGCTCTATGTTACCGAAAACCCAAAACGGTACGAGAGACCTCGACCGGTGGATGGAGACAAAGAAGTATGCATTGACAATGAAAGAGGGAGAATGATAAGGATCGGCAAATAGATCCCCGATGACATTAGAGCTTGAATCATCGAGGTCATCCAGGAATTCCAAGATGTGTTTGCATACACGGTCGACGAAATGTCGGGCATCGACCCCGAGATTATGGTCCATCGTCTCAACATCAAAGAGGGACATCGACCCGTGAAGCAAAAGCTGAGACGCCAGGGTGTCGAGAGGAGCAAAGCAGCAGTTGAAGTAGTGAAGAAACTGTTGGCAGCAGGGTCTATCAAAGAATGCCAGTACACCGAATGGATGGCTAACATGGTGTTGGTCCGCAAGTCTTCCATGACGTGGAGGATGTGTGTCGACTTCACATACCTGAACAAGGCCTGTTCGAAGGACGACTTTCCCCTCCCCAATATCGATAGACTAGTCGACTCGACGGCCGGACACGCCCTCTTCAGCTTCATGGACGCCAACGGAGGGTACCACAAAATCCCTATGGCTGAAGAAGAACAAGCTAAGTCCATACAACATTCACTACCAGTTCTGGAGTATATTGTTACAAAGTGATGCCATTCGGCCTCAAGAACGCTAGGGCCACCTATTAATGCTTCGTCAACAACATGTTCGAGAACCATATAGGAAGAAATGTCGAAGTCCATGTCGATGATATGATTGTCAAGAGCAAGCAAGAAGGAGACCATGTCTCTGATCTAAAGGAAACCTTGTCCACCTTACGCGCCCACAACATGAAGCTGAATCCGAAGAACTGTGTCTTCATCGTGAAAGGGGGAAAGTGCCTTGGATTCCTAGTTGACGAAAGGGGCATTGAGGCTAATGCAGACAAAGTCCAGGCCATCATTGAGATGAAAAGCCCTCGAACGGTCAAGGAAGTCCAACACCTAACTGGTTGTGTGGCAGCGTTAGGGCGTTTCCTATCGAGGTCAGCAGACAAGAGCTTATGTTTCTTCAGAACATTGAAACAGTCAACCTTTGACTGGGACCAGGCAGCAGAAGAGGCATTTCAGCGGTTGAAGGAACATCTAGCCAGCCTTCCGAAACTTGTATCTCCTTTGCCCGGAGAGACGCTTTTTGTCTACTTGGCTGTGTCGAACAATGCACTTAGCGCCGTCCTCGTCGCTGAAAGAGAGAAAAATCAACATCCCGTCTATTTCATTAGTCATGCCTTTCGAGGCGCGGAAGCAAAGTACCCCAATCGAGAAAATGATATTTGCGTTAGTGACTGCCACTCGCAAGCTCAAACCATACTTTCAAGCGCAACCCATCAAGGTGCTAACCAGCCAGTCCTCGTGAAAGGTGATCGACGGTAAGAACCAATCCAGTAGGGTGACAGATTGGTCTAATCAGCTGTCCGATTTTGGCATAGAGTTTGAGCCCCGCCGAGCCATCAAAGCTCAAGCACTGGCCGATTTCATCGCATAATGTACTTCAAGACCCGAGCCTATCGAGGAAGGCGCCTGGGAATTATTTGTCGATGGGTCATCATCGAAGGCTGGCTGCGGGGCCGGACTACTAGTCCTCAATCCTCAAAGGAACAGGACAGAGTATGCCGTAAAATTCGACTTCACTGCCTCGAACAATGAAGCTGAGTATGAGGCTCTCCTACTCGGATTACAACTCTGAAAAATGGCGGGGGCTTGAAATATCAAAGCCCAGTCGGACTCCCAGCTTATCGTAGGACAGGTGACTGGGGAATTCGAGGCCAAGGAAGATTGTATGAAGATGTACCTCAAGAAAATCAAAAAAGAAGTAATCGATCTAGCTCTTTTCACCATCGTCCACATCCCATGATCAGAAAACCAGCATGCAGATGCATTGTCGAGATTGGCCAGCATTATGTGGGAGGTACTCAAAGCCCCCATCATAAATTGAGGGTTGGCTACTCTCGGTAGGAGCCCCACCTAGATGGACAAGATAGTCTCCTTTGCAAGGGATGGGATACTGCCTACGGATGAGCTAGAGGCTGAAAAAGTAAGGAAGAAAGCTCGATGGTTCGTATTTCACGAGGGACAACTATATAAGAAGTCCTTCACCCACCCACTCCTTCGATGCCTAACCCCACAGGAAGGGGACTACGTGATTCGAGAGATACACAAGGGAGCATGCGGGAGCCATCAGGGTGCAAGAACCATCGCTGCTAAAGCCCTTCGAGCTGGCTATTATTGGCCAACGTTGAAATAAGATGCCTCGAGCTTAGTCCAGAAATGCATGGAGTGCCATATGCATGCCAACCTACCCCATCAAGCTGCCAGTCCCTTCGACATGTGGGGCATGGACCTGTTAGGACCTTTTCCTCCTGCATCAGGCCAGCGGAGATTCTTGTTGGTTACTGTCGACTACTTCACGAAGTGGGTCGAGGCCGAACCACTAGCCTCCATCACTGATAAGCAAGTTCAACAGTTCATCTGGCGCAATTTAATTACTCGATTTGGAGTCCCTTGAGTTCTAATATTAGACAACGGGCGACAGTTCAACAGTGGGCGAACGAGAGACTACTGCTCTCGATTTCGCATCGGAACCAGATTCTCCGCTGTCAGTCGACCCCAGACCAACGGACAGGAAGAAGCTGCCAACAAGGTAGTCTTGAAGGGATTAAAGACAATGCTCGAGGGAGCTATGGGCTCATGGATCGATGACCTGCCTGGGATCCTATGGTCTACAAGGACGATGATTCGAGAAGCTACAAGGCAAACACCATTCAACTTGGTGTATGGGGGCGAGGCTGTGCTGCCTGTCGAAGTAGATATCCCCTCACCACGGATCACCTTCTACGACCACAACAGCAACGAAGAAGAGAAGCGAGTAAACCTCGACCTACTCCCCGAAACTCGAGGAAACGCTCTCCTCAAGGCCATCTCCTACAAGCTTAAGATCTCCAGGCTCTTCAATCGACGGATCAAGCACCGACCCCTGCAAGTTAACGATTGGGTCCTAAGGAAGTTCGAGGCCACAGGCAGAGAGCCTCACCTTGGTAAGCTACAACCTAACTGGGAAGGACCTTACAAGGTCACCAAGGTCGTTCGACCAGGCACATACCGCCGCCCGTTACCTCGCCCATGGAACGCGGACAACCTTAGGAAATTCTATGAATAAAAGGTCCTACCCTCGAAGTTCTATGCTATTCAGTTTATACCCTCGAAATTAGGGGCATCTATCATGTACACTTATCCTTGGCGTAATTATAAGCCATCTTTTGTAAAGCTGGCTCTCAGCAAATTATCCAAATCTAATGTACCGAAATATGCGCATTAAGTATATACTTATCGAGCTATATTAAGCTTAGACAAATTAAAAGAGAATTTCGAAGGCACAAACTTGGTAAACAAAAATACATCAATGCAGAAGAAGCAAGTTTTATTTTCATTAATTAAGAGAAAGTACAGGCCATCGAAGTGGCAAGTTTACAAACATAAGAAACATCTAAAGACTAGAAGTAAATTATGAGGGTCTAACATTAACCCTCGTAGGAGCCAGGGATAGAAAAGAAGAAGATACCGGAGGTGGTATCATGGGTGCAGGGACATCAGCCCTTGAGGTCACCAGCAGCTGGAGCCTGGTCCTCGACTTTAGGGGCCTCCGCATCCCCCTTCACCTCTACTTGTGAGAGGGCCGCCACTCCTTCCTCCACCTCTTGCCAAGAAAGGCCAGGAGACAGCTTCTCAAGGACGGCTCGAACATCCTTGAGAGCCTCAGCACTACCAACCTCGAAAGCCTAAAGGGAGGCGTCCTCGAGGAAGATCCTCCCTGCCTCGAGACCTTCCAGTTCTCAATGATCAGCTCCCGACAAGCGGTAGCTTCCTTGATGGCCTGGGTAGCCCTTTTGTCAGCCTTCTCCGCTATGGCCAAGGCCTCCTTCCGGTCCTTCGAGGCCTGGCGCTGCCTTCGATTGGCCGAGTCCTCTGCTTGGTGAGGTCCTCGATGGTCTGCTGGGCCTCGACCATCTTCTCCTCGAAGGACAATTGGTCCTTCTTATGACCCCCTCGGCCTCGGAGAGCTTCAACTCACCAATCCGAATCCGGTTGTTGAGGCAGCTCCTCTCGTTGAAGGACATCTGGTCCTTCTTGATTTCAGCGGGGGCAGTGCCCCGAGGACGGCAGGCCAGGGCAGACACCCTAATCGAGAGCTGCGGAAAACACAAACACATAAGAAGCAGAAATCATCGCAAACGACAAAACAGAGAAAAAGGCATACCTCGACAATGGTGGCCTTCAAGGCCTCGAGCTCCTGGCCACCAGAGGCCAAGCAAGCTGCTTCATCAGCAGCCGTCATCAGAGAAGGGGAGGCCTTATCGATCCTCCTTGCTAGTTCTGCCCTCGAGAGGGCAGTAAACGGAACAAGAGCCGTCAAGGGGACCCCTCAACTTTCAGTCTCTTCGTTGGGGACTGCTGTACCCCAGGCGAAACAATGGGAAAAGTGAGGGGAAGAGCGGGCTTCTCCTCGAGCTTGATCTCGGGAGTCTCCTGCTTCACTGCCGCAGGAGTTATTGGAGGAAGGGCCTTAGTGGCCGAAGGCAGGACGACATCCCCTGTCGAGGTCACTCCCTCGACCTTCATTGCCTTCTAGGCATTCGGCAACCCCAACGCCGTAGGAACGACGCTCGAGCCGGCCTTCACCAACTGGCGACGTTTGGCCGCTCGCAGAGCTTCCGGGGTAATCAACGGCTCAGACATTGACAGTCGAGATTAAAAAGATGGGCATCGCAATTGAAAGTTTAAGGAAGGTCAATCGAGATTGAGAGTCTGAGGAAAGAGAATGCAAATGATGTAATGACAAAACTCTGAAACACCTCATACTTATAAGAAAATAGAATCACGGATTCCAAGGCCGCCATAACTGCCCTCATGGGCCTCACCAGAACAAAGGCCCATTATCTGAAATGCATGCCACGCGGCCGGCACGCGGCCTAAAGTTCCAAAGGAACCCCCAGGGCACTCAAGGCCCCCTAAGGGAAAGACGGGGACCGCATAAGACAACATTCGAGGTCACGTGTCGAAGAGGGCCATGACCCATGCCTCATTTGATACCCTAACACGTCGAGGGACCATGCCCTCAGTGTTAAAACAAGTATGTATGAGCAGCCTTTTCGAATGACCTGCAGTTCGAAGAAGTTACATCATGGGAAACAAATCCGAAGACTTAGGCCTATTTGAAGCGAATACCACGTGCTCAACACATTGTACTGATCGAGCGAATGCATGCAAAGTCACACAAACCAAGTGGTGCCCGAAGAAGTAAGATTAATAGTACATGATATGCATCAGTCGAGATAAAAACACGTCGAGAAAAGACATACTCGAATGGGCAAGAAATCACAAAACAATAAAGGTAGTAACATTGAAGAATAACACAATAAAAGCTCCTCTATTTCATCAAAGAAGAATTACGTCCTAAGGAGTTAAGTTGAGCTAAATACAAGCCAAGTACAAAAGAAAAGCTCGATACTACTCTACTCAGCCTCGCTGGAAGAACAACTCGATGAGCTGCCTGATGAATCCCCAGTGTCGAGAGAGGTAGAGCTTGAGGTCACATCTTGTTCCTCGTTCTCGCCTTCCTCCTCTTCGTCATCCTGAGCCTCCTCACTCTCAGCATGTCCCTCGACCTCAGCATCATTGTCAGCCATCAGAGTGTTATGGCGTTCAGCATCCTCTAAAGGCATATTGGGGTCAAAAGGGGGCATCAGCCTTAAGATCAGCAGCCAAGATGGCGTCAAACTCCGCCTCGACAAGGGCCCAGTCGGTCGAAGGAGAGACCTTAGCCAGGGCTTCCCGCAACTTGTTGAGGGGAACCCTCGTTGCAATCTGAGCTCCCTGGAGCCCCATATCTTCCGCGAAGTCCTTGCCAGCTTGGGAATTCTGCCAGTCGAGTATGACTTGCTCCCTGGCATTCGAAGATTCGCCCTTCGAAGACTCGAATTGCCTCTTTATCGAGTCACACTGACTCTGGGCATTAAGGATCTTCTTCTTCCAGGCCTTCTCTCGAACAATAAAACTGTTCTCCTTCTCCTCGAGGTCCTTCTGGGCAACCTCAAGTTCGAGCTTGTAGTTTAAAGCAAGCTCCCTCTTCCCAGCAAGATCCTCCCGAAGCTGGCGGAAGCTGATGGTGTGTCGATGGCTCATGACGGCCATTCAAACCGAGCACTAAAAACCAAAAAGGTAACAAGAGTCAGAAAACAGCAGCTAAGTGAAACAAAGATTATAACAAAAGATAGAGACGTACATCAATCCATGAAGCATAAAGCCCCTCGACTACCTCCTCCTCGCTCAAGGCCCGACAGACATCGACGTCCGCCTTCGTCATAAAACGCTTGACAGCTAAGTCAAAGCGCCTGACCTTCTCCCTCCCGGACAGCTCCGTGAATGGCTTCGAGGCTTGCTCTGGTTCATTCACTCTTGGCCTCTTCCGACCCGGGGTTTCTTCCCCTCCATAGGGAAGTTCCTCTTGCACCTCCTTGGCCTTCGAAGAAGCCACCGTCGATGGAGAGGGAGGCTCGAGGGTCGCTGTCCTCCCCTATCCTCGACCACTTGGGGAGCCACGATAGCCGCCGCAGAAGGGGGGGCGATTACTAGGCCTATTCGCAGGGTCCTGTAAGAAAAACAAAGTTAGGCAGGGAAATGAAAAACAATGCATAATGGCCAAACAACTCGAGGGTTTGGTGTTACCTTAGGTGGGCGAGGGACTCGAGTCTCTCCCCTCCCCATCTTCTGTCGAATTTGTTCTTGCACCCTCTGGTTAGCCGTCAATCGCTTCTGCATGGCTTCACCAAGTTCTCGACGGACAATAACTGCGCAATAAGAAAACAAAGATTAGATACATATACACCATCAATCGAACTATACACCTAGCAATGGAGGCCCTACCCTTGGGGATAAGCAAGGCTCAATCCCATCGCAGAGAGGAAGTGCTCGTCGCTTAGGTCCTCAGCATTGGGGTTCCAATTTGGTGGGATTTGCTTTCGATCACCATTAACTAGCGAGGTGATGGTCTGGTAGTAAATGGCAACCCTGGCCTCGTCCTCCGACATTCGAGGTACCGACCTATTCAACGCCATGTTCGGGCCCTCGAGGCTAGGAACAACTGGGAAATCCCACTGCTCGGCTCGATACACATACATGAACTCTGTACGGAAGTCCTGTTGGTTCGAAGGCATGGTCCCCACGATCTTGTATGGGAAGCGGGCATGGAAGGTGTACCAACCCTCCCCATTCGATGTCGCGGACATCACGACCAACTTCGTCAGATTCCACCAAAGGGTCAGGGATGGTTCCACCTCCATCATGTCACATATGGTAAGGAATCCAACCATCGAGCCCACATTGTTGGGCATCAGCTGATAGAGGGCGAGGTTGTAAGTACTTAGCACCTCGACAATGAAGGGATGAATAGGGAACTTTAAGCCTAACTCGAGATAGGCCTTATAAAGGGCTATGCAGCCCGTCGGGGGGGGTATAGACAGTCTCATAAGGCTCGGGAATATACAAAGCATACGGATGTTGAATCTAGTATAATATCTCAAGGAAGCGGAGGTTCTCCAATAACAACTGCATGAAGGGCCCTCGAACATAGAAATGTGCGATGCCCTTGACTCGAGTCTGGGTCTCCCCCTCTCCGTCACTGGTGCTCGGTACGTGAGAAAGATCATCGCTGCTAGCCTCCATTACTCGAACAACCTGGCTATCGAGAAGATGGTCTAACTAACTCCTAATGGCACGAGGTCGAGCAACGGTCACATCGTGTGGGGGATTATTCAACTCCTCCCCCCATCGGATATTATTGAAGCCCCGTTGCTAGAGCACAGTAGGGCATTGAGCACCCGGGAAGGATCGGGGCAGTCGAATGCTACGGACACCACGGGCACCCCATTTATTAACACCCCATCGAACAACTGCTCGAGCGGGGGTGGAGAGGTATCCGAGCCAAACGAAGAATCCCCGTTATTTATCAAGAGGGGATCCCGTCCGGAAGGGTCCATTTATTAATAAAAAGAAGCGAGAGAAGTAGGTCGTACCTTATACGAAACACACTCGAGGTCCTCTACTTGAAGAAAGACGCCTGTCGACTTCTATGTTCTCGAGACAGAAGTTTCTCACGCAGCAACAATCCAAAGAAATGAGAGAGAATGGGACAAATGACACGGTCCCTCCTCTCCTATTTATAAACAACACCGAGCGAAACGGTTGGTATCTCGCGGGATTGAAGAGCTCAAATAAACAACGAACCTGGCATTGGGCCCTAAGTTAGGCCCAACAGTCACCATAACCGAGATAACCACCCTTAGCTGCCCAAACCAGTCCATCCCAGCTCACCGGGTTGACTGAATTCAGCTAAGTCTAAAGACCTACGATTAGGCACTTCACCCAGATCGAGGGAGGGATACTCTAAGTCACCCTAACTATTGGAGTCGGCGCCCGTCAAGTGCTACGGCGCCAGGACACCCTTCGCGGTACATGGGGCTCATTGGCCCCTGAAACACCTTAGAGCGACGGTCCAGGACGCCCCTCGAGGAACATAGGGCTAACCATTACCTAGTATTCCTCGAGCGAGGGCGACCACGCCCCTTGAGATACATGGGGCCCATTAGCTCGTAAGACATCTCGAGCAAAGTCCAAGACGCCGCTCGAGATACATGGGGATCATTAGCCCCTGACATCTTGAGCAAGGGCCAAGACGCCCCTCGAGATACATGGGGCTCATTGGCCCCTAAGACATCTTGAGTAAGGGCCAAGACGCCCCTCGAGATACATGGGGCTCATTAGCCCCTAAGACATCTCGAGCAAAGTCTAAGACGCCCCTTGAGATACATGGGGCTCATTAGCTCCTAACGTCTTAAACAAGGGCCAAACGTCCCTCGAGATATATGGGGCTCATTAGCCCCTAAGACATCTCGAGCGAGGTCCAAGACCCCCCTCGAGATACATGGGGCCCATTAGCCCCTGAGACATCTCGAGCGAGGTCCAAGACGCCCCTCGAGATACATGGGGCTCATTAGCCCCTTAGACATCTCGAGCAAGGACCAAGACGTCCCTTGAGATACATGGGGCTCATTAGCCCCTAAGACATCTCGAACGATGTCCAAGACGCCCCTCGAGATACATGGGGCTCATTAGCTCCCGAGAGATCTCGAGCCAGGATCAAGGCGCCCTTCGAGGTACATGGGGATCGTTACCCACAACGATGGGCCTGGCCCAAATCAAGGAAAGGTGCAACATTCTGCAAAACATGCGACTTCGGAGAAGCCCTCCTTCGCACATTTCGCATGAGGCTAATGTTTAGGCCCAATATTCCTGAAGCCCAATAATTATGAGAAGGCCTCTCAAGGCCCCCAGACAGATGGCATAATGGGTCCCGAATGGAGGTTGACCTAATTTTAGGTTGCATAGGGATCCCCAGATGGGGCTAGAAAGGCTTATTGCCAGAAAAGGCTGCACAGTCATTGGTCTCCCAGAAGCCCATCTCATCAATGTTACCTTTATGGGAATCCACAATGCTATAAATACCCAATGTCTCATCAATGAACAAGTAATAAATTCTAGACCAACCACTCATTACTAACGGT
The DNA here is from genome assembly GCA_947646795.1 of Beta lomatogona. NCBI lineage: Eukaryota > Viridiplantae > Streptophyta > Magnoliopsida > Caryophyllales > Amaranthaceae > Beta > Beta lomatogona. The sequence continues at coordinate 824,416 of CANSNZ010000480.1, forward strand.
TAAGTATCATAACTGACTTGAGCGTCGGAGGGGAGATCCCGGAAACACCTCCGCGGTAGTCTAACTCTCGTTTTTGCAGGTCACACGACATTCTTCGAGCACCTGGTCGCCTCCACCGGTCTTCGACCCTCCGTCTTGACTAGTCCCCATCTTATAAGTTTTTCACCCGAAAAAATATTGATATATATATATATATATATATATATAGGATCACGTGAAAACTACTCCCTATGCTGAAAACTGAAAAGTGCAACATTAAATGAGAATTAGTCTATTTTCTCGAGGGAGGAATCTATGTAATACTTACCCCCCTTGTTTTGTACCCTTGTCGATCAATGTATAAATGTGAATACGTGATTATTAATAGGAAAAATTGTAAAAATAATCCCAAGTTTCAGGTGTCTTCCCATATTAATCCCAAGTTTAAATTATTTTTAAATAATCTGAAGTTTGGGAGTCATCTTCCCATATTGGTCCAAAAGACCTATAATCGTTTGAACCAATTTTAAAAAGTTGATAAGACACCATTTTATTTAAAGAAATCACCTCTAATCGCCTTCATCACCACTCCACTATTAAAATGAAAGGCAAACGGAAATGTTTCACGCGGCGTATTGACCTTTAAAACGAGTTTTAAACCGACTTTTTTCACTAGGGACCAATAAGGGAAGACTACTAACAAACTTGAGATTATTTGAAAATAATCCAAAGTTGGGATTACTTTGGGAAGATGGCCAAAACTTGGGATTATTTTTGACAATTTTTCCTTATTAATATATTTAATTATTTATTAATAAAAAATTTAAAAAATTGAATATAGAAAATTTGCAACAAGACTGATTCGATAATATTTTCCATAATTAGTTTTTTTAATATGTGAATATAAATATTTGGTCAATTTATATATATGTATATATATACACGTACACGTACATGTATATATATACACGTACATGTATGTATATATATACATGTATACATATATATATATATATATATATATGTGTATATATATATATGTGTATATATATATATATATATATATATATATATGTATATATATATATATATATATATATATATATATGTATATATATATATATATGTACATATATATATATATGTACATATATATGTATATGTATATATATATGTATATATATGTATATATATATATATATATGTATATTCTCTATGTTGAAAACTGCAACATAAAATGACCTAAAATAAAATAAAATGAGCAAAAACATAAAATGAGCAAAAACATAAAATGAGCAAAATTTTGTAAAATGAGTAAAATTTTCTTAAAATGAGCGAAAATATAAAATGAGCAAAAAAATATAAAATGAACAGAAGTTTGTCAAATGAGCAAAAACTTAGTAACATGAGCGAAAGTTTGCTAAAATGAGCGAAAGTTTATTAAAATGAGCAAAAACATAAAATGAACTAGAAATCCACACTTCTTTTGGATTTCATTTTTAGAAAATTTTAAACATGAATCGACACTTCTTTTACACTTAGGTTAGTTAATAACCTAGAAATCCATACTTTGGCCCTTTTATAATAATTCAAGCCCAAAATAAAATTTCCTTTGGCACTTTTATAGATAATTGCAAAACAAATTATACCTCAACTGCACCTTACAACTTCATAATATAACAAAAACCTTTTTAATTTTTTTTTGTTCATTATATAATTTTTCTTTTTCCCTAAAATAATTATATAATATGGTACGAAAATATGTAGTATTTCAAAGAAGGTAGGACCCTAGGTTTCCTTGTACTTGTCCAAGAACAAATACTTTTTTTTTGTAAGATCAATAACCTTTGGGCTGCCCTCGCACAAGGCCCAACCCAGAGGCCCAAGCACTTGGAAGGAGGGGGAGTTGTAAGGGAAATTCTCCTTTAAGTGCCCCTCACTTGGTGGGATACCAAGTCCATGAACAAATACTTAAGAAGCTTACTAAAGCCAAATATCCAAAAATATAAATTGTTGACGTATAACTATATGATAAATATTGTTTCAGAAATAATTTCTCGTGAAAGCAAATCTCCAAGACTTCCCAACTTCACATAAGCGTCATAAGAACTTCGCCTAAAAAATCTCAAAGAATATGTTGACCATGATCACATAAGGTTACTATGAGTCGCCATAGAATCAGACATAAGATGACTAGCACGTGGTGAAGAGAAATCAAAACTTCAACACAAGAATTTCTCTCAGATAATTCTCAGAGGTAATGAAGATTTTGTTTTCACATTTTTTGTGTATTATCTCCTATGCATTATGTCATGGGGTAAAATCTATCTACATGTGGCAATCAACCATTGGTAGCAATACCATTATTATGCACTGCCACGACAGCAGTCGATTGGTTTGAAGAGAGAAACTTGGATTACCAACATGACAGTTTGTTGTGCCAGTTCCTAAAATAGTGGCAAGTGGAGAAAGAGGCAAACAACAAGTCATTTGCCATACTGTTGAGAAGATCAAGGAGAATCCCTAAAAAATCAGATTTAACAAGCTGAGGCAAGCTGCCAGATTCTGATCAAACCATCATTATTTCTACTATAAATACTCCTATTGTAAACCATGTAAAATAATGAACTCTATCCCACTCACTCATAATCTTAAAACTCTATTACTCCTCACTCTCTCCATCATTTTTCTTTCATATTCTTAATGTGTCATCTCTCTCTCTAAAACCTGAGTTGCTCATTCTTTCTGCCAATCAGGAAAAAATAGTGTGCTTGTACTACAAATTGATATACTATAGTGGCTTGGCAAAACTACGATTTCCCTCATGGTTTCTCCCCATCTAGAGGGTTTTCACGTAAAATTGTCTTGTGCCATTCTTTATTTATGCATTATAATTCACTCATTTATTTTGCCTAATATTGCAAATTGGTTATCAACCCCCTCTCCAAGAAATTAGACCCCCTTCATAATTTGCCGTAAACAATTTGGCGTCCACCATGGGGCTGATAATTAAAAAAACAATCTTGCCAAAATCGCCATCCTACAAATACTATGGTCGAAATCAGCAACGAAACCAAATATTCAACAATTCCCAACAATGAATCTCAAAAGCAAAATGAAGGAGCAATGATTGAAGTCGTGGGAGCCATCGAGGAACTGAAGAAAACTCTCAAAGAGGAAATTGTTCTTCAATTCGTCCACTTTGAAAGGAAAAACTGATGCCATTCGCACCCAGATCGATGTCGTCCCTGGCATCAATTGTATCCAACTCTCGGAGGCATCATTCTCATGAAATTGAAGGGCTCATTCCGCTTAATGAAGATGACAGATATGACAATCTGCCAAGTCAAGGAGCCTATCTTGAACCCATGCCAGGATCAGAAGGATAGCATCAGCAAAGTCATGCAAATGTTCCAATCATTCTTCGTAGGCAAACTGCATTTGATTCTGCCTTTGCAAGTGCATCTGCTTATGCAAATCCGTTGTACAAGCGACTAAAATACATTGCGGAGATGATATTGAAGATCCTAGGAGTCTTGAGGTCAGTTAAGAAAGTTTCCCTGACTCGCTATGCAGATCTGCCATTTGCAGATGTCATTGCTCTAGTTGAAATTCAGAAGCGTTTTGTTGTCCCTGCCATGAAGCTATATGATGGAACGATATATCCCAGCGAGCATATTGCACGATATAAATAAGGGATAAATATCATTCCAATACCCCACAAGATGCACGAAACTTGCATGTGCAAAGAAGTTAGCTCAACTTTATCAGGTCCTGCCCTTCAATGGTTCATTAATCACCCTAATGGTGCTATTTCTACTTTTGCAGGTTTGGTGGACATGTTCAACCTCCAATTTACCAGTTTCAAATGCCTTGAGAAGCAAATCAACGACCTCTATCGGGTTATCCAAAGGTATGGCGAACCATTAAGATATTACCTCAACATGTTCCATTGTGAGAAGGTTTCGCTCCAAATATGCGACGTCTCAACAACCATAGAAGCCTTTAGAAGAGCATTGCACGAGGAATTTGAACTATACAAGGAGGTGATAAAATAACCCTGGCTAACGTTTGAAAAAACCTAAGCCAAAGCTCTTGCGCAAATTCGATTTGAGAAAGATATTGACACCAGAAAGGGAGCAACAGAACACAACGGAAAGATGTGCAATCCCCAAGGAGTTGGAATGCAACATACTTGGAACAATATCACTTCTAAACCTTGTCTTACATTTTTTCCTTTTTACTTTACTTTTTCACTTGAACACTTACTGACTTAAGCATCGGAGGGTGGCCTAAGTTTGACAAGTTGTTTTGCAATGGGGCTCAGTGGTAAAAATAATGGACGTTTCCCCATGGCAAATCCAACAGGCATCTTCCCTTGGCAAATCAAACAGGCATCATGACAAATCAAACAAGCATCTTCCTATGGTAAATCAAATAAGCATATTCCCATGGAAAATCAAATGGGCATTTTCTCATGGAAAATCAAACAGGCATCTTCCCATGGCAAATCAAATAGGCATCTTCGAGTGGCAAATTAAATAGGTGTTTCTCCGTGGAAAATCAAACATGTGTTTTTCACATGGCGGATTGAGGTATCATATTTTCATATAGTTTCTAGGTGTATTTAGGGAGCATTTAGGTGCATTATAGTTCATAATTGCATATAATTACTTAAGTAGTAAAATAATAGTCCTTTTATTTTCGGTTTTTTTTTTTTTATGAATTTCAGGTATTGAGAAAATAATTGGAGTATTATTGGACAAACTTGAGTATTAAGAGAAATTGGAAGGAAGCTACATCAATAAGGATCGTTCTGAATATCTTTGAGTGCAAATTGGAACCAAAATAAAGTTGAAATTTAATGAAAGAGTTATGGAAATTGAGTCATGTCCACTCTTTTGTCCATAACTTTTGATGATAATCGATTAATTCCAGCGGAATTAGAAAGTACACTTGAATGGCTTTCCAATTATAGGTTGCACAGTCTAAGGCGAGTTATATTCTGGGATATATATGGGCTTTTCAAGATCGCACTTTTTTCCTGAAGCCTGCTACGCGTATGCTGATTAGTTAATTTTGCTTATTTAATGATTTAATTAATTGACTTTTCTTATCTTGTAACTTACTTTACTAGTCATATTAGGTTACTTATTGTGAAGTCTCAGCCTCTAACTCTCTCCTTCTCATATTGTAGACGTGATATTTAGTTCTCTTTGAAGAGTATTATTATTCTCCAAGACTCTACTTTTCTTCCACTAATTCAAGTATTTATTTTCTTCTTCTTTTCTCTTAATTTTCTATTATGAAGTTTAACTATTGTTCTTTGGTTTCTTAATTTATTTCAATTACGATTGAGTAGTTCTTTTATCTATGGTTAGGTTGAACCTAATTCATTAATATTTCTTTAAATTCCAAACTAGTTATTTATTTGTTCTTGCTTAATTGATTATGCAGTTTCTAATACTAGATTACGGATAATTAATTAGTATTATTATGATTCCTTTGTCTTGATTACAATGGGAGTTGAGTTTTGACAGATTTGAGTATTTCAATTAAGGACATGAAATTCTCCATGGGAGTAGGTAGAATGGATTGGTAGGAAGTTAGAGTGTTGTGTTTAATATCTTTAATATGCATGATTCCAGGGAGTAGACTTGATTGCATATTAGGAAAGTCATAGATACTCGGGAGAGGTTTATGGTATTTTATAGGTGTACTTTTCCTTATGAACATTCAATTGATTAGTTTGGGGTAAGAATTGTTATTGTATAAATTCATGCTAGTGGGGATACTAAACTCTAGAGTCTTTTATTTATATATTGATTAGTATGGTTTATTCGATCATTATCGATATTAATCTCCTCTAATCTTACCATTGTTTAAGAGCTAATTATAGAACAACTTTCTCCGTAGTACAAAATGGTGTCTCCCTGTTGAATACGCAATGATGAAACATACCGTCGTCTTAATTGGTCCGTTCCACAGGAAGAGCAATCAAACAAGCTAAGCCCATAAGCGTTACGAAAAACATAAAGTCTAATTATTAAATCCACGCCCAAATTTATAGGCCCAATTAATTATTCCTGATAATTAATTGTATTATTAATATTTTAGTATTAATTATTCTCGATAATTAATTTTTAAATGATATTTTGAAAATTAGATTTTTATTCCTAAAGATAGCTGATTACGGATTTTAAAGGATAAATTTCATCAAAGGATAAAAAAGAATATTAAAACAGCAAAAAACGGGCCAGATCAACGTTGCGTCTAACAACATATTGCGCGCGCGCAATGTCGATGCCTTACACAAAAAAGAACAAACGAAAAGCATGTGCGCGAGACGCACAAACTATGCACCTAGTGCACGAGCTGTGCGTCAGACGCACAATTTTCGCTTATCCTCTTCGCGTCGTTTTCGGTTTTCTTTTGCCTATAAATAGCTTATTTTCTTCGAACATTTTGGAAATACTTTTTTCCTACGCTTCAATACTTTATATACACATTCAACACATACTACACACAATCAAAGACCGCACATGTTTATTTTTTTCCATATATTATTCATGTTCATATTTCATGACCGCATATGTTTAATTTTGCTAATAAAAGACCTAAATAAATGTTCCAACGCTAAATTCAGATTATTTGGACCACTGGATTAGGTTCCTAGTAATTTTATTGCATAATAACATGTCACCAAAAATTAGTCTTTTGTATGTTTAATAAACGGACATATATTAATTTAAGATTGCATTAACATATTATGTGGTTATTTAATTACATAAAGTTGGAACATTTATAGGTAAATGTGTCCGTTCATGAAATGTGATGATATTATGTTACGATGTTGTGGTGTATAATGAAATGTAGTAAGAAAGAAGAAAGCAGAAAAGAGGTTTGCAGGGCACTTGCTGCCCCAGCACCAAAGATAATGGTGCGCCCGCACCATCGAGTCTAGAACTCGATTTTTCTGTCAGGAAGCCTAGTGCGCCCGCACCAGGTTATATGGTGCTCTCGCACCATATTGATCTGACGCGTTTCATTGTGAAATGGTACATGCTCCTTCGTGTGAATGGATGCATGGTTTCATGCTTTTCTTCTGTAAATCTTCCCTAGTATATATTGGAAGATATCACATATGGAATGGGGTTAGAAAACATTCATACTTGCTTAAGGAGATTCATTTTTAGATTTCTCTCCTTGTTCAACACAACCTTCAAACACATTGTAGTGGATGTAGTTTGTCATCAACCAAACTCCATAGTTTCTTCTTCGTATCTCACAAGTGTTTACCGTGAAACTCGTTGATCATAGTGGGTCAGTAAAATTCTTGTACAAAAGCGTAACACTACATGCTTGGAAGTTCCATCCAGTTTCCACAAGATACATATCCATATACACGTTTACAACAAGGGATATTATCTTAGATAACTCTGACATATAGCCTTTTTTCCCAAATAACCCCCACATTGTCACCCCTATCGCGGATAACCCTAAATTTTTAATTTGTCATTAAACATGACGTAATTACACTTGGTTTGATTTTGGATGTGTTTGGCGCCGTATAAGAAGGTGGTTGATGGCTATTCAAAAGGATGTTCATTAGTTTTGATGCACAATACAAGGGTTTTATTTTTGGTAGCAGACCATTAATAGGGCGCCAAACCACCTTCTTCAAATTTAATGCCATCAACCACCTTTTTAAATGGCGGCAAACCCATCCAAAGTCTAACCAAGTAACGCCGTTCGTAATTCCATCATGTTTAATGAAAAATTACAAATTTAGGGTTATCTGTGATAGGGGTAACAATGTGGAGGTTATTTGGGAAAAAGGGTTTTATGTCAGGGTTATCTGAGATAATATCACTTACAACAGTCTACAAGAATTTTTGACTTTTCGTGATGGCTTCTTCCTTGAAAGAGATGACTACGAATTTCCTGAAGTTGGAAAAGTTTGAGGGGGATGGATATTGCCGTTGGCAAAATAAGATGCATTTTCTGTTAACCACATCGAATGTGGTCTATGTTCTAAGCATCCCGAGGCCACCACTACTGGAAGAGGGGAAAATCGAAACTCCGGAGACCTCCCGTGCAAGAACAAAGTTGGAGAATGATGACTATATTTGCCGGGGCCATATCTTGAATGTGATGTCGGACACCTTAGTTGATCTTTATCAAAATGTCGAGAGCGCTAAGGAACTTTGGGATGCTCTTGAATCCAAGTACATCGCGGAGGACACATCAAGTAAGAAAATTTTTGTTAGCAATTTTAATTCTGGTTGATGATCGTTCCGTTATGGAACAATTTCGTGAGGTTCAACATATGTTGGACCAAATTAGACAACAAAGTATGTTGATGCATGAATCGTTCTCGGTTGCATCCATCATTGACAAATTACCCCCATCTTAGAAGGACAATAGGAACTCTTTGAAACATAAGAAGGAGTCCTTGTCCTTAGTAGATTTGGGTGCCCATCTCTGCATTGATGAGGGTATCTGGTCTCAAGATGTCTCCAAGGACCCGAAAAGTGGCCCGGTTTCTTCTATCAACATGATGGAAGAAGGGCAATCAAGTGGGACTAATAAGTCTAAGAAACGCCCATGGAAGTCCAATAAAAGTCACCCCGGGAATGATAAGAAAAAAGGCAAAGCTATGACTTGTTGGGGGTGTGGTGGTTCACTTGAGGAGGAATTGTCCCTCTTTGGCCAAGAAGAAGAACAAGGATCAACCTAAGGTTGATCCCCATCAAGGTCAGTTTCCCCATGGTGTTTCTTTGAAATGAAGAAATGAATTTTATTGCAATGATTTCTGAAATCAATGTGGTGCCGGATGATGATTCTTGGTGGGTGGACTCTGGGGCATCAAGACATATATATAAAGATCATCATTTCTTCAAACTTTATCAAGCTTTGGATGATGAGCCGGTTTTGTACATGGAAAATGAGTCTACGGTAAAGGCAAAAGGAATAGGCCAAGTGGAGTTACTCCTCTCTTCCGGGAAGACTTTGACATTAAGAGAAGTTGTATATGTACCCGAAGTTAGGAAGAATTCGATGTCCGGAGGTTTACTAAATAAGTATGGTTTCAAAATGGTGTTTGAAGCCTATAAGTTTATTTTAAGTAAAGGGGTGTATTTGTAGGACAAGGATACTTTTGTAATAATATGCTTAAACTTTCTATTGATAATAAAAGTGTGAAATCTATTTACATGGTAGATGTTTCTTCTCTATGGTACAATCGTTTATGTCATGTTAATTATCGTAGATTATATGACATGTCTAAATATGGTTTAATTCCTAAAGTTGACATGAATGTAGAGAAGCGTAAAACATGCATGTTAAACAAAATTACAAGAAATCCTTTTTTTAATGTTGAAAGACAATCAAACAAGCTTAAATTGGTGCATAGTGATTTGTGTGACTTTCATAGCACACCATCTTTGGCAAATAAGAAGTATTTAATAACCTTAATTGATGATTTCCCTCGATATTGTTATGTGTAGTTGTTGTTTTCTAAAGATGATGCACTTGCTAAGTTTAAGATTTATAAAATTGTAGACTCATAGTCGTGTCTCCCCATTTAAGGATCCGATGATTAGACATACCGCGGTCTTAATTGGCCCGACCCAAGGGGAGAGCAGTCCGAAAAGCAGCCACAAACTATTTCTAAAGTGTTGAAATCCTATTTCAAAGCCCAATTAGTTATTCATGATTATTAAATGTATTTTGAGCCCAACACTTTGAAAAAGCTCAATTAATTATTTAATAATAATTAATTATTTTATTTAAATAAAATAAATATATCAAAGATATTTTTATAATTAAAATCGGATTTTATCCCGTAAAATCAGATTTCCGCAGCAAAATAAAAGAAAATCGTCAAAACGTGTTTTGTAAAAAAAAACTGTCAAAACGTGTCTAAAGCAAGGCGGTGCACCGAGCGCACCAGCTTGCGCCGAGCGCACAGTTGTGAGCCAGGCGCACAATCCTGACACGTAGACCTGTGTCACACAGAGTCGTGTGCCGAGCGCACTCCCCTTTGCGATGCACAGGCTGTCAGCTCTATCTTTTTAAAAGCGTGTGCCACGTGGGCACTGTTGAATGGTCATGCCGCCTCCGGCGCACCAATGTGCGAGTGACACGTGTGTTTGTGCGTCACACAGGGTACTGCGCCATAGCGCAGCCTGCGCGCAACGCGCAGTTTCGGGTTCCCTATAAATTATTTTCTATTTTCCGAATTAAAAGACGGGTTTTACATACACTTAATATTTTACTTTTATATACTACGACATTACGAAAACACCTATAAAACCTCTCTACAAAACTCATACTTTTCAAATCTACAAACACAAACACATTCAAATCTACATACTTTCAGACATACATACAAGTTTAGATCTTCAGGCTTCACGATTGCTCGTCGTGAAGGTTGTCAATCTCTCAGACCCAAGCCACGGTATAATCCTCAGGGTCCTTGAATAAATTATTTTTATATTGAAGTTACTAACTGTTTCTTTCATGATGTAGATCTATAATATAAAAATCGTTCTTCTGTATATTCTAATATCTTTCTCTATTTTTATTTAATTTATTAAATGCTTGCCTGATTGTCCTGCTTGCCTTTTATCATTACATATGTTATTATTGTTAATCAAGATCTCAAGTATTGTTCTAATTTAATTAGATAATTTGGACAACCTACTAGGTTCCCTGTAATTTTGATTGCCTAACAACACATCACTAAAAAATAGTCTTTTATGTGTTTTCTAAATCAACCTAGAATAAATTATTTTTAGGGTGCATGAAAATATTATTTGGTTATTCTATTGCATAAAACTTAACATGAAACGATATTTAGTAGAGGTCATTAATGGGCGACATGGTACATTATGATCGTGTTCGTACCCTCACCCCCAAACTCAATCTATGGTTCATCACCACATATAGAGTCAGGACGGGGAAATCTACATTGGATAAGTCCCTAATTTTTCCCTACATTTTCCCAATATCCACTTAAGTTTATGAGTCTTCCTTTAAAGACTTGTTGGCGACTTCTTTCAATTCAAAACATTTTTCAATAAAACCTTTACAATGGGGTAGTCAAATACGCGCTCACACAACGTAGGCAAAATAAAAACACGCCTATAATTTGGCGACTCCACTAGGGAGGATTTCAAAAATTAATTTTTTAAATGAGTGGGTGAAACTCAAAAAATACGATTCATACTCTTTTTATGCTTTAGAATGACATTACAGTTTTGCATATGCATGGCTATTGTTTAAGCCACCATAAGGACAATCTACCTTGCCTCATTAGCGCATTATCTATGCGTGAGGCCACCCCCGGGGGTGTTTGCGCTTTGTCCTTCCAAAACGCTTCCTGAGTGATAGTGTTCGATCTTAGTCATAAGCAAACCTACCCAACCATGGCATTGTTCTCTTGTTCCTGACTTGAGAACTGGAGTGCGTCTTACACATGGCCACCTCTTTAAGCAAAGGTACGAAGCACGGGATCAATCTCTTAGTCATGGACCCTTTTTCAGCCTTAACCTAAACTTGACCATATTTTCAAACATAGAAGTGCACTTTAGGTTGAAACTTTTGCATCCATGTTACATGACATTTGCTTGTGATTCCAATTTTGCCTGTTATTATCTTGTCGAATTGTCATTATTGCGCGTCGTACCTAAAAATCGCTTCTAAATAACAAATAAAAGATCGTCAATTCGCCAAAACCTCACCTAAATCCCCGAAAAACATGTAGGGGAGTATGCACCAAGCGCATTGAGTTACACCTGGCGCACCACTCCCGCGCCAGACGCACGACTGTGTACCGCGCGCAGCAATGATGCGTGGCACGCAGTCTGTGCATCGCATGTTTTTCGTTGATTTGATCATCGTGGTGGTCGATCCTATGTTCGGTCCGTCCGCATTCGCGTAAAAGCATGGTCATTCTAGGGGCCTCACCTAATAATAAAAAAACCCAGTCTTTTCATGCAAGGTCGAGTCTATCCTAAAAGAAAAGTGCATCTAGAAAGGTGGTCATAGTAGAGTTAGAGTCATCATACATGTCTACCTTCTCCCTGTTGTCCAACTAATATTCTCTATCAATTCTAATGAATCATATTCAATCAATTTCAAAAACTTACATCTTTCAAAATCAATCCTACAACCATGTCTATTCTACCTTTTCAAAAAGCATTTACCGATCATCATCATACAAGACATTTATAAAACTATTTTCAAAATTAATCATCATCTTTTCCTAACAAAAGATAAAAAAAACAAGGGGTTGTGGTACCCGATTTTTTACTGTCTTAATTAACGGTCTGAATCCCATGAGAGTCTCTCATTGGACTATGAGTTTTAGAAAAATTTGATGTCGCCACCCTATTAATATCTGAATAGGGGACAGATTTATCTAATAAAATATTTTAAAATCAATTTCAAGAAATATCATATGGATAAGGCTTTTTTGAAAATTGGCCTTTCATATCATGAGATAGGGTTCGGGGTTTAGGTTAAGAGGTGCGAACGTCTGTAACTCGTCTCCTCTTCCGTTCTACAGAACGGGCTCTTATTAAATGCGTCATTTTCCATTTTAAAGTAATCATGGTTATTAAAAAGAAAGAAATTCACATAGTTTGCACATATACACATCAACCATTTTTATTTAGGACCAATATATCATTTGTACATGGTAGGTTTGAGCACTGAAGTTGCACTACGTACCAATCATTGCGGGATCGGAATCCACTCATGGATCAAAACCATCGTAGTTCGAGCTTATGTCTCACCCTAAATAGCCAATTCCATTGGGGAAGAAAAAGGAAGGCATATAGATTATGAATAACTCACCTTTTAGAATTAGACAAATCTATTCGGAATAAGGTAATCACTCCAATTAGTGATTGAAACGAGATTCAAATAATCACCCTAATTAGTGATTAAAATGAAGGATTAAGATAACCACCTTAATTAGTGATTAAAGGAAGGAAAGATAATCACCTTGATTAGTGATTAACAATGAAGGTTAGGAAATAATCACCCTAATTGATGATTATTCAAGGTTTAAGATAATCACTCTAATTAGTGATTAAATGAGAAAAATAATCGTCCTAATTAACTATTATTAAGGTTTAAGATAATCACTCTAAATAGTCATTAAATGAGAAGAATAATCGTCCTAATTAACGATTATTAAGGTTTAAGATAATCACGTTAATTAGTGATTAAATAAAGAGGGTTAAGTTAATCACCTTAATTAGTAATTAACCAAGGTTTAAGATAATCACTCTAATTAGTGATTAAATATGATGAAAGGTTAAGCTAATCACCCTAATTAGTGATTGAATGAAAAGTATAGTTAACCGCTCTAATTAGCGATTAATCAAGGATTGAAATAACCACCTTAATTTGTGATCACGTTTAGGATTTTCACGAGGTCTTAGAAGTTTGCTTCCTCATTGGAAGGCTTTTGAAAAATAATCTTAATTGAAGATTATTAAGTCATTTTGAGAAAAATGATCAATTTGAGATCAAACTTGGAGATTGTGTTTGGCTAATTGGAATTTGGCCATTTAAAGCGAGACACGTAAAACGGCCTAAAATCAATTCGGAGATCATAATCACCATTCTAATTATGTCAAATTATACGATTAATCCATTTGAAGATGGAGAACAAATTAAAAATGTAAGATGGATCATCATACAATTTAACTTAGTTAGATTTGCAATTTTTCCTCTTAATTGAGATTGGGTCATTTAATTCATATACTATGATATATTGGGGCCAACATGCAATATTTATACTGGTTGTTCATTTTATTAAAAAGAATTGTGGAATTATTTATGAAAATTATGCATAAACATCTCCATATTTTTTTATTAATGAGTGATGTAATAACTATTTACAAAGAAATTATTATTACAACAAAATGTACAAAATCTATGATCTATGCAAATCTTCAACCTTATTCTTCACCATGATGCTCCTTGATCTTCATCTCCTTTAATGGGATTTGGAATTCATGTTTATTTGTAAACTTGTGAAAAATTAGAGATTAATTAACCTCTTTGATTTTGATTTTTTATGACAATTTTTATTGATTTTATTTACATGATAAAATGAGTCATTACTTAAAATTTAATGACTTTTAATTAACATTTTCGTATGAAAAGAAAACATTTTTTATGTAACTTGAGTTAATCACTTTATTTCATTTTCCTGATTGCACTTTTGTCCTTGTACTGACTTATAAAATTTATAACAGTCTGTAGAAAGCGTTAAATTGAGCATGTGATACATCTATAGTTTAGTGAGTTTCTTACATTGTGTCAAAATTTCACAAGCTTTTAGTGACAGCTTGATATATGGTGAATTTTATACTTAAACTGGTCAAAAAAGGACCTTTATTCAATTTGTTCTTTGAAATCCAACTTTCTGAACTTAGTTTGAAGTAAATTTTGGTATGAACATTCTAGACACTTTGAAGGACTAGAATGAAAATTTTAATGAATTGGACACTTTTAAGACCTTTTTTTTATCTATTTTCTTAACTGAAGAGAAAATCAGTTTTCTGGAATTTAGTGATTTACATGAACGATTCTGTAAAAATGAGATAAAATTGTATAAAATTCATATGAACATGATTTTTATATTTTTGGAAAGCTGCTGATGATTTTATTTTAAACTTTATTAACAAGACAAGTTTATGTGGTACTAGACAAAATCAGGTTTGCACAACAAAGTTGTATGATTTTTAATTATTTATATAAAATTCGTTTTTTAGAAATTCTAAATCCCAGTTGCTGAAAACATCTTGCACTTCATAGGAAAAATATTACATCCTATCAACTATTTAGTTAATGCAGATGAAAAATGAAATAAAACTGACTATAATTATAGCATCACATTTTTTTATGGAGATGTTTATGCACAACTCTCCTTGAGTTTTTTTATGAAAACATGTTTTTGGTTATAAATAACAACTTGATTAACAAAAATCACATAAACACATTGTTTCCTAAGAGTCTCCCCATTAGAGTTGACTATTCTAGGTGGGGTGATTCAAGGTTGGGAACTTATTAGGACTTCCACATACCCAACTCACTCCAAAAATTTAATAAATGATAAGAAGAAACAAGGAGAAAGTTAGTATGCGATTAAGAAGATAATCAAGAAAATAACAAGAGCTTCAACTTTACCTTGCTAGCTCAATGACACATTTCCTTTTCCAAATTTTGCTACATTTTTTTGCGATTTTCTTAATTTCTATGTGAGTTTCTAAATCAACTTAATTACAAACTTAAACCCTTTTGTGTTTTCACTAGTACAAAATCAATGATTTGCGTCGGATGCGAGGCGCCCATTTGCGTCGGACATGGGTCCGACGCCACAGGTGTCGACGTAGATGAGAGAGACATGATATGCGTCGGATTAGGACACGACGCTGATTATAGTCTATTTGCATCGGACACTAAGCAACGTCCGAAGCAAAATGTAGGGGATGAATTAAAGATACCTGAAAGTCGAGAATTCAGAGCACGAAATTGAAGATGAACGTTTTCGTTGTTGAGATTCGAGAATTCAAAGTCCAGCCCATCGTTCGTTTCTCTCTCCTCTTTGTGCTCGTGCTCGTCTGAATTGAAGAAGATGTCGTCGAAATTTGTATGCCGAAGATCCGAAAACACGAAATTCAGAAGATGAACGCTTTCGTTGTTGAGATTCGAAAGAGAAATGAAGGTAGGTGAGAGAGAGATGAAGAAAGATGAAGGTAGGTGAGAGAGGGTTTGGGGAATTCGTTGTTTGAAGTGGCGATTGGAAGAGGTGAGTTAGGGTTTAATTTGGGGAAAATGCGGGGAGTGCGTGCGTGGGAGTTTAATGTCTTGGGCCATCTGCGTCGCATGTCATGGGCCATCCGACGCACATGCCTCATCTGTGTCGCGTGTCATGGGCCATCTGACGCACATGACTTAAGGGATCCATTCAATTTGCGAATCACCTGCGTCGGATGTGAGGTGGGATCCGACGCAGATGACTATTTGCATCACACGTGGGATTCATGCGACGCACATGACTTGTCTTTTGCGTCGATTCCCTGTGAGACACAAATCGTCGTTTTTCTACTAGTGTTTTCTTTTGATGAACTTCTTTACTTACTAATTTCTTTCCTAACTTTTACTTTCTTTTTCTTGAATGAGATTTCTTAGAGGAAGGAAGTAGAGAAGATGAGAGTAATATTGAGAGAAGTTGTGAAATTAAGTTGATTTTAGCTCAACTTATTTTTATGAAGTAAAAGAGGAAGGTATTTATAGGGAAATGAGGTGGATGAATTAGGGTTTCAAAGAAGTAGGAAATTAGATTTTTAACCCAAAAAAATCTGATTTTTCACATCCTTAATAACCCTAATGACATCACTCTAATGACCTCACCCTAATGACATCATCAAATTTCTGTAAAAACACAAATATTCTTATTCTTTTTGGATTTTCTCATCAATGAGGCAAAATCAGATTTTCAGAAAATATTCTTCCCTAAATACATCCTAATACGTAAAAAATGCATCGAAAAACGTGAAAAACGAAACTGACTAAATCACTGCGCCAAACGCATGAGCCTGCGCTAGGCACAGCTCCGTGCACTAGGCGCAAGGCCCTGCGTCTGGCGCGGGATGCTGTTGTACGCTAGTCGCACAATCATGCGTCTAGCACATGATCGTGTTCCTGGCGTACACTCGAATCCACCGGAAAAAATCCGGATTCTTGCCTCTTACACATTGGATTTGATTCTTATTCTCACTCCTTTTCATGATTCTTATTCTCTAACTAATGGATAAAGGATGTGATTAGTGGATAAATAATATATTCTTATTCTTTATTCAATGAACAATGACTTAACCATTAAGAAAACTAATTCCCGCCAGTTTTGGGAGACGATTAAAATCTCGGCGCTCAATCACGACTCGTTTTTTTAGTTTTTCGTCATATCATTAATGACGAACATGTTTATACTATGAATCATTTCATTAAACCGGTGGTTGTAATTATTGACTACGACTTACGGAAAATTACATTTCTAAGCCAAAACTGCATGACTAGCACGCAAAAAAAAAAAAAAAAAAAAAACGAAAAACCATACGACGAAATGAAACTCGCGCTTTGGGGCGAAACATGCATTTCACAGGGCGCGCGCTCCACGATGAATGACAGTTTATGTTATATTTATTTCTTTTTAAAATCTTTATTTATTCGAAAAAGGGGTTCAATATTTAGTGTTTACAGGGGTTCCTTTAAAAAATAAATTTCGCAAAATCTAAGCCCAGTCTAAATACCTTCATTCAATACAATACAATCCAATCCATATGCATTCATTTTTAGGCCCATATGCATTAAAGTCCATTTTGCATTCATCCTAGGCCCGTCTAAATTTGAGTTGATCTTAGGCCCATATAAGTCTAGTTCATGTCAAAATCTAGGCCCATTTGCATCTTTATGTGATATATGAAGTCTAGTCCAAGTCTATTCCTAGTCCATTCCAATCTAAGTCTAATCTAATCCAATTCAAAGCTTAGGTCCATTTAGGCCCAATTCATTCCTTAGGTCTAGTTTGCATCTCTATGTAAACCCTAGTTAAGTCTTCGGACTATAAAAATTCATTCCCTAAGTCTAGTTTGCATATCTATGTAAACCCTAGTCAAGTCTTCGAACTATAAAAGTTAATTCTTAGGACTATAAAAGTTCCCTAGGTCTAGTTTGCATTTCTATGCAAACCCTAGTTAAGTATTCGGACTATAAAAGTTCATTCCCTAGGTCTAGTCTGCATATCTATTTAAACCCTAGTTAAGTCTTCGGACTATAAAAGTTCATTCCCTAGATATAGTTTGCATCTCTATGTAAACCCTAGTTAAGTCTTCGGACTATAAAAGTTCATTCCCTAGGTCTACTTTGCATATCTATGTGAACCCTAGTCAAGTCTTCGGACTATAAAAGCCCAATCCTAGGTCTAGTTTGCATATGCATGTAAACCCTAGTCAAGTCCTCGGACTATAAAAGATCAGTTCATACCCTTAGGCCTAGCCTGCTTACTCTCTTGTAAGTTCAAAGTCTAGTCCAGTCCAGTTCAGTCCAATTCATTTCTGCATACCAGCATCATGGTCAAGCCCATACTAGTCCAAAAGTCCATAACTATTTCTAATCCTCCATTTCAAAATCATTTCCTATTTCCATTTCCATTTCAAATTTCCATTTTCATTTCTCATTTCCATTTCCATTTCTCATTTCTATTCTCTATTTCCAAATTCATTTCTAAAATCTTACAATCAAGGTCCACTCGATTCTATTCATGATGACCGGTCAAGAGACCACAACTTAAGAGCGCCTAATGGAGGAACAAATGTGAGCCTATTCTATGGCTCACAAGTGCACTATCATCACCCCGACTTCATTTAGAGTCATGTGATTACTTTCGCCTTCACAATAGAGGCACAATCACTTCCATAGGGTCTACCGCCTTCACATTAGAGGCGCGATCACTTCCATAGGGTTTACTCTGAACCCTGCACCTAAAAGAAAATTCAAAAGGAGCAACTTACATTTTTACCGCGAATTCCAACAGAATAATGAACATCTGACATCTAGTGTCATGTATCATCAAATGCATTGCTAAACATGATCGATGGCAATAGACTTCTAATACTTGCTACAACGAGAATCAACATCACCAGCAACCCTTTTGCGCAGTGCATCAACAATTCAAAGACTTAGTCTTTTATTTCTGGTTTCCTAGGATGAGTCAGAGAGTCCTTACCCTAAGCTATTTTTGCCCTTTCCCATCGAGTCTATGTCACTTTAGGATTCCATTTATTATAGTCTTTCCATTTTCACTTCATTTTTTTTTCTTTTTTTTTTTCCGTTGGCCTTTCACCATCATTTATGCTTTGAATTCGATGATGAAACCCAAATCATATTATCTCTAATGACTTTGATTAATAATAAAAAATCTAAAAATAAAAAAAATGAAAAAAGGACATACTTTGGGTCAGGAGTTATTCCCCTCTTCCTTCCATCATCCTTAAGCCATCTTCATGCACCCCAAAACAAAGATCCCATAAGCCATCATTCTCCATGATCCTTAGCCATATTATCATTTCAAATCAAAGCTTCATAAAATCAACCTTCAAACCTTCCAATACCCATAACAAAAAAAAAAAAAACTTGTGTGCAAGCCTCGCTACAAAAAAGTTAAAAAATCAATGTCAGACAAAACAAAATAAGTGAATTAATTCAAAATGCGAAAGAATAAAGCAAAGGCAAAAGAAAACGCACAGGACAAAATAGAAAAAAATGTAAAAAAGAAAAAGCCAAAGGCAAACAAATAAAAAGTCAAGCTGGGGGCATTGCACACAAGTTCTACCCCTCGTTTCAAATCCCGTCGATCAATCAAAAACTTTAACCATATAACCCAAACCCATGATCTTTATCATAAACCTCAAGCCTTAAACGTTTCAACCTTTCATCAACCCTAACTCCTTTCTCAAGATATGTCCAAACCCGCTAGGTTGAAAACCCGAAAGGGCGGCCTAGACAAAAGTTAGGGCACAAAAAAAAAAATTTAAAGTTCAATCAGATCCGGAACTACGAATGGTCTGATTCCGCAAGGATAAGTAGGTCTCATGATTTGAATTTCTAGAATTCAGGTCTCATGATTTGAATTTCTAGAATTCAGGAGCATACTCTTTCTAGATCCCGATATAGGCTCGAGTCTGAACCTAGCTACGTCAAAGCCTTTTCCCACCTACATATATATGAGTCATAAATTTAAACTTTTTATTTTTCAATCCAAGCTCTCCTTTTCTCTGAAGGAGTCTCCGACAGTTCCATGATTTCTGGCGATATTTGACTTTGCCTAAATGAACTTCCTAAAGAAGAATCCCCAGTGAAAACTTTGAACGCTCAAGACAGATCAATTACATTTCAATTAAGGCTCAAGATGCCTAATTCAAGACAAGCTTACCCAAAGTAGGGGCTTCCTATATATGTGGTGGTTCCTCCAAATCAAATCAAACTCCGGAAAATTTATATTCTACGGATCTCATTTACGGACACCGATTATTTACTAAAAATAATTTTCGAAAAATCAATCTATCTATTTCTAATCATTCCATCGTTCTACATATCCAGATGTCCTAGGCTTGCAAAACAAACTAACCTTGTATTGCATTACATACATCCTAGTCTTGCATAACCCCGACCTAGTATGATGTGTCATCTTCCTTAGCATTGCATAACCTTAATCCTTGCATAGAGTCTCATTCATGCTTAGAGAGTCTATGTTTGCATCATTTGCATCATTATGTGCTTTATGTGAGTTGTTTGCAACTATCTGCTAACATCTTTCCCTGCATGTAATCAAGTTGCTTGTAGTTATTCTCGTGCATACTAACTTTGTTTTGCAGAGACCGGCGTATAGGTCAGTTCTAAACTGCAAAGCGTTTAGAATCGTTCTCCATCCTAACACTGTATACTTTGACTATCGGTTTCTTGAACCTCAGTCAAAGTGGGGGTTTTTGTAGAGACATAATCGTGTTTTCCCATTTAAGGATCCGATGATGAGACATACCGTGGTCTTAATTGGTCCGACTCAAGGGGAGAGCAATTCGAAAAGCCAGCCAAAAACTATTTTTTAAAGTCTTAAAGTACTATTTTAAAGCCCAATTAGTTATTCATGATAATTAATTGTATTTTGAGCCCAACTCTTTGAAAAAGCCCAATTAAATGTTTGACAATAATAAATTATTTTATTTAAATAAAATAAATATTTCAAAGATATTTTATAATTAAAATCGAATTTTATCCCGTAAAATCAGAATCTGGAGTTAAAAGATAAAAGAAAATTGTTAAAAAGCATTTTATAAATCTCATGGACTCCAAAATTCCCTTCCTCGACTGAAATTGGATCGGAACTGAGATAAGTTCTTTGTTCTCCGGGCAATTGAGACAACACATGCTCATTAACCATGTCAACAATTTCATTAGTTGGAGCAAGAATACCTTTTTCCTGAAAATATTTTGCTTTCCATATATGATCCTCTAGGTCAGGACGGATATGTACTCTCGACTATTGCAGAAATAGGGTCATCTCCTCCACATATCAATATCTCATGAGGAATTTAGTGTTAATAAATTTAATTTAGTGTTAAGATATTAGAACCGCAAAAGATACCTACCTGTTGTGAAAAGTTAATGGATGTTATGGCGAGAGTGCATGTTGTTTTAATAAACCTTATGTATGTATTCCAAGATGCCGAGGCTTTTCATGTCATTTTCCTCCATTGGATGTGGCATCCAAGATAATGACGATATTTTATGAATATCTAATTGATTATAAAGACTAAGGAAGAAAATAATTATTTTTCTTTGGATGTTTTAGGATAGCCTTTACAACCTGTAATTAATGAAAACAAAATAATCAGTTGCCAAGCATCTATATCTAACTATCTGTATTTAACTATCTTCATTCTCTCTCCATGACTCTATGTTCTCGAACCCTCTCCTTCCTATATTATTTCAGTTATGTTTAAAAATATATGACGCGTTATTATTTCCTAGGTTGCTAAAAAAATACGACCCCGACCCTATTATATTAGGGAGTATATTGATATCAACTTTGTCGAGCGGTTACATTTTGTCCACTAACTATATATACTCCCTATTATATCTGTTATTGGGAATTATATTCCATACAGTGTTTGGATTGACACAATTATTATTGGGAGGTTAAATTAAGAAAACATAACTAAAGATTGGGGATATATATATTCATGAAATAGTATTTGTATATCCGCTAACTTACATTTTAAAGGTCTATCAATCATGGGTGATTTCGTATCCATTTTTCATGAACAAAAAAAGCTATTGTTTAAATTATGACATTTTTTAACTACATCTACATAAGTTATGTACCTAAACAATGTTTAACTACATAATTTTTTTAGTTATATGTTTTTGTCTAACTTTATATAATTTAGATTTTGGATTGAGTAATTTTCGGGATATGAATTATCCTTTTTCCAAGATAATAGATGATTATAATGCTAGATTGATGCTAATTTATTCACATAATATATAATTAATGTCTTATAATATCTTTCCGAAATGAAATATAATAAACAATTTTTATTTGATTTTGGCTAATTTATTATACTTAGATTTTTAATTGAATAAATTTTGAGATATAAGTTAATTTCTTTATATCATAATAGACGATTATTATAATGCAAGATTGATATCACGTGACTCCAGATGAAAGTCAAAGATTCTCTTAAAATCTTACCTTAATTGTGTCTAAAATTTGTTGGGTAAAAAATCGTGTATCTAGATCCTTAGGTAGAAGGTAATCATAGACTAATATGTCAATTACTGAAGTACAATGCACTATGCATATGTTATTCTTTGACCTACCCACATAGGCAAGTCATTAGTATAGGCAAATATTTTTGTATAATTTATTAATTGATGGTAGAGAATTAAACGGACTAATTAAATTTATTAACTCATGTTTTATACTCTAAGATTATATACATTTATTAACTCATGCTTATACAAGATATATATAAAGTTTAATACAACAATGAAGGAGCATTAATAATCAAACTTATTATGAATGTCCAATATTTTATAAAATTGATCAATCCAACAAAATAATATCGGACAGAATAATTCACATATAAAGGCAATAAAACCTTAACTGAGGGCATTAAAATCAAATGAATTAAAAAAAATCCTCTAATTAAACTTTTCAAACTCATATATAAAAAAGTACAAAAGAATAACCTTTCATAAAATAATTAAAAAGTACAAAAGAATAAAATGCCGAATTGCTAAGTGAAGAATGTTATTTCTATGAGGGAAGATTTGCCTCAAAATATACTCCTCACTGCCACTTTCTATGTCTCTTGCATTTAGGAAGCTTTGTAGATCGCCTGTTATGCCACATTGTAAAGCTTTCTATCCATTTCCATAAAAATTTCTAAGGTTGTTGCCATGTTTTGTGTTTGCTGAATTAATTATCAATTATTTTAGTTGACTTGCTTTTCAACACCAAAATTTGTTATAGAATTCGGTTTTAGGTTAAGGATTTTAGGGTTTATGGAGATTAGTGTAGTAATGTAATGTAAGTATGATTAGATTATTTATCGTGCCAAGTTTAAGGTGAAAAGCCTATGTAATAACAAATTAATTATCAAAAATATTAGTAAGATAAATGTGCATAATAAAATGCAATTTATTATTTCCTAACGTCACGTGTTTAAATTAAGCAATGATTTAAAATAATTGGATCAATTTTCCCATGATTAATGCTGATCATGATTTCTTGCCAAATATTTAAGATTATAATTGATTTAGGAAAGCATAATCAAAGGTGGCCCATTTCAATCAAAATCCACGTGGACATTGATTCTTAAACGGTTGCCACGTGTACAAAATAGAGTACGGACGATTTTTGGTTTGCTAAACGGCGAGAGCAAACATATGGATGCCACGTAGGACAATTTTTCTAGCTTTATTAGTATATATGATTATGCATGGCTATTTCTCTGGGCCACCATAAGGAAAATCATTCTTGCCTCATTAGCGCATGTTCTATTCGTGAGTCCAACCACGGGGGGTTTGCGCATTGTCCCCCCAAAAAGCTTCCTGAGCGATAGTGTTGGATCTTAGTCATAAGCAAACCTACCCAACGATGACATTATTCTCTTGTTCTTGACTTGATACTGGAATGCGTCTTACACGTGGCCACATTTTTAAGTAAAGGTACGAAGCGTGGGATCAATCTCTTTGTCATGGACCCTTTTAATCATTTACCAAAGCCTGACCATAGTATCAAACATAGATCTTGACTTTTAGGTTGGAACTGCATACTATTCTTGCCTATATGACATTATTGATTATTTGTTTGCTATGTTTAACATGCTTTCCCCTTCCTTCTGCCCTCGCGTTAGGCTAAAATATCGAAAAACAAACGATACATCGACGAAACGAAAAACACCGCTCAACGAAACTAATGGGCCAAACGCACCAAGCGCACGTTTCTTGCGTGACACGCAACAGTTGTGTGTGGTGCAAGCTTCCCGGCAACTCCGTGGTTCATTTTCGTCAGTTTATTTGCCGGATTTTGATCTAGCTTTGCATCATCATTAATGATCACTTTTAGATCATCTTTTTCAAACAAAACTCACCTAATCAAAATATAAGAATCGAACTTTTCACGCATATCATCTAAGGTTGAGTCTATCCAAAAAAGTGCAACTAGATAAGTTATCATGATAGAATTAGAGTAGTCATGCATCTCTACCTCATCCCATCTTATCCTTTTTATCCGTCAAATATCATATGCACCTATCATATTCCATCTCTTTTAAAAAACAAATTTTTCTTAAAATCTCACACCATCTTCTATTCTATCTTTTTCGAAATATTTACTTATCATCATCCTGCCACACGTATAAAAAAATCTTTTCAAAAACTAATCTATCCTTAATTATTCATCATCTTTTCCAATAAAAGATAAAAACAAATAGGCCATTTTCAAAAATAAATTTCGAAATTCTAAGCCCAATCAAATTAGCCCATTCCAAATAATCCTAACCCATCAATCCAATTACAATCCATTCAAATTCATTCTAGGCCCATGTGCATTAGAATCCACATACATTCATATTAGCTCCATTTGAATCCATGCATTCATATTAGGCCCACTAGCAATCGAGTCCACCTTAAGCCTAATTTAAGTCTAATCTTAACCCATTCTAATCTAAGTCTAATCTCTCATCCCATTCCAATCTAAGTCTAATCTCATCCCATTCCGATCTAAGTCTAATATCAGCCATTCCAATCTAAGCCTAATCCCAATCCAATCCAAAGCTTAGGTCCATTTAGGCCCAATTCTTACCCTATGTCTAATTTGCATCTCCATGTAAGCCCTAGTCAAGTCTTAGAACTATAAAAGCCCAATTCATACCCTAGGTCTAGTTTGCAGCTCCATGTAAGCCTTAGTCAGGTCTTAGGACTATAAGAGCCCATACCCTAGGTCTAGTTTGCATCTCCATGTAAGCCCTAGTTAAGTCTTAGGACTATAAAAGCCCAATTTATACCCTATGTCTAGTTTACATCTCTATGTAAGCCCTAGTCAAATCCAATTCCAAGCCCATATAGGACGAAAGTCCAAACTCTAAAACCCATCAATCTGTTTTTTCTCTAGCCTACTTACTCTAAATGTTAGTTCAAAGTCTAGTTTTCTTAGTCTGCTTATTTCCCTGGTCTTACCTATCACCTAGCCTGCTGACTCTCCCGTAAGTTTAAAGTATAGTATTCCTTATGTCCACATATGCAATCCTCTTTGAGTCTAGTTTGCTTACTCAACCTGCAAGTTCAAAGTCTACTATTGCCCAAAGCCCAGTCATTGAGTCTAGTATGCTTGCTTAGTCCAGTCTAGTCCGTGTCTGCATATGCCTATAGTTAGGTCCATGTCTATATCATGGTCAAACCCATACTAGTCCAAAACCCATATCTATTTTAAGTCCTCCATTTCAAAATCATTTCCCATTTTCATTTCCCATTTTCCATTTCCATTTCCCATTCTTATTTCCCATTTACATGTCTACTTTCCATTCCCTATTTTGAAAATCATTTCTTAAAACTTAAAAGTAATATTCATTCGATTTCTGTTCAGGTCAGGTCGTGACGTTATAACTTGGGAACGTCCAACAGAGAGGGAAAGACGTCAACTCACTCCCAAACTCGTCAAACGAATTCTCACTTTCTTAGACGAGTCATCTAAAACTTTTGAATCATCATCCGGATGGGAGACACTTCTGGACAACTCAATGCCATCATGGCTCAGCTCCAACTGATGAACTCTTGTCTTGTGGAACAAGACAAATAGATCAAAATGCTGAGAGAAATTCTGACAACTGAGGAAGAAGAACGAGATGAGACTCCACCATTGCCATCTCCTCTCAAGTCCGAGATTGACTTGAGGTTCGAAAAACTCATGCGATTGATCCAGTCAATTAATCCACTCTAGAATCACGCTCATGGCCATGACATCATTGATCCTAAACTGAGGGAAAAGCTCCCTGAAAAGGTAGCATTGAGTGAGCTCCCAAAATTCAAGGGGTCGAAGACCCAGATGAGAGCTTTCTCCATTTCTATGGTCAAAGCCATGAGCAAGCATCTGTTTGCATATGTCTTTCCCTTAAGCTTAGATGCACATCCAACTAAGTGGTTCAGATAATAGAACAAAGCTCAGCTGAACGATTGCGACTACATCAAAGAAGAGTTCCCCAAGCTATGTATATACAATACTCAGATTCCTATTGGTCTACGTGAGTTGAAGTTAACTAAACAAAACCCAAACGAAGACTTCATCACCTTCCTTAACAGATGGCAGAAAAGGCCGCACAAATGACTAACATGCCATTTGAAGAGGACGTAGTCCGGCTAGTGATCCATAACTTGCAATCCAAGTACGGAGATCACATTAAGTTCTAACGTATAGAGTCCTTCACGAAGCTCTACAAGGTGGGCCTACTGATTGAGGAAGAGGTGCAAGCCTCTAAAAATAAGGGTTATAATAACAACAACTCTATCAAGAAGGGTAGCAATAACCCTTCCAGCTCCAAGAGCAATGAAATCAATGCCCTGAACACTGAAGATATGGGTTATCAGGTGTAAAAGCCCCAAAGATCTTTCATTCCCCTGCGCATGACTTTAGCAAAAGCTTTCAATTGGCTTCATGCAAGAGGAGCACTCTAGTTCATTGGATCCTAGTCTAGACCTTGCATCTGAGAAATGATCTCCAAAATGGAATCCCAACTCTTTATGCAAATATCACCAAGGGAACGGACATCTAACATCTATGCGTTGGGCCTTAATGCATGCTCTGTAGGATATGGTTGACAATGGTAAACTTCCGATTCCGCTTGCAGCAAAAATTAGCAGCAACAACAAATCCTTCGGGCAGTGCTTAAACAGTGCAGGGAGCTTAGTCATTTAGCGATAGTTTTCTAAGTTGAGTCATAGACTCCCTCCCCTACCTCCTTTATTTCCTTTCTTGTCAATGTCATTTAGGACTTTCATATTTATTCATCTTATGTTCTATCTATTTATTTCAAAATAATAAAATATCATTGCATTTTCTTTTCATTTTCATTAGCCTTCATCATTTTATTTATGCTTCTAATTCAATAATGAAATTTCAATCAATCCAATGACCATAATTAATAAGATAAGAATAGAAAAAAATTGAAAAATTGAAAAATGGACATACTTTGGATTATGAGTTATTTCCCTTTTACTCCATCACCTTCCATAGGCCATCATCCATAAGCTATCCTCATGCAACCAAAAAATAAAAATCTCATAATCTGTCATCTTCCTAATCCCAAACCCCCAAATAAACTTTTAATGCTCCACAAAATAGCCAGCAAACCTTCCAATATCCCAAACCATATAAACTTGTGTGCGAACCTTAGTACATATAAAATACCAATGCCAGGCAAAATAAAGAAAAGAAAAATCAAAATGCGGAAAAAGAGCAACAACAAAACGAACGCACAAAGCAAATGCAAAAACAAAAGCAAAAAGCCAAAGGCAAAAATCAAAGTCAAGTTAGGGGGATTGCACACAAGTTCTAGCCCTCATTTTAAAATCTTTTAATCCATCAGAGCATTCTTAACAATGAACCTAAAAAAATGGTTCATCCTTCTCTCTCCTCTTTTCTCTCTCCATATCATTTTCACAAATCATTTTCAATTTCACTCTTAACCATGCCCCAATAAATAACGGTTCATCACTCTTTGTCATCCTTTTCTCCTACCCCACTATATTTTCTCTCTCTTCAATTATTTCTATGGACTTGTATTGATTAATGTAAAACCAATTTATGCTAATTAATTGTAATTAACTCTTATAATTATTAATTCGTAATTACTAAGCTAGATTATATAATAATTATTGGTGACTCACTAATTATCGTAAAGTAATAAATTAATTAATACTAGTTGACAAATGGTAAAAAAGATGCATCAATTTATAATATATTACACATATAAAATGAAAACAAGACATGGAAATTAAATACAACACTAAGATAAAACACTCATGGACAATCTTTCAGTATTTTAGTTCCTATTCCTCCCGAACTTAGCCCATATATGTTCGATCAAATCGTCTTTCAAGGATAAATGAGTTTGTTGATCATCGATTTGTAATTTGTGCTGCAAATAAGTGTTGATGTCTACAATCTGCTCGTTATGATATTCAAAGCGACCTTCTTGCTCTTCATTGTTCCTTTGAGCATAACCAATGTTGTTAGAATCGCGATCCGGATCGTAGGATCGCACGATCCTACGATCCAGATTTTCCAAAACGATTCAAATCGTGGCTAGAATCGTACATGCAACAGGATCGTATGCAGGATCGTACAGGATCGTTGGAATCGGTAGGATCACACGATCCCATACGATTCTAACGATCCCACTTTTTAGCTTTTCAAACCCACATTTTAGTTTAATGAAACCCGCCACACTCAAAGCCAAAGCCCAAATTTTATAACTAAGCCCAGCGAATACCCTACCTATCTACTGCGTCTCTCCAACCTCCACTCTCCTCTACTGCGTCTTCTCCTGTCTTCACTCTCCTCTAAGACCAGCGAATTCAAGCTCGAACAATCGAACTCAAGCTCCAGCGAATTCAAGCTCCAATTTTCCTCCTTTGTTTCGAATTTCAGGTAAAATTTCATTTTATTCTGGCGGGTTTTTGTTCTTCACATCTAATTTCTTCAATGGTTAATTGGTTATTTGATGGCACATCAAACATGCACATGTGTTTAGTTACTGGCAAATCAAACATGTTCTTCACTTTTTAGCTTATTAATATTCACTTTTAATTGGGTTATTTTCTCTGATCTGGACAACCGTTTAAGATCATTTTTAGATCTATGTTAAGATTTCTACCTGAAATAAGTCATTTTGTTAATTTAATTATAGGGTCTTAGTTCAATTTATATAAAGTTTGGAACTTTTTTTTGTGTTTCAGATTTAGGGTTTTGAAGTGGAGTGGATTTTGAGTTTATCATCTAGGGTACACTGTAAAAAACCATGACATGTGAGTGGGAAAGTTGGCTTCTGGTGCCTATTAGTACCTGTGCTGCTGAATTTTAGAGGTACCTGTTACATAACATCAGTTCATTATAGAAATTTAATTGCACGTTATTAATTCTGAAACAATTGGGGAAGGACTCACTGAATGTGCTACTACCTAAGTAGAGAGAATGGAAGTCAAGGTGTGAAAATGAATCTGCTGTTTTGATATAAACTTGATATGATAGAATCAAGCTCCTCGAGATGGAATGGAGGATGAGGTAACACAACTTGCAGAACATATTTGCTTGCTCAAACACGAACGAAGTATTAATAGTCATTTTTTTGTTAAACAACTCCAAGAAAATCATTCAATGTACTTCTGGTATCCTCTAATGTACTTATTTGTGTTACTAGTTTATGTTCATTAACAATTTAACATATTAGTTTGGAAAGGTTACGCCTTTAGCTCGAAAATTGGCACTAGAGGTTCTTCTTTGGGTGGGAGTGTGTTTATTTGCCATTGTTTTTACTAGAAAGACATGTACTAGTCACATATGATCATTTTGATGGCTCAATTTCTCAAATTTGTAGGATCTTACGATCCTACGATTCGATCCTACCGATTCGATCCTACCCCCCTCACCGATCCAAAGTGGGATCCCGATCCTGACAACATTGAGCATAACGATGTCGAGTTCTACCTGCATCGGACTCTAATGTATCCATGCAATTTTTCTAGGTTTCTCGCTCATCTTCAACTATCATGTTATGCATAATTATGCACGCCAACATAATCTTATGAAGTATGTTGACATCCCAAGCAAGGGATGGCATCCGAATAATAGCAAATCGGGATTGTAGCACTCCAAATGCCCGTTCCACGTCTTTCCTTATTGCTTCTTGATGTCTTGCTAGGAATGGCAACGGGTCGGACTTGGACCGGATTATGCATAATCCGACTCCGACCCTACAAGAAGTCGGATTTTAAATCTGACTCCGACTCCGACTCCGACATCCGACTCCGATAATCCGAATCCGATCCGACTTAAAATCCGGACATCCGACTCCGATCCGAATCCGATCCGACATCCGACTCCGATAATCCGAACATCCGACTTTTTTTTTTGCACGATTTTATATTGTAAAAAAAAACTTGTATAAAATCGTGCAAAAAAAAAGTTTGTATTCTTTGTAGGAAAAATTAATTTCAATCATCTAGCCTTTGGTTAAAAGTTGGGATTATTAAGAATGAAAAGTTTAATAACAAATTGAGCATATATAGATTAGATCTTGTCTAATAAAAGTATACAATTATTGTTGTACACACATAACTACACTATATATTATATTAGAGTTTTATACTAGATTTAACTATTTACATAGGTCATAAGTCTCATAACTCATATGGTTTATAGGGTATTACCGTATTAGACTATTAGGATGGCCCATCATCGAATTGAGTATATATAGGTTAGATCTTGTATTCTTGTCTAATAAAAGTATACAATATTTTTAAATGATATCATAATTCATAAGCATATGTATTATAAGTTTGATAAGAGTGTCAACTGTCATATGACAGTATGAGTGTATGACACATACATACTACATTGGAGAGTGTCATGTCATGTGCCACCAACCCATCTTTCCTTTGATAGAAACGTCTTTGAATATAAACTAAGACCAATTGCTTTGAAAGTTAAAATCAAAGTTAAAGTATACATATGTAATACATTAATATATAAAAAATAAGACTAATTGCCTCAAAGTCGGAGTCGGAGTCGGATTATGTCGGAGTCGGACATCCGTCGGAGTCGGATCGGAGGTGTCGGATTTTTTATGAGATCCGACTCCGACCCTACTCCGACTCGGAGTCGGATTTTTTAAACGGAGTCGGATGCGGATTTTTTTTTTCTCGGAGTCGGCTCGGATTTTTTCTCGGAATCGGACTAGGGTCGGATCCGGACTGGATTGCCATCCTTATGTCTTGCAAAGAGTATGTCTTTATGAGATTGTGGACTCGTTATTGACTTCACGAAAGTAGCCCATTTGGGATAGATACCATCAGTAAGGTAATATCCCTTGTCATATTGATCGTAATTTACAACAAAATTAACAGCTGGAGCTCGACCTTCTAAAACCTCTTTATTCACAGGAGATCTATGAAGCAAGTTTAGATCGTTGCAACTTCCCGGCATTCCAAAAAAAGAATCCCAAATCCATAAGTCCCTATCAGCTACAGCTTCAAGCACAAGTGTAGCTACCCTTACCCTTCTTTGATATTCTCATCTCCATGTTGTAGGATCATTCTTCCACTCCTAATGCATATAAACGATGCAACCAATCATGCCAAGAAATCCACATTCTTCTCAAATCCGTAATAGCCTCTCCAGGTCGGCCTCATTAGGTCGTCTTAAGTACACATTACTAAATTGATGGTGCCATCAATGAATCTCTGAAGTGCCAATCTTGTAGTACTATCGCTAATACTTATGTACTCATCACAAACGTCAGAAGCACGCCCATAAGCTAATTGTCGAATTGATGCGGTACACTTTTGCAGCGGCGACAAGCCAAAACGACCGGCGGCATCCCTCTTTTGTTGGAACCATTCGTCATACCTCACAACTTCATTCATGATACGCTCAAAAACATGCTTTTGCATACGAAATCTACGTTGAAACAACCTTCTTGAGTAAACAGGATTTTCAGCAAAATAGTCATTGTATAATCTTAAATGACCTGCTTCTCGACCTCTATCAGCCCGAGGTCGAGTATGTTCGCCCGGTCTCATTTTAGGAGTGACCACCGATACAAGTAATGGGAGGTAAGTATGACTGACATTGTCAATCATGTCATCTACTTCTTTGTTCTCGATATCCCTCATTTCCACTTTTAAATGATCGGAAGAGGAAGAGTAAGTTGAACTAATATTAAATATTTAGGAATTGATTTTAGAAGTGTTTGGATATCTGATTTTGGTAAGAAGTGAATCACTATGGGGAGATTGTTTGAGACAATGGTAGAACTTTGATCCTCTTTATATATACTAATGGAGGAGTGTAGATATTTCATTTCAAGTAAGAAGTGTATCACATGTCTTCTCTGCAAAAGAGTACGGGCCTACGGGGCATTGAGATGTCTATTCAGAGACAGTATCACATGGGTTCTCTAAAAAGGAGTACTAAAAAGGAGTACTAAAAAGGAGTAGGGGAGCATTGAGATGTCTCTTCAGAGACAATATCACATGGGTTCTCTAAAATGGAGTACTGAAAAAAGGAGTAGGGAGCATAAAGATGTCTCTTCTGGGACAATATCACATGGGTTCTCTAAAAAGGAGTAGAGAGCATATAGATGTCTCTTCAGAGACAATATCACATGGGTTCTCTGAAAAAGGAGTAGGTGTAGGTACAAAATCATGTCTCCCAATTGAGTACCCAATGATGAAACATACTATCGTCCTAATTGGCCCGGTCCAAAGGAATAGTAATCTGAAAGTTAAGCCCCAAAGCGTTTCGAAAATATAAAGTCTATTTATTAAATCCAAACCCAATTTAAAGCCCAATTACTTATTGCTAATATTTGATTGTACTTT
The DNA here is from genome assembly GCA_947646795.1 of Beta lomatogona. NCBI lineage: Eukaryota > Viridiplantae > Streptophyta > Magnoliopsida > Caryophyllales > Amaranthaceae > Beta > Beta lomatogona. Next base: position 857,143 of record CANSNZ010000480.1, read on the forward strand.
TAATATTAATTATTCTCGATTATTAATTTTAAAGGATATTCCGAAAACCATATTTTTATTCCAAAAGATAGCTGATTTTGGATCTCAAAGGATAAAAAAATGATCTTAAAACAATCAAAAAAGGGCCCGAAAGCAAGTGCGTGTGGCGCAAAGCTGTGCGTCTGGTGCACGAACTGTGCGTTAAGCGCAAAGCTGTATGCTAGGCGCACATTTTTATTTTATCTTTCGCTCCGAGTTTGGTTTCCTTTGTCTATAAATACCTTGTTTCTTTGAACGACTTTTCACAATGCTTTCCTACGCTTCAACACTTCGACATCTCTAACAGCATACACTCAAACTCATATTCAAACACATTTAAATACATTCAAACACATTTAAACCTTCGATTTTCCTATTTCAAGCTTCAAGATTGCTCCTCCTCCAAACTGTAATATAAGACCCACGCGACAAAGGTAAAATTCTAGCGGGTCAAATCAAATTAATTCCTTTTTTACTAACAATTTATTTGTCACAATATAGATATTGAAATAATTGACGCTATTCTGTACATTCTAATCTCAAATCTTCTCTTTCTATTTGTTTTTTATATCGATTATTATTATTCATATGCATGCTATATGATTTAATGCTTTCATCACCTTACATGATTATTATTGCTAATTAAAGACCTAAAGAACTGTTCTAGAATTAAATTCAGATAATTTGGACAACCTGTTAGGTTCCATCTAATTTGATTGTATAATAACATGTCACCAAAAATTAGTCTTTTGTTAATTTAATGAACTGACATAGATTAATTATTAGATTGCATTAAAATATTATGTGGTTGTTTATTTGCATAAATATATATATAAATCGATATTAAGTAGAGGCTATCAATAGGCGAAATTGATTCCAGATCTTATTCGTACTTTCACCCCCGAACTCAATCTATGATTCATTGACCATTAATTGAGTCATGACGGGGAAATCTACATTGGATACGTCCCTATATTGTTCATACGAAATTCCCAATATCCAATTAGGTTTACGAGTCTTCCTTTAAAGATTTTTCGGCGACTTCTCTCTATGTTAAAAACGTTTTCAATAAAACCTATACACTGAGATAGTCAAATACGCGTGCATCTCGCGTAGGCAATAAAAATACGCCTACAATTTGGCGACTCCGTCAGGGAGGATTTCAAAAAATCAATTTTTTGAATGAGTGGTTGAAACTCGAAAAATAAGATTCATACGTGTTGTATTTTAAATAACATTACAGTTTTGCATACCCTTGCATGGCTACTAATTTAAGCCACTAAAAGGATAACTGTCCCTGCCAAATTAGCGCATGTTCTATGCGTGAGGCCACCCCAAGAGGGTTTGTGCTTTATCCTTCCGAAAGCTTTCTGGGCGATAGAGTTGAATCTTAGTCATAAGCAAACCCACCCAACCATGGCATTGTTCTCTTATTCCTGATTTGAGAACTAGAGTGCGTCTTACACGTGGCCACCTTTTTAAGTAAACATGCGCAGCGTGGGATCAATCTCTTTGTCATGGACCCTTTTTAGCCTTAACCAAAGCCTGACCACAGTATTAAACATGGATCCCGACTTTAGATTGGAACTGCATACTATTTCTTGCCTATATAACATCATTGATTGTCTGTTTGCTATGTTAAACATGCTTTGCCCTCGGATTTCCCCACGAATTAGGCTAGAAATCATTGAAAAACGACCAATACATCGTCGAAACATAAAACCGCGTCGCCATACCAATGCGCCAAGCGCAAGCAACTTGCATCTCACGCAAGTAACTTGTTTCTGAACACTTAATTGCGTGGCCCGCAACTTCCATCTAAGCAATAACACCGCGTGGTTTAATTGCTCCCCAGCTTCGTCTCGGTTTGGTTTCGTCGGTTTATTTGCCGGATTTCAATTTATATGCGTATAGTCGTTCGTGATAAGTTATAGGACATCTTTTTCAAACAAAACTCACCTAATTCAAACATAAAAATCAATGTTTTCATACATATAATCTAAGGTTGAGCCTAGAAACTGATCATGATAGAGTTAGAGTTGTCATGCATGTCTACCTCATCCCATCTTATCCATGATATCCAACAAATCTTCCCTATCATATTACATCCCTTTAAAAAAAAAACATATCTATTACAAAATCTATCATTCTACACCCCCTTATATTCTACTTTTTTGAAAACATTTATTAATTATCATCCAACCACACGTTAAAAAAAAAACTTTTCAAAATGAATCCATCATCTTTTCCAACAAAAGATAAAAACAAAGGGGTCCCTATGAAAAATGAATCTCGAAATTCTAAGCCGAGTCCAAACAATCCAATCCAATCAACCCAATCACAATCTATGTGCATTCACCCTAGGCCCATCTAAGCTTGAGTCTATACATTCATATTAGGCCCACTAGCATTAGAGTCCATCTTAGGCCCATATAAGTCTAGCCCATGTTAAAATCTAGGCCCATTTGCATATTTATGTGAACCCTAGTCAATGTCAAGCCCATTCTAAGTCTAATCCCAGTCCATTCCAATCTAAGTCCAATCCTAGTCCATTTCTAATGTCATGCCCATGTGCATCTCCAAGTCTAACTTCAAACCAATATAAGACTAAGTCCAAAGTTAGATCCATATAAGGCCCAACTCATATTCTAAGTCTAGTCAAGTCCAATTGCAAATCCATATAGGACGAAGTCCAAATTCTAAAACTCTAAACCTCTAAGTCTAGCGAAGCTAGCACTTCTCAAAGACCACATAGGCAAATCTTGAGTTTAGTGAAGCTACTCACCTTTTAAGACCATAATGGCACGCTTTGAACCTATCGAAGCTAGTTATTCTTAAGACCATAAAGGCACCCTTTGAGTTTAGTGAAGCTACTCACCTTTTAGTGGTATCCTTTAGACCTAGCGAAGCTAGTCATCCCTAAGATCATAACGGCACCCTTTGAGTTTAGCGAGGCTACTCACCTTTTAAGACCATAATGGCACCATTTGAGCCTAGCGAAGCTAGTTACCCCTAAGACCATAAAGGCACCCTTCGAGTTTAGCGAAGCTACTCCTACCATACATCTATAGCAGCCCAAATCCTCGAGTATAGCGAAGCTATTATACCCTAAGTCCATAATGGCCCAAAACCTTTGAGCCAAGCAAAGCTAGTCCATCTTAGACCCATAAAACCCAAAATCATCGAGTCTGGCGAAGTCAGTCACCCCTAAGTCCATAAGCGTAACCCATTAAGTCTAGTGAAGCGAGCATTCCTTATCGCCATAGAAAGCCCAGCCATCGAGTCCAATCTGCTTGCGTAGTCCAGTCTAGTCCAGTCTAGTCCATGTCTACATTTGCATACAATTAGGCCCATACTACTCTAAAGCCCATACCTTTTCCCAATGCTGCCTCTCATATACATTTCCTATTTCTATTTCCCATTTCCAATTACCATTCCCCGTTTTCATATCCCATTTCCATTTCTATATCTATGTCCATTCCTCATCTCCATTTCTCATTTCGAAATTCAGTTCTAGAAAATTACAAGTGAGGTCCACTTGATTCTATTTATGACCGGTCAACAGATTACAATGCAACATAAGAGCACCTAATGAAGGAACAAAAAGGTGAGCCCACTCTAAAGCTCATCAAGCGCACTATCACCACCCCGACTTCATTTAGAGTCATGAAGATTGTTTATGACCGCCTTCACAATAGAGGCGTGATGTAACACCCCGACAATTATCTATTTTCCAAAATACCTTTTTAATATAGAACTTAGAGAATTATCAAAGCATTATCCCCCGTGTGATAACGCATCGACTTACTCCGAATTTTGCAGCGGAAATAAATAAATAACATTGAAAACTTACTAACTTAGTCAACCATAAGTCAACTCCAAAACCCAAACCAAAAGTCAACCAAACCAAAGTCAACCAAAGCAAAATCAACTAGTCAACCATAACTAAAACAAAACTATAAAGTATTAAAGCTAAACACAAGCTCTGCACGAAACCCGAACCCACGATGCATCATCTTCAAACCTGAAATGGTCGATGCTCTATTGATCCTAAAAGATTGCTAAACAAATGGGTCATCGCAGGATCAATAAGGCACAACCATGATCGACATATAGAAAATCACGTAATCAGCAAAGCCGAGTACTACATACTAAATAAATATAAAACCTAACATGATACTAGTAAACATAAACTTAATGATAAACAATGATATAATAAATAGCATATTGACTATACTGAACTAAACTCCCAAAATCAATAGATTAATTATAATTAGATTGAATAGGCAATGGGAAGAGTTGTCCAAACCAAACCAGTCTTCAATTTAGAAGACGAAGTACGGGCGCGACTCCGTACTCCCATGACCAACGATATCGATGTACTGATTTAAATAAAATAGGACACAGTGATCAATCCGGTCCCAAGAAAAGCCATGGGCTACCACCATGTACTCCAACTCATACTAATCCAACACTACAGACGTGCATAAGTCTAAAGCTTATTGGTATTCACTTTCCACTTTAAGTGACTAATAAATTATTTATTTGTTGAGACTCACAAAGTAAGGCAACCAACATGAATAAATAACATGGATACACAAAGCTTCCATTTTTATCTTAGGATTAAGTAGTGTGATCATACAACTCAAATAATCCAAGAACAATTCCATTACTTAATTTAATAACCAACTAATATTTATTTATTGCTCTAAGTCAACAATCAACCAACCTTTTCATAGTTGAATATCCAACTTACCAAATAAGGCCCACGATCCTCATAAATTATATATAATATATAATCCAAAGGGAACAACGTGATCCAATAGACAATATAAATATTAATTCCCTCATGTGAATTAATAAAATAAAGTTCCCAATCCCACATGCTTGCATCAATCATCCATACAAACATATTATAACCAACACAGGCAACATGTTTCACACAACGGCATAAAACATGCAATTCCACTTGAATATAAACCACATATGAACTATACGAGTTCCTTATACATGATACTACATCAATCCTACTCTTAGGACACGATACTAGTCTACTAACACATAGGTATGTACGTACCTTGTGTAGACATAACAAGAGGCCACTTTCACAACCTTAGAAGTCGCCTAAAGAATATTCTCCGCCTACCAAGTACCAACATAACCAAGAATCAATACTCCAATAAATTTCCATCAACTTTAAAATATTCTAAACCCTCTTTAAAAGTGCTTAAAATCCTTTTTAATCATCAAAACTCCAACTATTAATGTCTCCTAGTATATAGTACTACCATACTAGTCATTAGAAACCCTAAAAAATCCATACTTTGACATTTAAAAATCCAAAATAAGCATACTAATAAAATTCTAGCAACCTATAATATGTTTCAAAACCCTTTAAAACATACTTAGACATAGTCATCAACATTAGAGTACTCAATTTTTATAAACTATAATATAGTACTATAATTTCCAACTCATAAAACCCTAAAAATCCATGCTTTGATACTTAAAACCCTAACTTAAACATAATTAATAAACCTGAAATTTAATAACTTTATTATACAAATCATATAATCTGAAATTTATATTTAAATCATCAAAATTACAAACTTTAATCATGAAAACATTAAATAAATCCTTAAAACATAAACTTAACATTAAATAATATAGAGGAGGAAGAAATAAACCAAGAAGAAGAGAGGGAGAAGACACGCGGCACGGGGAAGACGTCGGCTGCCGACGGTGGCTGCAGCTGCCGTCGGTGGTCGTGCGGTGGTGGTCGGCCGAGAGAACACCTGAAGAGGAGAGAGAGAAGGAAGAAACCGTGGGGGAAGAGGGAGAAAAGAGAAGAGGTAGAAAATTTAGGGTGAGTGATTTTTAGTTAGGGAATTTTGGGTTTAGTTTGGGTTTATATAGGTAACCCCTTGTGGGCTTAGGAAAATGTGTTTGGGCTTTTAATAATCAATTAATGATTAGGTGCTTGAGTTGAGTTGGGCTCCTCTAACCCATTTTAAAATCTTTTGCACTACAACTCAAAATAATTAAACTATTAAATAATTTTCAAAGTATGACTAAATAAAATATTTGGCTATTTAAAAACATTAAATAATCCCTTTGACGTTAAAATAGTCAACACTTAAGAATTTAATTATTTAAATACTAAAATATATATAAATATACGTTAAAATATATTTATAAAATTCATAAAATTGTGGGGGATTACACGTGATCACTTCTATAGGGTTTACTCTGAACCCTACACCTAAAAGAAAAAATCCAAACGATGAAACCTAGACTTCTACTGCAAACTCCACCTGACATGTAGTGTCCAATACCATTAATGCACTAAGAAACATGGTCGATGATAATAGACTTCAAATACAGCGAGAATCAGCATCACCAACAACCCCGTATGCATTGTATCAACATTGAAAAGGGCTTAGTCTCTTATTTCTGGTTTCCTAGGTTGAGTCAGAGGGCCCTTACCATGAGCTATTTCTTTCCTTTTCTATCGAGTCTATGTCACTTTTGGACTTCATTTATTATACCCTTTCCATTTTCATTTCATTTTATTTTTCATTGGCCTTTCACCATCATTTATGCTTGAAATTCGATAATGAAACTCGAATCTGATTGTCTCTAATGACCTTGGTTAACAAAAAAAAATTAAAAAATTTAAAAAGAAAATGAAAATTGACGTACTTTGGATTAAGAGTTATTTCCCTCTTCCCTCCATCATTTCCAAAAAGCCATCCCTTCTATAAGCCATCATCCATAAGCCATCCTCATGCAGCCCAAAAAAAAAATTTTAACCCTTAAACCATCATCTTCATGACCCTTAGCGAAATAATCCCTCCAACTTAAAGCTCTACAAAATTACCTTCAAACCTTCCAATTCCCTAAATCACAAAAAAACTTGTGTGCAAGCCTCACTGAAAAAAAATCAATGACCGGCAAAATAAAAGTGAAAAATAAATCAAAGTGTGAAAAAAAAGCAAAAGCAAAAGAAAACGCACAGGACAAAAAGATAAAATGCAAAAAAGAAAAAGCCAAAGGCAAAAAAAGAAAAGTCAATCTGGGGGGTTGCACACAATAACTACCCCTCATTCCAAATCCTTCAATCCATCAAAACCTTAACCATATAATCCAAAACCATAATCCTTACTTAACCCATCCAATTAAACCTTCATCGAAACTTCAAACGTCTAACCTTTCAACCTTTCATATCAATCCTAACTCCTTTTCCAAGGTATGTCCATGCCCGCTAGGTTGAAAACCCAAAAGGGTGACCTAGGCAAAAGTTAGGGTACAAAAAAAGGGGAAAAAATCAAATCTGGAACTACGAATGGTCTGATTCCGCAAGGATACGTAGGAATCTTCATCTCGAGGTTGGACCGCTTCAATAAATAAAAAAATTAATGTCTAATGATTTGACTTTTTAGAATCTAAAAGCATACTCTTTCTAGATCCTGACATCGACTCGAGTCTGAACCTAGCCTCCTCAAAACTTTTTCCCACCTACGTCTATTTGAGTCACAAATTTGAACTTTTTATTTTTTTTAATTCAAACCCTCATTTTCCATGAAGACTCTCCGATAATTCCAGATCTCTGGCGATATTTGATTTTGTATGTATCAACTCCCCAAAGAAGAATCCCCATTGAAGAACTCTGAATACTTAATACAGATCAAGCATATTCCAATCTAGGCTCAAAATGCCTGATTCAGGACAAGCTTAATAACCCAAAGTGGGGGATTCCTATATTTGTGGTGGTTCCTCCAAATCAAACTCCCGAACAGTTGTAATTTGCAGATCTTACTTGCAGACCCCTATTCATTTCCAAAATAGTTTTCGAAAATCATTCCATCTCTCTACCTATCCAGACCTCCTAATCTTGCATGACCCTAACCTTGCATTAAATTTCATCTTTGTTAGCCTTGCATAACCCTGACCTTGCATGATGTTTCATCTTGCTTAGTTTTGCATAACCCTGATCCTTGCATAGCATCTCATGCGTCCTTATGGAGTCTAACTTTGCGTCTTTGCATCATTATGTGCATTATTCTTTCAGTTTTTAACACATATCTGCTAACCTCTTCTCCTGAAGGTAATCAGATTACTTGTAGTTATCGCCTTACAGACTAACTTTATTTTGCAGAAATCGGCGATAGATAGATCAATTCTAAACTGCAGAGCGTTTAGAATCGTTCTCCGACCCGACACCGTATACTTTGACTATTGGTTTCCTAAACCTCTGTCAAAGTGGGGGCTCCTGTAGACACAAAATCATGTCTCCCCATTGAGTACCCAGTGATGAAACATATCGTCATCCTAATTGGTCCGGTCCAAAAAAGAGCAATCTGAAAAGCTAAGCCCAAAAGCGTTTCAAAAATATAAGTCTATTTATTAATTCCAAACCCAATTTTAAAGCCCAATTAATTATTCCTGATAATTAATTGTAGTTTTAATATTTAATATTAATTATTCATGATTATTAATTTTTAAAGGATATTTCGAAAACCAGATTTTTATTCCTAAAGATAGATGATTTCGGATCTCAAAGGATGGATTCTATCAAAGGATAAAACAGAATCTTAAAACAATAAAAAAAACCGACCACTGTAGCGCAAAGCTGTACGTCTGGCAAACAAACTGTGCGTCAAGCGCAAAGCCGTGTGCCGGCCCCACATTTTTATTTTATCTTTCGCCCCGTTTTCGGTTTACTTTGTTTATAAATACCTTGTTTCTTCGACACTTCAACACTTCACATCCCTATTAGCAAACACTCAAACTCATATTCAAACACATTTAAATACATTCAAACACATTCTAATCTTCGAATTCCTATTTCAAGCTTCATGATTGCTCCTACAGACTGTAATATAAGACCCAGGCGACAAAGGCATAATTCCCGGGGGGTCGAATCCAATTTAATTCCTTTTTTATTAACAATTTACTTGTCACAATGTAGATATTGAAGGAATTGACGCTATTCTATACATTTTAATCTCAAATTTTCTCTTTTTATTTGTTTTTTACATTGATTATTATTATTCATATGTATGATGTATGATCTAATGCTTTCATCACCTTACATGATTATTATTGCTAAACGAAGACCAAAAGAATTGTTCTAACATTAAATTCAGATAATTGGAGCAACCTGTTAGGTTCCTTGTAATTTGTTAGCCTAATAAAATGTCACAAAAAATTAGTCTTTTGTTTGTTTAATACACCGACATAGATTAATTATTAGATTGCATTAAAATATTATATGGTTGTTTATTTGCATAAATATAGATATGAATCGATATTAAGTAGAGGTCATCAATGGACGAATTTGACTCCTGATCTTATTCGTACCCTCACCCCCGAACTCGATCTATGGTTCATTGACCATTAATGGAGTCATGATGAGGAAATGTACATTCGATTAATCCTTGAGTTGTCCCTACGATTTCCTATATCCAATTAGGTTCACGAGTCTTCTTAAAGACTTGTTGGCGACTTCTCTTTATGTCAAAAACGTTTTCAATAAAACCTATACAATGAGGTAGTATGATATGCGCTCATCTCGCATTGGCAATAAAATATGCCTATTGTAGGGTACCATAAAGACGTGTTTTCAAATACAGTATCACATGGGTCTCTTCAGAGCATAATTGAGATGGTGGGATAAAAGAAAAAATACTTCAACTTTTATTACATAAATTGCATTACAACAAAAACTTAATACATTAATACTCAAACACTCAAACTTAAATATAATATGTTAACACTCAAACATACAACATAATATAATTGATAATACTCAAACTCAAAACATATTATATCGACACTAAAAGCCTAAACATATTATGCCAAATGTAAATACTACACGCCCCCGAAGTTCTGAAAGTATATTTGCATATTGTTTATCATTTCATCTTCCCATGGTGCCCGATTTTCCTTAGATGTTAATGAGTGGAGCATTTGCCGATTCATCTGATATTGTTGCATCTTTAAGTTTTTCTCCTCTAACTTCATCTGCCTCTGCCGGTTTATATCTTCCAACTTCAGTTGCCTTTGCTTCCTTGCTTCCTTTTGCTTAAGAAACTCTTGTTTCTCGTGTTTCATATCGATATCTTTACTGTTGCGCGCACCATAGAGTTGAAGTCTATCACCAAACAATGAAAAAGTTTCAATAAGTTTTTCTCCTCTAACTTCATCTGCCTCTGGACGAGGCAAGAAATCATATCGAATATCTCGACTTGTGGGTGTGGTTGGTGTGGAGCCTCCATATTCAAACCTTGATCTCTTCCCACTACTTCAAGAACCAACATAATCAGACATTTGAGGCGTATTTGATGGACGTCCACGTTGTATCTTGTAAGTAGGGATACTGAAGCTGGAATGGTACTTATTGAACGTTCTAATAAAAATCCATTCATCCTTAAAGTGAAATTTACCTCATGAGTTTTCAAATATCCTATAAGCTTCGGAGATCACATCATCATCATTTTAGCCACTCCTATTTCTTTCCTCCACCTTATCATAGCATCCAAACCACTTTTGCATCGCTTCAAACATTTTCAACCATTAGCCCTTCATATATATTACTAAGAGTACGGAGGTGAATTTCACGAGGGTTGGCTTCTCTAGCTACAATGTATTTGGCTAACACTTTCCCCCAGGCTGTTTTTATTTTGCATACGCGGTGTGAGCGCGTATTAGATTTGACTACCCCGCTGTAAATGTTTTATTGAAAATTGTTTTGAAAGAAGTCGCCAACAATTCTTTTTAGGATGAATCATAAACCTAATTGGATAGTCAGGAACAATATTGCCCAAAGTTGGCCTTTCCTAAATATCGATTCATTACAGATTTTATGCCAAAGAATAATCAAATAATGTTTTAACCACCCTAAAAATATTTAGTCTAGGTTGGTTCAGGAAACACATAAAAAGACTATTTTTAGTGATATGTTATTAGGCAATCAATATGTTATCTTGCAGGTTGTTCAAATTAATCTGATTAATGTTAGAACAATTCTTTAGGTCTTGATTAGCAATAAATAACATGTGGGTGATCAAAGCAATAAATTTGGACAATCAAATAATGTGCATAGAATGATCAGGCAAGCATGATAATATAAGAAAAGGAATAAAAAGAAAGCGAAAGGTTTAGAATATACAGTAGATCGATTTTATATTAAAGATCTACATCATGAAATAAGTGGTTAGTAACTTTAATATAAAATATATGGAATTTATTCAAGGATCCTAAGGTATTATACCGATGCGGCTTAGATTGAAGAGCGCAACGATCTTTAGGCGGAGCAATCGTGGAACCAGGAACACAGTGTGACTAAGAATTAGTTGAAAGTATTTGAGTGTTTAAATATTTGGGAATTCGAAGTGTATTGTAAAGGTATCCGTAAGTTTTTGTATTCGTGAAATAATAATATGAAAAACCCTCCGTAATTCGAGAAATTATGGATTTTTATAGACAAAGGGAGACGTGCGCTCCACGCAAGACCTGCGCCAATCAGGATTAAGCACGTATAAACGCGTTTTGAAAAGATAGAAAAGAAAGTTGCGTCTCACACAAGACTTGCGTCAGACTCAGGACTCTGTGTGAGTCACAAAAATTACGTGTCAGGCGCTCATTGGTGCGCCTGACGCGATATGGCTAATGTGCTGGACGCACGTGGCGCGCTGAGCGCAGCCCCCGCGTCTGGCTCATATTTTGGAATATTCGAGCATATTCGATTGCGCGTCTTTCGAAGATACCTTTTTTATCCCTAAAATTTCGGAGATGGAATTTTACGGATTAAAAATTAGATTTATTTATCACAGATAATAAAATATTTATGAAAAATATCTATTAAAATAATAAATATTTTTATTGGGCTTTTAAAATGACCTTAAAACATTATATGGGCTTAATTAATCATCATGGACAATTAATTGGGCTTTAGAATATCATTTCAAAACACATTTTAGATTGGTTCTTTAAATTACTCTTCCATTGGGTCGCGCCAACTAATGCCGCGGTATGTTTCATCATTGGATCCTTAAATGGGGAGACACGAGTATGTGTCTACAGAAGCCCCCACTTTGATTGAGGTTCAGGAAACCGATAGTCAAAGTATACGGTGTCGGGACGGAGAATGATTCTAAACGCTCTGCAGTTTAGAACTGATCTATAGCCACTGGTCTCTGCAAAACAAAGTTAGTATGCAGGATAATAACTACAAGCAATCTGATTACCTGCAGAAGAAGATGTTAGCAGATAGTTGCAAACAACTCAGATAAAGCACGTAGTGATGCAAATTATGCAAACTTAGACTTTATAAGGATGCATAAGACGCAATGCAAGAATTTAGGTTATGCAAAGCTAAGGGATGACACGTCATGCAAGGTCAGGGTTATGTAGGACTAGGATGTATGAAATGCAATGCAAGGTTCGGGTTTTGTAAGGCTGCAATGCAAGGTCAGGATTTTGCGAGGCTAGAAGATGGATAGCATGATAGAATGATGGACTGATTAGAAATGCATAGAATGATTTTCGAAAATCGTTTTTAGTAAATGATCCGGGTTCGTAAACGAGGTTCGCGGATTACAACTTTTCGGGAGTTTGATTTGAATTGGAGGAACCACCAAACATAGGAAGCCCCCACTTTGGGTGAGCTTGCCTTGAATTAGGCATGAGCCTTAATCGAAATGTACTTGATCTGATATTGAAACGTTGAAAGTTATCACTGGGGATTGTACTGGGGATTCTTCTTTGGGAAGTTGATATAGGCAAAGTCAAGTATCGCCTGAAATCACGAAATTATCGGAGAGTCCTTCAGGGACAAGGAGAGCTTGGATTGAAAAAAAAAAGGTTTAAATTTGTGACTCAAATAAATATAGGTGGGAAAAGGCTTTAACGAGGCTAGGTTCAGACAAGAGTCTATGTCGGGATCTAGAAAGAGATTATGCTCCTGAACTCTAAAAAGTCAAATCATTAGACCTTGACTAATTTTGTTTTTTTTTAAGCGGTCGGACCTCGAGATGAGGATTCCTACGTATCCTTGCGGAGTAAGACCATTCGTAGTTCTGGATCTGATTTCTTTTTGTTTATCAATTTTTTTTTTGTGCCCTAACTTTTTCCTAGGCCGCCCTTTCGAGTTTTTAACCTAGCGTGCTTGGACATACCTTGAAAAAGGAGTTAGGGTTGATGAAAGGTTAAAAGGTTGAAAGGTAAGGCTTGAGGTTTAGATGAAGGTTGAATTGGTTGAGCTAATGGAGGATCATGGATTTGGATTGTATGGATTAAAGGTTTGATGTTACGAAGGGATTTGAATGAGGGGTAGAACTTGTGTGCAAGACCCCTAGCTTGACTTTTTATTTCTTTGCCTTTGGCTCTTTCTTTTTTTGCATTTTCTTTTTGTCATGTGCGGTTCTTTTGCTTTTGCTTTTTTTTCGTACTTTGAATTACTTCACTTTTTTCTTTTTGCCTGGCATTGATACTTTTTGTAATGTAGTGAGACTTGCACACGTGTTTGGTTTAGAGTATTGGAAGGCTTGAAGTATCATGGAGACGATAGTTTAAAGGATTTTTGTTTTTCCTTAGTTGTATGAGGATGGCTTATGAAAGGTAATGGAAGGGAGAGGGGAATAACTCCTGATCCACGATATGTCCTCTTTTATTTTATTATATCAGATCTTTTTTTGTTAATATTAGTCAAGTTCATTAGGTGATTTAAGTTTCATTATTGAATTAGAAGCATAAACAAAATGATGGAAGGCCAATGAAAACGAAAAAGAAAATGTGATTATTTTATTAATTGAAAATGAATGAAACAAGGCTGATAAACATTATAGCCCTAAAGGACATAGACTCGACGGGAAAGGAAATGAAGGAGCTAGGGGAGGGACCCTCCGACTCAACCTAGAAAACTAGCATTAAATGACTATGCCCCGGCATGACTTAGGCGCTTCCCAAAGGTTTGCCGCTATTGCTGACTTTTGCTGCAGGTGGAATTGGCAATCTACCGTCTTCAACCGTATCCTGCAGGTGATTCTATAAGGTCCAACACGCAGATTTTAGGTGTTTATTCCCTTGGTGGTACTTGCAGTAGGCATTAGGATCCTACCTCTTGGATCAATTTTCGGGAGCAGGATCTGGAGTAGGGCTAATAGGCTGAAGTGCTCCCTTTGCATGAAGTCTAGTGAAGGCTTCTTCTAAGGACATGCCTAAAGGTGCGAATGTTCTTTGAGGCTTTTGATAACCTCTTTTTTCAGCAGCTATGGCATTAACCTCATTGCTTTTGGAGCTAAAAGGGCTATTGTTACTCTTCTTGAAAGAGTTGTTGTTGTTGTTGGAACCCTTGTTTTTGTTGGCCCGTACCTCTTCTTCAATCAGCAGGCCTACCTTATAGAGCTTTGTGAAAGGCTCTATATGTTGGAACTTGATATGATCCCCATACTTCGGCTGCAGGTTACGGATCACTAGTCGGACTTGATCCTCCTGAGATGGCTTGTTAATCATTGGTGTAGCTTTATCCCTCCATCTGTTAAGGAAGGTGACGAAGTCTTCGTTGGAGTTTTGTTTAGTTAACTCCAACTCATGAAGGCCAATGGGAAGCTGAGTATTGTATATGTATTATTTGTGGAACTCTTCTCTGATGTAGTCCCAGTCGTTCAGCTTAGCTTTGTTCAGTGATCTGAACCACTTAGATGGATGTGCATCCAAGATTAAAGGAAAGAAATAAGCAAACAGGTCCTTGCTCATGCCTTTGAGAGCTATAGAGATGGAAAATGCTTTCAAGTGATCATCTGGGTCTTCGACCCCCTTGAATTTTGGGAGGTCACCCAATTTTACCTTTTTAGAGAGCTTGTCCCTCAGTTCAAGATCAATGATGTCATGGCCATGGGCTTGACTCTCGAGTGTAGGATTTGACTGGTTCAATTGTTCGAGTTTTTCAAACCTTAATTCTGTGTTGGTCTTGCTTGGTGGTGGAGTATCGCCTTGCTCGTCTTCTACAGTTAGCTTCTCTTTTGTGCCTTAATCTCTTTTTCTTGTTCCTCAAGACGAGAGTTCATCAGTATGAGTTGAGCCATAATGGCACTGAGCTGTTCATTAGTGTCCCCCATTTCAGATGACGATTCGGAATAATCGGAGGATTCGTCTGAAAAGGTTAGGATGCGCTTGACGAGTCTGGGAGTAGGTCGACCTTGGTGCCTCTCTGTTGGACGTTCCCAAGTTATAATCTCCTGATCTGTTCTGAACAGAAATCGAATGGACCTCGTAAATTTTAAGAACTAATGTTTTCGAAATGAGAAATGGAGATGAGAAATGAGAACTGGAAATGGAAATGGGGAATGAAAATGGAAAATGATTTTGAAATGGAAATGGAAATGGAAATGGAAATGGTTATGGGTTTTGGACTAGTATAGACTTGACCATGATGGCGACATGGGCTTAACTATATACAAATGCAGACATGGACTGGACTGAACTATGCATGTAACACCCCGTAATTTTCACTCTTTATTTTTGGTGTTAGTTTATTTTAAAATGATATTCTTTTTGTAAAAATAAATAAATAAATAATTTATTATTTTCTCTAGATCAATGATTTTTATTCTTTATAATTTGGGAGCCGAATTAATATTTTATTATATGGTGTGTTAATGTGTGCATTATATTTATATTTATAATATAATTCATTAGAATTATTTTCATTATTAAGTATTTTCAAAGTTTAGGCGCGATTTAGGAATTAATCGTTTTATCGCGTAACGGGCTTTCGGAGCATGGATCATTGTTGAATTGGGCCGAAAGTTTTGTGTGGGTGTTGGGCTTGGGGCAGCCGGCCAAGTGAAGGATTAAGGGGAGCCTTCTCCTTTTCTTTTCTCTTTTGTTTTTCTCATGACTCTTTGTTGCTTTGTAACCCCCCTAATCATTCTCCTTCATTAAAACCCTTTATTTCAACCATTAAACATCCATAAAATTCTTATTTTTATTCAAAGAAGTTCAGCAGCATCATTCTCATTTAACCCCCCACCGTTTCAAGAAAAGAAAGAGAGAAAAGGAAGAGCAAAAGAATAGAAAGTTCAACCCGGTTTTTCTCTGTCGCACCTTCACGAAAATAACCGTAGCCGGAGATCTAACTGTTGGATCGTCTTCAATTTTGGACACAACGTTTATAACATTTTATTCTACATTCTGACCAGAGAGATTTAGAATCTGATCTTTTGATCATCGGGAATCATGGTCGTAACAGAGCAGTACGAAACAAGAGTTTTCAACGTTCAAGAAGAAATGACTAGTGTCTTGTTGCTACAATTCTCGTTCGTTATGCCTTGGGGTTAGAAGAGGATTTGGATTGCATATTTAACTCGTGATTGTCTCTTTAGACTCAGCTCTCCTCCCGACGATCCAGGTAACTAGTTGTTATCCTAGAATCATAGTGAT
The DNA here is from genome assembly GCA_947646795.1 of Beta lomatogona. Lineage (NCBI taxonomy): Eukaryota > Viridiplantae > Streptophyta > Magnoliopsida > Caryophyllales > Amaranthaceae > Beta > Beta lomatogona. The sequence goes on from CANSNZ010000480.1 coordinate 873,607, forward strand.
TAGAGTAGTATTCGGTATTAGATTAATACGTTAGGAATTATCTAAAATACTTTTTGAATGAGATTTTTGACAAAATTTGACATGAACATACGTGACACATGCTATGTGAATACTGTGTAGAGAAAAATAATTTTCGCATGATTTTTAATATTTATTTGATTTAATTAGTATTTTGTGCGTTTTTGGCTAAATTTCGTAATAATTATTGAACGACTGTTAAAATTGATGAAATCATTTTTCTTTGATCATGTTACATGCGTATAATGTATATTCCATGCCTTAGAATAATTTTTATGTACTGTTTACTGTTTTAATTAATTGATATATCTGTTTTTGTAATTTCTGTTCAGTCAGTATATAATTCATGAAAATTTTTTATAGAGGCAGAAAAATTAATTTATTTGAATAATATGTATTTACGTGAGTTGTTACATGTTATGTGAATTTTTGGTAATTTTTGGGCGTGTTTTTATATTTTTAATTATTATAATGGCTTATTTGAGGAATCTGTATATTAACTGTTAAAAATACTTTTTGAGTCCGAAAATTATAAATAAAAATTGTACCATGTCAGTAGAGCTATTAGGGTTATATGATAATTCTTGTGTGATTTTACTCCTCGAATTTGTTAGTTTCATAATTATTATGGTGTTTTTGTGATGAAATTGAGGACACACTATTAAATTGTTTGAGGGCTTGTAAATCAGATATAATTTATAATTTAATATATTCTGGGTTGCTGATTTTCAGTAGTATACAGTATGCATCATTTGAGTAACCACATGTTTAGGTTTGATTTATGGAATAAAATGATTTAATTGTTATTACTCTTTTAATGAATATGATTTAGAGTTAATTGGTGATGTATTTGTGATTGAGTGTGGTTGCTGTAAAAAAAAAAAACCAGTATAATATCATTGATGATGTTTAGAGATGATTAAGTTTTATTGTGGGAGATATTTGTTGAAAATTTGTAAGTGATTTATTTTGAGGATTTTTGAAGAATTACTTTTGATGAATTATGGGTATAAGGCCGGGTGGCATCCCTTTTGACGAATATTTTTTTTATGAGATGGATGATACTTTGATGATATTTATGATTTTATTTGAGATAAGAACATCCGATGGGATAGATGTAGTCCCCGGTGATGAACATGCCAACCACCTGGTTTGCGAACTAGGGGTACACCTGGGTTAATTGTTGTCGTCCGAGAGTCAGGGAGTTCTGCGTGTTCTACCCTGCATCGGGAGTTTGGCCATTCTTAGACACAGGCAGTGGGGAACGTAAGCCCATAGACTGACCTGGAGATTGCGATCTGACAAACCTTAGGAAGTGATTTGCGAATCACTAGCGTTCGGTTTCTGTCTCAGACACTTGTTTTACCTATACTTTTATTTTTCTAAAAGTACTCTTGAGATGATTTATTTATTTTTATCCAACTCACTTGCTATTTATTATTCATTTGCGTTATTTGTGAGTTATATGGAAGTGGATGCATATTGTAGTTAACTTGACTTAATTATTTCATTTCTAGTTAATCTATGTCTGAATCGTACTTTGATTGCTTTTGTTCTAGGAGAACTGCTAGTTACTCCCCACTGATTGTGGATATTTGTTGTATATTTTGCAGGTTTTGTTGATGGGGATTTTCTTTGATTTTGGGCTCGGGTTGAGATGCGAGAAATAAACTATTAGGGGTTTTAGTTCTAGACTTCTCTTTAGTTTGAGATAGTTTTCTCATTTTTATCTAAGTAATTAATTTACTTATAGTATTTACTTATGTTTGTTTTTATCACTTAGTTATTTAAACACTATTCTTGTAGTAGTGACATTCCCAGAAGACGATGTTTCCGCCATCGTCCTATTAAATATATTATTATTTCTTTCTTTTCGGTCTTTGAAATTCTGGGGTGTTACAATGCAAGCAGACTGGACTCCACGATTGGGTTTAAGAGAGACTAGACTTTTGTTATTTCACTAGGAACAATACAAGAGGGGGGTGAATTGTATGTGTAGAAATAAACGTAACTTTTTGCGGAATTTTAAACTTGATCAAAAAAACAAGCTAAAGGAACACAATGGACTTTTACGAGGAAAAACTTCTTGGGCCCAACAAGAAGAAACAACCTCGACCACTAGAGATTTTAAACTCAACTATTTAACTAATTAGGCCAAACAACTTTGTTACAACCTAATTCTACTCACGGGCCACACCTTGAGTTCCTAAACTCAAGTTCCTGAACAACTGTTCTTTTAATAGCTGTTCCTCTCAACTTCACTTGAAGTTTTCTCACTTTAACTCGCTTCACTCAAAGCTTCTCTCTTACAAAACATCACTCAAAGTCCCCTGACCCCAAAAACCAAAATACAATAGATCAAATAAACTTAGTGGAATTAGAGTAAGAAGGCAAATAACAAATGACTTTTATGAGGGAATGAAGGTACTGACACTTTACTTAGTTAAACTCACTAATTCACTTGGTCAGACACAAATTGGAACCTCATTAGACACTAGTATTTATAGTAGTAATAACTTAGAACGTGGGATTAAAACATGTGTTAGTGATAAAACCATTATCCCATGATGTTCCTTACTTAGAGGACACACGTTCCTCATTCAACCCATAATCTCCATGATCACTGTTAAATGTAGGAGATAATTGTGTTACTGCTCCCTTAATTTTAGCAACCACATAAAGCAATAATTCTGAAACCTGATTTAATTAAAAAGTATTTTAATGATTAAAACCAAAAAAAAATCCTTTTACCAAAAATATTATCTTTAAAATATTTTCCATAAAAATCGAAAAGGATATTTATTATCTTTATAAAAATAAAATTTTTGCATAATGATTCATTAGTTGCTCCGAAAATAATGTCATCAGCATATATTTGAACAAGTAGTATGTCAGTTCCTTTAGATTTTAGAAACAAAGTTTTATCCACTTTTCCTCTTTTAAAGTTGTTTTCTAAAAGGAACTTAGATAATCTCTCATACCATGACCTAGGCGCTTGCTTTAACCCATAAAGAGCCTTGTCAAGCTTGTAGACATGGTTTGGGAGATAATTGCTTTCAAATCCAGGGGTTTGTTCAACATATACATCTTCATTTAAATATCCATTTAGAAATGCACACTTGACAGCCATTTGATACAGTTTAAATCCCATATAAGCAGCAAATGCAATTAGTATTCTAATGGCTTCAAGTCTAGCAACAGGAGCAAAGGTTTCTTCATAGCCAATTCCTTCTTTTTGATTATAACCTTTTACTACAAGTCTAGCTTTGTTCCTTACAATTGTTCCATACTCATCTAGTTTATTTCTAAACACCCCTTTTAAGCCAATCACTTTTTGTTGTTTAGAAGAAGGAACTAGATGTCATACCTTGTTTATTTCGAACACATTTAATTCAGCTTTCATAGCAGTGATCCAATCAGTATTAGTTAGGGCTTCTTCATGATTTCTTGGTTCTATCATTGATAAGAACGCATGAAATGCACAAAAATTCCTTAACTGAGATCTAGTTTGTGTACCTTTGGATATATCACTTATTATGAGTTCCACTGGATGTGATTTTTGATGTCTCCAAGGTTTTGGTTGAAACTCCCTTATAGGAACAGGTTGTTCCTCTTGAGTTTCATGAGAGGATGAGGAGCTTTGTTCATTTGTTCCTCTTTCAGCAATTGTTAAATCAGTTCCTTCAACATTTTCGTTCTTAGTAGGAACAGGAACAACTCCATCATTTTGAGGAACAAGAACATCATAGTTATGAATGTTTTCATCTACTTCGTTCCTTTCCTCTTTTATTTCTTCTTCCTCAATTGATTCTGCATCTTTCTCATTTGGTCGTACCAAGCCAGTCTCAAAGTCATCAACTTGTTTGCTTGGATTAAAATTGTAAGATTCACCAAAGATTATGTGAATACTTTCTTCAACACACATAGTTCTTTTATTGTAAACTCTATAAGCCTTACTATGTGATGAATATCCTAAGAATATTGCTTCATCACTCCTAGCATCAAATTTTCCAAGATTATCTTTCGCATTGTTATGAACAAAACATTTGCAACCAAATGTTCTGAAATGAGTAATATTGAGTTTCTTTCCAAAATAAAGCTCATAAGGAGTTTTGTTAATGACAGGTCTCATCATGGCACGATTGATTATGTGACAAACAGTATTAACAGCCTCAGCCCAAAAGTTCCTTGGAAGTTCACTAACAATTAGCATGGTCCTAGCCATTTCTTCCAAAGTTCTATTTTTCCTTTCTACAACCCCATTTTGTTGTGGTGTCCTAGGGGCAGAAAAATTATGATCTAGGCCATGGTTTCTGCTTAAGTCATCAAATTTATAATTTTCAAATTCTTTACCATGATCGGATTTAATATGCATCAATTTGTGACCACTCAAATTTTGAACTCTTTTGGCAAAGACAAGGAACTCATCATAAGTCTCATCCTTACTAGAGAGAAAAATAACCCAAGTGTACTTAGAGTAGTCATCAACAATAACACATACCTCTTTCCACTTCTACTTTGAATTCTAATAGGGCCACACAAATCCATATGAATTCATTCTAAAGGTTTTGTGGTGCTCACAACAGTTTTAGATTTGAAAGAGGATCTAATATGCTTTCCTTTGGCACATGCATCACAAACTTGATCAATATGAATTTTATAGATGGTAATTCCAAAACAAGATCTTTTGATCGAAGTTTGTCAAGTAATGAAAAGCTAGCATGTCCCAGACGCTTATGCCATAAGCGTGGATCATCTTCAATAACATTAAGGCATGTCAAATTGTTTTAGGAACAAGATCAAGATCCACAATATATGTGTTCTCTTTCCTTGTTCCTTCCAAGATAACATTCGTAGAGTTAATGTTAACGATCAAGCATTTTTCACTATTAAATTTAACAACATTTCCCTTGTCACAGAATTTGGAAATACTTAAAAGGTTGTGCTTTAAACCTTCAACTAGAAATACATTATCAATGGAATTTGATGGTGACTTACCAACCTTACCCATGGCAACTATGTTACCTTTCTTATTGTCACCAAAAGTCACACTTCCACCTTCATAGGTTGAGAGTGAGAGAAACTTAAATTTGTCTTTTGTCATATGCTTAGAACAACCACTATCAAGATATCAAGTGTTGTTCCCCCTCACTCCAACCTGCAAAAATCAATTAGTTGTTAGTTGTAGGAACCCTTTGTTTCGTGGGTTCCTGTTTTTGACTAGCATTTGATTTGGCAACCCATTTCATGTTGCTCAACTTCACATTTTTGCCCATTATTCGAGTTCTTAGTTAACATTGATTTATGTAATGACCTATCTTTCCACAGTACACACAAATTTTATCACTAGGTAAGTCAACATATTTCTTATGCTTGTTATTCTTCTTGTAGTTTTCAAAACCAAGACCTTCTCTTCTTTTAGTCGGTGGTCTCTCAATCCATTTACGAACAACCATCATTTTGCCTCTGTTCCTTGCAACAACCAGTTCCTTCGTGAGATTACAGATCTGTTCCCTTAAAATATTTTTCTCTTTATTCATATTTTCGATCTCAGATCTGTAACCTTTCAAAGGAGTTGATCTAATATTAAAGGAACTTAGAACAGGGACAAATTCCTTTAAGTGTGAAATTTCTAAATTGATTAGAAAATGTTCATTCTTCACACTCTCATATAATTCGTTGATTTTTAAATTCTTATCAAATAAATCAAAGAACCTAGTTTCAACATCCGTTCTCATTTTCTTAAGTCATTCTATATGTTCTTTACAAACTTTAACAGCTTGTTCAGTTTGCTCACGTTTTTCAAGTTCATCTCTACATTCATGAATTACATCATAAAGAAGATCATAAATTTCGGGCCTAGTTTTTCCATCTAAGTCTGATTCAAGTCCATGTTGGCTTACCTCAACATTTTCTTCATCTTCTTTTTCGTCAGTGTTTGCCATGAGGAAAAGATTTGCAGTTTCTTCAGTTTGTTGTTCTTCTTCCTCTTCAGTCTCTGAATATCCCCAAGCTGCTATCATAGCCTTTCGAACGTTCGCTTTAGAGAAAGGTGCTTTAGTTTCCTTGTTCCTTTCAGCGAAGCGTTCCTTGTTCCTTTCTTTAGTCTTATCATTTTCCCAAAGTGGACATTCCTTGACGAAGTGATCTGTACTACCACATTTATTACAAGCAGTTTTGTTAGAAAACCTTTTAGTTTTACCTTTGAAGTTCCCATTCTTCATGTTCCTATACATCTTTCAAAATTTTCAGACCATGAGTGCTGCTTCCTCTTCTTCTGAGTCAGAGTCAACTTCATCATCTGCTTTGAGGGCAATGGACTTTGACTTAGAGCTTTCACCATACTCAGTATCAAGGTGGAGCTCATGAGTCATAAGTGATCCAGCAAGCTGTTCCAAGTTGAACTTAGTGAATTCTTTTGTTTCTTGTAAAGCAATGACCTTAGCCATCCATCTATCCTTAGGAATACTCCTAAGAACTTTTCGAACCTGTTCCTCTGATGAAATAAACTTACCAAGAGAAGCTAACTCATTAATAATGTTAGTAAAACGAGTAAACATCTCTTGTATGCTTTCCTTAGTCTTCATGGAGAACAGTTCATATTGATTCATTAGTAAATCAATTTTCGATCTCTTGACTTCATTAGTTCCTTCATGGGGTACTTCAAGTAAATTCCATATTTGCTTTGCGGATTTGCATCCCATGATCCTATTGTGTTTATGGGGTCCAAGTCCACAATGCAACAGTTTAATAGCCATAGCATTTACTTCCATTTTTTCGAAATCAGCTTTGTCATATTCAGATAAGGGTTTAGGAATTACCTCATTTTTGTCATTAGTAGTTGTGACCTCAACATCACCAACTTCAATGACTCTCCATACCTGGTAGTTTTCGGCCCTGATGAATATCTCCATTCTGTTATTCCAGTAGGAATAGAACTTCCCATTGAACATAGGAGGCCTTTGCGTAGAGTAACCTTCCTCAAGTTTTCGGTGGTATTCATTGTTCCTTGGATCTTTTTCTCAATAAGGTTTCCTATCTTTCGTGAGTTCTCGCTCTAATACCAATTGTTATTTCACTAGGAATAATACAATAGGGGGTGAATTGCATGTGTAGAAATAAACGTAACTTTTTGCGGAATTTTAAACTTGAACAAAGAAACAAGCTAAAGGAACACAAGGGATTTTTACGAGGAAAAACTTCTTGGGCCCAAGAAGAATAAACAACCTCGACTACTAGGGATTTTAAACTCAACTCTTTCACTAATTAGGCCAAACAACTTTGTTACAACCTAATTATACTCACGGGCCACACCTTGAGTTCCTAAACTCAAGTTCCTGAACAATTGTTCCCTTAACAGTTGTTCCTCTCAACTTCACTTGAAGTTTTCTCACTTTAACTCACTTCACTCAAAGCTTCTCTCTTACAGAACTTCACTCAAGGTCCCCTTACCCCAAAAACCAAAATACAATAGATCAAATAAACTTAGTGGAATTAGAGTAAGAAGGTAAAGAACAAATGGCTTTTATGATAGAATGAAGGTACTGACACTTTACTTAGTTAAACTCACTAATTCACTTGGTCAGACACAAATTGGAACCTCATTAGACACTAGTATTTATAGTAGTAATAAATTAGAACGTGGGATTAAAACATGTGTTAGTGATAAAACTATTACCCCATGATGTTCCTTACTTAGAGGAACACGTTCCTGGTTCAACCCATGATCTCCATGATCACTGTTAAACGTGGGAGATAATTGTGTTACTGTTCCCTTAATTTTAGCAACCACTTAAAGCAGTAATTTTAAAACCTGATTTAATTAAAAAGTATTTTAATTATTAAAACCAAAATAAAATCCTTTTACAAAAAGTATTATCTTTAAAACATTTTCCATAAAAATCGAAAAGGATATTTATTATCTTTATAAAAATAATATTTTTCCTTAAAATCAGATTTTTCCTTAAATAAAATGGTTACCTAGAATCTAGGCATAAATTACTCAACAGACATAATTAAACAGTTGTACTGCTTCATCCTAGGTCTAGTTTCTTTTAATAGTTAGTTCCTTTAAGTTATTAGTTAAGCGCCAGTTCGTATGTTCCTTACAAAGGAACAAACGCTCATTCTCATTCTAAATTGCCATAGTTCCTTACCATTCGTACTCGTTCCTTTACAATGGAACTAGAAACAAAAAGCCTCGCTTTAGTCTTCTTGCTCCAATGCTGCTCCAGTACCAAATCTTGAAACATCTTTACTTAGTCTTCAAATTCCCACCTTGATTTCTTCCGTGACTTAGTCTTTTCTTTGTTCCTTTCATTAATACCTTGAAATTGATTCACTTAAACAACTTGTAAGTCCAATACTTAGTTTGCATCTTTGTTCCTTTGTCATCATCCAAACTAGGGTTCAACACTTTGAACTTACGGGTGAGAAAGCAGGCTAGACTTTAAGGAAGACTGGACAATAAAGGAGACTAGACTCTTAACTTAAGGCAAGAAGGCTAGGCAACTAGACTTTGAACTTATGGGTGAGCAAGCAAGCTAGACAACTAGATTTCAGAACTTACATTAGACTAAGCAGGCTAGACTCAACAATTGCCTATGGACTTATGGAATGCTAGACTTTGAACTTACGGGTGAGCAAGTAGGCTAGACATTAAGGAAGGCTGAACAATAACAGAGACCAAACTCTTAACTTATGGCAAGCAGGCTAGGCAACTAGACTTTGAAATTACGGGGGAGCAAGCAGGCTAGACAACTATACTTCAAAACTTACATTAAAGTAAGCAGGCTAGACTCGAAAATTGCCTATGGACTTAAGGAATGCTAGACCTTGAACTTACAGGTGAGCAAGCAGGCTAGACACAATAATTGCCTATAGAGTTAAGGAATGCTAGACCTTGAACTTACAGGTGAGCAAGCAGGCTAGACACAATAATTGCCTATAAACTTAAGGAATGCTAGACCTTGAAGTTACGGGTGAGCAAGAAGGTTAGACACAACAATTGCTTATAGACTTGAGAAATGCTAGACCTTGAACTTATGGGTGAGCAAGCAGGCTGGACTTTAGGGGATGAGCATTTATAGTCCTAAGACTAAATTTTTATAGTCCAAAGACTAACTAGGGGTTACATGAAGATGCAAACTAGACCTAAGACATGAATTGACATATAGGCTTGACTTGGACTATGATTGGATTTAGAATGGAATAGACTGGGATTAGACTTGGACTGGGCTTGACATAGACTGGGGTTCACATAGAGATGCATGCAAATGGGCCTAGCTTTGACTTGAACTAGACTTATATGGGCCTAAGATGGATGCAAAATGGATTCTAATGCATATGGGCCTAGAATGAATGCAAATGAATTGGATTGAATTTGGTTGATTGGATTGGATTGAAGGTGTTTAGACTGGGCTTAGAATTTTCAAAATTCATATTTGAGAGGGACCTTTGTTTTATCTTTTGTTAGGAAAAGATGATGGATTAATTTTGAAAAATATTTTTCTTATTGAAATGTCGTGGTATGATGATGAGTAGTAAATGTTTTTGGAAAAGAGTAGAATAGAAGGAGGTGTAGGATTGATTTTGAAAAATGTAATTTTTGGAATTAATTGAATATGGTAGGATAGAACTGATAGGGAAGATTAGTTGAACAGCAGGGAGAAGATGGGAAGAGGTAGACATGCATGATGACTCTAACTCTACTATGACCAGTTTTCTAGATGCACTTTTTAGGACAGACTCGACCTTGCATGAAAAGACTGAGTTTTATGAACTAGGTGGGACTCCCAAAATGACCATTTTTTTTTTACGCAAATGCAGACAAACTAACATAGGACTGAACGTAGGATCGACCATTACAACGACTAACTGGGCGAAAAGCGCGTGATGCACAGATTGCGTGTAATACCCCTCATGATTGCTTTAAAGGGATTTAGCAGGCTACTCATTCCAACAAGATGCATCTTTCTTTTAGGGAGCTTATTTCCTTAGTTACTCCACAGTTAAGCGTGCTTGGCTGGGAGTAGTTCAGGGATGGGTGACCTCCTGGGAAGTTTCTCAGGGTGCGCATGAGTGAGGACAAAATGTGCCGGAAGAACTTGTGTTGGTTATTGAGGACAGTTGTTGGCCCTGGATGCGCATTGGTGGCAATATACTCGACTCAGTATGGGTCGGGGTGTTACACTGCTTGCCGCGCACAGCCGTGCATCTAGCGCGAGAGTGGTGCGCCAGGCGCAACTTAATGCGCTTGGCGCACTACTCCCCGACACGTTTTTCGGGGATTTAGTCGACGAATTGGTCGATTGACGAATTTTCTTGTTTATTAGACGCAATTTTAGGAACGACGCATATAACGGCAATTTGACAAAATAATAGCAGGCAAAAATTACAAACACATGCAAATGTCATCTAACATGGATGCAAAAGTTCCCACCTAAAGTCCAGTTCTATGTTTGAAACTACTGGTCAGGTTTAGGTTCAGTCTGAAAAGGGTCCATAACTATGAGATTGATCCCACGCTTCGTACCCCTGCTTAAAGAGGTGGCCACGTGTAAGACGCACTCTAGTCTCAAGTCAGGAACAAGAGAACAATGTCATGGTTGGGCAGGTTTGCTTATAACTAAGATCCAGCACTATCGCTCAGGAAGCTTTTTGGAAGGACAAAGCGCAAACCACCCGGGGTGACCTCACACATAGAACATGTGCTAATGAGGCAAGGTAAATTGTCCTTATGGTGGTTGAACAGTAGCCATGCATATGCAAAACTGTGTATTGGTCTAAGGCATAAAAATAAGAATGAATCGTACTTTTCAAGTTTCACCCACTCATTTAAAAAATTAATTTTTTAAAATCCTCCCCACTGGAGTCGCCAAATTGTAGGCGTGTTTTTATTTCGCCTACGCGGTGTGAGCGTGTATTAGATTTGACTACCCCGATGTAAAGGTTTTATAGAAAATTGTTTTGTAAAAATTCGCCAATAATTCTTTTTAGGAAGAATCATAAACCTAATTGGATATGGGAAAACCGTAGGGACAAATTTTCCAATGTAGATATCCCCGTCCGGACTCCATAGATGGTCAAAATGAACCAAAGATTGAGTTTGGGGGTGAGGTCGTGAGGGTACAATATAGTGAGGAACTATATTACCCAAAGTTGGCCCCTACTAAATACCGATTCATTACAGATTTTAAGCCAAAGGATAATCAAATAATGTTTTAAGCACCCTAAAAATATTTAGTCTAGGTTGTGTTATTCTAGTATGAACATTAGACCAACTACAAGATTGGGGGTGAATTGTAGTTGAGGAGAAATTTTCAATTTGTAATGCGGAATTGAAACAAACTTGAAATTAGAAAGAGACAAGCACACAAGATTTTTACAAGTAAAACTTCCTAGGCCCAATAGGAAGAAAAACCTTGACCACACGAGGGATTTTGACTCAAACTTTCTTTAATATACTAGGCCAAAAGACTCTCTTTTGTACAGCCTAATACCGGACCTTCTCTTTTCCTCTAGGAACTTGTTCCCCAGTCACTCAGTTCCCCCTGAACTGATGACACTCACTTTTGACTTCACTCGAAGTCTTCTCTCTTCTCTCTTTCTTTCTCTCTCTTGAATACAAGGATATTATCTGATTTTTCTCTCACCCACACACTATGAATATTACAATAATGAGTATGTTGAATAAAGAGGAAATTACAAGAAAAACTTTCTAAGTAATAATTGACTTTTTTCGCTTGAAAGTTCTTAAGTTTTTCTTCAAATAACTTCTTCTTATATAGCTGCTGTTATTTTCCTTCTTCTACTGGACATATTTTGCGCCACGTTCTCCATGATGTGAGCATGTAATGTTGTGGAGATCATGGCTCATTTTTCACTGCATTTTCTCCATGTTTATTGCAACGAAAATTAAACCGCTCCACTTAGCCGTTAGTGGACTATCTTCCAGCAAGTTATGTGCATGTGTAGGAGTTAGCTTCACAATTCATGCGCTGCAATTTCCAACTGTTTTGCACGCACAACAACAGCAATAAAAACATCTAATAACTTAAAGAAACTTTTATGCAAGGATTCTAAGTTACTAGAATATTAAACATACCATATTATAAAAATTCAAAGCGTATAAATTAAATATCTTGACTTAGATTAAATAATTAATCTTTCTCCATAAGATATAAATGTTAACTTAAACAATACATTATTTTTGGTATTTTATAACTTATTTTATAATTGTCGCTAAAAAATAAAAACTATATAATTAAATAAACCTAAGTATTTGGCATCATCAAAACATCAAATACAACAATATTCCCCCTTTTTTATGATGGCAAATATAAGGCATATAAAAACAAAATAAGAAAAATAAAGTAACTAAAGCAAAAGAATCAAGAGCTAATGAGTTTAAAAAGCAAAATTAACAAAACAAAAGACTAAGAAAATAAATCTAGCACTAACTAACAGAAAACAAATACTATACTAACATAAATCAGTCTTGATTAAGAAAAATCCCAAAAGCATCACCTAGAACCAAAGAAGGACTAGAATTTGAATTTTTATGTGCCACTCTACTTCTTCCCCCTTTTGTCATCATCAAAAACAACTAATTACCCAGCATTACTCTATGAGTTCATCATGTACAACAATGTCAAAGCGTAGTAGCTCAAACATGCATCTAATAATACTAGCCATCCAACATGTAAATGAGCATATAGATGCAAACAAGCAAGGTATGAGCAATAGTAGAGTTCAAGAGATGAAAAGAAGAAACAAAGCAAATATAAAAAGAATAAGAAAGAAAGAAAAGAAGAAAAATAAACCAAAATAAACTGATGTGTTTAACACATCCAAAAACCAACAAAAACAACGATCACCATTGTTTAGTTACAAAAACCAAAAGTTATACTCCCTCCGTCCCAGAATACTCTTGACACTTATCAATGCACGTAGTTTTATATGATAAGTTGTTGCTTGATTATCAATTGTTATTTTATTGAAAAGTAGATGTGATAGGAGTTAGTAGTTAGTAAAAGTAGTATTATTTTATTTTAAGGAGAGAGAGTGTGGGCCATGGTTAGAGTTGGTGGGTAGTAGGAGTGGTATTATTTTATTTGGAGGAGAGAGAGTGTGGGCCAATGCTTAAAAAGTAGAAGGATTGAAATAATAGTGGGTCATATCCAAAAATAGAAGTGTAAAGAGTATTATGGGACAGATGAAAAAGGAAAGTGTAAAGAGTACTCTGGGACGGAGGGAGTATTGTTTAATAGATTGAGGGAAGAGTGATAAAGGATAGGATCAGGGCTTGGGACGGATGACATATGTGCAAACAACGGAGTCAATCTTCTCACGAACAACCGCTTCACCTTTCTTCACAGCAGCAAGAAGTTGCTCCTGTTGAACATCAATGCGAGCAATTTGAGCTTCCAACCCCTGGACCCTTGAATGAAGAAGAGACAGGGACCCTTGAATGTCTTTGTGCAGACCAGCAAGACCAGCAGTAGAGAGCAAGGGAAAATCAACAACTTTGGAACTAGATCCTGTAGGAACTGGATCCTCCTCCAAGTTAATCATGACAGCATCATCATCATCCTTGTTCCTTGGGGACTTGGTATCTGCCAACCTTCTACTCTTCCTCACTGACTTAGTTCCCCCATCACTCAGTTCCTCAACAGGTTTCCTCTTAACCCCTACTTCACTTTTAACCTTTGGCTCTTCAACATCAAACACCACTTTACCACCTAGCACCTTCAAACTCAGCCTTCCAAGTGCATATTTGGTCAAATAGTTCTCAGGTTCAAGTTCAAAGGATGGGTTAGAAGGGAGTTTAACATTACTCTTTTTAAAAATAGTTGTGAGAATACTACCATAGCCAACTCGGTTATTGTGGGTAATGCAATGGGTCAAATGAGTAATCATGAGGGAAGGGAAATTAATCTTCATGTTGTTGGCAAGACAATACATAAGGGACAAGTCCATGAGATTTGCTTGGGTTCTTTTAGAGGTACGGGGCAGAATAAAACACCAAACAAGTTGAAATAGGAATTTGTGAAAAGGTGAAAGGTCCTCCTTTTGGTCAAGAGAAAAGTCAATAGGCTTGCCACCAAAAAACGACAGAACTTTTTCATTTGAAATTCCATTTATATTCAATTGAACCTTGCCCTTAATATAGGTTTTGTACCCTTTAGTTGGTACATCCAGCCAGTCTCCTAGAATTTTTTCAGTAAATTTCACCAACTTACTATTGACAACACTCATGCACATACCATCAGAATTTTCAAATTTTGAACAGAACTCACCCATTTCAGCCTCAAACAAACCCTTATCTGAACAAAGAATTTTAGACCACTTCTGAAATTTCACTAAGTCAAGAAATTCTACCCATTTAACTTTCTTGCACCATGCAAGATCAACACAGAATCCAATTAAGAATTTCGAGGATTTTGATTTCTTACCCCTTTTTATCGGCACGTTGATTATCTTTTCTTGCTCTGTTTCATCCTCGCTAACAGGCTCTTCTTTCTTTGGTGAGAGTTCTTTATTTCCAGAGGATTGCTCAAGGGAATCCTGGGTTTCTTGATTCGAATTGGAAGATTCGTGATCGCTCTCGTCATATTCCACCAAAGGTGAGGATTTTTCAGCAGGGAAATTTTGATGAGGTTTGGTCTCTTCAGAATTTTTTCGTTTTGATGCCATTGATGAAGTTTTGAGAAGGCTGAAGAAGATGAGTGGTTTTGAGAGTTGATGGTTTTGGGTAAAAAGTGAAACTTGCCATGAAAGAGAGATGATTTGACAGGGTTTTTATGTGGCGGTAGATTTATGGGGTTTTGTGAAGAAATTAATGACGGCTGTTCACTCTCCTCTTAATCCATTGAATTTTTACTTTGGCTTTGAACTTAGACTTATGTGATGCGTTGCATTTTATCAGAGTGAGATATTTTAGTGGGAAAGGGAATAAAAAGAAAAGAATGGAAAAAATAAAAGTGGAATAAATATTTATAAGTAAAATAAATATTTATCGGAAAAAATATTTACGAGACAAAAAGAAAAATAAAAGAAAGGAATAAAGAACTCATGCATTATTCATGTACATGCTTTATTTACACAAGTCTCATCAAGTTTTGCTCAACAACAATGTATGGACAATAAGGGGAGTATTATGAAGACTAATGTGAGTCCTTTACAATGTGTAATGAGTGATTAAATTCACAAAATGTTGCTGGCCACTTAATGTAATCTTGTAACTAAGGGTATTATTTGAAGTAGCACACTCAATGAATTCTAATCATCCCTAGCTCTAAGCGAATTTTCTCAAATTTTTCTCTAGGAAGTGGTTTAGTCAAAATGTCAGCTATTTGATTTTCAGGTGGACAAAATTTAAGTTTGACAAGACCTTTTTCTACATTATCCTTAAGGAAATGATGTCTAATGTGAATATGCTTGACCCTTGAATGATGAACTGGATCCTTAGAGATACAAATAGCACTAGTATTATCACAGTAGATAGGAACACACCTAAACTTAATGCCAAAATCTCTTACTTGTTGCTTGATCCAAAGGACCTGGGAACAACATGCAGCAACAACCATATATTCTGCCTCTATTGTGGATAAGGCAACATTATTTTGCTTCTTTGAGCTCCATGACACAAGCTTGATCCTATGTACTGGACAATGCCTGATGTGCTCTTGCGGTTAACCAAGTCTCCAGCATAATCCGCATCCGAATAACTTACTAGGTCAAACACATCACTTCGAGGATAGAACAAACATAAGTCATCGCTTCCTTTCAAATACCTTAGAATTCTCTTAACTGCTGTTAAGTGAGATTCTTTGGGATTTGATTGGAACCGAGCACATAAACCAACACTAAACGAAATATCGGGTCTACTTGCAGTTAAGTAAAGTAATGAACCAATCATACCTCGATATTGCTTCTCGTTTACACACTTACCATTTGAATCTTCAGCTAACCTTGTTCCTGTTCCTATGGGAGTGTGGTTGGTTTTTGAAAGTTCCAGTCCATATTTCTTGAGCAGTTCCTTGACATATTTTTGTTGATGGATCATTGTTCCTCTTTCAGTTTGCTTAATTTGCAATCCCAAAAAGATGTTCAACTCTCCCATCATACTCATTTCGAATTCACTACTCATAAAGATTGAGTTCGGGGGTGAGGCCGTGAGGGTACAATATAGTGAGGAACTGTATTGCCCAAAGTTGGCCCCTACTAAATACTGATTCATTACAGACTTAATGCCAAAGGATAATCAAATAATGTTTTAAGCACCCTAAAAATATTCAGTCTAGGTTGTGTTATTCTAGTATGAACACTAGACCAACTAAAAGAGGGGGGTGAATTGTAGTTGAGGAGAAATTTTCAATTTGTAATGCGGAATTAAAACAAACTAGAAATTAGAAAGAGACAAGCACACAAGATTTTTACAAGGAAAACTTTCTAGGCCCAATAGGAAGAAAAACCTTGACCACGAGGGATTTTGACTCAAACTCTCTTTAATATACTAGGCCAAAAGACTCTCTTTTGTACAACCTAATACCGAACCTTCTCTGTTCCTCTAGGAACTTGTTCCCCAGTCACTCAGTTCCTCCTGAACTGATGACACTCACTTTTGACTTCACTCGAAGTCTTCTCTCTTCTCTCTTTCTTTCTCTCTCTTGAATACAAGGATATTCTCTAATTTTTCTTTCACCCACACACTATGAATATTACAATAATGAGTATGTTGAATAAAGAGGAAATTACAAGAAAAACTTTCTAAGTAATAATTGACTTTATTCGCTTGAGAGTTCTTAAGTTTTTCTTCAAATAACTTCTTCTTATATAGCTGCTGTAATTTTTCTTCTTCTACTGGACATATTTTGCGCCACGTTCTCCATGATGTGAGCATGTAATGTTGTGGAGATCATGGCTCATTTTTCGCTGCATTTTCTCCATGTTTATTGCAACGGAAATTAAATTGCTCCACTTAGCCGTTAGTGGACTATCTTCCAGCAAGTTATGCGCATGTGTAGGAGTTAGTTGGAGAACCTTAAGGAGTTAGCTCCACAATTCATGCGCCGCAATTTCCAACTGTTTTGCCAGCACAACAACATCAACAAAAACATCTAATAACTTAAAGAATCTTTTATGCAAGGATTCTAAGTTACTACAATATTAGACATACCATATTATAAAAATTCAAAGCGTATAAATTAAATATCTTGACTTAGATTAAATAATTAATCTTTAATCTTTCTCCACAAGATATAAATGTTAACTTAAACAATACATTATTTTTGGTATTTTATAATTTATTTTATAATTGCCGCTAAAAAGTAAAAACTATATAATAAAATTAACCTAAGTATTTGGCATCATCAAAACATCAAATACAACAGGTTGGTTCAGGAAACACATAAAAGGACTATTTTTAGTGATATGTTATTAGTCAATCAATATTACAGGGAACCTAGTAGGTTATTCAAATTAATCTGATTAATGTTAGAACAATTATTTAGGTCTTGATTAGCAATAAATAACATGTGGGTGATAAAAGCAATAAATCAAGACAATCATATAATGTCCATAGAATGATCAGGCAAGCATGAAAATATATGAAAAGAAATAAAATGAAAGAGGAAGGTTTAGAATATACAGTAGAGCGATTTTATATTAAAGATCTACATCATGAAATAAGTGGTTAGTCACTTCAATAAAAAAATATAGAATTTATTCAAGGATCCTCATGTATTATACCTATGCGGCTTAGATTGAATAGCGCAACGATCTTTAGGCGGAGCAATCGTGGAAACAGGAACACAGTGTGATTAAGAATTGGTTGAAAGTATTGAAAGTATTTGAGTGTTTGAATATTTGGGAATTCGAAGTGTATTGTAACGGTATTAGTAAGTTTTTGTATTCGTGAAATACTAATATGAAAAACCCTCCGTAATTCGGAAAATTACGGATATTTATAGGCAAAAGGAGACGTGCGCTCCACGTAACACCTGCTCCAGGCACAGCCCTTCGTGGCAAGCGCACTGCCACGCGTCAGGTGCACATTGGTGTGCCTGACGCGGCCAGCCCAATCAGGTTTAAGCGCGTGTAAACGCGTTTTGAAAATATAGAAAAGAAAGTTGCGTCTCACACAAGACTTGCGTCAGACGCAGGACTCTGTGTGAGTCACAAAATCTACGTGTCAGGCGCTAATTGGCGAGCCTGACGCGATATAGCGAATGTGCTGGACGCACGTGGCGCGCTGAGCGCAGCCCCCGCGTTTGGCGCATATTCTGGAATATTCGAGCTTATTCGATTGTGCGTGTTTTGAAGATACCTTTTTTATCCCTAAAATTCCGAAGATGGAATTTTACGGATTAAAATATGATTTATTTATCAAAGATAATTAAATATTTATGAAAAATCACTATTAAAATAATAAATATTTGATTGGGCTTTTAAAATGGACTTAAAACATTTTGGCCCTGTTCTTTTGAACTTATTTTGGCTGAACTGAACTGAACTTATTTTATTTTGGCTGAACTGAACTTATTTTTGCTGAACTGGACTTAATTTTACTTATTTCTGTTGAACTGAACTTATTTTTACTTATTTTTGCTGAACTGAACTTATTTTGGCTGAACTGAACTTATTTTTGCTGAACCGAACTTATTTTCGCTGAACTGAACTTATTTTTGCTGAACTGCACTTATTTTTGCTGAACTAAACTGTATTAACATAATATTATCAATACTTATTATTATAATAATCAATAAATATTAACATAATATTATCAATACTTATTATTATTATAATCAACAAATATTAACATAATATTATCAATACTTATTATTATTATTTTATTATTTTATAATAATAAATAATAAATAATAAATAATAAAAAATAATAAAAATAATAAGAAATAATAATAATAAATAAAAAATAAAAAATAATAATAAATAATATAACAAATAATAAATAATAATATTAATAATAATAAATAATAAATAATAAATAATAAATAATCAAAAAAATAATAATAATAATAATAAAAAAAATAATAAATAATAGTAATAAATAATAAATAATAATAATAATAAATAATAAATAATAATAATAAATAATAATAAATAAAAATAATAAATAATAATAAATAATAAATAATAAATCATAAAAAAATATTAATTATAATAAATAATAAATAATAATAACAATAAAAAATAAGAAAAATAAAAATAAATAACAAATAATAGTAATAAATAATAAATAATAATAATAAATAATAATAATAATAAATAATAAATAATAATAATAATAATAAATAATAATAATAAAAAATAAATCATAATTAATAAATAATAATAAATATAAATAATAAATAATGAATAATAAATAAATAATAAATAAATTAATAAATAATAATAATAAATAATAATAAATAATAAATAATAAATAATAAATAATAAATAATAAATATAAAATATAAAATAATAATAAATAATAATAAATAATTATAATAATTATAATAATAAAAAAAATAATAGATAATAAATAATAAATAATAATAATAATAAATAATAATAATAATAAATGATAAATAATAAATAATAAAATAATAAAATAATAATAATAATAAATAATAATAAATAATAAATAATAAATAATAATAATAAATAATTACAATAATAATAATAATAATAATAATAATAATAAATAATAATAAATAATTAGAATAATAACAATAATAACAATAATAATAATAAATAATAATATATAATAAATAAAAAAATTAGAAACAAAAAAAATAAAAAATACAAATTCATCGTTATTATAATTATAATATTAATAATAATAATAATAATAACAATAGTAATAGTAATATTGAAAGCAAAAATAATAATTACAACATTGGACAAGGCTAAATTTATTTTTGCTGAACTGAACTTATTTTGGCTGAACTGAACTTATTTTTGCTGAACTGAACTTATTTTGGCTGAACTGAACTTATTTTTGCTGAACTGAACTTATTTTTACTTATTTTTGCTGAACTGAACTTATTTTTACTTATTTTTTTGAACCGAACTTATTTTCTTTGGAACTTATTTTTACTTATTTTTGCTGAAAATCAGTCCAAAAGAACAGGGCCTTTATGGGCTTAATTAATCATCATGGAAAATTAATTGAGCTTTAGAATATCATTTCAAAACACATTTTGGATTGGTTTTTTAAATTGCTCTTCCATTGGGTCGCGCCAACTAATGTCGCGGTATGTTTCATCATTGGATCCTTAAATGGGGAGACACGATTATGTGTCTACAACACCCTTTTTCTGCTGCGTTCCAACAATGTTGTCTACACTTGTATTCATGAATGCTGAAACTAGAGCTTCTTTTTCTGCTTTCGACCAAGTCTTTTTTCTCTGTTACAATGGGTTCTTGAGTTTGTTATACAGTTGGTTGAAATTGTGTTGGTTCAGACAAGAGTTGAGCGAAGGTTTGTTGAGTGCATGGAACTTCAAATTCACTATCATCATCATCTTCATCGTCATCATCATCATCAGCGTAATCTTGATTTGTGTTGTCCATCCCTCAGGGGTTATGGGTTACATAAGGGGTGGAATTATATTGGTTATTTTGTTGATGCTGGGGATAATTTGCTTGGTAATTTTGGGGATAGTTTTGAGTATAATTTTGTGGATAATTTGAGGAATTTTGCAAATAACCATGAGGATTTTGAGGGTAATTTGGGGGGTTTTGTGGAAAATTATTTCGATTTTGTTGGTAATTTATGGGGTTTTGGTTTGTATATTGTTGTGGATTTGTTGGGCGATTTCTGCGTCTTGTATTGGGATTAGGATTAGATACATAATTAAGATAATTAGAATCCATAACTATGAAGCTCTTTTTTCAGAAAAATTACAAGCTAAACTAAAATTTAGTAAAGAAGAAATGATAATAGGAGGAGAAGAGAAAACTAAAATTGTGAATAAAGTATAGCAAAATGGGTGTCTATTTATAAAATGAATAATTTGGTATTTTTTTATTTTTTGAATTTTTTTTAAATATAGACGTTAAAAATAAAAGAGCAAGTGGAAAGCTGCCAAGTGGCGTGTTAGGAGTGGACCGAATTAAATTTCTGACGCGAGTCGGAAGCAAAGTGGTCCTTTCTTTTATTTCTCCTTCTCACAGATGGCCAATCGCTTGGCGCCATGTGTCATGTTTCAAAAAAAATTTTGCTTTTTTTTCCTCCCCAGCTAGAGCGTGGAATGTGAACCATTTTTTGGCGAATGGTTCAGATTTCCGAACCTTTCCTCCTCGATTAATGCACAAATCAATACAAAGTTCATGATTAAAAAAATATATGGTTCAAGGCCATGAACCATTTTTTGATTCATGGTTAAGAATGCTCTTAAAACCTTAACCATATAATCTAAATCCAAGATCCTTATTACTTTGGCCTACATATAATTAAACCTTCGTCATAAACCTAAACCTTTGTATGTCCAAGCCCGCTAGGTTGGAAACCTGAAAGGGTGGCCTAGGCAAAAGTTAGGGCTCAAAAAAAAATTAGATCAAGAACTACAAATGGTCTGATTTCGCTAGGATACGTAGAGATCCTCATCTCGAGGTCTAATCGCTTCAATAAAATAAAATTAATCAAGGTCTAATGATTTGACTTTCTAGAATTGAGAAGCATTTTCTATCTAGATCCCGACATAGACTCGAGTATGAACCTAGCAATGTCAAAGCCTTTGCCACCTATATTTATTTGAGTCACAAATTTAAACATTTTATTTTTCTATCCAAACTCTCCTTGTCCCTAAAGGACTCTTCGATAATTTCATGATCCGGTGATATCTGATTTGCCTACATCAACTCCTCAGTACTTCAAATGCCTTTGCGAATGCTCAATTCAAGTCAAGTACCTTCTAATCTAGGCTTAGAGTGCCTAATTGAAGACAAGCTTTCACAAAGTGGGGGCTTCCTATATATGTGGTGGTTCCTCGAAATCAAACTCTCGAAGAGTTGTAATATGCGAACCCCGATTCATTATCAAAACCAGTTGTCGTAAATCATCCTATCTACTTCTATCGATCCATATATCTAGTTTTGCATAACCCTGACCTTGCCTCTATCTACCTATCTATCTCTATCTATCCAGATCTTTCTTAGCTTTGCATAACCCTGATCCTTGCATAACGTCTCATGCATCCTTAGAGAGTCTAAGTTTGCATCATTTTGTGCATTATCTTAGTTGTTTGCACCGATCTGCTAACATCTTCTCCTGCAGGTAATCAGATTACTTGTAATAATCGTCTTGAAGACTAGCTTTGTTTTGCAGAAATTGACGATATATAGATCAGTTTTAGACTGCAGAGCGTCTAGAATTGTTCTCCGTCCCGATATTGTATACTTTGACTTTGGGTTTCCCGAACCTCAGTCAAAGTGTTTGTGGGGTCGATCCTGGCTTTCCCTACTACATAGTTAAGAGAATTAGTTAGGTTATTTATTTTTGTTAGGTGCGCGATACGCCTATCACGAATCAAATAGGCGTTTCCGCACGACAGATTAGACAGGTGTTTCCACGCGGCGGATCAGATAAACATTTCCTTATAGCAAATCAAGCAGGCATTTTCCATGGACAAAAAGAGAAACATGTTATTTCTGTATTTTACTTTCGTTTCTACTTTTAGGCATCGGAGGGCCATCAATTCTTTAACCAAATTTGTTTCGAGAGACTCTCACTATGGGAAAAAGCCCATCCGATCCGTCAAAATCGGGCTTACTTATCTGGTTTTGGTTCGGATCGGATGGGCTCGCAGCAGTTCACAATGATTAACTGATCCGGTCCTAAACCATATTTTTTTTTTTTTTTTGCATTTTCTCTTTATTAATCAATATAAAATCAATAATATATATATCAATACTCATTTTATTAAGCATATTATGCTCAATTAAAGTATAAGCATAAATAATTAGATACATAAAAATATTAAAAACTATAATTTTAACATCATACTCAACTGTAACTAGATACATTGCTTATTTACAGTTCGTTGCAAGAATGAATTCCTTCGCCTTTGAGTTTAGAGTCTGCTACTCTATGAATGAATTCCTTGGCCTTCAAGTTTTGGAAACTAAGCTCCAAGAAGCTTCTCAATTCATTAGTCATGATACCTGTTAAAAAGTGCACTTAGTGAGTATTATCTTCAATATTTCAGATTTCAAAGTTCATCACCTCATCAACATAAATCAATTTATTACCAATCACCAGCTCAACTTAACTATGCATAAACTGAAGTTCAGGGCTAAATAAGATGACAAACCATCACAATTTGACTTCACATGTCAAAATTAACTTCCACCTCAACGCGACAGTATCCAATGGAAATATTGCCCGATTACAAAACAATATCCGATGGCAATTTCGCCCGATCACAAAACATGTGCAAGTAACGATTGGTATGACCTTCCAAAAGAAAGGAAAAATGCCTATACAAATTACAAAACAAAGATATACGAAATGTAAACTTCAAAATAGAAATACGTTTTAGTTAGCAACACATGCATACATGAAAAAAATGAACACGTCATTTCAAACAAAATGACAAACAAAACAAAAGCAAATTCCAACCAAACATAAGGGAAGCATATGCAAATGCTCCCAGCAAATGCATAAATATGTATAAATGATTTTGGCCATATTACACAATGGTTAAAAAACATACGCGAAGCATATACAAAATGCTTCCATCAAACAAGACGCATATACAAAATGCTTCCAAAAGATACATACAAATGGCAAAACATTGACTCCATCACACATTCAATTTTAATTTGTCACATAAGACGATTACAAAACGCTACTGTATACCCCATTTTGACAAACGTATTGCAACAATCTCATACGCAACAAAGCAATGTTTCGAAGCAGAATTTCCTGATTCGTCATCATTGCTTCATTCAAATCAGAAAATTAGGGGATAATGTTATGGGGTAAAAATCCATCTACACGTGGCATTCAACCATTGACAGAAATACCATTATTATCCATTGCCACTTAGCAGCAGGCGATTGGTTTGAAAGTGGAAGTTTGGATTGCTAACGTGACAGTTTGTTGTGGTAGTTCCTAGAATAATAGCAAGTGGAGAAAGAAGCAAACAACAAGTAAGTGGTCAAATCAGTTGCCAAACTATTGAGAAGATCAAGGAGAATCCCTAAAAAGTCGGGACTAACAAGCTGAGGCAAGCTGCCAGATTCTGTTCAAACTGTCATTCTTTTTACTATAAATACTCCTATTGTAAACCATGTAAAATAATGAACTCTCTCCCACTCACTCATAACCCTAAAAACTCTATTACGCCTCACTCTCTCCATCATTTTTCTTTCATATTCTAAATTTGTCATCTCTCTCTCTAAAACCTGAGTTACTTGTTCTTTCTGCCAATCAAGTGTGCTTATACTACAAATTGATATTAGTATAGTGGATTGGTGAAACATAGATTTTCCCCATGGTTTTCTCCCGATCTAGAGGGTTTCCACGTAAGATTGCCTTGTATTATTATTATTTTTTTGCATTATATTTATCCCATTTATTTTGCCTAATATTGCAGGTTGATTATCAACCCCCTCTCAAGCAAATTAAGCCCCTTGCATAATTTACCCTAAACACACTACACTTTTATTCTGCCTCTAACTCTATATATATACAAAAGCTTTACAAAACCTAAATACCTAGAGTTTACAAGGGACAAAATATCAGTTGTACAACAACACAAAATAGTCATACAAGATCATCCTAGGATCAGATCGATTAATTAGAAAGTGCGATTAGCTTGTGTAAATGATTGTAGCATTTTTTTTGTACCATTGGTCCAATAATGAGTTTCATGTGCACATAATTAATTATCAACCACAATTAAATCAACTAATCATCATTCTTTACACCCTTCACCCCTTCAAGTTGGAATTGATTAAAGAAGTCCTGACTTGAGAAGAGATGATTGTGTTGCTGCTCACTTAAGGACTTGATCATAATGTTTGCTATTTGTAGGAAAAAATTGACATGGCTAGAGAGCATTAATAAGACCGTCCATGATCTGATCTCTCATATAGTAGCAGTCAAGTTTGAGATGCTTGGTTCTTTCATGGAAAACTAGGTTATGTAAGATACAATTGTAACCTTGTTATCAAAGAACACGTTAATAGGTTTAGTAATTCCAAATCTTCTATAATTCCATCAATCCAAACACTCACTCCTTCCCTAAATAGAGTTCTCATTTCTTTTGGGAACAAGTATCAAGGGAAGTTATAGGTTGGCCCTAAGTTGCATTAAATTATAATAAGAAACTAGAGTTGGTACATTATTCATAAATTCTTTATTGATGGGACATAATGTAAGTGGGTATTGTAAGTGGGTGGACCCATGATTGATTTATAGAAATGTGAGTAATATAATAAAAAATAAAACCTAAACAATATTTTGACGGATGGACTTATGCCAAATAAGTAAATGAGAAATGTATTCGGGACAACTATAAACGGAGAAATGAAAAATCTATTATAGGACAGTAGGGAGTATTTTAGTAGTTGTTTGTGACATACATTTTTGTTTCTGCACAAGACTCATAACTTTTCTTTGTTTCTTAGTTCTCCAAGAAATGAGATTTTTTTTTTCCACGAAACACACAGTATCCTGTTAAGGATCTTCCATTAAAGGCACATGTTCCCTAATCTGCATCATAAAATGTAGACACATGCATCTCAGAGTCAGTATGATAATATAATCCCCATGTTGATAGTCCCTGCAAGAAATCTGATCACATGTATTGCAACCGTCAGATGAGGATTTCTACGTAAGCCGTGAATTTGCTAAGTTGTCGTACATAGTAAGATATGTCTGGTCTGGTGAGGTTCAGACACAGAAGTTTGCTAATTGTAATTCTGTAAATTTCAGAATTCTCAGGTGTATCTTCTTCATCTAGTAAGAATTTTGTTCCTTTTGGGAATGGAAACTTGTATGAATTGCAGTCCTTCATCCCATCCTATTTAATGATGTTTAAGATGAACATTCTTTGATTGAACATAATACCTTGATGAGTTCTGAACACTTCATTCCCTAGGAAGTATTTAATCTCCCCTACGTCATTAGAAGTGGATGGCATCTAGCTTGTGCTTCAAGGCTGTTATCTCATTATCATCATCACTAGTGATTAAACGATCATCAACCTACACCAAAACTGTCACTTGTCTCCCATTTATTATCTTCTTACAAAAAAGTGAGTAATCTTTTTTACTATGTTTGAATATTCTCCTTCAGCAAGAATTTCATGAGCTCAATGTTCCACTATCTTGAGACTTGTTTTAGGCCATATAGGCTTCTTCTTAGCCTACATACCATTTCACTTCTTTCTTTAATGTGCCCTAGTGGTGGCTTCATGTACTTTTCTTCATCAGTGTACCCATGTAAGAAAGCATTGTTAATGTCTAGGTAGTGAAGAGGCCAACTTTGATAAGTTGCCAATGCCATTACAGTTCCCACACTAGTGAACTTGACAACTGGGAGAAGATTGTTTTATATTATTTTCCTTCGATCTGCCTATACCCCTTGCTACTAGCCTAGTTTCTCTTCACATCTCCCTTTGGTCTCAGCTTCACTTTGTATACCTACTTTCAATCAATTTTTTTTTTCTTCTGGCAGAGTTGTAATATCACAAGTATCATTCTATTCTAAGGCTTCCGACTCTTTGTTCATTGGAACCATCCATCTCTCATGTTTTGTTGCTTCTTTATAGTTTAGAGGTTTTGTCACCTTTAAGGCATTATTTAATGTAACAATATAATCCTCAGAATAATATTATGAGTTTCTCAGCTTCTTAACCATTAGGCTTGTTTCAGGTACATCCTTTATTATCTCCCTTGAGCTAGGAAGACTTAAAATGCAATCTTTCAACCTCTCTAGCAAGTTTCTACCTTCTAACAGGAGCTGAGGGATTGAGTTTGGGACCTCAATCTGATTTGTTTCTCTTTGCTCCACTCTTTCTTCTTGGGCATCAGCTTGGTTTTGATTGACATCTAGGGAAATTCATCTAAATAGTCCTTGATGTTCTCCTACTGATTCTTCATCACTTGCATCATTTATAAGAGACATTCCATCTTTTATGATGTTAATAAGGTTCCGTATTTCATTATTTGTTAGTTTAGAGAATATTTTTTCTTAGAATACGACATTCCTATTGACAAATATTTTCTTCTTTTCAAGGTCAAATAATTTATATCCTTTTTAAAAGCAAAGATATCCAATTATCACACATCTCTTTCCTTTTTTAGCAAACTTGTCACTATGCTGGATAGCTCCACTAGCATAGCAAAGACTTCCTATGACCCTCAAATGGTCATAAGTAGGTTTCTTTTTCATCAGCCTTTCATATGGTGTCATCCATTCAATTACTGCACTAGGAAGAAGGTTATTAAATGTGTAGCAGTTAAAATGCACTCACCCCATAAATTATCAGGTACATTTGCATGACTTTTTAATGGCCCTGCAGTTTCAATTAAAGAAACCTATGTTTCCTCTCCACTCTCCAATTTAGCAGGGATCTCCTTGCAACACTTCTTTCATGGAATATTCCTTTTTTAGCTATAACTTTTCCACATTCCTGCTATAATATATATATTCTAGTGCCTTATATATTGTCTTCAATCTGCTTTTGAAATGATTCTCAACATGAGCAAGGAAATCAATAATATTTTCCTTTACTTGGTCTCTTTTGGCAAGGAGATGAGTCTAGGCTACCATAAAATGATCATCCATTATGGTCAAAAAAATAGATTGATCTTGTTATAGCTTTAACATTGTATAGACCCCATAAGTTCATATGTTTAAATCAAACTCAGTAATTGAGCAACTTGGCATAAATGGTGATTTGTGGTGTTTAGCTACATAATAGGTATCACAAAAGTAGCTTTATGTGTCTTTACAATTGCAAAAATCCAAGTGTTTCATTTTTTTATAATGAAACATGTCCTAATCTAGCATGACTTAAGCCTAACTTAGAACAATCCTTCTCAAAACTCTTTCTGGTTCCTACTACCCACAGTACCTTCTTATTTTTTTTCACATTCATCTGCACTTTCAAGCTCTCTTTCATCAACCATCAGCTTATACATGTCTTATTCATTCCTTCTATGAGCTATAATATGCTAAATGGAAAGGTCATGTAGATAGCATTTATTTTTATCAAAAACACATAAATCGCCAACGTTGATTAGTGTCAAAGTGTAGATTAAAAAATGAAAAAATAGTCATAAATAAAAAATCATTCTAATAAATATCTTTTTTGTTCTCGAGGGGATAAATTTTATATCTATATAGGAAGTCTAAGAGTGGTTAGCTCCACTTCAAGTGAATACTTCATAATTCATGCAACACTTGCAATTTTATGGTCTTCGATGCACATTACTTTGCCAATTAATATCTTCAATTTTGTCTTAGTAAAGCTTATGAAAATTTTCTATTACAAAAGTACACATGACTATTTTTCCTGTATAATATTTGTGAGAATTTGTGGTTAAATTTGATAAAGTTTGACTATGAAATAATAAGTGTTGCATGTCCTATAAAATAATAGCTTAGCCTAATATTTCTAGGGTGTTTGAAAATGTTCTCTAGTTATTCTTTTGCATAAATATTGATATTAATTTATATTTAGTGGAGGCCAGCAATGGGAGAACATGGTTCATGACCGTATTCGTACCCTCACCCCCGAACTCAATCTATGGTTCATTGACCATTAATGGAGTCATGACGGAAAATCTACATTGGATAAGTCCCTAAGTACGTTGTCCCTACGATTTCCCAATATCCAATTAGGTTTATAAGTCTTCCTTAAAAAGACTTGTTGGCGACTTCAAAACATTTTCAATAAAACCTTTACAATGAGGTAGTGAAATACGCGCTCATACCGCGTAGGCGAAATAAAATCACGTCTACAATTTGGAGACTTTCACAGTGGAGGATTTTAAAAAAAGAATAATTTTTTCAAATGAGTGGGTGTAACTTGAAAAATATGATTCATTCTCTTTTTTATGCTTTAGAATAAGATACAGTTTTGCATATGCATGGCTATTGTTTAAGCCACCATAAGGACAATCTTCCTTGCCTCATTAGTGCATGTTCTATGCATGAGGCCACTCCCGAGGGGTTTGTGCTTTGTCCTTCCGAAAGCTTTCTGAGCGATTGTGTTAGATCTTAGTCATAAGCAAACCTACCCAACCATGCATTGTTCTCTTGTTCCTCACTTGAGAATTGGAGTGCATCTTACTCGTGGCCACCTTTTTAAGCAAATGTGCGAAGCGTGGGATCAATCTCTTAGTCATAGACCCTTTCAACCTTACTCTAGTGGAAAAAAGCCCATCGGATCAGGTCAAAACCGGGCTTACGGATCCGGTTTTTGTCTGGATCGGATGGGCTAGCAGCGGTTATGAAGAACAAACTAAATCGGATTAGTTTGCCACTAACTAATTCGATTTTCTTGCAAAACCACATCAGTTTTGGGAGTTATGAAATAAAAAAAAAAACTCGCAGGGCCACAAGAAGGGGATGAACCAAAACCAACACTCAAGACTCAAGCATACAAACTGATTATACAAACTAAATTACAAAAAATTCAAATCTGCAAACTAAATTAAAGAATAGCAAATATTATACAAACTGATTAAAGACGAAAAACTTAGAAACGAAATATTATATGAACTGATTATGCAAACTGATTAAACCAAAACCAACACTCAAGCAAAAAGACGAAACCA
This sequence comes from Beta lomatogona, assembly GCA_947646795.1. Taxonomy (NCBI): domain Eukaryota; kingdom Viridiplantae; phylum Streptophyta; class Magnoliopsida; order Caryophyllales; family Amaranthaceae; genus Beta; species Beta lomatogona. The sequence goes on from CANSNZ010000480.1 coordinate 903,430, forward strand.
CCAACACTCAAGCAAAAAGACGAAACCAACACTAGATCTATACATAATAATGAAATTAATTGGAAACGAAATTAAAATGGAAATTAAATAACTAAACTATACATAAAATTAAAAATGTTGAACAATAATGAAATAAGAACCCTAATCTATGTTTCCATTAAAATTGAAACTGAAAAATCGGAAAAAAAAAAATCGAACAAAATAACAAATCTAAACCCTAAATTACATATGAAATTAAATATTCTTGGCTTCGTCATCATCTTCGTATCTTTGTCATTCGCCTTTTCTCTTCGTCTCGTCGTGCGAAGTTAGTGAAGGCAGTGGTGGTTTGTTGAATGTTGAAGCGACGGTGGTGGTTCGTTGAATGTTGAAGCGACCGATGTGGTGTATTGTTGGCGTATTGTTGGCGAAAAATCGACCAAGGAGAAGACGAACGCGAGATGGAGGCGTTGTTGATCATTGTTGTTGGTGAGATATGGAGCCATGAAGGCGCTGATAAGGAGAGAGGATGAGTGAATTAGGGTTCGTTCGTGGGGGTGAAGAGAGGGAAGAGAGGAGTGATCCGGTTTAGAGTAAAGGATGAGAGGGAAGGGTTTAGTTCAGTGCGTTGAGCCTTCGTGGGATCTAAATTGAGGAATCACGAGTGGGCTAATGCGCTGGGCTTTTTATAGAGGTCTAATTTACTGATCCGGTTTTATGTTGGACCGGATCAGTTAATTTGACTCACATTTTGCGCCCAAAACTACTAATTAACTGATCCGGTTACATTCAAAAACCGAATCAGTTAATCTTAACTGATCCAGTTTAGTAAAATCGGATCGGTTCTTTTGTGACATTTAAGGTTTTTTCCACTAGTGTTAACCTAAATCTGATCATAGTTGAAACATAGAACTAGACTCTAGGTTGAGAACTCTGGCATCCATGTTATGTGACATTTGCTTCTGATTACAATTTTTGCCTGTTATTAATCTGTCAAAACGATAATGTGTATTACACCTAAAATCGCGTCTAAAAAAAAGGGGGGGATCGTCAAAATAGTTTGAACCTTCGTCAAATTGTCAAATTGCATTCCGGGGGGCAATGCGCCAAACGCACCAAGGTGCTCCTGGCGCACAGCTCCTGCGCCGGACGCAAAGGTTTCGCGTAGAGCGCACGTTGTTATGTGGCGCGCAACTTTTACGTCTCATGCTATTGCCAATTCGACTATCGTTCAAGTCCAAAAAAAGCAAAAACTGTCAACAAATCCGTCATTATGTCATGTTTGTTGTTGCGTCCTGAAATTATTTGGAATTAGTCAAAACCTCGCCTAAATCGCCAAGAAGCATGCCGGTGAGCAGTGCGCCCAAACGCATTGAGTTGCACCTGGCGCACCGCCCTCGCGCCAGACGCACAGGCTGCATGCGCATCATTGTTGCGTGGCACGCATCCTATGCTTCCCATGTTTTTGTCGATTTAGTCATCGCAGTGGTCGATTCTGTGTTCTTTCCGTCTGCATTCGCGTAGAGTCATGATCATCCTAGGAGTCCTTTTTGTCCAAAATTGAAACTCCACCTAATGCAAGCAAAAAAATCAATCTTTTCATTCATATCATCTAATGTTGAGTTTATCTTAAAAAGTGCATCTAGAAATGTGATCATGATAGAGTTAGAGTCGTGATGCATGTCTACCTCGTTCCATCTCATCTCATCTCATCTCTATCAAATCTCCCCTATCACATCTATCCTATCATATTCCATCCTTTTCAAAAAAAAACATATCTTTTTTCAAAATCAATCCTATAGACTCTTCTATTCTATATTTTGTCAAAAACATTTATTAACCATTATCACACCGTATATTCAAAAAAAAATCTTTTCAAAATGAATGCATCATCTTTCCCAATAAAAGATAAAAACAAGGGGTCCCTTTCAAAATGAATTTCGAAAATTCTAAGCCCAGTCCAAATACCTCTAATCTAATCCAATCAATCCAATCTCAATTCCTTTGCATTCATCCTAGGCCCATCTAACTTTGAGTCCTTGCATTCATTTCTGGCCCATGTGCATTAGAGTCTATTTGCATTTGAGTCCTTGCATTGATATTAGGCCCACTAGCATTAGTGTCCATCTTAGGCCCATATAAGTCTAGGCCATGCCAAAATCAGGGCCTATTTGCATCTTTATGTGAATCCTAGTCTATGTCAAGTCTAGTATAAGTCTAATCCCAGTCTATTCCAATCTGAGTCCAATTCCAGTCCATTTCCAATGTCAAGCCCATGTGCATCTCCAAGTCTGACTTAAAACAATATAGGACTAAGTCCAAAATCTGGTCCATATAAGGCCCAACTCATATCCTAAGTCCAGTCAAGTCCAATTCCAAACTCATATAGGACGAAGTCCAAACCATTAAGTCTAGCGAAGCTAGCACTTCTTGAAGACCACAGAGGCAAATCCTGAGTTTAGCGAAGCTACTCACCTGTAAGACCATAACGACACCCTTTGACCTAGCGAAGCTAGTCATCCTTAAGGCCGTAACGGCACCCTTTGACCTAGCGAAGCTAGTTATCCTTAAGACCATAACGGCACCTTTTGACCCAGCGAAGCTCGTCATTTCTAAGACCATAAAGGCAACCTCTAAGTCTAGCGAAGCTAGCATTCTTTAAGTCCACATAGGCAATTTTTTAGTCCAGCCTGCTTAGTCTAATGTAAGTTCCAAAGTCTAGTTTTCTAGTCTGCTTGCTCACCCGTAAGTTCAAAGATAGTTGCCTAGCCTGCTTGCCTTAAGTTAATAGTCTAGTCTCCCTTATTGTCCAACATCCTTAAAGTCTATTTGCTTACTCACCCGTAAGTTCAAAGTGTAGTCTCTCTTATCAACACCAAAGCCCAGTCATGGAGTCCAGTCCATATTTGCATTTGCATACAATTAGGCCCATACTACATAGAATTAGGCCCATACTACTCCAAAGCCCATACCTTTTCCAATTTCTATCTATCATTTCCATTTCCATTCTCATTTTCTATTTACATTTCCCATTTCCATTACTCCCTTCCTCATTTCCATTTCTCATTTCCAAATTCATTTCTTAAATTTTACGAGGTCCTTTCGATTTCTATTCAGGACAGGTCTTGAAATTATAACTTGGGAACGTCCGACAGAGAGGAAACAAGGTTAACCTACTCCCAAGACTTGTCAAACGAATTTTCACTTTTTCAGAAGATCTTCTGAAACTTCTGAATCATCATCTGAGATGGGAGACACTTCTGAACAACTCAATGCAATCATGGCTCAGCTCCAACTGATGAACTCTCATCTTGAGGAATAAGACAAAGAGATTAAGGCGCTGAGAGAAAAAGTGACAACTGAGGAAAGTGAAAAGGAAGGCACTCGACCACCGCCGCCTCCTATCAAGTCTAAGACAGATTTGAGGTTCGAAAAACTCGAGCAATTGATCCAGTCAATTCCTGCACTCGAGGGTCAGGCTCATGGCCATAACATCATTGATCTTGAACTAAGGGAAAAGCTTCCTAAAAAGGTAGCATTGGGTGACCTCCCAAAATTCAAGGGAGTCGAAGACCCCAAATGATCATTTGAGAGCTTTCTCCATTTCCATGGCTCTCAAAGGCATGAGCTTGGACCTGTTTGCTTATGTCTTTCCACTGACCTTGGATTCACATCCATCCAAGTGATCACTAAACAAAACAAAGCTGAATGACTGGAACTACATCAAAGAAGAATTCTGCAAGCAGTACATATACAACACTCAGCTTCCTATTGGTCTTTGTGAGTTGGAATTAACTAAACAAAACTGCAACGAAGATTTTATCACCTTCTTTAACCGAGACGCACAAATGACTAACAGGCCATCTGAAGAGGACCACGTCCAAATGGTGAACTATACCTGTAGTCTGAGTACGGAGAACATAGTAAATTCCAACCTATAGAGTCTTTCACAAAGCTCTACAAAGTTGTTCTGTTGATTGAGGAAGAGGTGCAAGCGTCCAATAATAGAAGTGGTAATAATAACAACTCTTTCAAGAAGAGTAACAACAACCCTTCTGGCTCCAAGAGCAATGATGTCAATACCCTAAATACTGAAAGAGAGGTTATCAAAAGCCTCAAAGAATCTTTACTCCTTTAGGCATGTCTCTAGAAGAAGCCTTTACTAGACTTCATGCAAAGGGAGCACTTCAGCCTCTCGACCCTACTCCAGACCCTGCTCCTGAGAATAGGTCCAAGAAGTGAAATCATAATGCCTACTGCAAGTACCATCAAGGAAACGAGCATATGACATCACACTACTAGACTTTGAAGCATGTCCTATAGGACATGGTTGAAGATGGTAGACTACCAGTTCCGCCTGCAGCAAAAGTCAGCAACAACAACAACCCCTTGGGTAGTGCTGAAATAATGCAGGGGGCTTAGTCATTTAGCACTAGTCTTCTAGGTTGAGTCAGAGAGTCCCTCCCCTAGCCTCTTTATTTCCTTTTCTGTCTACTCTATTTGATTCTAATAAGCCTTATTATTTATTTCTAATTAATATAATAATTGCACTTTCTTTTTATTTTCATTAGCCTTCCATCATTTTATATATGCTTCTAATTCAATTATGAAACTTAAATCACTTAATGACTTTGATTAATAAAGAGATAAAAAAAAAAAAAAAAAAAAAAATGGACATATTATGAGTTATCTCCCTCTTCCCCCCCATTATTACAAAAAGCATTCATATGTAATCCATCTCCATGCAACCAATAAAATAAAAATCCCTTAAATCATTATCCTTAGCCAAATAGCCTTTCAAATCAAAGCTCCACAAATAACCTTCAAAGCCTTCCAATACCCAAAACAAAAAAAAAAAAAAAAAAAAAAAAACTTGTGTGCAAGCCTCGAAAAAAAAAAAAAATCAAATCAATCAATGCCAGGCACAAACAAAAAGTGAAAGAAATTTGAAGTGCGAAGAAAAAAGGGAAAAAGCAAAAGGAAAAGCCAAAGACAAAGAAATAAAAAGTCAAGCTAGGGGGCTTGCACACAAGTTCTATCTCTCATTCAAATCCTTCGATCCATCAAAACCTTAACCCATATAATAAAAATCCATGATCCTTATCTTAGCCCAACCAATTAAACCTTCATCAAAACCTCAAACCATAAATATTTCAACCTTTCATCAACCCTAACTCCTTCTCTAAGCCATGTCCAAGCCCGCTAGATTGAAAACCCGAAAGGGCGGCCTAGGCATAAGTTAGGGCACAAAAAAAAGAGTTCAATCAGATCTAGAACTACGAATGGTGTGATTCCGTAAGGATACATAGGAATCCTCATCTCAAGGTCCGACCACTTTAATAAAATAAATTAATCAAAGTCTAATGATTTGATTTTCTAGAATTCAGGAGCATACTCTTTTCTAGATCTCGACATAGACTCGAGTCTGAACCTAGCCATGTCAAAGCCATTTCCCACCTACATATATATATGAGACACAAAATTTAAACCTTTTTATTTTTCAATCCAAACTCTCCTTGTCCCTGAATGACTCTCCGACAATTCCATGGTTTCTAGCGATACCTGACTTTGCCTGTATCAACTCCCCAAAGAAGAATCCCCAATGAAGAACTCTGAATACTCAATACAGATCAAGTACGTTTCAATCTAGGCTCATAACGCCTAATTCAAGACAATCTTACCCAAAGTGGGGGCTTCCTATATATGTGGTGGTTCCTCCAAATCAAACTCCCGAGTAGTTATAATCTGCGGATCTCACTTGCAGACCCCGATTATTTACTTAAACAGTTTTTGAAAATCAATCTATTTATTTCTAGTCATTTTATCTCAGTACTTATCCAGATCTTCTAATCTCGCATAACCTTGACCTTGCATTACATTTTATCTTTCTAAGCCTTGCATGACCCTGACTTTGCATGATATCTCCTTCATTCTATTTTCCATCCTTATCTTTGCATAACCCTGTACTTGCAAGCGTCTCATGCATCCTTAGAGAGTCTAAGTTTGTATTTTTGTATCATGATGTGCATTATTATCTGAGTTGTATGTACCTATCTGCTAACATCTTGCCCTATAGGTAATCAAATAACTTCTATTTATCGTCCTGCATACTAACTTTGTTTTGCCGAAACCGGCGATATATAGATCAGTTCTAAACTGCAGAGCAATTAGAATCATTCTCCGTCTCGACACCGTATACTTTGACAATCGGTTTCCTGAACCTTAGTCAAAGTAGGGGCTTCCGTAGACACATAATTGTGTCTCCCCATTTAAGGACCCAATGATGAAACATACTGCGGTCTTAATTAATCCGACCCAAGGGGAGAGCAGTCCGAATAGCAAGGCCCAAAATCGTTTTAAAGAGAAAAGCTTATTAATTTGCAATAATGATCCGAAGTCCTATTTTAAAGCCTAATTAATTAATCTTGATAATTAATTGTATTTTGTGCCCATAAAAATAATTTTATCACAATCCTTTGAAAAAGCCCAATTAATTTTTCATGATAATTAATTATTTTTATTTATTATTTTATTAAATATTTTCATAAATAAATAAAAATTTAAAAAAAATTAAAATTAAAATCGGATTTTATCTTGTAAAGTTGATTTTCGGATTTAAAGGATAAAAGAAAATCATTTTAAAACGCGTTTAAGAGAAAGGTTGTCAAAGCGTGTCTGATGCAGGCGTTGTGCCTGGCGCACCACGTGCGCGCGGTGCATTAGCTATTCCGTTTCAGGCGCACCAACACGTGGCTCTGAGCGTCACACAGAGTCGGGCGCTTAGTGCACTCTCTGCGCGATGCGCAGTTTGCTTTTCTATCTTTTTCTAATATTTTTGCTATAAATAAGCTGGAATTTTCCGGATCTAAGAAAACGCCTTTCATATGCGCTCTATACTCGAATACTCGCTGAATTCTATCATACTCTCAAACCCTTATACTTTCATATTTACAAACACACCAACATACATTTACAAACCTACAAAAACACATACTTTCAAACTCATATACCGGTATTTCAATCGATCTTCAAGTTTCACGATTGCTCTTTCTGAAGTTCGTTATTCCCTCAGACCCAAGTCACACCGGTATATACCTGATGGTCCTTGAATAAATTTCTTATTTTTATATTGAAGTTACTAACTATTTCTTTCCATGATGTAGATTTTTAATATAAAAAAACCATTCTTCTGTATATTCTAACCTCCACTCTGCTTATATATATATATATATGTATGTATGTATATATATATATATATGTATGTATATATATATAGGTATGTATATATATATATATATATATATATATATATATATATATATATATATATATGATCGTCCTGTTCATGTTTTCATTATCCACATGTTATTATTGCTGATCAAGAACTAAAGAACTGTTCTAATATTAATCAGTTAATTGGACAACTTGTTAGGAACCCTGTAATTTTAATTGCTTAATAATGTGTCACTAAAAATAGTCTTTTTGATGTGTTTAATCAACCAACTTAAACTAATATTTTTAGGGTGTTTGAAAATATTCTCTGGTTATTCTTTTGCATAAACATAGATATAAATCTATATTTAGTAGAGGTCAGGCATGGGAGAACGTGGTTTATGATCGTGTTCGTACTCTCACCCCCGAACTTAATCTATGGTTTATTGACCATTAATGAAGTCATGACAGGGAAATCTACATTTGATAAGTCCCTAAGTTGTCCCTACAACTTCCCAATATCTAATTAGGTTTATGAATCTTCCTTCAAAGACTTGTTAGCGACTTCAAAACGTTTTCAATAAAACCTTACAATGAGGTAGTCAAATAGCGCTAAAACCGCGTAGGTGAAATAAAATCACGCCTACAATGTTGCAAGGATTTAAGTATATAATTATTCTCCAATAATTTAATATTGTTCCAAATCAGTTCAAACAGTTTCCTTTCATATATGTCTGAAATTTGTATTTTGAGATGATCCCACTTAATTTTTATATAAATTAGTTTTTTCTAATGAGAAATTTAATTAATTGAAGGCCAAATGGCATCTATAGCCGGCAAAACAAACCCGTACCCGTTGACCCGACCCGAAATACCCGACCCGAAACCCGTTTTCCACCCGAAAATAATGACCCGAAAATGAACCCGAAACCCGAAATAACCCGACCCGACCCGACCCAAACCCGACCCGAAAGCAAATAAACCCGAATAAAACCCGAACCCGAATCTACCCGACCCGAAAGTGACCCGACCCGAATTGACCCGATAATGATGACCCGAACCCGACCCGACCCGAAAAGTTGTCATATTAGTTATTTTTTAAACAAATTTAAGGGAAAAAATTATCGTGAGATACTATATATGACTTAACCACTTCCCATTAACTATTTAACTTAGTTTTATTAGTCTTATATGTGCTTTATTTATTTTCTAGAATAAAAACCCGACCTAACCCGACCCGTTTTAACCCGACCCGACCTAACCCGACCCGTTTTAACCCGACCCGATCTAACCCGACCCGATGTGACCCGAAATCTAATGGACCCGAAACTAACCCGTACACGAACTGACCCGACCCGACCCGAACGCAACCCGAACACAAAGTTGACCCGATTATGACCCGACCCGTAATGACCCGACCCGTTTGACCCGTTTGCCACCTCTAATGGCATCTATAATAATTATTAAACAAAAACAAGATATAATCCGATAAGATCAAATCAAATTTGTATTCGAAGAAATTACAATGAATCAGATCGAGCAATACAGCGCATCCCCCTTGTATTTGCTAAATCAAGCGGCTTTTGATGAGGAGGTCTATCATTCTGACATAGTCTGGGAAAGAACATTCTTGATCTAATCATGTTGACCGCATCCGAGTTTCAATACCTTTATGTTGATAGTTTTTCATACCTTTTTTTAAACTTCCACGTGGGAAGAGAATAAAATAAAACTCAAAACTCCTACGAAAGGAGAGAAAGTACCCAAAAATTGGGTAGAAAACTCTCAAAAAAAGAGAAAATAAGGGATTATTAATAACAAGAGCAATCGAAGGATGATGGTAACCCCAATCTAAAAGAAAATTATTAGAGTTTTATAGGAAGAAGAGGAGAAAGGGGAGAGGATGTGTCTTTTTATTATATAAATGACTTTTGTCCAGCCTCTTTTACCTCACATCACACTCTCAGTTTCAATAATAATAATGTCAACTTTTCTCTTTTCATTATTAAATAGGAAAAATTGATAACATACCTAACTATGGTCTCCTTTTTACAATCTCAGGATTAACTCAAAATGGTCCCATATTTTGGAGGTGTTTTCAAATAACAATTCTAAGTATTTATAACTAATTAAAATGGCAAAAAAAAAAAAAGTATCTTTTTCTGATCAAAAATTTGCTTTTCTCTCTCATTTCCTTCTCTTTTTTACCAATATAAATTACTAGCTTCATTTTTTTTTTTCTGTGTACTTGTTCAATAAATCAAATGTCGATTGGACTGTTTTTAGAAGACACTTGAAAAGTTAGGACCAATATGAGTTAATATAGTTGAGACTGTCAAAAAGAAGATAAATCATAATTGACTATTATCATCAATTTTTTTCTATTAAATAATACTTTATTACTGCTCCAATTACATCTAACTTTTTGAAAGAGATTTATGAACTAATAACTATTCAATCTAACGTGGCAGTTAAGGAGTAATACCTATGTATCACATGCAAATGACAATTTCTGAATCATCTAAAACATATTAAACCAAGAAAGATTTGATAAACTTTATCGTTTTGTATTTTATATTCAAGCATGCCAAAACATGCTTCAACTTTCCATCGACATTGGACAATTTCTGACTTGGACAATATAATTTTTCAAGTTTTTTTTTTTCTTTTTTTGAGCTGACATAACATTTTTTCTTTTTGAAGATGATATAATTCATTAAGGTCGTTACAAGTACTTGGTAGTTGTCTAATTGCTTTTTTGACCGTGATTAATGTCAAGGATTCTCCGTTCCAAAGGGTCAAAGTCTAACGTCTAACTATGCCTTCTTCACCTAGCTAAATTACTAATTATACTGTAGTTAATTTTTCATGCGCTCTCAATCACATGTCATAGTTGAAGAAAGTCACCATTTAACTGCAGGGTAAGACTAAGTCATAGTCATACATACAAACCTTGGAGGCTTCGATTTTTGTTTGTTTAGTTCATACTAGCATTTTTTTAACGCTATACGTGCGTGTTATATTAACTTTTTTTCTTAATTAGTTGTTCATCAGTGTTACAAATAATTTGATTTGAATATACATTTATAATTATTTTTAATTTTTAAAATATTTTTTTCTGAAATCACCGTTTCTTTCGTTTTTTTAGTTATTTGTTCATCATTATTCAAATATAATATTGAGAGAAGGAATTATAAAGCAGAAGAAAGCTTGTGCACAAATAAAGTGGAAGAATTTGTTGTTCTCGAGGTTTGCCTCTCACTATGCATCAAAAAAAAGTGGAAGAATTTGTGTATCAAGTTCAATCGTTGAATATTAATAAAGTGGAAGAGTTTCATTAATATAATAGAGATTACCGAATAATAATCAACATTTAGGTTTTAAAATATTATCAATATAATTATTAATATGAAATTCAAGCTTTTATTTTTTCTTCTGATTGTGTCAATCAAGTTATATTGTCAATATAATTTTTTATTAGAGTTTTTCACACATATGTAAATAGAGGAAAAGTAGAGGAAATCATTCTCCATAATTTAATGTTTAATTAAATTTCAAATTCAATTCCATTATTAATTAATTTATTCAATATATTTGGCAAGTAGGAAGAAGAAAAGATTATTTAATATATATATATGGCAATTTAGATTCATTAAGGCTATATCAGACTTTTTATAAGGGGGACACTATCTTCCTTCCCCCTTCACTTATACTTCCTCCGTTTAGAAATAGTTGCACCATTTGCATAGTGTTTACTATTCACATCTTACACTTTGATTATCTTTGGTGATTTATATTTTAGGAAAAACATAGTCATGCGGGATCTTGTTAGATTCGTCTCAATGTATATTTTTTTAATATTAACTTTTTATAATTTTTACTCATTAATAATTGAAAGATATTTACGTTTGAAACCATACATCGGCAAGCGTGAAAACATGAAACGGTGCAACTATTTCAAACAGAAGGAAGTATAATAGAGATGATTTAAATTATTTGTGAAGTATTTTTTTAAGGGAAATAAAATCTTCTATAAAAAATTTATTCTTCTCTCAAATAATCTTCGTAAATTAATTTCATAAACTATTTTTGTAAAAGAATTTAAATTATTTATAAAGAATATGAACATTAAGTTGTATGCAAATGCGACCAAAAAAATACAAATTCTTATAAATATGTGATATGGATTTTTTTACCAAATATACCCTTTTTTGGGTTTATTTACCAAATATTCTTGATATTTTGAAATTTTAACATATACCTATTTTTTTATGTACAATATGGCCTTAATAGTTAGTATTAATGAAAGTATAACTTCGTTAGTCTATTCATTCTAATTATCCATTTATCTCTCTTGGACCCACTAATCTTCATTTGACCATCTCTCTTCTAATCTCCACGTTTCATCACTGGAGTTCAATACCTCAATTCTCTCCCTCAATCCCCCAATCCTTAGTGTCGCCTTGTCGCTCATCAACCACCTGACTCACCATCCCAACTGCCATCACTCCTCCAACAGTCGGCGTACACCACTCCAACAACTGGTTCTGACTCACAAAATCCCTCTAAAACCATATATACATCTCACCCAAAACATCATTAAGCAACATGCAATCTTTATGAAATGTAGGAGAAACATCAATAGTAGTAGAACAAAAATTATTAGGAACATGATGATGAAAGTGTTAGAATATTTTCAGATGAAAGTGTTGTCCCATATTAGTGGGTGAATGAGAAAATTTCATGTTTATAAGTTTAGAACAGACTTGTAGAGATAGCTGGACTATGTGATTTGACTCTATTAGTAACCAATTGTCTATAACGAAAAATGATTATTAATGCCACATTCTCAAGTAAAACAAAAAAAACAGGGTTATCATTGATAATCAAAATTAGGTTTTTGGTTACTAAAGTGAAAAATTCAGAACTTAGGGCAACCATTGAGAATTTCCCAAAACAATTTCACTCCTTAGTCACCCGACTCATCCATGGACGACGGATTATGCGGGTGATGGGTGGAGCAGATGGAAGCATGCAGGTGATGGATGAGGGGGAAGCTCCACTAATCCGAATCCGATGTATTGACATTCTTACTTGCAGTAGGCATTGAGGTTCCGATTATTTTTCAGGAGCCGAGTCTAGAATGGCCCAATTGGAGAGATTGCTCCTCTTGTACTCAAACTGTTGAAGCCTTTTAAAGGACCTGTGCGCCACCCTTTCGCATCCTTAAACGAAACCCCCTACTCTCGCTTTCCCTCGCTGCTCTCCTTCCCCCTCGTGTTTTCTCCCTCTTGGTGTTGCTACCCCCGCCGCAGCCACTGCTTCTCACACCGACTTGACGCCACGAACATCAGAGCCCGTCGTATCGCTGCCTTCCTCGATGCTGCCGCACCTGCTCTCCCTATTTCTTGCACGTCATATTAAAAAGGAAAAAGGGATATTACAAGCCTCCCCCGGCTATCAAAGTTGCTAAACAGGATTCCAGGTATCATCTACTGCTAACACCTGCACTTCCCTTTCAACTATGTTTTATATAATGCTTTTATGTAATGTTTATGCTATGATTATGGTGTACGGGATATGAAATGTTTGGCTATGTAGATGATGTTCAAAAATGATGCTATGAGAAGTATGATGATTTGATGACGTTTCTGGAATGACTAATGACTTTGTTATATGATTTTCGACAAGTACATAAAACGCTCAAATATGATAAATGAAAAGAGGTTCTGGCAACATAGTAATGAAACGCATTATTCGTCGTATTCCCGAAAGGGATACCGCAATGTCCGCCGTACTACCGAAAGGAGTACTGCATTGTCCGTTGTATACCCCAAAAGGGATATCGCATTGTTCGTTGTACTTCCGAAAAGGGTACTGCATTGTTCGCCGTATGCCCGAAAGTGGTACCGCATTGTTCGCCGTACTTCCGAAAGGAGTACCGCATTGTTCGCCGTACACCCGAAAGGAGTACCGCATTGGTAGGAGGCGTCCTAAAAAACGATATATGTCAGTTGCCAAGTTACACAATGATGATAATGCTAATAACTGATATTACAAGATACACATGATGATGCTATTTAAGTAATATTATGTTTACGTAATGGTATTTATAAATGTTTTACGATGTTCTCTCCTTCTTGCTTGCAAATAAAATGAATTGAAATGAATTTATGATGTTAGGGTAGTATGTTACTGAGCCTCGGCTCATGACGTTTAGTTTTTCTGTTTTAGGTACTGATGGGGATAATGGAATGACGTAGCAATGAGGAATGATTAATTAACTTTAAATTATGCAACAATGATGGTTATCTATTATAAGTCCATTTACTGTAAATAAGAAACTTTAGCTTTGTTTAAGTTAATTATATATATTCCCAGATTAATAATCATAATATGTTTAGTTTATGAAAGTTTGTTGCCTTGTGCCTTCCCGACGGGAGGTACGGCAGTAACGCATCGACTAAGCTAGATCTTCCACTGCTAATCACTTAATTAATTACCTAATAATGATGCTTAGGAGTAGGTGCGTTACAATTTTTCCTCCAACGAGTCAAAATAGGGACAAAAACTTTGTTGTGACCTTGCATGGTAATCTCAAGCTTGCTGAGAGCAATCGAGATTTACGCGTTATACAGGTATTGTTTCATAAATTCTTCCTTGATGTAATCCCAATCATTAAGCTTTGTCTTGTTGAAAGATCAAAGCCATTTGGATGGATATGCATCCAAACTCAAGTGAAAGACATAAGAAAATAAGTTCTTGCTCATGCTTTGGATAGCCATAGAGATAGAGAAGGCCTTCAAGTGATCTTCTGAATTTTCTACCCCCCTTACACTTTGGGAGGACATCCAGTGTTACCCTTATAGGCAATTTTCTCTTTAGATCGGGATTAATGATATCATGGCCATAAGCCATTTTCTGTAATGCAGCAATTAAACTGATCAATTGCTAGAGTTTCTCAAACCTCAGTTTGGTTTTTGTCTTCCCAAGAGGAGAAGGAGGTGGTAGTGGAGGCGTTTTGCTGTTGTTGTAAATCTATTTTTCTTCTTCCTCTCTTCATGAGCCTTGGCTTTTTCTCTTAGTGCCTTAAACACTTTGTCTTGGTTATCAAGACGAGATTTTAATTTTCTTAAGTTGTTCCATGATGGCGTTTAAATGTTCTAACATGTCACTCCATTGATAAGTTAGAAGTTTGACTTTTAGAAACTTGAGTTTAAACTTTAGGAATAAGGTGTCGATCGAGATCTTGGAAGGAGAACTAGTTGGAGACTATGATGGTATGCATTACTAATATCATAGTGGGGAATCCTTTTGCCTCCTCCTTGGACGTTTTCATATAGCAATCTCACAACCTATCTTGAATAGAAATCGAATGAACTCTACTTAAAAGCTTTTTGAAATGGGATTTTAAATTAGAAATAGATGGTGAAGAAATGAAATAGAGTTTTGGTTTGGATTTGATCAAAATTTGGTGAATGAATGAGTTGATGTATGAATAAAGGGCTAGACTGGACTTGACTTAACACTGGGTTCGAAGTCTGAGTATGGGCCTAATAAATGCATCTTAGACCTATGAACTGAACTAGATTGGATTAAATAGTCCACATGGGTGCATGATAGACTTAGATTTGAATTAAAGGGCCTACATGGATGAATGATGACCTCGAATTTCATATAAAATGGTCACACGGTTGAATGATGGGTCCAGTCTAACATGGATGCATGAAAGACATATTGGATTGCATTGAATACCCCCACATAGTTGCATAATGGGCTCATATTTGAATGACCTACATGGTTGCATGATGGGCTTGGATTTGAATGACCCAATAACATGGTTGCATGGTAGGACTATGGTTTAATGAATGCATGAAAGTATATTGGATTGGGTTGAATTTGAATGGACCTATGCGGATGCACATGGGCCTAAACCTACAGGGTTGGTAATTGGGCCTAAAATAAGTTTCGTTTTGATATACTAGACTTATACAGATGCATATGGACCTATTGACTTAGATATTGACATTGAATTTTAGAAATTGGGCTTATATATAGACCTACGGACTAGACTTAGAAGATGGATTGGACGAATTCGGCCTATATGGATACACATGGGCCTATAGATTAGATCCGTATGATTTGAACTTGAATTTAATTGGACAAACTTATATTATGGACGCATAATGGGTCTATTCCGACTTTGGTAAACTAAATGTATTGGACTGGACTAGCTCATGATGGTTTTGGGCGGACTGGGTTAGAATGTTTAATTTAAAAAAATCATTTCGTATTTGAAATCAGACCCCATTGAAATCAAAGAATTGTAAGAACTTCGGAATAGATAGAACTTTTATATGTATGCAGCTCTAGATGATACAAGATCCTATTGACTTTAAACTCCTAAACTTGATGTATTTCTATTGACTTTAGACTTCTAAGATGGGTGAACTTCTAAGGACATTAGACTCCTAGATTCAAAGGAACTTTATTGGTTCTATGCTTCTAAGGTGTATGGATTTGTATGGAATTGAGAAATCTAACATGGGTGGAGTTAAAGAGACTTAAGAGTTCTAAGATGAATGGAATTAGATGGGCCAAAGAATTTTAGGAGGAATAGAATTTGATGGGTCTAAGATTTTTAGTTAAAATGAAATTGAGTAGGTCTAGATTTTTAAGATAGACTATAAAAAAATCTATCTTGAATGATATAAAAATAGGGAAATTCTCAATGATAACTGTTTCGGGTAAAAACTTGTGAGGTAGGGGAGTCGGACAAGAAGAGGACCGAGGTGTCGTTGACGATGGTCGAGTGCTCGAAGGGCACCGTGGAGACCTGCAAGAATGAGGGTTAGACTACCCCGGGGGTGTTTCCGGGATCGCCCCTCCGACGCTCAAGTCAATTAGGATGCTTAACTGTAAGTATTGAGCAGTTGGTCTAGAATTGATTACCTGTTCACTGATGAGACATTGGGTATTTATAGCACTGAGAATCCCCATAAAGGGAACATTGATGAGATGGGCTTCAGAGGGGTTGCTTGGCTATAATGCCTTTTCAGGCAATAAGCCTTTTTACTCCTTGCTTGGGATCCCTAGGCACCCTGGAGTTAGGGCAACCACCCTGTAGGTCCCACTGGTCCCCCTACCTGGGGGTTTTTATGCTTCCCCATGCAAGAACCGGGCCCAGGGAGTATTGGGCCCAAACATTAGCCCCACGCGAGATGTGTGAGAGAGGGCTCTCCGGAAATCGCATATCTCGCGGAAAGCTGAACCTGGACCTCGAGGGATGTTCTTGGCCTTGCTCGAGATGTCTCGGGGACTAATGAGCCCCATGTATCTCAAGGGGCGTTCTTGGCCTCGCTCGAGATGGTTCAAGGGCCGATGAGGCCCATGTATTTCGATGGGCGTTCAAGACCTTGCTCGAGATGTTCCAGGGGTTGATGAGCCCTATGTATCTCGAGGGGCGCCCATGACCTCGTTCGAGGTGCTCCAGGGGCCAAGGAGCCACATGTATCTCGAGGAGCGTCCATGTCCTCGTTCGAGGTGTCCCAGGGGCTGATGAGCCCCATGTATCTCGAGGGGCGTCCATGACCTCGTTCGAGGTGCTCCAGGGGCCAATGAGCCCCATGTATCTCGAGGGGCGTCCATGTCCTCGTTCGAGGTGTCCCAGGGACTGATGAGCCCAGTGTATCTCGAGGGGCGTTCAGGACCTCGTCCGAGATGCCCCAGGGGCTAATGAGCCCCATGTATCTCGAGGGGCGTTCACGACCTCGCCCGAGATGTCCCAGGGGCTAACGAGCCCCATGTATCTCGAGGGGCGTTCATGACCTCGCCCGAGATGTCCCAGGGGCTAATGTGCCCCACGTATCTCGAGGGGCGTCCATGACCTCGCTCAAGATGTCCCAGGGGCTGATGAGCTCCATGTGTCTCGAGGGGCGTCCATGACCTCGCTTGAGATGTTTCAGGAGCTGATGAACCCCATATACCTCGGGAGTTAGGTGCTACAGCCTTCGAGGGATGCTAGGCAGATATTCATCGAGCTCTTTGAGAGATCGCTGAACCTTCGCTCTGGGGTGGTGAGGGCCGACATGCCTTGCGTGCCCCGAGGGGTGTTCTGATGCCGTAGCGCTTGACGGACACCGACTCCAATAGTTGAGGTGACTTGGATTATCCCTCGCTCGATCTGGGCGAGGTGCCTAATTGTAGGTCTTTTGGACTTTAGCTGAATTTAGTCAACTCACTGAGCTGGGATGGACTAGTCAGGTAGCTAAGATTTGCGGTTCTAGTCAGGGCGATTGTTGGGCCTGATTAAGAGCCCAATGTCAGCCTTGCTATCTTCAGGAGTTTCTCAAGCCCGCGACATACTAACCGTTTTGCACGGTGTTGGCTTATTAATAGGGGGGGACCGTGTCATTTGTCTCATTCACGTTTCTTTTGGATTCACTGCGCAAGAGTTCTTCTCGTCGAGGTCACACAAATCGATCGGCGTTCTTCTTCGAGGTGCGGGATTGCGAAGGTGTTTCAGATAAGGTACGACCCACTTTCTTCCTTTTCTTTTATTAATAAATGGACCTTCCTGGACAGGATCCCCCCTCGATAAATAACGGGGGTTCTTTGTCTGGCTCGGACACCCTCCCTGCGCCACTCGAGCCTTTGTTCGACGGAGTGTTAATAAATGGGGTGCCCGTGGTGTCCGTAGCATTAGACTGTCCCGATCCCTCGCGGGTGCTCGATGCATTACCATGCTGGAGCAATGGGGCTTCAATAATGTCTGATGGGAGTGAAGGAGTAAATAATCCCCCATACGAAGTAACTGTCGCTTGCCCTCGGGCAATAAGGAGTTACTTATACCATCTTCTCGATGGCCAGGTCGTTCGAGTAATGGAGGGCAGCAGTGAAGATCATTCTCATGAGGCAAGTACGAGTGGCGGAGAGGGAGAGGTTCGGACTCTGTGCAAGGGCATCGCACACTTCTTCGTTCAAGGGCCTTTCATGCAGTTTCTTTTAGACAACCTGCGCTTTCTCGAGACTCCATATTGGATTCGACACCCGTATGCCCTTTATATCCCTGAGCCCGACGAGACCGTTTGTACTCCTCCCACGGGCTGCATTGCCCTATATAAGGCCTACCTCGAGCTGGGTTTGAGATTTCCCGTCCACCCTTTTATTGAGGAAGTGTTGCGTGCTTATAATCTGGCCCTTTGCCAGTTGATGCCCAACAGCGTTGGCTCGATGGTTGGTTTCCTCGCGATATGCGATATGATGGCGGTCGAGCCAACCCTGGTTCTTTGGCGGAACTTGATGAAGTTGGTTGTGATGTCAGCGACTTCGATTGGTGAAGGATGGTATACCTTCCAAGCACGCTTCCCTTATAAGATCGTAGGGACCATGCCTTCGAACCAAAAGAATTTTCGTACGGAGTTCATGTACATATATCGAGCAGAGCTGTGGGACTTCCCAGTTGTTCCTTGCCTTGAAGGTCCGAACATGGCCTTAAACAGGTCGGTGCCTTGGATGTCGGAGGACGAGGCCAAGGTTTCCATCTATTGCTAGACCATTACTTCGGTGGTCAATGGCGATCGAAAGCAGGTCCCCACCAATTAGAACCTTAGTGCTGAGGACCTGAGTGACGAACACTTCCTCTCTTCGATGGGGTTGAGCCTGGCTTATCCCAAGGGTAGGGCTCTCGCAGCTAGGTGCACTTGCTTTGATCGACATATATCATGGGCTGACTTTTGTTTGTTTTGTGCAGTTATTGCCCGTCAAGAACTTAGTGAAATCATGTAGAGGCGACTGACGGCTAACCAGCGGGTTCAGGTTCATATACGCTCTAAGGTGTCAAGGGGGGAAACTCGAGTCCCTCGTCCTCCAAAGGTAACTTTTCACCTCTCGATCTGATTACCATTCCCTTTGTTTTACGTTCTAACTTTTGTTTTCCTGGTAGGATCCGGTGAAGAGACCTCGTATTCGTCCTCCTTCTGCGGCGGCCATCGTGCCTCCCCAAGTATTGGGGGAGTGAGGGAGGGCAGTGATCGTTGAACCTTCCTCTAGGCCAACAGCGGGCCCTTCGAAGGTCGGGGAGGCACAAGGAGAGCCTCCACGACACGAGGGGACCCCCGGCCGGAAGAGGGCAAGGACGGAGGATCCGGACCAGGCTTCGAAGCCTTTCACTGAGCTTTCTGGGGTCGAGAAGGCCCGGCGTTTTGACTTGGCGTTAAAGCGCTTCCTGACCAAGGCCGATGTCGAGGCCTGTCGAGCTCTCACCGAGGAAGAGGAAGTCGAAGGGCTTCATGCCTCCTGGGTCGATGTAAGTTTTCTTTTTGCCATGTTCCCACCCTGTTGTAGGGTTCTCTGTTTGATCCTATTGTTTTGTCTTTCCAGTGTTCAGTTCGAATGGCCGTTATGAGTCATCGACATACTATCGGCTTTCGCTGGCTCTAGGAGGATTTAGCTCAGCAGAGGGAGCTTGCTCTGAATTACAAGCTCGAGCTTGAGGCTGCACAAAAGGACCTCGAGGAGAAGGAGAACAGCTGTACTGTTCGGGAGGAGGGATAGAGAAAAAAGATCCAGGATGCCCAGAGCCAACGGGATTCGATCAAAAGGCAATTCGATTCGTCAGAAGGCGAGTCTTCAACCTCTAGGGATAAAATCATTCTCGAGTGGCAGAATTCTCAAGATGGTCGGGACTTTACCGCCGACATGGGTCTCGAGGGGGCCGAAGTGGCGACACGGGTTACTTTTGCTAAGTTGCGGAAGGCCTTGGCCAGGGTTTCTCCCTCGACTGACTGGGCCCTGGTCGAGAAGGAGTACGAAGCCGCCGTGGTTGCTGACTTTGAGGCTGATTCTATCCCAACCTCTGAGGCTCCTGCTGAGGGCGTCGGTGGCTCTACTTCTGAGGCCAAAGCCCTCATTGAGAGTGGAGATGCCCTGGACGAAGAGGATCAGGGCGAAGGGGACGATGGGCTCGGTGACTCCTCCAGTTCGACTTCTCTTTCTTCTTCGAGTAGCCTGTCGAGCAGCTCTGACGATACTGAGTAGATGCTTGTATTGTAGCCGTAAATAGACTTTGTATTTAGCTCATGCACCCTCTAGGATATATCTTTTTAATCTTTTGACTGCAATGAGAAGCTTTTGTCGTTCGTCTTTTTAATCTTTTGACTGCAATGAGAAGCTTTTGTCGTTCGTCTCATATTATCCTTCGAGTCATTTTTCTGTTCAGTGTGTGCCTTGCTACTCTTCACGCAGCATTACCTTCGATTGCGCCTGCAAGGGGTCGCCTCTCGAGTTTCATGAGGGGGTTTGCTCGAGTGTCATATAGTTTCATGGGAACAAAGCCCTTCGCTAGAGCCGGGCCTCGAGGTGGGGCAACGCTCTTTAGCCCTGAACATGGATATTTTCTAGCGCTGAGGGTAAGACCGTCTTTCCCGTACTTTGGGTGCCATGGGGGGCTTTGGGCCCCGTGCACATAGTAGGCCATTTGAATGGTGGGCTTTTGCTTTTGTGAGGCCCATGAGGGCAGTTATTGCGACCTTGGAATTCGCAATTCACTCTCCTTATATAAGTACAAGGCGTTTCAACGCTGTCATTACACCATCTACATCATCTCTCTCCAAACTCTCAATCTCGACCATCTTTCTTGCCAATATTGCGATCTCTCGTCCAATGATTACTCCTGTGGCTCTTCGAGCGGCCAAGAGTCGTCAGCTGGCCAAGGTGGGCTCGAATTCCGCCTCCGCTGGCCCGAGGTTGCCGGACGCCTCGAAGGCCGTTAAGCTCGAGGCAGCGTCCTCGATAGAGGATGTGACCATAATTTCGGTCACAAAGGCCCTTTCTCCCTTGGCTCCTGTTGTGAAGCCGGAGCCCCTCTCGACTGCTGCTGTGCCCTTTTCTGCCCTTTCGAGGGCTGACCTGGCTGGGAGGTTCGAGAGAGCCTCCGCCTTCTTTGTTTTCTGCAGCTCTCGATCAGGGTCTCTGCTCTGGTGCACCGTCCTCGGGGTAGTGCCCCTGCTGGAGTCAAGGACCAGATGTCCTTCGATGAGAGAAGCTCCCTCACCAATCGGGTCCGAATTACTGAGCTGAAGCTTTCTGATGCTGAGGGAGCTATTAAGAAGGATCAGCTGGAGTTCGAGGAGAAGATGGTCGAGGCCCAGCAGACCATCGAGGACCTCACTAAGCAGAGGGACTCGGCCAGCAGGAGGCATCGTCAGGCCTCGAAGGACAGGAAGGAGGCCCTGGCCAGGGCGGAGAAGGCCGATAAGAGGGCTACTGATGCCGTCAAGGAGGCGACTGCTTGTCGGAAGCTGATCATCGAGAATTGGAAGCTCTCGGAGGCCGGGAGGATCTTTCTCGAGGATTCCTCTCTTCAAGCTTCCGAGGTCGGTCGCTCTGAGGCTCTTAAGGACGTTCGAGCCGTCCTTGAGAAGCTGTCTCCTGGCCTTTCCTGGCAGGAGGTTGAGGAGGGAGTCGCTGCCCTCTCCCAAGAGGATGCTGAGGCTCCTCGAGGAGAGGACGACGCGGGGGTCGCACAGATCGAGGACCAGGTTCCCGCCGCTTCCGATCTCGAGGGTGTGCACCCATGATTCCACCTCCCTCATCTTCCTCTTTCTTCCTTCTGGCTCTTACAAGGGTTAATATTATACCCTTATAGTTTAGTTCCAATCTTTAGATGTTCCTTATGTGTGTAATTTTGCCATCTCGATGGCTTGTACTTCTCTTCATTAATAAAATTTACTATTCATCCCATCGATGTGCTTTTACTTTAACAAGTTTTTTGCCTTTGAAATTGTCCCATGTTTTATGTGACTTCGATAACTGTACTACAACTTAATGGGCATATTACAACTCGATAGGCGTATACTTAAGGCGCACACTTCGATTTGTATTGCAAAGTTTGCTGTCAATTCGATTACAATTCCATAGATGTATTACAACTCGATAGATGTTTTACAAACATTGCTAAGACAGCTTTACAAAAGATGGCTTGTCATTCTGCCAAAGATATAGTGGATGCCCCTAATTTTGAGGGCTGGAACTTGTAACATGTGCTGCTTCGAAGGCGGACCCTGAGCTTATACGCAGAACTTTTGAAGATTGTCCGCATTCCAAGGACGAGGCAAGGGGCGGCCTTCCTGGTCTTCGAGGCGGTATGTGCCTGGTCGAACGACCTTTGTGATTTTGTAGGGTCCTTCCCAGTTAGGCTGTAATTTACCAAGGTGAGGTTCCCTTCCGGTGGCCTCGAACTTCCGAAGTACCCAATCATTAACCTGCAGAGGTCAATGCTTGATTCGCCGGTTGAAGAGCCTGGTGATCTTGAGTTTGTAGGAGTGGCGGGCCGCGCTTGTCGTGAACGCCACCCGGCCAAAGATAAAATTTCTCCTACTCTCTTTTACACTAAACTAGTATAAGGGAAGTAAGGGTCGTATCCACAGGGAAACAGGGACGAGTTTAGTACTTAGCGTGATTCGAAACCTAGATTAAGCTAAGGGCCGAGAAACCTAATAATAATAACAAAGGGGGGTTTCAAGTAGATTATAACTAAACTACAACTAACTAGCATATAAACAAAATGAGAAATCAATTATAGGAAGGATCTTGAATCCGATTAACATACACTTCAATTCATTATCGGTCATTGAACATCCACTCTAATTATTTCCATAATTATCTATTGTCGAGAATCAATCTCGTGTTCTCCTTATTCCTAGTTGAATAGCACGATCAGCGTGACTATAAAACTCTAACTAAAGGATAACCTAGTCCGATCTGCGTCTAAATTCAATCCGATAGCAAGCAATAAACACAGAGAACCAATAGACCGCTAACGTCATACAAGCGATAAACATTCAACAGTTGATTCAATTTCCCAAGAAATAACCAAGATGATCGCATCTAAATTACTCCCTAGTTTGCTACCAAATGATAAAAGAATAAAACAATCCGATTCTATTCTTAAATCTAGCATTAGATTAATCGCACAATCAAACTAGTAATATTCCTAGCATAATCATGCAAAAATCATAGAAAGCAAGCATAGAAATTAAACCATAATCAAAGGAAATAAATAGAGAAGAAAGATCTCACAATAATGCTTGAAGCTCCATATTAATCTCGTTCAAGAACGGTTCAAGCTACAATCGGCATAGCATAAGCCAATCCCATAATTGAAATCTACATAAACTAAACTAGAAAATAAAAACTAAAAAGAGAAGACAACAAGAGAGGAGTGGAGTTTTGGAAACTCCATCCCCTTGTGGTCGCTGCCCCTAGGTCTAAAAACAAAGTTTAGTATTTATACTAAGGCTCAAAAGTCACCGACATTTAGACCGACCTAGGGGTCGCGAGGTGCGATCTGGTCGCACCGTGCGATAAGCTACCGCCTTCGCACGAGCTAAGAACCGGGCCAACCACGCGGTCGCGAGGTGCAGAAATCTCGCGAGGTGCGAGCTTCGTCGCGAGGTGCGACATTCTCGCGAGGTGCGAGCGGCTTGGCGTGCGATGGGCGCGGGCTGGCTGCTGGGCGATCTGGCCGGGCGCTTGGTCGAGGTTGCTGAGGCCGGGCGAGCGCCGGCTGGCGCTTGGTCGGGCTGCGTTGGCTTGCTGCGATGGGTGAGCTTGGCTGCGGTGCTTCGACGGTCTCGCTGGCCGCCGAGCTCTCTGGGTTGGTGATGACGAGCTTGCGTGATGCGATGCTTAGGCACACGGTGGAGTTCCAAGAGCTCAACTTTACAACTTTAACAACAATTAACATACAAAATTCCGAACTTCCGCTAAGGTCTATTTATATGCAAACTTAACAATTACGAACAAATCCCTTAGCAAAGTGCACCTAAAATACCACAAGAACATCGTATAACTTGAGCGCATCAAATACCCCCACACTTGAACTTTACTCGACCTCGAGTAAACTCAAAATGAGGATCACCAAATGAATCATCGCCCAAGCTATCGAAACCAACCTACACTCCCCATCAACTACGTCATCATCATCACATCTTAACAAAATACGCTCAAACCTAAACGTAAGGGATGATGATTCCCCCACACTTAGATTCAAGCTCACCTGAAATATACAAAGACACGACAACAATAATAACCAGAACTCCAACAAGTTTAACCAACAACACCAACGAGAATCAAAATGCCACTCACGACACACTAAAGTATCGCTCTCCCAAACCTCAAAAAGATGATCTAAAACTACTACTACTACAACTAATCTAAACAAGCAAGCCATGGAACAAAGACAAAAGAAATATACTCCATGCTTACTCCCAAAAACAAACAATCAACCCAAAAGAATGTGAAAGCTAACTTTAAATAGATCTTCACAAAACAAAGGATGAATTCACTAACCCAACCCGAAACGCTTTCAACCTTATGACACCATCTCCGGCAAATGAGTTTTCAAAGTGTATAATTCTCTCTTAATCTCTCATTTTGCCTAGAGCCTTTCGGTTTTCATCCTAGCTTCTCACATTTTTTTATCTCACCATCTTACCGTTCAATATAAGCCACTTTTTGCATAAGTTGCCCTTTCGTTTTCAACCTATCCGCCCCCATTTTTGCCTCGAGTCGCCCATCCTTGTGGGTTTTCAACTCCGGTTTCTTTCTTTTTTTTTTTTTTTTTTTTTATTTTTTTTTTTTTTTTTTTTTTTTTTTTTTTTCAAATTGAAAGTAATATACACAACATAGATACATGAGTACACGACATAGATACATGAGAATGAGAATACCCTTCCCCCTACTTAAACTACACATTGTCCTCAATGTGTCGACAATTAGAAGAAAAGCAAACTGAAAATGGGGGGAGAAAATCGAAAATCGGGTAAATCGAAGATCGAATGCTCAAAACTCATGACCAAACAATCCGTCAAACTCAAATTTCTTAACAACACCAACTCAAATCTCCTAACTCAACTCACAACCCTCTCCCTCGAATCACTCAAACAAATGACAAGCTCAAAAGTTTTGAATTTGTGAGATTTGCACCTAGCTTAAGAGATCGAAAAGATACATTAACAATCTCAATCCTCTAGTGTACCAACTCCTAGCTATTGAAGTCCTCCCAACGGATTTTCTTTTGTGGATTTTGGTTACAAGTGAATTAAGATTGGTTGTGGATCTTTTTAGTGTGTGGGCGGTGGGTGAAAGAAAATTTGTTGTGGTGGTGGAAATTTGATGAAAAATAAAGGAAAAGAAAGAAAATAAAGGGGTCTCGGGTTGCCTCCCGAGAAGCGCTGTTGTTTAAAGTCGTGAGCTCGACTTAATACCTTAAGCTTAATCATTGGGTTGTGCTCCATGTGTGACAATGGTGGTTCCATGTCAATCTCCACTTCAAATACCTGCAAAACTGATTGAGAAGGACTCTTGCAATGCATTGTTAGTGCCTAGCTTACTACATCATGGTTGAGCATATAACATCAGATTATATCCAAAACCTAGCATTAAGTCAACAACAAACATCAACTAGTAGTAATCCTAGCTAATCCAAGTCATGACCATTAATATAAATGTTTAAAGCTAGACAATAACCAAGATATAAAGTATGAGTCAATCAACCATTCCCAAGAGAGTTTAAGCAACAAGTTCCATGCTTCTTGTCCAAAATACAAAAATGAAATACATAGAGTTCAATGGAAGATGAAAATTGAAACTAAAAACAAAAAGGGAATTCTTTATATGAGTGGCCAACCAAAAACAAAGAGCACAAGCAATACCATCCAAAAATCACTCTAAATAAAAACAAGTAACACCGTGTCCCCCGGCAACGGCGCCAAAATTTGGCGGGCCGCGCTTGTCGTGAACGCCACCCGGCCAAAGATAAAATTTCTCCTACTCTCTTTTACACTAAACTAGTATAAGGGAAGTAAGGGTCGTATCCACAGGGAAACAGGGACGAGTTTAGTACTTAGCGTGATTCGAAACCTAATTAAGCTAAGGGCCGAGAAACCTAATAATAATAACAAAGGGGGTTTCAGTAGATTATAACTAAACTACAACTAACTAGCATATAAACAAAATGAGAAATCAATTATAGGAAGGATCTTGAATCCGATTAACATACACTTCAATTCATTATCGGTCATTGAACATCCACTCTAATTATTTCCATAATTATCTATTGTCGAGAATCAATCTCGTGTTCTCCTTATTCCTAGTTGAATAGCACGATCAGCGTGACTATAAAACTCTAACTAAAGGATAACCTAGTCCGATCTGCGTCTAAATTCAATCCGATAGCGGCAATAAACACGGAGAACCAATGCCGCTAACGTCATACAAGCGATAAACATTCAACAGTTGATTCAATTTCCCAAGAAATAACCAAGATGATCGCATCTAAATTACTCCCTAGTTTGCTACCAAATGATAAAAGAATAAAACAATCCGATTCTATTCTTAAATCTAGCATTAGATTAATCGCACAATCAAACTAGTAATATTCCTAGCATAATCATGCAAAAATCATAGAAAGCAAGCATAGAAATTAAACCATAATCAAAGGAAATAAATAGAGAAGAAAGATCTCACAATAATGCTTGAAGCTCCATATTAATCTCGTTCAAGAACGGTTCAAGCTACAATCGGCATAGCATAAGCCAATCCCATAATTGAAATCTACATAAACTAAACTAGAAAATAAAAACTAAAAAGAGAAGACAACAAGAGAGGAGTGGAGTTTGGAAACTCCATCCCCTTGTGGCTGCTGCCCCTAGGTCTAAAAACAAAGTTTAGTATTTATACTAAGGCTCAAAGTCGCCGACATTTAGACCGACCTAGGGGTCGCGAGGTGCGATACGGTCGCACCGTGCGATAAGCTCCGCCTTCGCACGAGCTGAAGAACCGGGCCAACCACGCGGTCGCGAGGTGCGAGAAATCTCGCGAGGTGCGAGCTTCGGTCGCGAGGTGCGCATTCCTCGCAGGTGCGAGCCGGCTTGGCGTGCGATGGGCGCGGGCTGCTCGGGCGATCTGGGCTGGGCGCTGGTCAGGTTGCTGCGCCGGGCGCGCCGGCTGGGCGCTTGTCTGGGCGTGCGTTGGCTTGCTGCGATGGGTGAGCTTGGCTGTGCGGTGCTTCGACGGTCTGAGCGCAGCTCTCTGGGTTGGTGATGACGAGCTTGCGGTGATGCGATGCTTAGGCACACGGTGGAGTTCCAAGAGCTCGAACTTTACAACTTTAACACAATTAACATACAAAATTCGAACTTCCGCTAGGTCTATTTATATGCAAAACTTAACAATTACGAACAAATCCCTTAGCAAAGTGCACCTAAAATACCACAAGAACATCGTATAACTTGAGCGCATCAAGGAGATAGCCTTGAGAAGTGTGTTGCCTCGACTCTCGGGGAGGAGATCGAGGTTGACACGTTTCTCTGCCTCGTTGCTGTCATAGTCGTAGAAAGTGATCCGTGGTGAGGGTATGCCTACTTCGACGGGCAGCATAGCCTCACTTCCATATACTAGGTTGAACGGTGTTTGTCCTGTGGCCTCTCGAACCGTTGTCCTTGTACACCACAATATACCAGGTAGGTCGTCGATTCATGAGCCCTTGGCCCCTTCTAGCATGGTTTTCAATCCTTTGAGAATTACCTTATTGGCGGCCTCAGCCTGACCATTGGTTTGGGGTCGACTGACAGCAGAGAACCTGGTTTCGATGCCGAATCAAAAGCAATAATCTTTCGTGGGGCCGTTGTTAAATTGTCGCCCATTGTCTGATACGAGGACTCGAGGGACGCCGAATCGAGTTATCAGGTTACGCCAAATGAACTGCTGAACCTGCTTGCCGGTGAAGGAGGCCAGTGGTTGGGCCTCGACCCACTTTGTGAAGTAATCGACGGCGACCAACAAGAATCTCCGTTGGCCTGACGCAGGGGGAAAAGGCCCTAGCAGGTCCATGCCCCACATGTCGAAGGGCAGAGGGACCTGGATTGTAGTGAGGGGGCCTGCCGGTTGATGGGGCAAGTTGGCGTGCATCTGGCATTCCTTGCACTTTTGGAACAAGTTCGAGGCGTCTTCCTTTAGTGTTGGCTAGTAGTACCCTGCTCGAAGGGCTTTAGCGGCGATAGTTCTGGCGCCTTGATGGCTTCCACAAGCTCCCTGGTGTATTTCTCGAAGTATGTAATCCCCCTCCTAGGGGGTTAGGCACCGAAGGAGTGGATGGGTGAAGGATTTCTTGTATAGCTGCCCCTCGTGGAGCACGAACCATCGGGCTTGCCTTCTTACCTTCTCTGCCTCTAGCTCGTCCTCGGGCATTACCCCATCCCTTGCGAAGGTCACCAACTTGTCCATTCAGGTAGGGCTCCTGTCGAGGGTCACTATCCCTTTATTGATGCTGGGGGAGTTAAGTACCTCCCACATTATGGGACGGGGTGACAGATCCTCGGCGGAGCTGGCCAACCTCGACAATGCATCTGCCTGCTGATTTTATGATCTTGGAATATGTGTGATTTCAAAGGTTGCCAGATTGCTCACTTCTTCCTTGATTTTTATGAGGTACATTTTCATGCTGTCTTCCTTGGCTTCGAATTCTCCTGTCACTTGTCCCACGATGAGCTGGGAGTCTGAGTGGGCTTTGATGTTTCGAGCACCCGCCGCCTTACAGAGTTGTAGCCCGAGCAAGAGGGCCTCATACTCTGCTTCATTGTTCGAAGCGATGAAGGCAAATTTCACGGCGTATTCCGTCCTGTTCTGTTGAGGATCGATGATCAACAATCCTGCCCCGCAACCTGCTTTGGAGGACGATCCATCGACGAATAATTCCCAGGGGCCTTCTACGAGAGGCTCGGCCCTCGAGGTGCATTCCGCGATGAAGTCGGCCAGCGCTTAGGCCTTAATTGCCCGGCGGGGCTCGAACTTAATGCCAAAGTCTGACAATTGATTAGACCAATCCGTGACCCTGCTCGATTGATTCTTACCCTCGATTATCTTTCGAAGAGGCTGACTTGTTAGTACTTTGATGGGGTGAGCTTGGAAGTATGGCTTGAGTTTGCGGGTGGCTATCACCAGGGCAAATATCATCTTTTCGACTGGGGGATATTTAGCTTCGGCGCCTCGGAAGGCGTGACTGATGAAATAGACGGGGTGCTAATTCTTCTCTCTTTCAGCAACAAGAACGGCGCTAAGCGCATTTTCGAACACAACCAAGTACACGAAAAGCATCTCTCCTGGTAAGGGAGATACGAGTTTGGGAAGGCTGGCTAGGTGTGTTTTCAGCTATTAGAAGGCTTCTTCCGCGGGTTGGTCCCAGCCGAAGGTTGGTTGCTTTAATGTTTTGAAGAAGTACAGGCTTTTATCTGCTGACCTAGATAGAAACCGTCCTAGTGCCGCCAAACAGCCGGTTAGGCGTTGGACTTCATTGACGGTTCAAGGGCTCTTCATCTCGATTATGGCCTAAACCTTGTCTAGGTTAGCCTCGATGCCTTTTTCATCAACCAGAAAGCTGAGGCACTTCCCTCCTTGACGCCAAAGACACACTTCTTCGGATTTAACTTCATATTGTGGGCGCGTAAGGTGGAAAGGGTTTCCTTAAGGTCTGATACATGCTTCTCTTCTTGTTGGCTTTTGACGATCATGTCGTCAACGTAAACCTCGATGTTCCTTCCTATTTGATTTCAAACATCTTGTTGACGAAGCGCTGATAGGTGGCACCTGCGTTTTTGAGGCCGAATGGCATCACTTTGTAACAGTAAACCCCTTAGTTTGTGGTGAACGCTGTGTGGACTTGATCTTCTTCTGCCATGGGGATTTGGTGATATCCGGCGTTGGCATCCATAAAGCTGAAGAGGGCTTGCCCAGCTGTTGAGTCGACAAGTCTATCGATTTTGGGAAGGGGGAAGTCATCCTTTGGGCAGGCCTTGTTCAGATCCGTGAAGTCGACACACATTCTCCACGAGCCATTCGACTTGCGGACCAGTACCACGTTAGCAAGCCATTCGGTGTACTGGCATTCCTTAATGAAACCTGCTGCGAGCAGCTTTTTTACTTCCTCGGCTGCCGCTTTACTCCTCTCGGCACCCTGATGCCTTAGCTTTTGTTTCACTGGTCGATGGCCTTCTTTGATATTAAGGCGGTGTACCATGATCTCAGGATCGATGCCCGGCATTTCGTCGACTGTATAGGTGAACACATCCTGGAACTCGCGGATGACGCCGATGATCTGAGCCCGCATGTTGTCGGGGATCTGTTTGCCGATTCTTATCTTCCTCCCCCTTGTGTCGTCGATACATACCTCCTCGTCCCCATCCACGGGTCGAGGTCTCTCATACCGTTTAGGATTCTCGGCGACATAGATTCCCATTGCGGGGAGGGGCTCTTCAGGCTCGGGGTGTTTTCTCTTGTTTGTTGTAGCGTCATATTGGTGTTTCAGGCTGTTGACGTAACATTCCCGGGCAGACTTCTGATCTCCAAATAATTGAGCAACCTTTCCGTCGTCGGCCTCGAACTGCAGGAGCAACTGGCAGGTCGAGATGGCAGCCTTAACTTTGTTGAGGGTTGGACGCCCAACACTAGTAGAATAATTGTTTATTGTTGCGGTCATTAAGTGGCCTATTGCGGCGGTTTTAGCCGCGCAGCAATTAAGGGCGCAGCAATAGGTAATTAACCTATTGCTGCGGTTTTTAACCGCGGCAATAGGTGAGTCTATTGCTGCGGTTCCTAGCCAAAACCGCAGCAAAATGTTACACCTATTGCTGCGGTTCTTATCCAAAACCACAGCAATAGATAGTGTCAATAACAAAAAAAATAATTGAAAAGTAACCTATTGCTGCTGTTGTTGGTAAAAACAGCAGCAATAGACTCACCTATTGCTGCTGTTTTTACCAACAACAGCAACAATAGGTTGCTTTTTTTTATAAAAAAAAAATTATATATTTATAATATCATGTATTAGTCCTACACGTCTATACCCACACATCATTTTCAAAACCACAACCAAATTTATTGGAATTCATTCAAGCGTCAAATTAATTGACAAATTACATAACTACAACATTATACATTTGACTTTATAAGTTTTATGCTGGAATAAAAAAATACACATATATAAGATCTAAAAAAATATATACAAATGATATCTAAAAATATATATACAAATTAATTTAATTCACCATACTCCTAAAATACATATTCAATTAGATCTACAAAATTAACAAAAAAAATTAAATTGAAAAAAGAAATTTTCATCACAAATCAACAACAAAATTCAGAATTAATTCGAAACAAAATGAGTTAAAATTTCAATTTTAATCCTCTTTTTTTTATTCGGCCTCCACTACATCCACCATACAACTACTACAGCCCCACCTTTCGACCACCACCAAACGCCGCCCAGCAGCCACCCCTCTTCCCCCTCCCTCTAGAGTTGAGTGAGTTGTATCAGCTACTCATAAGCTAATGAGTTGTATCAGCTACTCATAAAAACAAAACTGAATACTTCAAAACTACAGATTATACAAACAAGTCATTTCATCGTCGCAAATGAAACATAAATCAAACGCTAAAACCCATGAAAACAAATTGACAGAAGAAAAAATGATTCAAGTTTAGATCACAAAGGTCTGCGAAGAGGTGAGAGAACCAAAGGAACTCGGAACTCGCCGGCGAAGTTCGACGAAGATGACGAGAGGAAATGATGATGATGAACCGGTCAGCGACTGGAGAAGACGAACTCGCCGGTCAGCGACTGGAGAAGACGAATTCGCCGGCGAATTTAGACGAAAATGGCGAGAGGAAATGATGATGAAGAGATGATGGTGTTCGGGCGAAGTTCGACGAAGATGGTGAGATCTGCCATGATAGAGAGGGAGGAGTAGGAGTGAGGTTGAGGGAGGAGAAGTGAAATGAAGAGAAACGGCTGAAGAGGATGAAATGCGGGATCCCAAACCCTAGCGCCTCTTATATGAAATAATTGAGGATATTGCTGCGGTTTTTTGTAAAAACCGCAGCAATATATTAAAATATTATTTTTTTAATATTATTTTAATAATATTTTAATATATTGATGCGGTTCTTACTAAAAACCGCAGCAATAGTCAACTTTTTTCAAAAATTTTCCTGTTGAAACTATATTGCTGCGGTTTTTGGCCGAAACCGCAGCAATATCTTTATTTTATATTTTACCTTTTCTTTTTACGTGATATATTGCTGCGTATAGGTAAAACCGCAGCAATACCACCGCAGCAATAATCAATTATTCTACTAGTGCAATGATGACGTTGTAAGGGAGATCCACATCGACGACGAGGAAATCGATGAGTTCACTCCTCCCTCTACCTTTCTCCCCCATTCGCGTAGGAAGCTTGACTGATCCGAGAGGGTGGACAGATTGCCCCTCGAATCCCACCAGCGGCTGGCCGATGAGCAGGAGGTCGCTCTTTTGGTATTTCAGCTTCGCTAGACAGTCCACGGTGATGATATCCGCGAACTCCGCTGCCTATGAGCACTCGCCCTACCCTAAGGTTAGCAATTTTCATTTTGACGACCAGGGGGTCGTCGTGCGGGGTTTGAATAGGTCGATGGCTGTCTTTGAAGGTCATGGTGGGGCAGGCTGCTGTTCTGTTCGAGTCCGTCGTCCCATGTTTTAGGGTGTAGAGGTGTTTCTTTCGAGAGCGGCTGGTCAGGCCACCCGAAGCGTACCCACCGGCTATGACATTGATGAATCCTGCTGTTTCCTTACTCCTTGACTCTTTCTCTTTTCGAATCTCCTTTTTCTTTTATGCTGGTTTTTTAGATATCGATTCAACTTTCCTTCATCTGCCAGCTTGTCCAGTGCCCTCTTGAGTTCTCTGCAGTCGCGAGTGGTGTGCCCGCAGTCATGATGGTATTCGCACTAAAGTTTCTTGTCTCTTTGGTTGATTGAAGTTCTGATGGGTGCTGGCTTTGGCAGGGTAAACTTCTCCTTGATATCGAGGTATATTTCCCTTCGATTGAGGTTGTATCGAGGATCGTAACCGTTGTCTTCAACTCGAGGTTTCTTCTCTCTTTCCCTCCGAGAGGCCTCTCGAGGGGGGTCGCCTCAAGTCCCGTGGTCATTCTTCCTTTTGTTAGAGTTGGGTTCATCATGCGTCTTGCATATGTCAGAGGCTTGTATGAACTTCTGGGCGAAGTTCATTGCCTCAGAGAAAGTGGAAGCTTCGCTTTCTGCGAGCTTTAGCTTGAATCGGCTTGATGGGTAGAGGTCGGACATCAAAGCTGTGAATGCCACGCTATCTTATAGATCCGAGACTTTTAGGGACTCCTCGTTAAACCGCTTGATGTAGTTTGCCAGGTCTTCCTCTCTACGCTGCCTTATCGACATGAGGTGAATGCTGGTCTTTGGTGCCTTCTCCCTGCAATGAAGTTTTGCTTGAAGGCCGTCTCGAGGGATGCGAAGTTCGAGATACTGCCTGGTGGCAACTCTGTAAACCAAGTGAGCGCGAGCCCCTTGAGCGTGGTGGGAAAGAATTTGCACCAAGCTGCCTCATTCCCCGTATGCACACTCATTTGTGCCTTAAAGGCGGCGAGGTGATCGACGGGGTCTGTTGTTCCCCCATAGTGCTCGATGGGGGGAACCTTCACCTTTCGAGCGTTGGGAGTTCGCACGATTTTTTCGCTGAAGGGCGTGATGAAGCCGAGGTTTCCAAAGTGGGTGTCGGATTCTGTGTTCGTTGCGGAACTGCTGGCTTCGTCCTCTTGGTGCTCTTGGGGCCCTTTCTCACACTGTCGAGGTTCATCCCTCCCTTGGCTGTTGTGTGAGGGTGTTACTCTTTCCTGTCGTGGTCGAGCCCGACGTTCGTCTAAGATTTCGCGAGCATCCCGACGACCGCTCCTGAGGGATCGCTCGATGATGATATGCCGGGCATCCCTCCGGCTAGGGGGGGTCTCTAGGAGGGGCTAGAGTAGGAGCCTGGGGGGCACGAGTTGACGTTTGTGGAAATGGGTCGTCGAATGGAGGGTTGGGTCCGTCCTGCCCGATAGTGAGTCGTGGGACAAGGGGCCTATTGGAGGTTCCCTCCCCCCTGTTCTGGAGCCCTAAGATTCCACTCGAGACTGTCGCTGAGGCGTTCTGCCAGCTGCTGCAGGTCCTGTTGGGTAACGGGATTTGGACTGGGTTGCCCGCCTCGAGGGGGCTCTGTTCGAGGAGGGTTTCCTCTCTCTCGAGGCGGTTCTTGATTAGCTGCGCTGGCTGCCTCTCGAGGGGCTACCTCCTCAGGATGTGTTGGTTTCTTTCTGAGAGCACGGGAGCCCTGCGAGGGTTGCCCGCTGTCTCATCAGCTACCTCGAGAGGGGGGTTCCCTTCTCGGGGTGGTGAATTTGGAGGTTGTTGGGTACGACGGGATCTCCGAGCGTTGGCCATGGCTTTTTGTTTGGCTATCCCCACAGACGGCGCCAACCTGTTTCGGGTAAAAACTTGTGAGGTAGGGGAGTCGGTCAAGAAGAGGACCAAGGTGCCGTTTACGATGGCCGAGTGCTCGAAGGGCACCGTGGAGACCTGCAAGCATGAGGGTTAGACTACCCCGGGGGTGTTTCCGGGATCACTCCTCCGATGCTCAAGTCAGTTAGGATGCTTAACTATAAGTATTGAGTAGTTGGTCTAGAATTGATTACCTGTTCACTGATGAGACATTGGGTATTTATAGCACTGAGAATCCCCATAAAGGGAACATTGATGAGATGGGCTTCAGTAGTTCAAGACAGCTATTATTGTTTTATATGTTTGATAGATCACTTACTTCTCCTTTGGTTGTGCCTTGTTTTTCTCTCGACTGTTGGCCGACAAGGACAAATATATTGAATTGCTAGCCTTATTTGCTGATTCTAGGGTTAAAAAAAAGTTTACACACTCCATGGTCGTTTGAATTGGGATGACGAGTAGACTTAATCTATTGTTGACTTCATGCTCTCCTATTTCCCTTGCATAGGTTTTCCCCTTTCTCATATTAACTTTAAATATTAAAAAAAAAGCAAGTTATATATTTACTTAATATTGGTTTTTATTACAAATAGTTTGATGGTTGGACAACCACATTTTAAGTAAGTTGTTATGGGTTCGAAAACTCCTACAAACTTTATTTTGGTGAGTAACACGATTTTAATTCTAAAAAGATTATATGTCAAGGATGATGTGGCACTCTGTAGTGCTTGAAGAAAAGGCGCATAGCAGATAACAATTCTTACCAAATCTATCCCTCCTCTTATATTTCCTAATTTAAGATCTAGCTAGTAGATTGATATAGAATTTAATTACAAGAAAAGAGATGTGGTTTGGTGGCAGAATGATGGTATTATCACCTAAAAGTAGTTGTTGGTCCGGGTGATGCCCCAGATCATTTACCATTGTGAATTTGAAGTCTTGAATCAAAAAATTGAGAGAAGTGGGAAAAAAAGAGTTGTAGGCATTGGATTGCGCTCAGCAAATGATCTTCCAATTCCTTTTAAATTTTCTACATATAGTATATTCACTAGTAGAAAAGTGTTGATTTGCGTCTCACAAATTGTGTCGTACAACTGGTGAACCGACGCAGAAGTATCATTTGCGTCGGATGGGTGTGGAACGCGACGCAAATCATTGTTCATGTGCGTCGCACTTGAAGTGCATTCGTCGCAAATACTTAAAGTAAATGGGTAGGAGAATCATGTGCGTCGGATGCTTGTTATGTTCGACGCACATGAACATAAGCGATTTGCGTTGAATGCTTTGCTACGTGAGACGTAGATGAATATATTACGGGATTTGCGTCGGACCATCTAGGCCCATCCGACGCAGATCAACCCAGCAGCCCACTTACCTTTTAATTCACGCCTAACTCATCCCCTCTAACCTAAAATTCTCACTCTCACCCTCTAACCTAAAACTCCCATTCTCTCTCTCCTAAACGCTGCTCAATCTTCATCCCCTTCTTCAATCTTCCTCCCCTTCTTCAATCTCCTGTGAAATCTCTCTAATCTCCTCTCTCCATCCCCTCTTCTCCTTTTCCCAGAAAATCAAGCGAAGTTTTGTTCATTCGTTCTCCAATTTCATTCGTTCGTTTGTATTTTATCTTAGAGATTCAGGTGAAGGGTCTCAGTCAAAACCCTCATCAAGAACTGGAGATTCAGGTAAATTTTCAACTTTAGGGCTAAACAATCCACACTATGGCAAGACCAGCCGTCCACCTCCATCTTATTTTCTCTCTCCTCTCTAATTGACATTTTTCAGTTGTTTTATTTCATGGAAGGTGTGTTAGCATTTCGTTTTTCATTGCTTTTTCCGGTGAGATAAATGGTTAGCATTTCGACACATTGAAGTTTGAGGAGATGAGGGCGGTTCTAGTGGTCGTAGCATTAGAGGATGGGGCGGTGTTGGAGAGAGATCAGGTCAAAAAAATTAACAAATAAAAATTTGACTGAAGAAACAATGGCTGAAGAAACTGTGAAGAAGCAATTCGGCAGCAATGGCTGAAAAAACGTTAGTTATTCGCAAATTATATATTCTCTCCTACCTCTTTACATGTAATTATAGTCTAAAGTAGTTGTATTTGGTTGCTCAAACTTCTTAATTCCTTTTTTTGCAGTGTTATTGTTGCTTAGAGAAATGGAGATTTCTTAATATCTTTTCCTCCTTCCTCTGCTATTCGCCTATTCCCTACTCCGAGATGTAACTTTCCTGTTCATTTTAATATTTTCTGTTTGATTTTTTTTAATAATTATTGAATTTAACTAAAGATTTTCTTGTTTGAATTTTTCTTAAGGTGGATGAAAACACTTGTAGAAAACGCAACGAAGGGTTTGACTCCTCAAATTGGTGTAGTTAAGGAATTCTCTTGTATTTTTCGAGTTAAGACTGTTACTTTTGCTTTTCTCAAAATTTCTCTGGATTAATCTAGCTTTTTTTTTCTTCTGAAATTGATCTATTTGTGTAAATATAGTATTATATTGTTAGATAGATCAGTTTTGTTCAGTGATGTTATGCAAATATTAATATATAAAGTGGACTTGTAATTATTACTATTCAGTGATTCAGATGGCCATTTGTATTATATGCGTGCAGAGGGGGTAATAAATTTTTTTTACTTTTGGAATCAGCATTTGCGTCGGATGATAGTATACAAACGACGCAGATGATTTTTTTTTTGCTTTTGGAATCAGCATTTGCGTCGGATGATAGTATACAAACGACGCAGATGATAAACCATTTGCGTCGCACATTGAGTAGAGTCTGACGCAAATAGCTCATCAATTGCGTCGTTTCCATGTCCAACGCATATCCTGTATCCTTAATTTGCGTCGAGACCTGTGCCGTCGGACCCATGTCCGACGCAAATCGTTAATTTTGTACTAGTGATTATAAATGAATTATTTATCAATATAACCATCGGCTTCAATACATACACATATATATATATATATATACAAAGATACAATCTTACTTTTGAAATTTTGGTTAATGTGTAAGAATACAACTGTTGTAAATAAATGGTGTACGTAGTTAGTGTTAATTATGGAGATTATATAAACTCAAAGAGCTTTCTTTTAATATAAGAGTACTGAAAGGTAGGACATGCTATTATTAGCATTAGCTTAAAGAGTATATATTAATATATACATTTGTATTTAGTTATTTTAAAAATAGAAATATTATCCTGTCTTTAAATATATTTCTTCCCACAAAGACCAACATGAGATTATAGAGTAGTTGTCTCAAATGAGAGGTCATAGGTTCGAGTATTAAAACACACATTTTTATTATGTAATATGTCTCATTTGATTGTGTGGGGGAAAGGGAACACATGTGGCAACATAACATCTTTTTGCCATGGGTTATATATATATATATATATATATATATATATATATATATATATATATATATATATATATATATATATATATATATATATATATATATATATATATATTGGATCAAATTCTCCTAAGCAAGTTTTTGGACATTGAAATGAAAAATGGCATGTCATATGTGACATATGGTGGGCTTCATGTCATACATAACACGTGTGTGGGATTCAAGCTCTCCTCACACATTTTAAAAATAGTTATATATTATGAGATATTTGACTCAAGTCTTTTCTTATGAAATAGATATTTTGAATATTTGAAATAATTAACAAAAATCATTAATTTAATTAACTGTAAAATGGGCTAGAAAACACATTGTTGAAAATTGGCCTAGAAAAGTTATTTTTAAAACAACTTCAAAAATGGGCCTAGAATGTGGATCGAACTTGAAATATAATTGATTCTAACCTCGTTCTTTTTTTTTCTTTGATTCAAACCAATTAGACGGAGGTATTAGTCATTATCATGTCCACATAAAGACAAGGAAATAGACAAATATTTGTCTACCTTGGAAAAATTGATAATTTTGTTTGTGATGCAGGTATAGATTTAAGTTTCTTCTCCAATGTTATGATCAACCACTGCTTTAGGGAGGCTAATCAAGTAGCGGATTTTTCGGCTCACAAAGGTCACTCGTGTCTTACTCTTCACCAATGGTTCGAGATGGATGATTATGTGTTCCTTTCTATATATCTTCCGTGAGGATGTGTTAGGCTAGTCTTATTCTAAGGATTACCCAAGGTTTTTGTTTCCTTATATAAAAAAAAATGTCTACCTATAAATCTATAATTTTTTTCTTTTTTGAAAACACACCTTTGGGGCTTTTAAAATCCCTTAAAATATAAGGCATGTATAATTGATGTCTCACAAATTGCCGACTACCAATTAAGCACTTACCTTCTTTGGCTAGTCGTCCCACCCAATTTTACCTCTCCTACTACCTTTCCCACCTTATTTATATCCAATCTCTTTCCCCCAACATCTCCTCATCTCTCCTTGAAATTGACACCACAAATTAAAACAAGCTAAGCTATCCCCTTAAACACATACACCACAATACAATAAGCTAAAAAAGAAGCAACATGCTCCCTCTCAACCCCTATGATCTCTTCCTCTTCTTCTCCCTTCTTCTTTTCTTTTCCTCTTTCATTTACTCTCTCCTCCACAAATTTACTCACACCAAATCCCTCCTAAAACCTTCCTTATTCTCAACAAAACTATTCTCTAACATATCACATGGCCCTTCTTCATACCCTTTTATTGGTTGCCTTATTTCCTTCTATAAAAACAGGAAGAGGCTCTTAGATTGGTACACCGACTTGTTGTCCGAGTCGCCGACTCAGACGATCATCGTGAGTCGACTTGGAGCGCGTAAAGTCATTGTTACAGCTAATCCAGACAATGTTGAGTACATTCTCAAGACCAACTTCCCTAACTTCCCAAAGGGTAAGCCCTTAGCTGAAATCCTAGGTGATCTTCTTGGTAAAGGCATTTTTAATGTGGATGGCGAGTTATGGGCAACTCAAAGAAAGTTGGCGAGTCACGAGTTTACTACCAAAACTTTGAGAGAATTTGTGGTCAAGACTTTGGAGGAAGAAGTTGAGAGTCGACTTATCCCTTTATTTCAACTTGCTGCTCAACAAAATAAGATCATTGACTTGCAGGTTAGTCCTTATTTGATCATGTTACTAATGAATATATTGTTTTTTTGGCGTAAATATACTATTGGTACGTCACGTATAATAATATAACCTACTAGCATTATTTTATGTTCATTTTTATACTTGCATATATTAATCCAATCTATTATCATGTGTATTTAATGCTGCCTTTGTTTGAAATTTACTTTAGATCATAGCACTAGAAAGCTGAAAAATTATAAGAAAAAATAATATATATGCAACTCTCTATATCTTAGGGTTGCGTATAAAAAATTAAAAGAAGAAGTATTCACCAATAACTCAGCGTCAATGATACTAACTGATACGTGGTTTCATTATAATATCCTAAATTAAATTCATTTTATGAAATATAATTATACTTTTATTAGCCCTTAAAGTTGCATACATAAAAACCGAACTTTGTTTTTTTTTTTTGGTGCGAATGAGCCGCAAGGGCGGAGATGAGAATCGAGCCCAGGATCACCTGAAACCGGGAGGGAAGCTCTAACCAACTGAGTTATCCCTCACTCTCTAAAAATCGAACTTTGTAATATATAACAAAATACCAATGACACATATTTATAACATAACCATTTTTCAGGTTCAGGCTACGCCCCTGTAATTATATCTTTTAGTTATTAATATTTTGCTTTAAAATGATAATATCAAGTATATATGCTTGTGATCATATGGGATCAAATATTATACAATGCATTTTCTTTTTTTTATTGTATGTGGATTACGTGGAGTAAAACACTCAAGGAAAAGTGTCACGTTGCAGTGTTCCTTGTTCAGAAATGCCTTTTAATATATTAGCGTAGGGGATAACAAAAAAAAAGTAAGAGATTGTTGGCCTGGAAGAAACATTCTGAAGAACGGTTTTCGTCTTCATTTGCGACTTGTGATCCGTGATACAGTAATTAAACTTTCCCTAGATGATGGATGGCATAACGCCATAAACTCAACAGCGATATGTTTTTCTACATGTACTTTAGGGACTGTACTATATCAATCGGTCAAGTCTTGTTTCCGACATAATTCTAAAGATATACATTTTATGGTTGAAAATTCCAGTTTGAGAAATATATTTTATGCTTAATAAGGGATAAAAGATCATACCCCAGGCCCCAGCGCTGGCTAGTCAAGAATTCATCAGAATTTATAATCCTGGTTTTATTAATTTACTCACTTATTTAGACACAGAGTTTTAAAAGAAATAGGTATGTAGGACAATAGAAGGAAAGAGAAAATATTAATTTAGTACATGTTGTAATGAAGTTAATGTTGTGGGCACGAATCCCTCAAAAAAAAAATGTTGTGGGCACGAAAAATAGAGTGAGAAAACTTTAAAGTAAAGATAATAATATAAATGGAAATTCCCAATGGTGACTCGAACTTTTCGAGTTTCCCATTGGTGACCCAAAGTTTTTTATACTCATTGGTAACCCTTAATTATTGTTTTAGTTCCAAATGTGACCTTATAAAGCAAAAAAAAAAACTGTTAATTCCATTAATTTTCCCTCAAAACTAATATATTGGCATACAAACCAAGGTACTTCTGATCATTTTTTGTCAATTTTGACGTTAAATTTGACCCTTAAGGACCAAAATGACACTCAATTCCTTAGCCAACCAATTTTTAGGCTTGAAAACCAATTTACACTTTAGATTTAACCCTTAAGGGTTAAAATGAGCCCCAAAACTTTAACATAGCTATAACTACGGCATGCAAACCTAGTCATTTTTCAAGCAAATAATCCTTTAACCGCGCTATAAGGTCACCTTTGGGAATAAATCAATAATTGAGGGTTACCAATGGGAATAAAAAAAAACTTAGGGCCACCAATGGGAAACTCGAAAGGTCCCCATTGGGAATTTTTTGTTAGATCATTCTAAAACATAAAATAAAAACAAGTGGGTAAACTAATAAATGATAA
Organism: Beta lomatogona; assembly: GCA_947646795.1. NCBI lineage: Eukaryota > Viridiplantae > Streptophyta > Magnoliopsida > Caryophyllales > Amaranthaceae > Beta > Beta lomatogona. The sequence continues at coordinate 945,029 of CANSNZ010000480.1, forward strand.
GTCAAAAAGAAAAGTAGCAAACTAATAAAAAGCAGAGGGAGTATAAGGTGTTTGGTTGAGAGAAGTTTGGGGTAAAATAGATGTTTGATTAGTCCACATTTAAATTCTAACTAGTATCTAGGCCCGGGAGATGTCCCGGGGTTTCTCTGTGCTACAATTTAGTAGTAGTTAAATAAAGTCATCTCATACTCGTTTAAAAAAGTCATCTCATTCATTATATGGATTTCAAAAGTTTTCCATTCATATATCATCATTAATTTTGATTAAATAAGCAATAATAGTATGGTGGAGTGATGGTTGGATATCTTTCTTTCATACTTAAGGTTGTGGGTTCGAATCTTCACATTAATAATGCTTCTTTTTTTTATTATATGAGAAAGACGTGGATAGAATGTTATTGAGAGAGGGATGGTGATACGTGGCACATATACATTCAAATAAGCAATAATAGGACCAAGGATGTCTTGGCCTAGTAGTTAAGATTGAGGTGCTGTGAACGATAGGTCACAGGTTCGAATCCCCTTCCCCTTCTTTGTACTTTGTACTGGCTTCGTGGCTCATATGGATAAAAAAAAATATAAAAAAATAAGCAATAATAGTATGGTGGAGTGATGGTTGGTTGTCTTTCTTTCATACTTGAGGTTGTGGGTTCGGATCTTCACATTAATAATGCTTCTTTTTTTTTTTTACTATATGAGAAAGACGTGGATAGAATGTTATTGAATGAGGGATGGTGACACGTGGTACATATACGTTCTTAGGAACACTTTTTAATATATTAGTATAGATGGGAGTATTTAGTTCAGAGATGTTTGATCCCAAAAAGCTAATTTTGAAAAAGCTAGTAGAAAGAGCTTTATGGAAGATAAATTTATGAATTTAGTAGTGAAATTACTATTCCTATATCTCATCGTCATTCCTATTATTTTGCACACTTTTCAATGCACATATTTAAACTACAATATCTTGAGATTTGCATCATAAAAAGTTATAATAATTTAATATTGTGAAACTAAATATTGAGATAAATCTAACTAGATTGCACATGACCATATCTTGTTTCATATTCCCTTATCAAATAAAATCTCAATAAAGTCTCGGAGTATATGTCAATAAAATCTCAATAGTCAAAGTTTTCTCTCTTCAAATAAAATCAAGTAGAAGAGTTTCCTATAAATAAAAAAGAAATCTAAAACTTACCAGTGTAGATAAGAGGGAGTGATTGAGATAGATGTTTGATATAGCAGGTTTAATATGTTTTTTAGTACATTGATAAATGTTTAATTGCTACCTATTTATTGTAGATGGGCAGATTTGATATGTTTTTAGTGATTTCCTTTTTCTTTTTCTTTTTTTTCCTTTTATGAGTAAATGCATGTTTTTATGAATATATGAGGGAGGCAAATGCAAATCAAGAGGTATAGATACTTTATTGTACCTTGAGCTTAAAACTTTTGTCCCACTTTTTTTTACCATTATATACATCACTCAATATTATTGGTTCTTATTATTAGATTTAGACAAAATTCTTAGTTTAAAAAAATTGACATCAACCAATGAAATTGAAAGGCGTTAATAATAGTATAAATAAGTGAGACAGAAGATTTTTTATCCCAACTTTATTTATTATTGAGAGCACATCTTTACTTTTTTTTTCCCCTTTCCTTCTTTTATATGAGGTGGAGAGCACATGTTTATACCTACACTTTGTATACCAGTGCATTTCAACGTCGGAGTCCATAACAACATGATTAATGTTTATTTAATTATATACTTTCTCCATCTATTTTTTAGACTGATACTTAAAATCAAATTATAATTTTAAAGATGTTGTTAGATTTATTATAATGTGTTTTTTAAAGGGTCAAATTGTTATAATAATATTCATAGATACCTTGGTTTATTAACAGATTCACCATATATATATTAAGATATATCTATATACTCTTGAGTTTTTAACATATACATTGACTTGCACCTAGGAAGTTGAGGTGGTGGAGTAGTGGTATCGCTTCCCACCTTATATCCCTGAGGTCCAGGGATCAAACCTCATGGGACTCATTTGAGGATTTCCCCTTATTCCCCCTCAAATGAGCCTCCTTCATCTTACCTGAAAATAAAAATAATAAAAAATTCACTTACACGGTTGCACACTTGCACCGTACCGTCAAAACAATGGCAGTGTTATATTTGTAATATGTTAGTGCAAAAACTTAACTTATCATATACCCCTAAATTAAAACTTAATGCACAATATACGCTTACTTTTCTATTGATTTAATTTTAATGTCATTGCAATGTTCAGTTGCTAGTATTGTGTAACAAGTTTTAATACATTGATATATGATGAATCAGATTTTGCACTGACTGAAAACTAATACAACACTAACGTCCAATTGCATAGGACAATTGGATTGTTTGTGAAAAGTGGGGGGCACATAGTGATTTTAAAAAGTACTAAGGGTATCTGGCGAAATTTTTAAAATACTTTGGGGTATTTGATGAAGTTCTGTAATTTTTCTCATAGATAATTAAAGATATTAAAGGTCAAAATTATATGTTGACAAGATTGAAAACTAGATTGTTGCAAACTTATATAAATAAAATAGAGAAAATATAAAATATATATTCCAATATTTTAAGAAACATGGAATAAATTATGAGGCCTGTCTATCTTAGCATCTCATTTTGAATGCCAAGTGTCCCTATGTTTTCAAGGAAATTAGATGTAGTATATATGGAAATATTTGATACTATAACCATATACAATATTTTCGTAATTAACTTAAGTGAACTATACTGAATTTGTCTGAAGTTAATTTAACTTAATTTTTCTGAACTTAACTGAACTAAATCTGTGAGAGGAAACAAACTGAACATAACTGACTTTGTCTGAACAGAACTGAACTGAATTAAATTTGTCTGAATTGTACTGAACTGAATTTGTATGAACATAAATAAACTGAACTGAATTTCCTTTCATTTAGTCCAAAAGAACAGGGCTTTAATAAGAATCTTCTACAAATATGAAAAATAGATAATAATCTTTCTAGAAGTATGGATTTTCAATTACTTCTTGTATTATTTGATGACTTTTTACAAATATTTTTCTTAAAGAATTCAATTATGTTTCAATGATAAATTATATTAATTTTATAACAAATATAATTCTTATATAACATGGATCACAAGTCTAGTTTATATTAAACTCCCTCAACAATATATTGGGAGCACACTTCTACTACTCCATTAGTGACTTTAGCGTATGGTTCTCACTTCTCTCATTGACAATTCTGCTTTAATTTTTGGCAATCTGAAAAGAAGTTGATAAAAAGAATTTTAAAATAATTTCATTAGTTGTTATATCTAAAATGAAAAAATAGAAAATAATTTTTTTCTACCTGCCGCGATCTTTTATAGAGTAACTAGTATTTTTTACACGCAATGCATGAGTGACATCGCGTGTAAGTGATTTCGTGAAAATTTTCAAAAAAAAAAAAATCCTCATTCCTTATTTTGGATCAAAAGTTGCTTTTAAATGTAATTATACAAATAAGTGTATAACTATAAAAATCCGGATAATTATATTAGAGTTTTTTAAATTTTTATGACATTTTTGTCCTCATTAATTATCTTGGAATAACAAATACATAAAAAGGTATTTAAGGAAATTCAGGTGAACACTAAAATCCTCAAAAGTTTCCATATATAATAGAGATGCATTATCTTCACTAAACTCTTAAAATATTGCCTATTTTATATTCCATTGGCCACTATTTTGCTCTTTTGCAATTTGTTACGATATGTCAACAAAATCATGCATCTAGATGAGATAGAGGAGCCGTAGTTAGTTGCAACACGCTATATATGAATATTTTGATCAATCCATTCATTAAGCATTACACTTTCGTAATAATATTAATTAAGAGTATGTGTTTCCACTTTTTGTAGAAATTATATTATTTATTAACTTTGGTGGGGGACTGGGGGTTGCTTTGACGAAAGCAGACAAATGTGATCTACACAATCATAATTTTGCTAGCTTTTTCGTTCACTTCGAAAGTTTAGTGTACTCCACAATCCACACGTTTATAAATGATCTTTTTAATTCTTATTTTGCCGTCAGAATAATTTTTTAAAAGCTTATAATGTTACTTAATTTTATTAGGGGATAATGTTGCTTAATCTATAGTAATATATTAAAAAGCGTTCTTAAGCAAATCTACGTGTTATCTAGCACTCTCCCTTTAGTTGTTTTATTCCATGTCATCATTATGCACATTAAAAAAATTATAAACATGATCCATGTAAGATTCGACCACTTGACCTCAAGTTAATATACTATAATTCTAACTAATAAGCTATGGAATATTAGATGATATTTTTAACATGAAAATGTTAATAACCCAGGCATCACCTGTGACTAAAAACTAGTTAAATCTTCTATAAATTGATCTGACCTGAAAAAGTGGTTTTGGACTAGAATTTTGCAATTTGACATCCAATCTTATCAGAAGATGAAAATTTAATAGACTATGCTCAACCGTTTTGACCCGACAACATTTAAAAGTAATTTCAATTTAATAGTAATATGTGATTACGACAACTTTCCTAGACGAAATACCTTCAAACATTAATAATTCTAGATTTCGCATGGTTATGCTCGACTACAACATCATTTACACAGTTTAATTTGACTATATCATACCTATTATAAGGTCGTAGAGTTTTAAAAAACATTGTTTAATCCAACCAATCCAACCCAACCAGTGGCGTATCCAGGATTTCACCCACGTGGGTTCGGAATTAAAGAGACGTTAAACAAAAAAAAAAGATCAATTTAAATTGCTTAAAAATAAAATACATCAATTCAAGTTCGGAATTCATCCCCAATCTCATCTATAAGAAGTCTAGTAGTTTCTTTTGCACAAGAGTTTATTAGTTCCTTTTGAATACTAGGAGCTATCATTTGATTATTCCCCGGAGCATTATCCAAGACAACTTTCTCAACATCCTTATTATTTTCGGCAAGCCATGTAAGAAGTGCAAGAAAGTTTCCTTTATTACTTGACTCATCACTTTCATTATGTCCACGACATGCTAGACCTTGACTCAAAAGGAACCTTACACATTTCAATGAATAAGTCAAGCGAGATTTGTAAAGGATCTTCGCTTCTGTGGTGTAAGAGCTAAGAGACTCAATGATTGATGATTTAGGCTTTGTGAAAAAATTAAACTTCTCTTGAGCTTCATTATGAACACTTTTTATACCACCAACATGTTTGTCAAATCTTTCAATCTTGTTCCAACCTCTAAACCCTCCATTTACAATTTCACATCACCAAATTATACTCTAAATCTGTAATTTCAATTCATCCAAGCATGAAGCATTCCAATAATTTCAATTCAATTCATCCAAGCATGAACCATGAAGCATCCCAATAATTTTAATATAATTCATCCAAACATTCCAATAATTTAATTTGTAAATACTAAATAACCATCAATGATCTATCCAATTCAAACATTACTAGATTACTAAATGAATTGGTAAATGAAAGTGAAAGAAATTAGTCACTTACTTAAACAAATTCGAGTAGAGCTGTAGAGGGAAAACAGAAGAGGAGAGATGCGAATTGTGCCAACTGCCAGTCTGCCACGGCCGGCGGACGGCGGTCGTCGCTCGTCGGAAGTGCGACTGTGCGAGAGCCGAGAGGAGCCTGCCGCCTGCGGTTCTCTTGTTTCAGATTTCAGAAATAAAAACAAACCCTAGGTTCTCTTGTTTGTGAAATGTTGCAGTGTGTCGAAGAGAGGAGAGAGAAACTGGGTTCTGTTATTGGGGGGAATTGGGGAAAAGAAACAAGATTCAAAAAAAAAAAAAAAAAAAAGAGATGAGAAGGCTCGAACTCCCGACGCGGGGTGTAATAAGTTCTCACGCGGACCACTGAGCTATGGCCTATCTAACTTATCTATTGCGCGCTTCCTTGTATTTAACCTATTTTTTTTTTTTTTTTTCCAGAATTTTTCCTTGTTTTTTTTCCAAATTTTTGTGGGTTCAGCTGAACCCACGCTAGATCCGCCCCTGAACCCAACTTAACCCATAAATCACACCAACTCATAATAATTAAACCATAACCCAACGTCCCAACCCAACGGATCTATATGACAAGTTTGAATTGTTACTTAGAGCCAACTAAAAGTGTTGAATATAGTACATGTGTCCAAACATGATTATCTAATGCAAATGTTGCATAATTTTGGTTTAACAGACTTTGTGTGTGACATACTCATCTTAAGATAACAAATATTTCACAAGAGTACTTAAAGTGAGATAACAAATATTTCACAAGAGTACTTAAAGTGAAATAGAGAATTAGAGTAATCAATCATGAATCAATATATATATATAAAGGAGGAACTTTTCGGGAGCATAGGGAGCTCCTTAAGATTTCGAGGCCATAGAGTGCGCCACGTAGGATTGTCATGTCATTAATTATTATTTTTATTTTTTACAAAAATAGAGTTCTACAAAAATTTAAATACGTATAAGGAGTTTTGGATAAGCGAAAATTAGAGTTTGATTTTGAATTAACAACCCAAATAATTATATTATGTAAATTGCGTATAACTTTTGTTACGTAATTCGGAATATTATAATTTTTGTACCATTGGATAGTGCTCGAAATATACTTCGAAATAAGATTCATTTACAATATAGTTCGACAACTTATGAAATAGAGAGCGCCACGTAGGATTGCCATGTCATTAGTTTTAAATTTAAATATTATAAAAAATAGAGTTCTACATATATTTAAATACCTAAAAGTAGTTTTGGATAGGGAAAATTAGAGTTTCATTTTGAATAAATAACCTAGATTATTATATTATGTAAATTGTGTATAACTTTTGCTACCTAATTCAAAATATTATAATTCGTCTACCATTGGAGAGTGCTTGAAATATGCTTCAAAGTAAGATCCATTTACAATATAGGGTCACAAATCATGAAAATATTAAAGAATAGAGTTTTACATAGATTTAAATGCATATAAGAAGCTTTTGATAAGCGAAAATTAGAGTTTGGTTTTGAATTAACAACCTAAATTATTATATTATCTAAATTGTGTATAATAATTTTTGTACCATTGGATAGTCCTCTAGATATGCTTTGAAATAAGACCAATTTACAATATAGTTCTACAACTTATGAAATATAATAAAATATACAACAATGTAAAATTGATAGTCTGATTTTAAATAAAAAATATAAACTATTATACAATGTAAATTGATTATAACTTTTGCTACATAATTCGCGATAGTATAGTTTTTTTTACCGTCGGAGAGTGCTCGAGATATGCTTTGAAATAAGATCTATATACAATATTGTTTTTCAACTTATGAAAATGTATTTATTTAGATGAATAATAACATATTATTTATTCTTTATTTTAAATATATAAAAATAGCGTATTATACCTAACAATACTAATTACGTCTTTAAGAATCATACTTTTAAAAATTGAGTTATATGAAGATAAAAAATTCATATCCACAGTTTTGAACCTATAGCATTCCATGATGGCATTACATGAAGAATCAAATGAAAGTTTGTCATCGAGATTGCAGAGGTATTATGCAATTAACTAATTATTTTATTCCTAGAATATTTATTGCATACATAATTATTTATGTTTTTTTCCATATATCTATATGTAAGATCTTATTCTTTTCTCCATGAACTTAATTCTACTAAAACTATTTGGAAATCAAGATTCGCGTTTCTAGACTGTTTAAGGTCACGGGTCATAAAAAGGGGGAAGTTTGATAAGTCTTGATATGGTCATGATTGATGAAGAGGTATTTTTTTTCTCTCTTAAATAGTATTTTCAATCATTAATAGAGGTTAGTTTTACATTTAATTAATTTTATTCATGAAACTATCATTATGATCTTCTTTTTTGCTTTTTCATCTTCCATTCTATATGCGTTAGTGTTTATGTGCTATATTCAAAGTTGAAGTTGTGGCTGACGCTCATGTTTTTCTCTATTCTTTCTGTTATGCATCTACTAAATTATTACCATCGCTCTACTTTCTTAAATTATCATTCGGGTATTATTCATGTTAAAACTGTGTTAATTATTGTTAGTCATACCTATTATTAGGATACCATTTAATAATAGAGTTAGTTATAATATTTAATTGGATATTAAAAATTATAAAATTTATATATCGTAATAACAAATCTAGAAATTATAGTATAATGACAAATACTTCCCTGTTCTTTTTCTACTACAACAATTGGTGTGGATATGGTTTTTAAGGAAATAAAAAAAAAAGGGTGATTTAGCATAGAGGTACCCCTTTAGTTAACTAGAGTAGAGGATAAATAATCCTTAATAAAGTAAACGCAACTTTATGAGGCAATTTAGATAATTAATGAGGGTTTTATTAACATAAAATAAAGGCAATATTGTCAACAATAGTTGCTTTTGTTTTACCAAAAGTGAAATGGTTCCAAAAGATGAAACTACCCAAAGCGGTAATTATTGTAATAGAAAAAGGAATGGAGAAAGTTATAAATACAATAGTATTGAAAAATCTCATTTCACAGCAACACAAAATTGACAATTAATATTAACAAAAAAATTTACAAAAAGATAAAATAAGCAACAACCCGTGCAACACACGGGCTTCAAAACTAGTATGAATATATAATAGTATAGTAGTGAAGTTTATTCATGATAGGATTATATAGTAATTAAGTTCTTTTTTTTGTTTTTGGATCCAGATAATCATGTTGCCAAAAAGAGCTCTTATTCACTTAATTATTTGATCATGATTCATGACGCATAATCAAAGAATTCGGTCGCATTGAAAATCGAAATTAAGAGTACTAAAAGAAATAATTCCATGGACCCGAAAAAAGAAAAAGCGACTTCAATTGATAGGGGAAACCGGGAAAGAGACCCACCCACAAACTTACTCTTATTCAAAGATCAATTATTTGATTGGTGAAAAACTGAAAACACAAATCACATGATGCATCCTTTTTCAAAAAAAAAAAAAAATCACATGATGCATGTGACAACAAATATTTAGAACTTTTTTCTATCTTCTCTCAGCTCTCTATAATTCCATTAATATTACAACAAATTAATCATTGCTAAATCTTAACTTGAACTAATTCGTCCATTTATGTGTCAAATTGTTTTACAGGAAGTACTAAAAAGATTCACCTACGATACAATCTGCAAAGTCTCCTTAGGTATAGACCCCAATTGTCTAGACCTCTCTGTTCCCATCCCACCACTTATTGCGGCCTTCGAGAACGCTGCCGCAATCTCCGCCAAACGAGCCACCAGTCCAATCTACGCCATTTGGAAGCTAAAGCGAGCCCTTAACATTGGCTCTGAGCAGCAACTCAAACAATCGATCAACATACTTCATGGTCTTGTCAAAACCATCATTTCTACTAAGCAAAAGTCTCTTGCCAATTCAAACGGGACAGAAAATCAGGACCTCCTCTCTCGCTTCCTATCCGCCGGCTACGACGGTGAGCTAGCAAGGGACATGGTGATCAGTTTTATTATGGCGGGCCGCGATACTACTGCGGCTGCAATGACGTGGCTTCTTTGGCTTTTATCATCGGGGTCAGCAGACCCCGCCACTCGAGATAATATCATGTCTGAGTTGACTAGTGGGTCCGAGCCTCACTCAGGGTCGGACTCACTAAGTTATGAGCTAGTCAAGAATATGAAATATCTACATGCTTGCCTCTGTGAGGCCATGAGGTTGTATCCTCCCGTTGCGTGGGACTCAAAGCATGCTGTAGAGGACGATATTTTACCTGACGGGACTAAAGTTAAGAAAGGGGACCGTGTTACATACTTTCCTTATGGAATGGGGAGAATGGAGATTATTTGGGGGGAAGATCGATTAAAGTTTAATCCAGATCGTTGGTTTGAAAGTCAAGTTGATAAACAATCTAATGACTATAATACAAGAAAACTGAAGATGGTAAATCCCTATGAATACCCAATTTTCCAAGCTGGTCCTAGAGTATGCCTTGGGAAAGAAATGGCATTCCTTCAGATGAAGTATGTAATGGCTTCTATCATGACCCGTTTTGATTTTGAGCTTGTAACTAATGAACCTCCCGTATTTGTGCCTCTTTTAACGGCTCACATGGGTGGCGGTTTGAGAGTAAGAGTGAAGGAAATCCTAAATTCATAATATAGTAATCTATGAAGTACGAAAACCTTTGAAGAATTGAGGCTCCCCCGATTCTGAAACGTTTTCATTTTCAGAACCTCGGCTATTTTTGTGCTAATGGAACTCAAAAAGTGAATATGATGTGTAGTTTCCTTTTTTCCGAGACACAACCATGTCCGTGCTACTATATTCATGGAAACTTGCAAGAAAAAGATATGATGTAGAGAAAGAGTTCACATCAAGTAAAATAATATGTTTAGTCACTTGGGGGGCATGACAAGTGTATTATGTATTTTTGCATGTGGTTCTATATGGGTTGTCTTGTAGAGTGTGGAGGAGCTATGGTTCAAGGATGCTTAGCCTTGCATAACGACAATTCAGCTTCTTTTTCCAGGGCAACTTTGTATGTAATCAATAAAAAAATTTCCAAAGTCCAGTTATAAATTCATTAGGATTATGTAGCCTTAGTAGGAGCGGGAAGGGTCAAGGATTTACCTGGTGTGAGATTGGGTAATCTCATTGCCATTACTTACACAAGCATGAAACATATTTAAATCCTCAGTGTACGTCCGAGTTAATCTTTTCTTTGGGGCTAACAGGTCTTACATGGGGGTTTTTTTTTTCTTGCCTTTATAATTTTGTTTGTATTTGGTTTGTACTTAGCAATGAAGTAGTACTTCCTTCGTTCCTAAATAAATGTTACATTCACTTTTTTACGCAACTCAATGCGTTTCTTTGATCATTAACATCTTTAATGGCACACAAGTAAAAATTATAAAAAGTTCATATTTTGAAAGAATACACTAAGACAAATCTAGCAAAATCTCAATTGACTATGTTTTTCTTTATATAATAGCGAGAAAATAGAGTCAAAATTAGTTGATAAATAAACTCACAAAATTCCTTAAACTGCCTCAAAAATCTTGAATCAACTCACAAAATTTGCACTTTCCAACGATAAAACAATTGTTCAAGTAATTTTGACTAATGTTGCAGTCAGCAGTATAAACTTAAGGGCAATGGAGGATGATATCTTCAACGCACTCTGATGATTTCTACAAAAACTTGTAAAGTAGCCTGAAAATGGTGGCAGCTCTTGCTAGCTCCAATAGTCGAACTCAGGTCACTCATTCTCTCACTCTTCGGTAGCAAAAACCTTGTAAAGAAGTGAAACTTGTTTGTTTAGGCGGCTTTAGCAAGGCTTCAAGATTTGGAAACTGATAAATTGATAATGGCAGAGTAGAAACGATCTTAGTCAACAATGATGATGAAGCTTCTCTTGACGACAATGATAATGAAGGTTTTACCCTCTACATCTTTTAGTGCGATATTAGGTCTTGAGTTAGGTTTGAAATCAAACATAAATTGGTGAAACGTTTTGTGTTGAATTGAAGTTGCAAATTACCTAAAAAGGTGAACTTTTAGTGTTCTTGATTCATGTATAAAAGCTGTCATTCAAGAGTTTAATTAGTTGATCATTTAATGTTTATTAAAATAAAAGAAATTTCATTTGCTTTTAACATTTAATAAATGTCAGGTTTACTGTAGTTGATCTCTATTATATAAGTCAAGGGGGGAGCTATGGTGTCCCCCCTTTGAAAAGACTTTTTAACCCTTCATCCCATAAAAATTCTTACCTATTAAGATTTTGAAATTTTCCTCAATCTTAGTCCTTCCTAATTTAAAATATGTATATCAAAAGAAGTTCAAAATAGCTAAAATAAACTTTCATAAAAATATGTGTAGTGAAAAAAAAAATTATGATTGAAGAACAAATTAAAATAACTAAAGCAGTTTTCAAATCAATTACAAAATCAAAGATAAAAATTTTAATTTTACCTAAACTTTGAAATGCAATAACAATACCAACATCCATTAACAAGTACTAATAAAAATACCAAGAAAACAACTTCTTCATCAAGTAATTTTTATATTTTGTGTTTACACCAAACGATATTCAATTAGAACTAATGATGATTGTAAATTACATTCTTCAAAATTACACTTAAATGAAATTTAATGATAACCGCCAAAATAATCCACGCACGCATCGCGTGCAAAGAAGACTAGTAAGGCATTAGTATAAGAGTACCACAAAGAATGCAATTTGATTTTGTGTACCATTGAGAAAAGTCAGAAGTAAAAGGGTACCATTAAGAATTTCCCTATTTTTAATTCCAAAAGGTTTACTTCCTCCTTTTTTTTAGATGTTATTCTATTTTGAGAAGTTTCAAATTAGATGTTACATTTTCATTTTGGGTAATAACTTCTCTTTATCTCTCTCCTATCACACGTTCACATAGGACCCTTTTGTTTTCTTTCTCTCTATATCTTTCCTCTTCAAAAATTGCTTAGGAGTCCGAGATTTTAAAAGTGTAACATGTAAAAAAACGGAGGAAGTATTTGAAAGCACGTTTATTGGGGAAGCGTGATTTGTTTTGTTGGAAAGTATTGCGAAAAGAATGTTAGCATTCAGAATATACGCCAGATAACTTGATTAAGTTGGATGAGTATGACGTGATAAAAACCTGTCCCGGAAGCAATTTGCTCTTATTATGGGTGCATCAATATTATGGGTGCATCAATTGTTAGGCGCTGCTTCCCAAGATTGAACACAACACTTTGCACTCGACAGGACGAGAAAGAAACTCACGAAGACAACCAGATTTTTTGGAAGGTGTATGAAAAACCTCGATGTAGGAATTCAAAAGAACGAATCCTTTTCAAAACTCTCAGCATTCCAGAAAAATTGTAACTGAATAAGTGATAGGGAGCAAAAGTGTCAGGTTGAAATTGCAAACAGTTACAAAAATTTAATCATTTACAAGAACAAATTGGGCAACGTAAAAGTTGTCATACACATGCGCAAGCTGAAAGGCAGCGAAGGGGTGTGTGGGGTTGGCCACCTCTAGCACAATTCATAGTGTTACAACTTCAAACAACACTAAAGTGCTCGCACTTATAAAGTACTATGTGTGAACACTCCTATTCTTTCCCTGTGGGGTAAGTGACTCTTCACTCCCCGCCTAAAGACTTCTAGTGGACGGGGAAAGTGTACTGAATGTGCGTAGTCACTCACCCCAATCCAAACCTCATGTGATGCCCTCCCTCGGGTCTCACTCTACGTCATTTCCACAAACCTAAAAAAAGTTGACAAGAAGTTTCCCAATCACGTGAAGTTTGAACATTAACGACTTATGGAATAATCCATTTAATAAAATTTAATAATAATTAATGAAAATATAAGGAAATCTAAAATAAACAAATTTGGTTTTCAATTTTGCAATTTCAGTTTGTGACTTTGCACTAAGGCCATAAGGACATAATTGCTGTCTTTGCAACAACTCGGGGCGTCACCCACACACAAAAACATAGTAATACTCCAAAGATTGCAGTTAGGGCATATATCAAAAGCCTAGACTTCTTCACATAATCGCCATTTTGAACCTCTCCAGAAGTACTTGGACCAAACTTTATTTCCTTTCCCATGTACATGGAATAGGTTGAATCTTATCATTGCACCACATGTTTGAATCATCTCCATGCCAAGCAATAACAGCAATGATATTGACAGCAATTAATCAAAGAAAGACATGTAGATAATCAACACAGTGAACTCGAGAGTGAAAATGACGTAATCATACCTCATCAATTAGTTTTTTTTTTTTTTTAGGTTGGTAAGATGAATGACCCTACTGAACTGACACATCGCACATGTGTAACCAGCAGGTTTGCACGTCAGACTCTTTGGAGGGAAGGTAACCTCACCCTCAAAGAGCCCCTAGTCGGGTTTGATCCCATGACCTTGAAGTCATAAGACCAAACCTTTACCACTAGACCAAGCCTTGCTTAGTACCTCATCAATTAATTGATGGCAAAAACATTCATAATTCCTACACACCAACCCCATATAAATGACAAACACTACATTAGTCAAGATAGGAGTCTAGGAAAAATGAACAATACACTTATTGCCTTGTTGGACGAGACATAGAAGTATTACATAAAAAAATGAGGCTACAGGCTAAAATTTTCACTTCATCCAAAATTAGTGGTTGTAACAGAGATTAGGGATTTGGACACGCTCAGAGTGTCATCAATCATGCTACACTTTCTTTACGAGAGTACAACACAACCGAAGTCCTAAAGCATAGATGCCTATGATAATATTGACATGTTATCTACTCTAGGGTGCTTGTAATATTAAGCAAAAACATCTCACGTGAAATCTTTTGACACAAAATAAAAGGTTTGAGTATCAGCACTCAACAGGCAGTAGCAGTGTACCTATTTAGATATCAATGACTTCAGTCAATCTAAATCATGTAGTCCCTGCAGCATCACCTCCAGCACCAGATTTGCGATTCAAATAACGCATCACAGCATCTTCAACCCTACAACAAACATAAAAAATATATCAGAAAAATGATGAAGCAAACAAGGTCATAGAAACAAAGAGGAAAACAGCATTGCAACTAGCTTGGCAATAGAGGATTTCTTGTTTATGTATTCAGAAACCAGGCCATTACTGATAAATCAAATGCCACCAGATGAAACAACCAACAGGAATTTCTGTACAAAAGAAGTCAATCCAAAACAAGATCCAAGGGAAGTATGAGAGCACTTGTAAGTTGTAAGTTGTAAGTTTGTAATCATAACTAGTAGTCATCCCTTCAGCACCTAGCACCATTAATCTCGATCTAATTATTCTCTTCCGCTAGTACATTTCTTGCTCAAAGACATCCATTCATGCATACATTAATTAAAGAGTAACAAAGAGCACAGTGCTCAGACTAACAGACTCAGACTGAGACATGATATCAAGTCCTAGACAATTGAAAATTCGATATGGTCTATAACTAAGAAGTCAGAACAACTAGCTGACGGATAATCAGTAATCACTAGCCTGGTGACCTTCCTGCCAAACGTTATAATCAAACTCTTACTGCTCTTAAGGGGGTGTACCTGGAATGATGGGGATAAGGGGGAAATTTGAAAGGCTAAAAATACTAGATTGTAATGGGTGGAATGGGAGAGATAAATATAAGGGTAAACCTATTACCTCAAAATACATTTCAAAACAAGCCACCCGGTATCCCCTCCCTCTCTCTAACATATTCACTCTCAGATCTGCAGCTGGAAGTCATCAGCGGCTACTCACCAACCTTTTCGCTGGCAACTGTCCACTGTTCATTGCAACAGTCATCCTCTCTCTCTTTCCCCTTCCTAGATCTTCTAGTGCTATATTTTCTTTCCCTCTCCTTTCTTCAGCAGTAAAAAGACCTAGGCGGTGTCCAGCCCCAGACAGAGGAACAACCAATTTGACGATGTTGCCTAATTTTGCATGGGAAAGGGAAGGAGGCGAGAGAGGTAGTTAAGGTGAAGAATGACTCCCTTTAAAATCCCAAACTCGAAGAAAGGAAAAAAACATTGCCCTAAAATAATTTCTCTTAGGGACTCCCCCCCCCACACACACACACACACCCTAAACCCTAATCAATCCTTAAATGCAGGCGTGCCCTTGAATTTGACATTTGAATTCTGATATCACGTTGAAACTTTTAATCCTAAGAGCATGTACAATGGCAAGACCAACATCCCACTGGTCTTACCATTTTTCACTTTCTCTCTCCTTTCCTCCTTACACCTCACATTCCACTAACTATCCACCAACTCGTCGTTTTTTTCCTTTACAATGGGTGGGTTGGTCTTAGTTAGTCTTTCTACTTCTCTCTCCCTCTCTTTCTCTCTCACACTATACCCCACCATGTACTCTCTCTCCTACCCAATAATTTAATATATCTTTCTTCCCTCTCTCCAAACACGTGCACCACTTTAATGGTGATGGCTCTCCATCCCATGCAGCTGTTGCCTGTTGGTCTTGAATACAAGACCAAGTCTTCCTCCCCCATAGTTAGACTAGTCTTCTACAACAACAAAACTAAATAAGACTTAGTCTTTCTCTTCTAAGACCAAGTAAAGACCACCCTGTTGGACATGCTCTAAGAACTACATCACCCAATGAACACGAGAAGAATGAAACACATTATCTCAATCCACCACTAAATTTTGACTCAGATTTTAAACAGCTAGACAGCACACTAAGAAACCTGAAAGTAATAAACTTTCTGAAAATATTACAAAGCAACAATACTCCATGGAACTAAAAGGTCCAACAAGGCTGCCTGTGACAGACCCCTTAGCGCCCAGTCAAGGAAAAAAAAATGTGGACGCGGTTGCGTTCACGGTAATGATCGCGTTGCCATAGAACCAATTTCAATCAGATGATGAAACGAATCGCGGCCAGCAAGGCGTGAATTTTATAAAAATATTTATTTAAGAGGTTTAACCTCATTTTCAGATTTTAAGTTTAAGAAGTATTATTTGAACATAATATGACTAAATCTATAATTAAATGATTGGGTAACACATTTCGTGAATGACAAATTATATAAAATAGTATGTTCCATTAACCGTAGTTCTATTATTTTATTGGTAAATGTCGACCAAAGAATAGATGTAATGTACAAAAAATCTAAAGAGACGAATTATCATTACGTTAAGGACGACAAGAAGAGAATGACGCGAATATCATTACAGCGTTATGTAAAGGGTTTCGACTAATGGCATCTCATAAATTCGTTACAATTCGGTCATTATGTAACGGAATGACCAAGTTTTTCATTCGATGCCCCCACAACCTAAAAGCATCGTTAGTCGCACTCATTTGAGGGACTTTTGGACTTGCTGAAGGTTGCATGATCCAACACTAAAGACACAACAGTTTAATCACCTTATAGCACTGATTTGATGGAATGCATGTGCTTACTATCTCGTTAGTTATTTTAGACTATATCAGTAGTATAAAGATGAAGCAAGAATACCAGATCAGTAAGGACACATCAGTTTAACAAAATCATCAATATTTTCATCTGAGGTTTCTAAAGTAAATTTTTGTTTTCTTCTACGAGCTCTATAGAGCACCAAGTAACTTCACAGCTCCACCAAGTTTATGGTCTAGTAATTTCTCACATTACCTACCCTTGTACAAATATGCTTTACTTTCCTCCACACATTCCATCACGTTCCCTGTCCATAATATACAAATAATAATTGTTGTCCCCTCTATCTGAAAACAGATGACATCAAAGCCTGGATAAAGAGCGATAATGACCCCCGTCAAGTAGTAACAAAAATTAAATGATATTAAGGGGAAAACGGGTTGATGTAATGATTGCAAAACCAAAGTAGATCTAAGTTATCATCGAATCATAGACAGATTCCAACATAAGACTTCCAGCGACCACTATTACAAGACATACATAGTACCACAACAAGGGAAAAACCAGACCAAGTCGCATTTGGAGCTATTAGCAAACAATATTGCAACAAGAACCCTAATTCATGTTAGGAGCTGATGTAGTTCTACTTCAAATAGCAATCTGAACGATTACTTAGGAGGAGATGGGATGTACCCACTAAATCATAAAAGAAAAAAGAAAAGAGTAATGGCAATCATGAAAAACTCAGATAGTTTCAAAAATTGGTGACCCAAAAAACACCCCAACTCACCCGAAAAAGTAGGTATTTGACCATGATTATTTAACATAAATCTTAAAACAACCAGCTATAAACAACTAAAAATTGAACTTAATCCAATATTGACCCAACCCAAATCCAAAATATCTTGATTGCAAATGGGAGGTATCAAAAAGTCAAATACTCCCTTGTCCCATAGTCCCATAAAGGTTGTCCCATAAAGTACTCAAATTTCAATTGTGAGTCATAAGTCGACTCATTTTCCATCAAATCAACCAATTTTCTTTGTCCATCCAAATACTTTCTCTTACATTCATTTCCTCTCTTTATACACTTTCAATTATTTTGATATACTTTAATTACCATTCTTAATCTTTGTGCCAACCCTAAGAGTGAAGAACATTCAAATGAGCCATGGAGAGAGGTACTATGGAAATGGTAGATTTGAATGTGTGAGAACACTAGAGGTTTGAAAGAGTGTCTAGATGGAAAATACAGATATATACATATCTAAGATCCTCAGCAAACACTAGATGATTTAGCTAAATTCTTACGTGTATTACAAAGCTAGCAATCTCCCATCCTACTGATGTGGATAACTTCAAACACACTAGATACACCTATTTATCACTTACTAAACTTTACTAAACAAATTTTCCATCATAGCAAAAAAAAAAAAAAATATTACGTTTCACGGGCATAGAGCAGTATTAAATAGACAACATGGTCAAACTTCCCTACCACTTCTCTTTTGAACATTCTTCTCATGAGCTTCATTTCGGTTTGAAATGCCTCCATATTATCAAAGTTCATATCAGAAACAAAAAATGATACTCCATGTCAATACCACCATAATTAAGACCAATTTCTACAAGGATACCTTTTGGATGACGTTTGTATGGATAGATATTGATATTGTTAAAACTAACTTCTGATATGACATATTTGAAAGACTCTTACACAAGATGGTGATTTTGTCCATTGTTCCTTCAAAGAAAAAAGAATTACAATGATCCAAAATAACATCTTGCTCCACTTTTGTAAATTTATCAAAAGAAAGAGATTCAAAATCAAGCGGAGTTTCAAGATTGTGCATCTTTCATTCTTTTGCCATTCCATATTTATACCCAAAGATAATTGAATAATCTGACAACATGAAAAGCACTATGAGCTATACTTTCTTTCTCACTTGGCTAGTTGACTCGGGGTCGTTTCATGTATTTAAGAAATTCTGGCTGTTTGAAGCTCCATCCATAGCAGAAGCTAGTGTATTGCAGCTTCATAACTGTAACCAAGTAATATGTTGAGAAAGTACTTGCAGACATGGTCTGCAGGCCAAATCAAGCAACCGAAGTCATCAATTGCTACAGCAAGACTCATTTTTCATAGCAAGAAAAAGCATATGACAGAGAGTTCTAAGCCATCCAAGAAGCAGAACAAGAAAACAACATAGCTTGTCCATCCAGATCCGACATTATAAGGCATTATTACAGACAAGATTTGAGTTTTTGAGGCTCAAAATTTGGGTTACGGAAATATTTCATGGAGTGAAAAGATTTCTTTTTCCAACTCAATAGTTCATGAATACAAAAGCATGAAATAATAGAAACATGAATTTTACGACGAATAGTTTAGAAGATGGATATGTTGTCATGCTTCCCACTTGCATCCTGAGATCTAAAAGGGTGCATACTCACATACAAAAAGCCAATGTAGTGGAATATATTGTTGCAACAGGAATCATTCTTTTCCTCTCACAACATTTCTCTTCACTGTCTCCCCATAAATAACACACTAATATTTGACGTGATAAATGGTAATGGTGATCAAATAGAGGGAAAGAGCTCGCTGTCTCTACCTACTATGCATCTATCCCACTCTTGCCACTGTTATACATCCACTCACCGAGCCCAAGTTAGCAATCCACTTTACTTTACTAGACATTGGGGAAAGGGTAGGATGGGAATCACATCCTAATTCTCCTAGAGATTCTGTTTTGGATTGCCCTGAGAAAGAAGTCGTGCACATTTAAGGAACTCTGCGCAGAAGTTAGTTACAGAGAGAGATTGATGTAAGGGGAGAGGGAATATAAAATAGGGAAAAAGTCTAATGGTCCAGCCACTCTAGAGATAATTGCCTTTCTCTTTCTAATTTCACCAGCCACTATAGGGTCTGAGGTAGTAATGGTGATATGATAGAATCAATATTACAATCAACTATCCATTACTATAGAAGTTCAACATTCGTTTCTTCTTCTTACTTTGCAAATGTCTTTCATCTTCACCTACTCTGTTACAGCTCTTCATCTATTCTATTACGCCACATGATATCTATCAAGCCATCTTACTAATCCTAGGTATATATTCCTAGGGCGCAAAGGGTTAAGAAAGTGCATTCTTCACCCAACAAATACTCAGTCTCTTATTATGTATTATGGTATCTATATTATAAACATAAACAACTTTTTTGAAGAAAAAATTCGAAAAAATATCCAGGTATATATTATATAGGTAGCTTAAAGGGGTGCCAGAGACACATTAGTAAACAATGAGAGAAGTGACAATGGGCCTTACCAAGGTTGGTTGTAAAATTGACTTCGATGCTCTTTCTCGACATCACGAATAGCATCACCAGCAATGACCTTCAAATCTCTATCTTGAGAAGCAATCAATGTGTTAATAAACTCGGCAGGTGACTGACTAAATCCGAGGAAAAATGCTCGTCTTTTATGATGCTCATTGATCTTCTTTATAGCGGCAACAATAGAACTGTCATAATCATCTATTTCTCTACATTTCTCCATCTTCTCCAAGTAACCAGACATGTCCTTCTCTAAAGGAAAGGGAACATCAACTAACACATCATAACAAATATTTCCACTAGGATTACTCCCCGAAAGCTTAATCCTATGCTCCAAATGTATAGGTTGCAAAGGTGACAAATGTTGTGTGAGCTTCTGTGAAGCCACAGTAAACTTAACCTTCTCTTCTCCAAACACTTTCCTTAGAGTTGAATCACATGTAAACACAGCTGGATCATTAGGGTCTTGCAACTTCTTAACCTTGACATAATGCCACAATGCAGTCATAATCCTAGCACGCGATTCGACCTCAATTCCAAGAGCTTGAGTAAGAGCAGCTGATAACTTAAACTTCTCAGGAACATAATTCATTTCAAGCCTTATAATAGCAGTAAATTCCTTATCCCCTTTCCTTTTCACCTCAAACCCTTCATGAAGAACCGGAGAACGCGAATTCTCCCACAAAATCACATGGTTATCAGGATAAAGTGTTTGATCCAAATAAATTGTAATCTTCTTAAAAAACGACGAGAATTTCGGGTTGGAAACACACCTATTAGAATCAACTCCATCATCTAACACAGTCCCAATTATCTTAAGCGTCCAAGTGGGTGCATCACCCATTTCATTTAATTGATTAGCAAAAGTATTAAACACATAAATTCTAAGAGTTTTCTGAACACAACAAGGCTTTTTAACAGACTCCTCAATTTCAGTTTTCTTCCTACCAAGTGCAGAATCAACCTTGGCCTCCAATTCCAACAACTGAGTATAAAGTGCACTTTCCGGCAAAAGGGCAGCCACTTTTTCCGGCAATTTGTTCTCAGAACTCTTCCTTTTCTTCCGCCGAGACGCCGGGGCGAGCTCCATTGTCTTGAAAGGCGTGCCACCGCCCGTGCCGGAAGAACTTTGCGGCTTATTAGGGTGTTTGCCGTGACCTTTCTTGGTGTTTGAGCCACCCGCCGGAGATGGCGCACGAGGAGTGGGGGTGGTTACTTGGGTTGAGGGACGGGGTTGGGTGGGTTGAACCATTGATGGAGGTTGAGTTTCAGACATGCTGAAATTTGTGAGGCACACCAACTGTTTGTTGATTTGTTTGTGAGAGAAATTGGGTTTTTGTATTTGGTTTTGGTTTTGTTGCGAAGATTAAGATTAGTGGAGTGTGTAGGAAGGGTTTAGTGGGATGAATTTGCCCGGAATTTTTGGAATTTCCTCGGAATTGTTCCTTGAACTATTTGCATTTGATGGCGTAAATACGAACTTGTGTGATTTTTGGCTTTAGGAAGGAGAGCTGGATGGGAATGGCTGAATCTAGAAAGAGAATTAATTAAGATTGTAATCGAGGATTAAAAGGATTTTAAATGCAAAAGGAAAAAGGTTTTATACTTTATATGGAAGATTTTCCCACATAGTGCTCAAAATTTAAATAAGAAACAAATTTTATTACAATCTAAAACTTATTTTCATTCATGAGCACGTGCGATAGTCACAGTCATAAGAGCATTATTTTTTTAACGATTTTATTATACATAGTCATAAGAACATGTTCATTGATTGATTATGAATCATGAGGAGATAAGGTTTTAAAAAATAATAAAAAATGAGGAGAGAGATTGTTGGAACGATCCAAAGTGAAGGATGGAAAAGGTGGATCATGGTCACGCGGCCATCTCTGACTAGAAGAAAGAAATGGGCATGAGGCCCACGCTAGTGCATGGCAACATCTCAACCACTCTCTTTTATCAATCCAATGGCTGGGATTTGTGCAGAATTTATAACGTTCCAAAAATTTGAAACGACGATATTTACTATTTAACTTTTTTAAAAAGAAAATAAAAAACACCAACGGCTATATTTTTTGTCTATAAATAGAGACCAATATTGAGCTACTTCTACACAGCATATTTTTGAGTTAATTACCATATTACTTAATTAAGTACAATATTAACAAAATTAATTTTTGCTAATATTATTTAATCACATATATATAAATTATTTACACTCAATAATCATTAATTGATTATTAGATAATCCATAATAAATTAAAAGATGGGATGAAGAGGAGATTGAGGAGAGATAATATAGTGGGGTATGGTAAAAAGTAGCAAAGATAATTTGAATATCTAAAATTATAGATCATCCATTAGGGTGAAGAGATCATAAAAATTAATAGTAGATCATAATTAAATGAATGAGGTGGAAGAGATGAAGTATTAAAGTATTTGAGATCTAGGATTTTAGATCAACTATTAGGTATGCTCTAAGGGTTATATAAAAAAAATGACAAGTTCCTATAATAAATGTCATAGAATTAAATTCATGTCATTAGTTGTGTGATATAAAGAGCGAAATTTGTCAAAACATACCTTTTATATATCACTTTTTCTGATAAGCAACCTTTTAAAATTTTCTGACAACTTAAGACCTTAAACATAAAATTTTTTGAGGGAAACAACCTTGCTCTACTTTCCGACGTTGACCAGCCGAATTCCATCGTTGACTCACTTAAGTGAGTCAGTTGCACGTACCTCATGTTTTGCTTCTTTTGAGCCTTTTCCCTCCATTTTCCCCTAATATCTCTCTCTACTCTTTTGCCTGTTCAATTCTTCTTCTTGTCTCTTTAATTAGAGCCCCTGCAACATAATTAAATCCTTAAAAAGTTATGCACTTTTGCAGGTGAATTCAATTGAATTATGAAGAACTCAACTACCACTAGTGGAAAAAAGCTTAAATGACACAACAAAACTAATTCGGTTCTCTCAAAACCAGATCAGTTTTTATTAATTGATCCGGTTTTGAGGAGAACCGCATCAGTTTTTTATTAACTGATCCGGTTCGTCCCAACCGAATCTGTTAAACAAAAGGGAAGGCCCAAAATGGAAGGCGATTGTAGCCCAGCATAATTGTAGCCCAAAATCCGGTTCGTCCCTCTCCTTCTCAAAACCCTAACCCAGCCTCATTCCCCTCACTAAACTTTCAACGCTCTCTTTAGTCTTTCGTTCCCTCACTCCTCTCTCCTAACCCTAACTGATCCTCTCTTCCCTCTCTCTCATCACTCTTCGTTTCTCAAACAACAGCCACCCCTCTCATCAACCCTCCTCTCTCCTCTCTCATCGCCAGCGAAGAAACGAACACCACCACCGTTGGTTTTGTTCGCTTCTCCTCCCTCCGCCTCTTTCCTCTCTCGCCGTAAACCACCACCATCATCTGCATCATCATCGTCATCCGCAACCACGATCACCACGCAACATCATCTTCACCATCAACATTCCCCAGAAGAATTCGACAACCAACATAAGCCAGATCTCGGCTAGGGTTCGATTTAGTTATTTTTACGATTTTTAGGGGTAATCTTTTTCATTAGTATAGTCTCGTGTTTTTTTTAGGGTTTATTTTATTATTTTATTGATTTACTTTCGTTTGTAATTTAGGGTTTAATGTTGTAATTTGTTTCGATTTTAGGGTTATCGATCTTTTCTTTTTGTTATTGTTTTATTTCGTCATTTTTTTTTTGTTTATTTTCGTTTGTAGAATTTTTTTCTTTTAATGTTCTATTTGCGTTTGTAATTTCAGATTTAGCTTTATGATTTTTATTCATTTTAATTTTTAGTTCATGTTCGTTTTTAAATTATGTTTGTAATTTTGAATTTAGCTTTATAATATTTTCAATTACGTTTTTAGTTTCGTTTTTAGTTTATGTTGGTTTTTAATTTATGTTTGTAAGTATATATTTTCAATATGTTGGAGTTGTGATGTGTGTTTGGTTCGCAGTATAGCGTCCCAGATTGGACGTGATTTTTTTTTATAATTCAAAGTGGAGTAACTGGTCTGGTTGTGTGCAAAACCGGACTAGTTCACAACCGAATCAGTTAACTTTTTCTTAGACGCTGTTACCCTAACCGATTCGGTCCATTTCCGGATCAGTTAAGCCCATTTTGACAGGATCGATTAGGGTTTTTTCCACTAGTGTACCCGTAGCAGCATGTATTCAAATTTCTTCTTCTTATCCCTTCTTTAATTTTCTTTCATTTGAATTTCCTGAATTAACTTGTACCTTTTACTGCCATGGGTGACGTTGAACAGTGCTATGCGTCGTCATCTAAAGCAAGAGAGAAGGGGACAAAATACATTGTAGTACAAAAGGCCATGTAAACCTGAATTTCCAATTTTGTAGTCCAAAATCAGAGTTTTGAAATTACATGTTTACTTTATTTTAAATGAAAAAGCACTAATTTTTCTATTAGTTAAGTAATTACTCTTGATTATACTGATTAGTTGATTACTTTACTATTTAATTCATGGTGAAACTTTTTTTTTATCAAGTAAGATAGAAATGTATTGCACCAAAACATTTTTACAACCTAAGCCTTGTGAAGGTCTGGGACGAACCTTGTAACACCACGAATTTTCGCTCATAATTTATTCGAGTTATTTTCCCTTAATTATTGTTTTCCATTAAAATTAGAATATTTTACTCCTTAAACATATTATATCGTATTACATTTAAAAAAAAATGAAATGTTATATATATATATATATATATATATATAATTTACTTAGAAATTATATATTTTCTAGTATTTAAATTTGCGCGTTTGAGTTATGAATTTTATTTTATCGAATTTTATTGCGTGTTGGACTGCTTGTGTAACGAACTTTAGTCCACTTATTTTATTTAAGTGCTGCCCGAAAATCAGCTAAAGGAGGAGGAAGTGAAGACTGAAGAGTTTCAAGAGACTTTTGATCACCTTATAACCCCCTTGTAACCCCCACTTTAATTCCAAATTTAAGTCTCATTATTCGAGCTCTTTTAGCCTCCTTTTTGAACCTATTTGCTGCTGGAAAACTGAGTAGAAAATCAATCCAACTTTCCATTCTATTCGACCATTTGAAGAGAGAAAGAGAGAGGAAAAGTTCATCCCGATTTTTCCTGCCACACCTTAACGAAAATGACCATCGCCTGAGATCTAACCGTTGGATCGTCCTAAAATTTGGACAGCATGTTGAGGACATCTGGACCTTCACTTTAAACAGAGTGTTTTTTAATCCGAGATTTCGATCACTGGGTGTTGAACCCTAGTTTTGATGATGACAAAAGAACAAACATGCAAACTAAGTACTGGACTAACAAGTTGTTTAAGTGAATGAATTTCAAGGTATCAATGAAAGGAACAAAGAGAATACTAAGTCAAGGAAGAAATCAAGTTGGGATTTTGAAGACTATGTAAAGATGTTTCAAGATTTGGTACTGGATTGGAACAAGAAGACTAAAGCGAGGTTTTTTGTTTCTAGTTCCATTGTAAATGAACGAGTAAGAATGGTAAGGAACTATGGCAATTTAGCATGAGAATGAGCGTTTGTTCTTTTGTAAGGAACATACGAACTGGCGCTTAACTAATAAGTTAAAGGAGCTAACTATTAAAAGGAACTAGAGTTAGGATGAAGCATTACAACGGTTTAATTATGTCAGTTGAGTAATTTATGCCTAGATTCTAGGTAACCGTTTTTAATTAAGGAAAAATCTTATTTTAAGGAAAAGATTTTATTTTTATAAAGATAATAAATATCCTTTTTGGTTTTTATGGAAAATATTTTAAAGATAATAATTTTGGTAAAAGGATTTTATTTTTGTTTTAATAATTAAAATGCTTTTTAATTAAATCAGATTTTCGAATTAATGCTTTGAGTGGTTGCTAAAATTAAGGGAGCAATAACACAATTATCTCCCACGTTTAACAGTGATCATAAAGATCATGGGTTGAATGAGGAACGTGTTCCTCTAAGTAAGGAACATCATGGGATAATGGTTTTATCACTAATACATGTTTTAATCCCACGTTCTAAGTTATTACCACTATAAATACTAATGTATAATTAAGTTTCAATATGTGTCTGACCAAGTGAATTAGTGAGTTTAACTAAGTAAAGTGTCAATGCCTTCATTCTCTCATAAAAGCCATTTGTTCTTTGCTTTCTTACTTTAATTCCACTAAGTTTATTTGATCAATTATATTTTGGTTTTGGGGTAAGGGGACTTTGAGTGAAGTTATGTAAGAGAGAAGCTTTGAGTGCAGCAAGTTAAAGTGAGAAAACTTCAAGTGAAGTTTAGAGGAACAGCTATTAAGGGAACAGTTGTTCAGGAACTTGAGTTAAGGAACTCAAGGTGTGGCCCGTGAGTAGAGTTAGGTTGTAACAAAGTTGTTTGGCCTAATTAGTGAAAGAGTTGAGTTTAAAGTCCCTAGTAATCGAGGTTGATTCTTCTTGTTGGGCCCAAGAAGTTTTTCCTCGTAAAAATCCCTTGTGTTCCTTAAGCTTGTTTCTTTGTTTAACTTTAAAATTCCGCAAAAAGTTACGTTTATCTCTACACATACAATTCACCCCCCTCTTCTATTGTTCCTAGTGAAATAACAATTGGTATCAGAGCTAGAACTCACGAAAGATAGGAAACCCTATTGAGAAAAAGATCCAAGGAACAATGAATACCACCAAGAAACTTGAGGAAGGTTACTCTACGCAAAGGCCTCCCATGTTCAATGGGAAGTTCTATTCCTACTGGAAGAACATAATGGAGATTTTCATCAAGGCCGAAAACTACCAGGTATGGAGAGTCATTGAAGTTGGTGATTTTGAGGTCACAACTACTAATGACAAAAATGAGGTAATTCCTAAACCCTTCTCTGAATATGACAAAGTTGATTTCGAAAAAATGGAAGTAAATGCAATGGCTGTTAAACTGTTGCATTGTGGACTTGGACCCCATGAACAAAATAGGATCATGGGATGCAAATCCGCAAAGCAAATATGGGATTTACTAGAAGTAACCCAGGAAGGAACTAATGAAGTCAAGAGATCTAAAATTGATTTACTAACCTTCCACCACAACCTCCATTTCTTCCTTCTTTTTACATCACCACTTCACCTTTTGTTCCTCTCACAGGAACAGCTGGACCATCCCAAGCCAACACCCCAGTTCCTCCACCCAAACCACCTACTGACTTTTGTTCAAAGGGAAAGAAACAAGTTCCTTCGGATGATTTTGGTTGGGTAAATGAAGTGTGTCTCCCTGCTCAGCATATGATCAAGTTCTATAATCACCTATAATGGACTTTGGATAATAAAACTGACAAGATGATAAGTCTAATGAAAGTCCTTAGGTGATACGGTGATAGATTAACAAAAGAATATGGAGATGATGGCCCAAGCAATTAACACTTTGAAGTAGCAACTTGATAGGCATCATGGAGAGGTTATGAAGAAGTTGGAGGAAGTGGTTGAAGAAGAAGTAATAGAGGAACACAACTCCCCTTCCCTTCCTAATGTCTAGTTCCTGTATCTCTTAAAGGAACTTGAACTCTTAGCTTTTGTTTATTTTCTTTTCTTCCTTTTTATCTTTTGTACTTTAATGGACCAAGTGCTATAAATCAAATGACTTTTGCTATAATTGTCTTCGTTTGTGATTTGATTGCATAATTTCTTACTTGGAATGGCTAGTATTATGTGATTGATGTTTGAGCAAGTCTAACCTTTGAAATTCCTAACTTAACCATTTTTTTGGTGCTTGTTAATGGCCTAAAGGTCTTGTAAATATCAGTCTTCCCAAAATCACCAAGAGTCTGATCTTTTTGACGATGACAAAGGGGGAAAAGATACCAGGAACAACTAAGTTGAAAAATTGAAAATTGAAAAAAATGTTTTTTGTCATCATCAAAAAGGGGAAAATTATTGAACCCTAGTTTTGATGATGACAAAGGAACAAAGATGCAAACTAAGTATTGAACTAACAAGTTGTTAAGTGAATGGATTTTACAAGGTATCAATGAAAGGAACAAAGAGAATACTAAGTCAAAGAAGAAATCAAGTTGGATTTTGAAGACTAAGTGAAGATGCTCAAAGATTTGATACTGGAGAAACATTGGAGTGAGAAGATCAAAGCGAGGCTTTTTGTTTCTAGTTCCAATGTAAAGGAACGAGTAAGAATGGTAAGGAACTGTGGCAATTTAAAATGAGAATGAGTATTTGTTCCTGTGTAAGGAACAGACGAACTGGCACTGTCGTATTAAGTTAAAGGAACTAATTATTAAAAGGAACTTAGTCATAGGATGAAGCAGTACAACGGTTAATAATGTCGTTTGAGTGATTTATGCCTAGATTCTAGGAAACCGCTTTATTTAAGTAAAAAAAATCTGATTTTAAGGAAAATCTTTTGAAGGAAATGATTTTATTTTTATAAGATAATAAATATCCTTTTCGATTTTATGGAAAATATTTTAAAGATAATATTTTTGGTAAAAGGATTTTATTGTGGTGTTATTAATGAAAATACTTTTTAATTAAATCAGATTTTTGAATAGTGGTTGCTAAAATTAAGGGAGCATAACATTTCCATCCCCCACGTTTAACAGAGATCATGGAGATCATGGGTGTAAAAAGGAATGTGTTCCTCTGGTTGAGGAACATCATGGGAAAATGTTTTTTTACCACTAACACATGATTTAATCCCACGTTCTAAGTTATCACTACTATAAATACTAATGTCTAATTAAGTTCGAATTTGTGACTGACCAAGTGATTAAGTGAGTTTAACTAAGTAAAGTGTCAGTGCCTTCATTCTCTCATAAAAACCATTTGTTCTTTGCCTTCTTACTCTAACTCCACTAATCTATTATTGATCATTGTATTTTGGTTTTTGGGGTAAGGCGACTTTGAGTGAAGTTCTATAAGAGAGAAGCTTTGAGTGAAGCGAGTTAAAGTGAGAAAACTTCAAGTGAAGTTGAGAAGAACAACTGTTAAGGGAACAGTTGTTCAGGAACTTGAGCTTAGAAATTCAAGGTGTGGCCCGTGAATAGAATTAGGTTGTAATAAAGTTGTTTGGCCTAATTAGTGGATGTGTTGAGTTTAAAATCCCTAGTGGTCGAGGTTGTTTCTTCTTGTTGGACCTAAGAAGTTTTTCCTCGTAAAAATCCATTGTGTTCCTGTAGCTTGTTTCTTTGTTTAAAGTTTATAATTCCGCAAAAAGTTATGTTTATTTCTACAAATACAATTCACCCCCCCTCTTGTATTGTTCCTAGTGAAATAACAAAGAACATTTTTCACAAGTGTCTGAGTGGTTGCATTACAACGACATAATTTGAACAAACTTGGAGCACAATGACCAAAAAATACAAACTAGAAGATGATGGTTGGTTCCAGAGATTGTATAGTTTGAAAGAAAAATGGTGTACAACATTTAGCAAAGACTTCTTCTCTGCCGGAATACTATCTTCACAGAGAAGTGAAAGCACAATCATGCTGTTGGGTTTAAGGCAAGCAAAACCACTAGCTTGACTGACTTCTTTTCAATATTCCAACAAACAGTAAAAAGGTGGAGAACACAAGAAGAAAGGGATGATTTTAATTGTACAAAGGGAATACCAAAATCAAATCTCTGCATGACCACTATTAAAACATGCCGCTTTACAGTACACACATACTCTTTTCCGAGATTTCGAGGAAGAATTCAAACATGCAATGGCAAGTGCAATTGTATTAGTTGGTACACAAGGGAACATTCTGACATACAGAGTTTTCCTCAATGGCATTGATGGTTCTTCTCAACAAGTGTCCTTCAATTACCCAGAGAAGACAATTGAGTGTGGATGCAGAAATTTTGAAGAATCAGGTTGGTTGTGTTTTCATGCCATAATAGTTCTACACTTGCATTCTGTCCAAAAAATACCAGAGAAATACATATCATCAAGGTGGACAAGATTTGTAAAAAAAGAAGTTTGGGAGAAATTTGATAATGAAAAGAGAGAAAAAGTAGAAATAAACAGCTTCACACCATGGAGACAACACATGATAAGGAGGTATGTAATTAAGTTGTGCAATTTTAGTTTATAGAGTATAACAAACAATAATACACTATATCATCTGAAAAGATACTATATCACAGAGAAATATACTATATGATAAACACACTATATGAACTGTTCTTAACACTTGCAACACAATAACATAAAGAAATACAATATATGATATATAAACACACTATATCACATAGAAATCCACTATATGTTTGTCTAATACTATATCTACACTAGCACATACAAATACACTATATCATAAAGAAAGCCATTATATGATCTATAAACACACTATAACCCACTATATTTGTCTAAATACTAACACAAACTTTCATGCCATAAGGTACTATAACCTCATATTAAAGAGCCACATAATAGAACCAGCTAGAGCAGTGATAGAGGAAAGTTTCAAAAAAACAAATTCAAAAGCTGAAGAAGTAATAAAGATTGAAGAAGCAAAAACAGCAGCAGAAAAAGCTAAAGCTCATGAGAAAGCATTACAAGAAGCAACCGCAGCATTACAAGCTAATGAAAGTCAAGAAAACAATGCACAAGAATCAGCACCAAGACCAATACTTTTGGATCCAGATAGAGCAGTCACAAAAGGAAAAGGCAACAAGCGAATAAAATGACACTATGATTCATACAAGAAGGCATCAAAAAAAGGGAAAAAGAGACAAAAGGATTTTGGAAGCATAACTCCAAAAGAACATTTGTTCTAAAATTCTTTACCAAGAGAACTATGCAATATTTTTAATGATTTGAGTTTGTTATAAGACTTGTACACTATATGCAATATAGTGCACTATATGGTTATGAAGTACATTTTGTTTTGAAAGGATATGGTTATGAAGTACATTATATAAACAAATTTTTATGAAAAACTGTTGGTATGATTTAGCCTAGTGTACAACAATCAAAACCTACAAATATATATTAGTTTTCTAATCAACTATATCAAACAATCATACACTATATCATACACTATATCATCTGAAAAGATACTATATCACAGACAAATATACTATATGATAAACACTATGAAAAACACTTGCAATAACACAAAGAAACATTGTAAACCTATTATATTAACACAAACCTACCGTCAAACTAAACCTACTGTTAGATTAGTAACATTGTTTCTAAAATCAATCAAAACAACACAATAACATAAAGAAACATTGTTTGTAAACCTATTATATCAACACAAACCTACTGTCAAACCAAACCTATTGTTAGATTAGTAACATTGTTTGTAAAATCAATCAAGTACATCATATAGTTCTACTTTGCAAATTTGATGGTTAACTTTTTCTTTCCTGTCTTCTTCTTCTTCTTTTTCTTTTCATCCTCAACTTCTTTGTTATGTTTTTCTTGCTGCATTTTCTGTCTCAACTCCTCTTCAATCCTCTTACTCTCTTCGATATTCTTCCTTTTATTTTCTTCAATAAAGGCAACAGTTCTCTGATCTCTTTGATCTGAATGATATCACATTATCCACAAGCACACTTCTATTCTTATTCAGGTTAGATAAAATCATGCAACCACACATGGAGACTCTTGCTGCTTTCCTAATCCTCTCCTGAAAATAAATTAAATTTCTAAGAAACTATAAAAAAAAAATGAAATACATAACTGAGTTAGAAATAATTATATTAAACTTACATCATTCAGATATATATGGACATTCAAACTCTTTTGAGACGTCAAAAAGTAGCATATGGACAAGTATATACACACCACAATCCAAATCATATGCACCTTTTTTCTAACTTCCTTTCATTTCTGTCATTGGCCATAAACCCATATCATCACCTTCATATTGTGGGATTTCATAAAATTGGAAAAGACTTAAAACTCCATCAGCAATGATTGAACTGAGAGTCTCTATCATTTTCTTATATTCCTCATCATCATCCCAAATCTTGTTATCAATATAAAAAATAGTTTTTTCTTTGTGTCCAGCACAAACAGAACAAAATGATTAGCTCCTTTTAATAAAGTTGGGAAAAAAACCTACAAAATGAATAGAAGTATAAACTCACTAAATGAGAGTAAAAATAATTATACATAACATAATAATATATACTGTAGCACATAGAACACACTATATCATGAAGAAATCCACTATATCATATACAAACATACTATATCACATACAAACCCACTATATATTTGCCTACTCTGTAGCACACAGAAGACACTACATCATAAACAAAGCCACTATATGATATATAAACACACTATATCATATACAAACCCACTATATATTTGTCTATACTTTGTAGCACAGAAGACACTATATCATAAACAAAGCCACTATATGATAATTAAACACACTATATCATATACAAACCCACTACTATATATTTGTCAATTTATACTAAAAAATACATTCATCATAATTTCAAAAACAGAACTTGTCTCACCAATTCAACACCAGAATCTAATTTTTGAATATTATTCAACTCTTCAATTATTTGAAACTTCCAGCGTGTGATCAAATCATCAAAGCGTTTAATCTTCCAGCAGATGCAATAATGCAGGCTGCAACATAAGAACTCATGTTATCACAAAATAAATAATGCATGCAAAGATAAAGAATTCAACAACATAAAAATATATTACAAAAAGTTCTTACACTCTGAGAAGAAGTAAAGTAAAACTTCTTTAGAGGAGAAGAGAGACTGAGTTCATTGATATTCATCATTCTTGCCCAATTATCTATAACTGATTCAAACATCTCAATCTCACTAGCAACCGTCCAAATCTCACTCCGAGGAATAGAGAAGAACACTTCATCCAGCTTAAAGAGCTCTTCACTGCAACAAACAACACAAATTGTAAAAATATTTTCAATAAAAACAATACATTAAACAAATTTCATTCAAAAATTTACCTCCCATCTAAAAGATGTTGATTTTCAGAACAATAATCAACAGCCTCCCTTAAAAATATAGGTAGATCTTCCATCACATTTTCAAAATCTTTCATCATCTTTGAAAGATGACTAAAAGCACCCTCAACTGCATAATCATCCAGCCTTAGAGTTGACTTGGCTGGACCCCTAGACAAAGCCTTTTGGAAAACAGTCCATGTATTCTCCTCCACAGACATGTCTTCACTTGCATCATAAAAAACGTTGTTGGCAACGTTCTGGATGATATCATTGATCTTCTGACTCATTTGAGTCACTATAAAGCTAGGGAACGCAGTAGTAGAAGGATTAGAAACCTCATCGCAACCAGCTGGCAAATCCTTCACATCATATGCAATTGATACCATTTCATCAAAGTACTTCAGATAAATTGAACTTGACAAAATTTTGTCAAGATCATCTTGGGAAGGATTATCAGAAGAAGAAGGAATACCAGCCACATAAGAGTCCTTCAAACTCTTAAACGCATCTATGTGGCAATGAGATATAGCTTCCAAATCCCTCTTCCAAATCAACCATATAGCATGAAGCTCCTACAAAAATCAAAAGAAAGAATTAACTTGTAATACTCTATATGTAAACAGGTAAAAATACACTATATCAAAATAAGACCAACTATATGAAAATAACACCAACTATATCAGAGCAGAATCACACTATCATTACAACAGTATAACACATACACTATACCACATACAAAATACACTATATCATATAGAACAACACTATATCATTCAAAACTACACTATATCAAATGGGAACATTATTCTAAATTTTTACAAGACACTACAAGACACACACTATAGTACACACTATATCACATTAAAACACACTATATCACATACAACCCTACTATATCAAATACAAACACAATATCACATACCACCATCACATAACCATACAATCACATAAAACCACACTATATCACATACAACCACACTATATCACTCAAAACTCTACTATATTAAAAATTAATATAATTCTAAAATTTAAACTTACATCTTTAGCTTGTGCAGTAATTTCTTCATCTGTGAGACTTCCTGGTGGAAACTCAAACTGAATATGAAGCTTGCCCTTCACCTTCCTCTTGGGCGCAGCCTCCTTTGGTACATCACTTCCTCCACTTCCTGTATCATCACTCAATACAGGACGTGGTACAAACTGAACTTCAATGTTTTTTTGAACCGGCTTCATCCGGCTGAAATCGACATGCCCATCATCAGCGAAGTAAAACTTAGCACTTATTGGATAAGTGTCATCAAGCAAACCACTTCCAAACTTATCACATAATACTTCACGATGAATTCTCCTGTTAATTGATACATTATCCCAATGAGACAACAGAGGCAGTCGAGTTGGAGGCATGCCATCACCAATCTGTAGGTGATGGAAGTAAATCAACTCCAACAAAATTATACACCCAGTATAATGCCCCGAGAACCTTTATTAAACAATGAATTCTTGTACAAAACATTCGCATGCTTCAACCTCTCCAAAATATATTTACATCAATTCAAACAAGGAATTGTCTGAACCTCATTTATAGCATAAACCAGCCTCAAATCCAGTGTGTTAGTTGCAACAGGAGCTAAAAAAGAAGAAAAAGCAAACAACACAAACAACTTGTGAAAAACCTCCCCACCATCAACTAACCTAATTAATTCAGAATAAACAGAAGACATAGGAATCTGCCCTTTATCCCGACAAACTCCAAAGTAATCCCTCTAGCTTGCTTTCAACTCAAAATGCGGATTCTCCGCATTAGGTCCCCTAGACACATCCGCCACCACATCCTGTCCCTTTACTAGAGGAAACTTAAACACATCATACACATCGAATGGGTTAACCTTGAACTCTTTTCCATAACCAACTCTAAACATGCCAGAACCACCATCAAACCTCTCCACCAACCATCCATTCAGAGAATTATTAGTCCTGGAAATCTTTAAATCCAATAAAGATCCAAAACCAATTTCTATAACAACTTTTCTCTTCAAACCTTCATTCAGCTCACAAAGCCTTTTACCACAGCAAGTAGTTTTAAAGAGGTTTACCCTCTATCCTTCAGCTTCAGTCATTATTTTGCTCTTCTTTGGAGCTTGCAAGGTATCCTTCTCAGCTACAGAATTTACCCTTTTCTTGCTTGCTCCCTTTTTTGTAACAGGAGGATTACCAGCATCAGTTCTTTCATTACCAGGAACCTTAGCAGAATCAGTTCCTTCATTAACAGGAGGATTAGCAGCATCACTTCTTCCATCCTGATGTTCAGTAGATGGATTACCAGAATCATGTCTAGGGTGCTCTGCAACAAAAAACAATTGTTCAGAACATACACTATATCAGAAGAAAACACACTATTTCATGTCAAAACATACTATATCATGGCAAAATACACTATCATAACACTCTTATATCATGTCAAACTACACAATATCATCTCAAAATACACTATAATGTCAAAACACACTATATGATGTCAATATACACTATCATCCAAAAAACTGCCAAAGAACTATCACAACAACACTATATCATTTCAAAATACACTATATCATATTTAAACACACTATATCATT
The DNA here is from genome assembly GCA_947646795.1 of Beta lomatogona. Classification (NCBI taxonomy): domain Eukaryota; kingdom Viridiplantae; phylum Streptophyta; class Magnoliopsida; order Caryophyllales; family Amaranthaceae; genus Beta; species Beta lomatogona. The sequence goes on from CANSNZ010000480.1 coordinate 980,940, forward strand.
TCAAAATACACTATCATTTCAAAAGTCAAGACAAACAAAAAGTAGTATAATTACAAATACACTATATATTTACACAACAAACTATATCATGTCAAAATATACTATATCATCACAAGAATAACACAATTACAAATTATTTCACAAAAATATAAACCTAAAAAATAGTATAAGACAGAATAAGAGTAAAACAAGCACTATATACAACAAAAAATCAACTATAACAAACACGAAAACTAACTCAAGCACAAAAATACAAGTAATAACAAAGTCGAAAATTAACTACAAGACACAAACATCAACATCAAAACACTCAAAAATCAACATAAATTTAACATGCAAATAATAAAAATCGCACAAAAATGAACGAAAAGTAATTCAAACTAAAAAAACATCAAAACTCCAAAAATTATAAGAAATTAAAGTAAAAACGAAAATCAACAACATAATTACCATCAGTATGAGCAGTTTCACTAACACCAGGCAACTTCGATTCCTATGCACGACCACCACCAAGATACGAACGCAAACCACTACGTTTTGCGAACTTGCGACTAGCGATCATCTTCCTTCCCATTACTAAATTCAAACGAAGAAATTACACAGAACTGAACGAAAAAATTGAAAATGAAGAAGTTAGGGCAGAGAAAATTACACAGAACTGAACTTGAAGAGAGAGAAAATGCAGAAGTTATAAGAGAAAGAAGGAGTTAGAAGAAGTTATCAGAGGAGAGAGAAAATCTGAGGACATAGAAAATATGAGGAGGGAGAAAAACTGAAGGCGGCAAAAACTAAAAGTCGTAATCATTACTATTGCAACATTTCCCTCAACTCACGTGATATGGTTCGGGTGCACAATAATTAGTATGCACCAGGGTTCATATTAGTTTTTTTTTATCACTTTTTAGCATTTTACTGGATGATTCTTCAGTGATCATACCAAAAAAATGACCACCAAAGTCAATAAATGTCAGGTGGACTTCCCACCACAAGTTCTGCCAACTCAACCACCCATTTTCTTTTTCATTTCTTTTGCTAAAATCAATTTTTTTTTGTAATTACTTAAATACTTTTGTAAATTTCCCAAAATAAAAAAAATCTTAAAAATTGATATTTCATTTTACTGAAATTAATTATTTTCATCAAAAATTTACCCGCTTTATTCACTCCTCTTTTTCCACCTGAACACGACTTCAACCTTCTTCCTTTCCTGCATTCTCTCTCCACCCATCTCATCTCCTCCCTCCACCATTTTCGATCAATCAACTGCTCTTTTGTTACTATACTCTTCACGCATAAGTAAATCTTCTTTAAACAAACATCAAGGGGTAAAGTAATGCTTCCAACATCGAATAAAAATTGAAGAACAAAGCTCAAAACAAGTGCATTATGGATATAAATATGAATTCTTCACCTGCTACCGATTTTGAAGTATGTTTATAAATTAATCATCAGTTTGTTAGTAATTTGTTCGTTACATTTGAAGATCTAGGGTTTTTGTTTTAGGGAAAGTTCGATTTTCACTACTACAAAATTCACGATTTGCGTCTGATTATTTGCGTCGCACAAGAGAGCAACTGACGCAAATGATCTATGTGCGTCGGATCCTACAGAAAATCCGACGCATATAGCCTAGCAAAATTATACAAGTCTGTTTTGCGTCGCATGTATACCGGCAAACGACGCAAATGGGGTCACTATGTGTGTCGCATTAAGATTTCATGTGACGCAAATAAGTCATCTGCGTCGGACCATAGCCCCATCCGACACAGATGACGTTTAGTATATTTTTGCATGCCCAGCCAAAATGTCATATGCGTCGGACCATAGCCCCATCCGACGCAGATGACGCTTGGTATATTAATTTGCATGCCCAGCCAAAAAGTCATATGCGTCGGACCATAGACCCATCCGACGCAGATGACTCTTATTTATAGTTTTAATTCTGTATCCCGCCCATCAGTTGGGCCAATTCACAAACACTCGCACTTCTCTCTCTCTCATGCGAATTCCCACAAACACTCGCCGGCGCTGCTGAGCGACATCTCCCCCGTCGCGCCGCCGCTGCTCCGGCATCTTTTCTCGCCGGCGACAGACGTCTGTCCTCCTCTTTCTCTCACTCACTCTCTCTCTCTTGCACTCCTCTTTATCTCACTCACTCACTCTCACTCACCGCTGCTGAACCTCGCCGCGCTCCCCCGCTGCTCGCCGTCGCTCGCCGCGCTTTCCCGCTGCTCGCCGTCGCGCCGCCGCTGCTTTCCGTCTCTCCGTCTCCGGCAATGTAAGTCTTTTTTTTATTTTTTTCATTTTTCTGTCTCAATTTATGTCTTTTTATTTTTTTACCAATTTCTGTCTTTTTTTTTTGGAATTTTTTCCTTATTTTTGCTAGATCTTAATCAAGGAGTTTGTGATTGTATTAGTAGAGTGATTGTAGTTCGTAGTTTAAGATTGAATTTTAAGATTGAATTTAGGATGTTTGTAGTTTAATTTGTAGTTTGTAGTTTAAGATTTTATGATTATATTTAGGATGTTTGTAGTTTGTAATGCTCATGAATTTATATAGTTTGTAGTGCTCTAAAATACTTCCTTTCTACTATATAATTATATTCACAAGTCATTCTTGTTTTTTACCATTGATCTTAATAATTCTACTTTAATCTTAATGTTGTTTCTTAATTTCTAATTTGTTAATGTCTTAATATTAGATAGTTGATGTTTATGAGTTATGACTTAATCACTATTTAATTTGTGGGTTGGTTAATGCCCTAATGCAGTTGCCACATTCCATCTTCTACTTGTCGGCTGGTGCTCCAAGCTCACCTCGTTGTGCTTGTCTTCGCTGCTCCTTGAGAGCAGAGGTATATATATTATAGCTTTTGCTTTATGTTTATTTGTTTTATTTGTCCCTATAATGTTGAATTATGTGATTGGGAAAGTATATGTGAATTGTTTGGTTATGTGATTGGGAAAGTATATGTTGAATTATGACCAAACTTATATGGACATACCTTAATGCGGTGGGGAGGGAAATCTAAGGAATGGATTGGTTTTTGCTGTTTAATTGCAATGTGTGCATCATTGGCCTAGATACCCGTTCGAGGCTTACTCATTAGGAGTAAGTTTTGAATAGTCCCCGGTTTGGGACTGTTTTTGGGTTTCTTATCTCACTTAGGATGTGAATGAATGTTTGGTTTTCGATTCTAAGAAAGATCTAGCTCATTTTCCTAAGCGTTCTCTGGGTACATATGTTGATAGTTTACCTACTATCTTCATCGTGTACTTGGAGAACTGTAGGGAAGTGCTGCCGGATTTTTCTTAGAATTGAAAACCAAATGTTCATTCACTAGTGAGATGAGAAACTTAAGGATGGGTTAGGTTGGAGTGATAAGGACCCAAATGTTCATGACTGCATTTGATAAGACACTTTGAATGATGTGATTGATTGTGTTCTTGTTTGGTGTCTCTAGTGTATAAATATGGATCGAAACTGGATGTATGGTAATCGGATTTCGGCGACATTTCTACAAGGGGTTGATGAATTTATTAGAGTTGCGTTAGAACATCAATTGCAGAATGGGTCAAAGTTAGTCTTGTGTCCTTGTTGTGATTACAATAACTCTAGGGGGTATCGTGATGTGGATCAAATTAAGGATAATTTGATTCGTCGTGGGTTTAAGAGCAACTATACTAGGTGGACATGGCATGGAGAGTTTTATGATCCAGGTATGAGCTCCACTAGCTTGTGTGATGATTTGCATGTTGATCACATTGATGATGAGGTTGAGGTTGATATCGAAAAAGGAGAGAATGAGAATGAGAATGATAGGGTAGTTGATGAGAATAATAGGGTAGATGAGATGTTGCACAATTTGGAGGATGAAGGAACCGATCGTCCCCATATGTATGATAGTATTCTAAGTGCAGCGGACAAACCTATGTATCCGGGGTGTAAAAATTTCAGTAAACTTTCTGGCATCCTCACATTGTTCAATATGAAATCAAAGTATAGTTGGACAGATAAAAGTCTAAGTGAGTTGTTCACTTTTTTACAAGAATTGATACCTGAAGGGAATGAAATTCCCAACTCTACCTATGAGGCAAAGAAATTGTTGTGTCCATTAGGTATGGAGTATGAGAAGATACATGCATGTCCAAATGATTGTGTGCTGTATCGAAATGAGTACAAGGATTTGGGTGAGTGTCCAAGGTGTGGAGAGTCTCAGTACAAGATAAAAGAGGATGATGAGGGAGTGAGAAAGAAAGAAACTCCGGCGAAGGTTCTTTGGTATCTTCCAATCATTCCGAGATTTAGGCGTTTATTTTCGGATGAAAATAATGCTAAATTATTAAGGTGGCATGCGGACAAGAGGAAGAAAGATGGGATGCTTAGACATCCGGCCGATTCTCCGCAATGGAGAAATATCGATCGAAAGTTCGCAGGTTTTGGTAAAGAACCTCGAAATCTTAGGTTTGGACTTTGTACAGATGGGATGAACCCTTTTGGCACACTAGGTACCCAACATAGCACTTGGCCGGTTCTACTGACCATTTATAATCTGCCCCCCTGGTTACGTATGAAGCGTAAATTTATTCTGCTATTGCTTCTTATTTCGGGTCCTAAGCAACCCGGAAACGACATAGATGTGTATCTTGACCCACTCCTTCAAGATCTGAAATTGTTGTGGGATGAAGGTGTTTCGATGTTCGATGCGTATACGAAAACTAACTTCACATTACGTGCCATGATATTTTGCACGATTAATGATTTCCCGGCTTACGGGAATTTGTCAGGGTATACGGTTAAAGGAGCAAAGGCATGCCCTATTTGTGATGAGTATATATGATTGATGAGCGATTACATCATTGTGGGAAGAATGTATACCTCCATTATCGTACATGGCTTCCTTTAGATCATCCATTTCGTAAGAAGAAAAAGTTGTTCAACGGAAAAGTGGAGATGAGAGAAGCCCCTGTACCCTTGCGTGGTAAATAGGTTTCTAATCGGGTAAAAGATATTGAAACAGTGTTTGGCAATCCCTTCAAAAGCGTCTCAAAGAACTTATACAAGAAAAGATCTAAGTTTTGGGACCTCCCATATTGGAAATTCTTAGAAGTCAGACATTGTCTTGATCTAATGCACATTGAGAAAAATGTTTGTGATGCCATTGTCGGAACATTGTTGAATATGCCCGGGAAGACAAAGGATGGAGTTAAAGCTCGGAAAGACATGGCTGAAATGGGAAGACCAGAACTAGCACCTCAGAAGCGGGGACAACGCTATTATCTGCCACCAGCTTGCTACACTTTGTCTAAGAAGGAGAAAACGAGTTTTTGTGAGTCTCTGCATAGGTTAAAGGTCCCTGCTAGATACTCGTCAAATTTTCGAAACCTTGTCTCACTGAAGGACTTGAAACTCGTTGGTTTGAAATCTCATGATTGTCATATCTTGATGCAGCATTTATTACTTGTTGCAATACGAGGAATTTTGCCTTCCCAAGTGAGATACACGATTACAAAGTTGTGTTTCTTCTTCAGAACTATATCTAGTAAGGTGATTGATCCAAACACTCTAGATAAGTTGCAAGCTGATGTAATAGAGACGATGTGTCGATTTGAAATGTACTTCCCACCATCGTTCTTTGACATCATGCCTCATTTAATAATTCATCTTGTCCGAGAAATTAAACTTTATGGGCCTGTGTTTATGAGGTATATGTGGCCTTTCGAAAGGCATATGGGTACTCTTAAGGGAAAAGTGATGAATCCAGCCAGACCAGAAGCAAGTATTGTCCAAAGAACAGTTGCGGAGGAAGTATCTGAATATGTAAGTCAGTATTTAGCACGTGCACAAGCAATTGGATTGCCAAAATCTAGACATGAAGGAAGGCTTGCTGATTGTGGTACCATTGGGAGAAAAAGATTGTGTCTTGATGGAGAGTTGAAAAGAAAAGCAGAATTTTTGGGGTTAGAAAATCTAAAACAAGTTCATCCTTACTTAGATGAGCACAAGAAGACGCTTAGTGTTCAGTATCCATTGAAGAATGAACGTGAGTTGATGATTGAGTAGAATCGGTCGTTCGTTGATTGGTTTAAAGATCGAGTTATGAACCAACTATCTGACCCAAAAAATGATGTATCAGATACGTTGAGATGGTTGGCATATGGGTCAAAGATGCAAGTTCTTTCCTATGAAGGGTATGACATCAATGGTTATTCATTTTACACTAAACGACAAGAGGACAAATCCACAATGCAAAACAGTGGTGTTACGTTGGGGGCTTTGTCATCAGAGTATAAAAGTTGAAGCGATAGAACCATTATTGAGAGAATGAAGTCTTACTATGGGTTCATTGAAGATATATTAGAACTTGACTATGTTGACTTCAAGATTCCGCTCTTTCAATGCAAGTGTTTTGATATTCGTCGTGGTGTAAAGAAGGATGAACATGCCTTTTTTACATTAGTCAATTTCAGTCGGTTAGGGCATCATGAAGATTCTTTGATATTGGCATCACAAGCAAAACAAGTATTCTACATGGTTGACCCCGTCGATTCAAAATGGTCTGTTGTCATTGAAGGAAAAAGGAGAATACTTGGAATTGATGATGTACATGATGAAGAGGAATACGATAAGCAATTCAATGAAGTCATTGCTTCGTGAGTAGTCATTCCAAGTACATTAGGGGAAGATCTGGACACGAATTACATTCGTCGAGACCATAATGAGAGATTTTACGTTGTCAAAGAAAAAAGTGATTAATAGGTAACTAATGTAATATTATTGCAACTACTATTGTTTATATTCTTCAATTATATATTTTATTCTTCGTTAAAATAATTTTGTATTATTTCATTGATGAATCTAACATGTCTTTATGCTTTATGGTTTCAGGTGTAGTGATGGAAGATCACATAATGCATGATGCATCCGATGATGATCGGCAGCCACGTTCTGAGACCGAGATAACTGATGGAGGTAGTAGAAAGAAAAGAGTGAGCAAGCCTAGAGGTCCTACAAAAGGGATACTTTTCCAAACCCGGGGTCCAAAGAGTACTTCAGTGGGATGATTGGATGCGTCCGATTGGGTATCATGTTGGTGCATACAAGTCACATTGCGGCGAAATCAGTAGAAGCAAAGTGTCTATCTTGTACGATAGTTGGGATGATGTTCCACAAGGCCTAAAAAATAGTTTATGGGAAGATGCTAAAGTAAGTAAACCTATGTATTTTTAAAATCCATTCTTTTAATTTTATTTGAATCATGTTTATTATACTAATCGTGTATTATTGGTTCATTTTATATATTGAAGAAAGAGTTTGGAATACAAGAGGATGAGAGGAAGAAACGAGATGTGTTGACTACTTGTGATAAGCGGTGGAGAGATTTCAAGTCAAGATTAGTGAGTCGATGGATCACAAAAACGAGGCTAGGGCCTAACAATGATATGCAACCGTACGTGCTCTATCCTTTCATCACGAAAGAGATTTGGGACGAATTTGTGAAAAAGTGTAGCTCTAAGGAGTTTAAGGTATATAATATGTACGTTACAATTACATAATATGTTATAATCAAATTTTTTTTTTGTGAATATTAACTAGTTACTTGTTTTTCATATTAGGCTAAAAGTGAAAGAGCAAGAAAGTCTCAGGCTGCCAACATTCATCCTCATTTTTTGGGTCAAAAGTCATATGCGGAGATGATTCCCGTTTGGAAAGACAAAGGGTATATCCCTAAATCCTCTACAGCATCATCTGTTGACTCATCCACATCATCAATTATTTCCTCCTTGCCGGATCGAACTTTGCCATGGCTTCTTGCTAAATCGAAAAAAGATAAGGAAGGAAATCTTTTCTTCCCTAATGAAGAAACACAAAAGATAAAAGAGTCCATTGTAAGAATTCTTCAAATTTTATGATATTTACTTGTCTAATTACTCGTATTCTAGAATTCTACTAATCATATGATTTTTTTTGAATTTGATGCAGGATGATTGGAAAAGGAAAGAAAAGGAAGGAAAGTTTGTTCCAGGTCGGATGGATGATGTTCTATCCCGTGCTCTACAGATGAAAGACCGTCCTGGGCGTGTGTTCACAGCTGGGCGTAGCATTGGGATTGCATCGGTTTGGGGAGATCCTGATCGGAGTAGTACTGCTCGAAAGGGTAGGAGCATGGATGATGAGGAGATGCAGGAGTTGGAGGCTAGAGTGAGCCAAAGAGTTAGAGAACAGACGATGCAAGAGATGAACTCGAAGATTGATGCTATAGTTCAAGAAAGGTTGATGGCTTTTGCGGCGCAATTAGGTCTTCAAGCACCAAATCAAACAAGTCCTCACACTCCAGTTGATCCTAGTAGCTGTCACTCGGGGGGCAATGATCCATTTGTGAACTTGCAGGTATATAGTTATTTTATATCTTCTACTATTATGATATTATGTTTCTAAAACACTTAATTAATGACATTGTGTTCTCATTGGATGTTAAGAGTCCGGTTCCATGTCATTTGGCAATAGCGGATAACTCGGGACCGATCATTGTAGCTGAGGGTACCGTACATCCGCAAACGGAGTCATCATCACATCCTACGGCCGTGAAAGTGAGTGCTGATGATTTTTTTTCAGACTACGCAGAAGCTCTAGTTCCACTACCTACTCCATACATCATGAAACTCAGTCAAGCCGAGGGTTCATTCATAGAATGGCCGAAAGAGTTGGTATTTTTAGTCTCAGATAATCAGGTAACTTATTTTTAATATTTTGATTTATATACTAAGAAATGTAAATATATATACTAAGAAATCTTGATTTATATATGCTAAGTAATCTTAATTTTGTATACTAAGTAATCTTGATTTATATATGAAATAATCTATATACATATATAATATGAATTAAAAAGAAGTCAAATTGAATTAGGAACATATACCTAAAGAAGGTGCGATGAAGAAGAAGAAGAAGAAAAAAATAGTTGGTAGTGATCCTTGCACCGATGAGTCTGCACATAGGCACGTAGATCCTTTTATTGACTTGACACTCGATGATATGGATGATAATATCAAGGAGATGCACCGAATATTTTGCGACAAACCCTCAGATGAGCCTTTTCACATGCAAGTTCAGAAGGGTACCGTCTTCGACTTTGATAGAGATCATATGATCATTCTCTCACGACAAGATGTTTTTCATCTTCTCACGGGAGCATGGATTAATGTATCCATTTTGCAAGTATTTATGATGTGAGATTTCTCAAACTCTAAACTAATTAATATTGCTATTTATTTTTATTATTTCTCCTAACTATAAGTGTTTGGATCTTAGGTACTTGGCAGAGCAGTCTGAGGAGCATGGAGATAATAATATTGGTTTCATGTGTCCAAGTATGATTTCAGCGACCATGATACGCAATCACTTAGATGCCGTGATCAACTACATGGCAAGTTTAATGAAAGCGAATCAATATATGCGTTACATCCTATGTCCGTATATTGAAAAGTATGTTAGTTAAACTAATCTTTACTTTGTTTTATATTTATGAACTTGTGGTTATATATATAAAACATCACATTTTGCTTCATGCCTTAGGGATCATTGGATTCTTCTTGTCATTTGTCTATCTAAGAGAACGGTATATATATTTGATTCGATGAAGAGAGATAGATCCTTAGCTTTCAAGATACCGTTGAATACGTAAGTTCATAGTTGTTATACATGTTAATAAGTTTACATGCATTTTATGATATTTTAATTAATTTATAAATGTTTATAGTAATTAATTGATACAAAATCTCTATATTTAGTGCATATACAAAATACACGCGGCTTGAAGGATCAAATAAAGGAACTAAATTGTCTTGGACATATATGCGGGTAAAACTCTTATGGTTTTGTATTTGATACTTTATAATTCTATTTAGGATTTTTTTTTTCCGATTCTAATATATATCTTAAATTTGGTGTAGTGTGCTCAACAATCGGGAGGAGTGGAATGCGGCTATTTCGTGATGAGATACATGTTTCTAATCATCCGTTATACTATGAATCAGAGAATTTGTATGAGGTATATGTATGCTGTAAATTCATTATTTATACTTATAGAATTTTGAAGTATATTAACTAGTTTAACATATTTCTAGGCCTTTTCGTCAAGTCTTGAGCCATACTCCATATATGAGATCAACGACCTCAAAGAACTTTTTGCGGAATACTTTGTACGGGTCGTTAACGAACCAAACTAAGTTTGATGATTAGTGTATGTATTTGTAGGTTAGAATCATATTTTGTTACCTGAACCTTGTTGGTTGATTGATTGCAACATTGGTTGCTTGAACCTTGTTGGTTGATTGATTGCAACATTGGTTGCTTGATTAAGATGTACTGAAACAGGTTTTGGTTATATATATGCAAAATTTTCCCAACGATTTCTTGGGTTGTCCAAATTACAAAGGAGACTCTACCGAATTTTCTGCTCATAATTATTAACATAATGTTTGCTTAGTTTTGAACATAAAAAAAAATAGCTGAAAACAAAGACAAAAAAAGCTGAAAAAAAAATATAGCATTTGCGTCGCATATGGCACTGCATGCGACGTAGATGAAGCACCATTTGCGTCGCATATGGCACTGCATGCGACGCAGATGAGGCTTCCTGGCCTGCTGTGGGTGCATGGGGGGATGGGCATGTGCGTCGCATGTTTGTTGTGTCCGACACAAATATTCGATTAATTGCGTCGTGTCTTATCCGACGCAGATGGCTCTCTTCCATCTGCGACGAGACCTGTGCCGTCGGACCAAGCTCCGACGCAAATGGAGGTCCCAGGTCCGACGCAAATTGTCATTTCTCTACTAGTGTTTAGTCTCCTTCATTTGTAGGGTTTTTGGTTTTTCAGGAAAGTTCGATTTCAGTTGTCTTCATTTGTTTGATATAGATCTTTAGTCCATTTCACATGAACAAAACCATATGCTTCACTAATTTTTGATGTTCTATGTTCTTTAATCTTGAATTGGGTTTAATAAATTTCGGGATTTTTTCAGGGTTTTACCAAATTTAACAAGGCAAAAGAAACCGAAAACGATGCGACAAGATAAGGCAAAGTTGTGCGCTCGACGCACAGCCTGTACGTCGCACGCACATGGCTTCGCGTTTTTCGTTTTTGTGTGCATCATCGACGATGCTCTCGTGCAATATGTTGCGTCAAACGCAATGTTCATCTGGTCGGTTATTGATCATTTTAAGATTCTTTTTTATCTTTGATCAAATTTATTCTTTAAAGTCTGAAATCAGCTATCTATAGGAATAAAATCTATCCTTTAAAAACTAATTATATAGAAATTGGGTTTTTGTTTTTGGTTTTGGTTTTGGTTTTGTTGTGAAGATTAAGATTAGTGGATTGTGTAAGAAGGGTTTAGTGGGATGATTTTGCCCGGAATTTTTGGAATTTCCTCGGAATTGTTCCTTGAACTATTTGAATTTGATGGCGTAAATACGAACTTGTGTGATTTTTGGCTTTAGGAAGGAGAGCTGGATGGGAATGGTTGAATCTAGAAAGAGAATTGATTAAGATTGTAATCGAGGATTAAAAGGATTTTAAATGCAAAAGGAAAAAGGTTTTATACTTTATATGGAAGATTTTTTCACATAGTTCTCAAAATTCAAATAAGAAACAAATTTTATTTTCAATTACAATCTAAAACTTATTTACATTCATGAGCACGTGCGATAGTCATAGTCATAAGAGCATCATTTTTTTTAACAATTTTATTATACATAGTCATAAGAGCATGTTCATTGATTGATTATAGATCATGATGAGATAAGGTTTAAAAAAATAATAAAAAATGAGGAGAGAGATTGTTGGAACGATCCAAAGTGAAGGATTGAAAAGGTGGATCATGGTCACGTGGCCATCTCTGACTGGAAGAAATAAATGGGCATGAGGCCCACGCTGGTGCATGGCAACATCTCAACCACTCTCTTTTATCAATCCAATGGCTGGGATTTGTGCAGAATTTATAACGTTCCAAAAATTTGAAACGACAATATTTACTATTTAACTTTTTTAAAAAGAAAATAAAAAACACCTTTTGTCTATAAATAGAGACCAATATTGAGCTACTTCTACACAACATATTTTTGAGTTAATTACCATATTACTTAATTAAGTACAATATTAACAAAATTAATTTTTGCTAATATTATTTAGGATTATTTGATTTTAATAATGCAACCTTTTGGCCATTCGCAAATAATAGAGCAACCTTTTGATTATTCCACAATAAGACAACCTTTATACCCCATTACCTATGGTAGGTCAAGTTGACCGGTGACCAGAAGAAATGGTAATTTTTTAATTAAAACCCATTAACAACCTTAATTCTAATTAATAATATTAAATAAACTTTAATAAAAAACCTAAACTAAACCCACCTCCCTCCCCCACCCACTGCCACCCCCTTCCCTCCCCTCCCCCAGGCACGCCCACCTCCCTCCCCCCCCACCGCCACCCCCTTCCCTCCCCCCGCACGCCCACCTCCCTCCCCCCCACCCACCGCCACCCCCCTCCCTCCCCTCCCCGCACGCCCACCTCCCTCCCCCACCCACCCCCTTCCTCCCCTCCCCCGGGCACGCCCACCTCCCTCCCCACCCACTGCCACCCCCTTCCCTCCCCTCCCCCACCCCACCCCCTCCCCCAGGCACGCCACCCCCTCCCTCCCTTTCCCCATCCACGACGACCCCCCCTCCCCCCCTTCCCCAGCCACGACGGCCCCCTCCCTTCCCTTTCCCTAGCCACGACGACTCCATCCCTCCCCATCCCCAGCCACGACGACCCCTCCCTCCCCTTCCCCAGCCCACGACACCCCCATCCCCTCCCCATCCCCCGCCACGCCACCCCCCCCTCACCTTCCCCACCCACGACGACCCCCTCCCTCTTTCTTTCTCCTCGCCATCCCCGACCCCGGTGACCCACATAATAACAACCATCCCATAACCCCACCCCCTCCACCCCGAAAAACCATCAAGAAGCCATGAAAGAGGTGGTTGCGCCGCCGCGGGGAGGGGGGAACTCTCGGGGTTGGGTTGGTGGGTCAAGTAGACGAAGGGAGGGAGCAAAGATGGGGTAGGGTGAGGGTTACGGTGGACCCGGCGGTGAGGGTGGTCAGGGGGGGGGGAGAGTGGCGTGGCAGTGGGGGGGGGGAGGAGAGAGAGGGGTTAGGGGTTTTATCTTTTTTTTTTTAATCTTTTGTTTTTAAATTTTTTTTACAAAATTTGTTTATGGAACCAATTATAATGCGACACGTGTCCAATTTTACCTATTCTTCAGGTTATAACCGGTTTTGACCTGCCCAAAGTTAATGGGGTATAAAGGTTGTCTTATTGTGGAATAATCAAAAGGTTGCTCTATTATTTGCGAATGGCCAAAAGGTTGCATTATTAAAATCAAATAATCCTATTATTTAATCACATATATATAAATTATTTACACTCAATAATCATTAATTGATTATTAAATAATCCATAATAAGATAAAAGATGGGATGGAGAGGAGATTGAGGAGAGATAATATAGTGGGGTATGGTAAAAAGTAGCAAAGATAATTTGAATATCTAAAATTATAGATTATCCATTAGGGTGAATAGATCATAAAAATTAATAGTAGATCATAATTAAATGAATGAGGTGGAAGAGAGATGAAGTATTAAAATATTTGAGATCTAGGATTTTAGATCAACTATTAGGTATGCTCTAAGGGTTGTATAAAAAAATAACAAGTTCCTATAATAAATGTGATAGAATTAAATTCATGTCATTAGTTGTGTGATATAAAGAGCGAAATTTGTCAAACCAGACCTTTTATATACCACTTTTTCTGATAAACAACCTTTTAAAATATTCTGGCAACTTAAGACCTTAAACATAAATTTTTTTGTGGGAAACAACCTTGCTCTACTTTCCGACGTTGACCAGCCGAATTCCATCGTTGACTCACTTAAGTGAGTCAGTTGCACGTACCCCATGTTTTGCTTCTTTTGAGCCTTTTCCCTCCATTTTCCCCTAACATCTCTCTCTACTCTTTTGCCTGTTCAATTCTTCTTCTTGTCTCTTTACTTAGAGCCCCTGCAACATAATTAAATCCCTAAAAAGTTATGCACTTTTGCAGGTGAATTCAATTGAATTATGAAGAACTCAACTACCACTAGTGGAAAAAAGCTTAAATGACACAACAAAACTGATTCGGTTCTCTCAAAACCAGATCAGTTTTTATTAATTGATCCGGTTATGAGGGGAACCACATCAGTTTTTTATTAACTGATCCGGTTCGTCCCAACCAGATTTGTTAAACAAAAGGGAAGGCCCAAAATGGAAGGCGATTGTAGCCCAGCATAATTGTAGCCCAAAATCCGATTCGTCCCTCTCCTTCTCAAAACCCTAACCCAGCCTCATTCCCCTCACTAAACTTTCAACGCTCTCTTCAGTCTTTCCCTCCCTCACTCCTCTCTCCTAACCCTAACTGATCCTCTCTTCCCTCTCTCTCTTCACTCTTCGTTTCTCAAACAACAGCCACCCCTCTCATCAACCCTCCTCTCTCTTCTCTCATCGCCAGCAAAGAAACGAACACCACCACCGTCGATTTTGTTCGCTTCTCCTCCCTCCGCCTATTTCCTCTCTCGCCGTAAACCACCACCATCATCTGCATCATCATCGTCATCTGCAACCACGATCACCACGCAACATCATCTTCACCATCAACATTCCCTGGAAGAATTCGACAACCAACATAAGCCAAATCTCAGCTAGGGTTCGATTTAGTTATTTTTACGATTTTTAGGGGTAATCTTTTTCATTAGTATAGTCTCGTCTTTTTTTTAGGGTTTAATTTGTTACTATATTGATTTAATTTCGTTTGTAATTTAGGGTTTAGATTTGTAATTTTTTTCGATTTTAGGGTTATCGATCTTTTCTTTTTGTTATTGTTTTATTTCGTCATTTTTTTTGTTTATTTTCGTTTGTAGAATTTTTTTTTTAATGTTCTATTTGCGTTTGTAATTTCGGATTTAGCTTTGTGATTTTTATTCATTTTAAGTTTTAGTTCATGTTCGTTTTTAAATTATGTTTGTAATTTTGGATTTAGCTTTATAATATTTTCAATTACGTTTTTAGTTTCGTTTTTAGTTTATGTTGGTTTTTAATTTATGTTTGTAAGTATATATGTTCAATATGTTGGAGCTGTGATGTGTGTTTGGTTCGCAATATAGCGTCCCAGATTGGACGTGATTTTTTTTATAATTCAAAGTGGAATAACTGGTCTGGTTGTGTGCAAAACCGGACCAGTTAACTCATATAACTGATCAGCCGGTTCACAACCGGATCAGTTAACTTTTTCTTAGCCGCTGCTGCCCTAACCGATCCGGTCCATTTCCGGATCAGTTAGGCCCATTTTGACGGGATCGATTAGGGTTTTTTCCACTAGTGTACCCGTAGCAGCATGTATTCAAATTTCTTCTTCTTATCCCTTCTTTAATTTTCTTTCATTTGAATTTCCTGAATTAACGTGTACTTTTTACTGCCATGGGTGACGTTGAACAGTGCTATGCGTCGTCATCTAAAGCAAGAGAGAAGGGGACAAAATACATTGTAGTACAAAAGGCCAGGTAACACTGAATTTCCAATTTTGTAGTCCAAAATCAGAGTTTTGAAATTACATGTTTACTTTATTTTAAATGAAAAGGCATTAATTTTTCTATTAGTTAAGTAATTACTCTTGATTATACTGATTAGTTGATTACTTTACTATTTAATTCATGGTGAAACTTAATTTTTATTCAAGTAAGAGAGAAATGTATTGCACCAAAACATTTTTACAACCTAAGCCTTGTGAAGGTCTGGGACAAACCTTGTAACACCACGAATTTTCGCTCATAATTTATTCGAGTTATTTTCCCTTAATTATTGTTTTTCCATTAAAATTAGAATATTTTACTCCTTAAACATATTATATCGTATTACAAATTAAAAAAAATGAAATGTTATATATATATATGTATATATATATATATATGTATATATATATATATGTATATATATATATAATTTATTTACTTAGAAATTATATATTTTCTAGTATTTAAATTTGCGCGTTTGAGTTACGTATTTTATTTTATCGATTTTTATTGCGTGTTGGACTGTGTCTGTAACGAACTTTAGTCCACTTATTTTATTTAAGTGCTGCCCGAAAATCAGCTAAAGGAGGAGGAAGTGAAGACTGAAGAGTTTGAAGAGACTTTTGATCACCTTATATCCCCCTTGTAACCCCCACTTTAATTCCAAATTTAAGTCTCATTATTCGAGCTCTTTTAGCCTCCTTTTTGAACCTATTTGCTGCTGGAAAATCGAGGTTGATTCTTCTTGTTAGGACCAAAAAGTTTTTCCTCGTAAAAATCCCTTGTGTTCCTTTAGCTTGTTTCTTTGTTTAAGTTTAAAATTCCACAAAAAGTTTAGTTTATTTCTACACATACAATTCACCCCCCTCTTGTATTGCTCCTAGTGAAATAACAATTAGTATCAGAGCTAGAACTCACGAAAGATAGGAAAACCTATTGAGAAAAAGATCCAAGGAACAATGAATACCATCGAGAAACTTGAGGAAGGTTACTCTACGCAAAGGCCTCCCATGTTCAATGGGAAGTTCTATTCCTACTAGAAGAACATAATGGAGATTTTCATCAAGGCCGAAAACTGCCAGGTATGGAGAGTCATTGAAGTTGGAGATTTTGAGGTCACAACTACTAATGATAAAAATGAGGTAATTCCTAAACCCTTCTCTGAATATGACAAACCTGATTTCGAAAAAATGGAAGTAAATGCAATGGCTGTTAAACTGTTGCATTGTGGACTTGGACCCCATGAACACAATAGGATCATGGGATTCAAATCCGCAAAGCAAATATGGGATTTACTAGAAGTAGCCCAGGAAGGAACTAATGAATTCAAGAGATCTAAAATTGATTTACTAATGAATCAATATGAACTGTTCTCCATGAAGACTAAGGAAAGCATACAAGAGATGTTTACTCGCTTTACTAACATTATTAATGAGTTAGCTTCTCTTGGTAAGTTTATTTCATCAGAGGAACAGGTTCGAAAAGTTCTTAGGAGTCTTCCTAAGGATAGATGGATGGCTAAGGTCACTGCTTTACAAGAAACAAAAGACTTCACTAAGTTCAACTTGGAACAGCTTGCTGGATCACTAATGACTCATGAGCTTCACCTTGATACTGAGTATGGTGAAAGCTCTAAGCCAAAATCCATTGCCCTTAAAGCAGATGATGAAGATGACTCTGACTCAGAAGAAGAGGAAGCAGCACTTATGGTCCGAAACTTTCGAAAGATGTATAGGAGCATGAAGAATGGGAACTTCAAAGGTAAAACTAAAAAGTTTTCTAACAAAGCTGCTTGTCATAAATGTGGTAGTACATATCACTTCATCAAGGAATGTCCACTTTAGGAAAATGACCAGACCAAAGAAAGGAACAAGGAACGCTTCGCAGAAAGGAACAAGGAATCCAAAGCACCTTTCTCTAAAGCGAACGTTCGAAAGGCCCTGATAGCAGCTTGGGGAGATTCAGAGACTGAAGAGGAAGAAGAACAACAAAATGAAGAAACAGCAAATCTTTGCCTCATGGCAAACACTGACGAAAAAGAAGATGAAGAAAATGTTAAGGTAAGCCAACATGGACTTGAATCAGAGTTAGATGGCAAAACTAGGCCTGAAATTTATGATCTTCTTTATGATGCAATTCTTGAATGTAGAGATGAACGTGAAAAACGTGAGCAAACTGAACAAGCTGTTAAAGTTTGTAAAGAACATATAGAATGGCTTAAGAAAATGAGAACGGATGTTGAAACTAGGTTCTTTGATTTATTTGATAAGAATTTAAAAATCAAGGAATCATATGAGAGTGTGAAGAATGAAAATTATCTAATCAATTTAGAAATTTCACACTTGAAGGAATTTGTCCCTGTTCTAAGTTCCTTTGATATTAGATCACCTCCTTTGAGAGGTTACAGATCTGAGATTGAAAATTTGAATAAAGAGAAAAATGTTTTAAAGGAATAGATCTGTAATCTCAAGAAGGAGTTGGTTGTTGCAAGGAACAGAGGCAAAGTGATGGCTGTTCCTAAATGGATTGAGAGACCACAGACTAAAAGAAAAGAAGGTCTTGGTTTTGAAAACTACAAGAAGAGGAACAAGCATAAGAATTATATTGACCTACTTAGTGATAAAATTTGCATGTACTGTGGAAAGATAGGTCATTACATAAATCAATGTCAACTAAGAACTGGAATGATTGGCAAAAATGTGAAGATGAGTAACATGAAATGGGTTGCCAAATCAAATGCTAGTCAAGAACAGGAACCCACGAAACAAGGGGTTCATACAACTAACAACTAGTTAATTTTTGCAGGTTGGAGTGAGGGGGAACAACATTGGTATATTGACAGTGGTTATTCTAAGCATATGAAAGGAGACAAATCTAATTTTCTCTCACTCTCAACCTATGAAGGTGGAAGTGTGACTTTTGTTGACAATAAGAAAGGTAACATAGTTGCCATGGGTAAAGTTGGTAAGTCACCATCACATTCCATTGATAATGTATTTTTAGTTGAAGTTTAAAGCACAATCTTTTAAGTATTTCCCAATTGTGTGACAAGGGAAATGTTGTTAAATTTAATAGTGAAAAAAGCCTGATCATTAACATTAACTCTAAGAATGTCATCTTGGAAGGAACAAGGAAAGGGAACACATATATTGTGGATCTTGTTCTTGTTCCTAAAAACAATTTGACATGCCTTAGTGTTATTGAAGATGATCCACTCTTATGGCATAAGCGTCTAGGACATGCTAGCTTTTCATTACTTGAAACTTCGATCAAAAGATCTTGTTTTGGGATTACCATCTATAAAATTTCATATTGATCAAGTTTGTGATGCATGTGCCAAAGGAAAACATATTAGATCCTCTTTCAAATCTAAAACTGTTGTGAGCACCACAAAACCTTTAGAATTAATTCATATGGATTTGTGTGGCCCTATGAAAATTCAAAGTCGAAGTGGAAAGAGGTATGTGTTAGTTATTGTTGATGACTACTCTAGGTACACTTGGGTTATTTTTCTCTTTAGTAAGGATGAGGCTTATGATGAGTTCTTTGTCTTTGCTAAAAGAGTTCAAAATTTGAGTGGTCACAAATTGATGCATATTAGATTTGATCATGGTAAAGAATTTAAAAATTATAAATTTGATGACTTAAGCAGAAACCATGGGCTAGATCATAATTTTTCTCCCCTTAGGACACCACAACAAAATGGGGTTGTAGAAAGGAAAAATAGAACTTTGGAAGAAATGGTTAGGACCATGCTAATTGCTAGTCAACTTCCAAGAAATTTTTGGGCTGAGGCTGTTAATACTGCTTGTCACATAATAAATCATGCCATGATGAGATATATCATTAACAAAACTCCTTATGAGCTTTATTTTGGAAAGAAACCCAATATTACTCATTTCTAGAAACATTTGGTTGCAAATATTTTGTTCATAACAATGGGAAAGATAATCTTGGAAAATTTGATGCTAGGAGTGATGAAGCAATATTCTTAGGATATTCATCACATAGTAAGGCTTATAGAGTTTACAATAAAGAACTATGTGTGTTGAAGAAAGTATCCACATAATCTTTGATGAATCTGACAACTTTAATCCAAGCAAACAGGTTGATGACTTTGAGATTGGCTTGGTACGACCAAATGAGAAAGATGCAGATCAATTGAGGAAGAAGAAATAAAATAGGAAAGGAAAGGAACGAAGGAAATGAAAACATTCATAACAATGATGTTCTTATTCCTCAAGATGATGGAGTTGTTCCTGTTCCCACTAAGAACGAAAATGTTGAAGGAACTGATTCAACAATTGCTGAAAGAGGAACAAATGAACAAAGCTCATCATCCTCTCATGAAACTCAAGAGGAGCAACCTGTTCTTATAATGGAGTTTCAACCAAAACCTTGGAGACATCAAAAATCACATCCAGTGGAACTCATAATAAGTGACATATCCAAAGGTACGCAGAGTAGATCTCATTTAAGGAATTTTTGTGCATTTCATGCGTTTTTATCAATGATAGAACCAAGAAATAATGAAGAAGCCCTAACTGATTCTGATTGGATCACTGCTATGCAAGTTGAATTAAATGAGTTTGAAAGAAACAAGGTATGACATCTAGTTCCCTCTTCTAAACAACAAAAATTGATTGGCTTAAAATGGGTGTTTAGAAATAAACTAGATGAGTATGCAACAATTGTAAGGAACAAAGGTAGACTTGTAGTAAAAGGTTATAATCAACAAGAAGTAATTGACTATGAAGAAACATTTGCTCCTGTTGATAAACTTGAAGCCATTAGAATACTAATTGTATTTGCTGCCAATATGGGATTTAAACTGTATCAAATGGATGTTAAGTGTGCATTTCTAAATGGCTATTTAAATGAAGATGTATATGTTGAACAACCCCCTGGATTTGAAAGCAATGATCTCCGAAACCATGTCTACAAGCTTGACAAGGCTCTTTATGGGTTAAAGAAGCGTCTAGGTCATGATATGAGAGATTATCTAAGTTCCTTTTAGAAAACAACTTTAAAAGAGGAAAAGTCGATAAAACTTTGTTTCTAAAATCTAAAGGAACTGACATACTACTTGTTCAAATATATGTTGATGACATTATTTTCGGAGCAACTAATTAATCATTATGCAAAGAATTCTCAAACCTTATGAGTAATGAATTTGAGATGAGTATGATGGGTGAGTTAAATTTCTTTCTTGGGGTACAAATTAAGCAAACTGAAAAAGGAATAATTATTCACCAACAAAAATACATAAAGGAACTGTTAAAGAAATATGGCCTCGAAAATTCAAAGGTAAATCACACTCCTATGGGAACTTCAACTAGATTAGATGAAGATTCCATAGGAACAAGTGTTGATCAAACAAAATATAGAGACATGATTGGTTCACTTTTGTATCTAACTGCTAGTCGTTTAGACATAGCTTTTAGTGTTGGTTTGTGTGCTAGATTTCAAGCAAATCCCAAGGAGTCTCATCTAACTACCATGAAGAGAATTCTTAGATATCTTAAAGGAACAGATGATCTTGGACTTTTCTATCCAAGAAGTGATACATTTGAGTTAAGAGGATATGCTGATGCTGACTATGCTGGAGATCTTATAAATAGGAAAAGTACCTCAGGTGTGGTTCAATTTCTTAGTCATAGTTTAGTTTCTTGGAGCACCAAGAAACAAAACTGATAAGTGTTAAATTATGTATATTTTTATTCCCTTATTCCCTAATATTAAAGTTTTTGGGTGTCTCATATATAAATGTTATCTTGCATTAATATTTATGTTTTATTATTATAGGTTGATTATTAGTGAGTAATGACTTTTATTGTTTATTAGGCTTAAGTGGTAGTTTTGTTTTGTGGAAGCAGTGATGCATTAAAGAAGATCACACCCCGTCATTTTGTGTGTGCCGTGATTGACAAAGCCCAAGAAACATACAACCTACAATTCAAGAAAATAAATAAAAGAAGATGAGGAGTCAAGGCTTGTGAATGTCACGTGGGTCTCTTGGTCACTTTCCTAAAGCCTCAATTCTTCTTCCTTTCCTATTCAGTACTCATATCTAACAACATAAGGTGAAGAGGATAAAATTTTCCCTCTTGTTGATACACATTAGGGATGGATAAAAATTGCGTGGATTTAGGGATGAAATTCTATCATCTTGTGAGGGGAATTTTGCATTACTCTACTACAAATACATTGGTTTACTCGGTGGAGAGAGGGAGCAAGCTGGGTAGATTTTTTATTAAAAATAAAGGGAGTTTGAGAGTGAAATTTCGGGGAAAAGATTGAGGGTTTGAAGTGGAGGAAGAACAGTCCATCACCGTCTAGCTACTGTGCAGCGAGGAAGAGTGAGAGTCGGGGTCGTCGGAGGTGTCGAAACCGAAGTCGAGCAGCGATTTTCCTGGGATTAATTATAAGTTCTTCTCTCTCCTTCAATCTCTTTAGTTTTATCCAGAAATTTATATTTACAAATTATGATCTTGTACTTGGATTATTTAATTTTTCAATTGTGTTTTTGGTCTTTGAATTCTAGTATTTACATTGTTAGTTTCGAATCTTGATATGATATTCAAGTTATACTTGTTCTTGCTAATAAAGATTACATTTTTATGCTTAATTGCTATCTTTTGAGTATATAGGGTGTTCTTATGCTAATTACATAATTGGTCCTAGTACAGATTACATAATTTGGGTAGTAACTATTTTAAATTAGAATTTACGAAATAATTCCAATTTAAAGTAGAGTATAATTTGATCAAGTTAATTAATATATCTATGTGTTTTAATTGATTGGGTTGATAGTTCTTAATGCTACTAATCTGAATTTTTGCTAGTTGCGAATTACTAGCGATTGTAGGATTATTAACTTTGGCCTAGTTTAAAGTTAGCTATTACCACTCATAATTTAGTCATAGCGGGCTGCGTTAATTTAGCTTGGCTAGATTGGAGAAGAGGGATAAGGGGAAATTTTGCTACCAAAATTCCTAACATTAATCTGTCATATTATGTTTGCAACTAATCGTGTTTGACCCAAATTCACTATTAAAAGGTTAAATATTTTGAAGTTATGTGCTTAATGGGTAGCTTGTCATCACTTGTAGATAGTAGATTAGTCTTAATTTTACTTAGTTCTAATAGTTCGTATTATCTTAAACCCCCCAAATCTATGTAAATAAGTAAATAGTTGTATAATCTCGTGTGTTTTTGTGAATAGTATTTTTCTTTGTTAAATTTTGAGTTTAGGAATTTAGTAGTCTCTCCGTTGGATCGACCATTTCTTACCCTTTTACTAGTTATAAATATTTTTGAAGGTTTAAGTTAGATTGTTAATTATATACGGTAAACGACACGTATCAAAAATACAGTTGCTTTATCCACTGCTGAAGCATAATATGTAGCTGCTGCTGCATGTTGCTCTCAAATGCTTTGGAGAAAACAACAACTTTGTGATTATGGAATAATCTTTAATTGTGTTCCCATTTATTGTGATAATACTAGTGCCATTAGTATTTCAAAAGATTCAGTGCATCATTCAAGAGTTAAGCATATACATATCAGACATCACTTTCTAAAAGAACATGTGGAAAAAGGTTTGATTAAACTTGAGTTTTGTCAAACTGAAATTCAAATTGCTGATATACTAACTAAGCCTCTACAAAGAGATAGTTATGAAAAACTAAGGCTTGAGTTAGGTTTAATAAAACTTAAGTAATTGTTCATATTCCAACCCCCCATGTCTGAATTGATTTGTGTTACTCTATGTGATATTAAAGTGACTATGATTAATTGCCCAAGACCATTGCAAATTAAGATGTTAAAAACATATACATGGATTCAAAGGAATAAAGCTACTTACAAATGTCACATAATACTCCCCTTATTGTTCCTAAGTTAAAGAAACATGCATGATATGAAGGATGTTGACATTTAGCATAAGTTGTTCCTATAGCACAAGTTCCTTAGAATTTATTTTCTTTTCATAAATTAAAAAGTCCATAAAAATCATCCGAAAATCCCCAAAGTATAGGAATCAGATTTAATCAAGTCATGATTTCCTTTTTATCTTTTCTTTTATTTTTATCTTTTATTTTTGTTTTTATCCTTTTAATTTTTACGCGTGTAACTCTTCATTTACTGTTACATGCATCTTCTTCCTTCTTCTATTCCAAAACCGTGTTCCTTAAACGCTTCAACTTCACCATTGTTCATCTCCTTCACATCTCTTCGCATGACATAAAACCACAAATAAATCTTTTCACCAAATGGCAAAAACCTCTCTCAATTCATCTTTTCCAAAAGCAAAAACTCCCAAAATCTCTCAAATGGAAAACCCCTCTTCTCCATCCAAAACCCTGGAAGCCGAAAATTCTCAAGAAACAACAATGGCGATAGAAGAGCAAAAATTGGAGTCACCTAGGAGAAGTGTGAGAAGAAGAAAACTAATTGGGGAAGATGATGAAGAAGAAACCCCAAAACTACTTGAGGGGGAAGAAGAAGCTACACCTGTTCCTTCCAAAGGAACTGCTGCTTCTTTCTCCAAGAAAAGAGTGGAGCGAAGTGATTCAATGTATGTTTTAGGATTTTGTGTCGATTTAGAGTGGGCCAAGAAAGTTAGATTCAATGAATTAACCGATATAGTAAAGGAACATGGTATGAAATACCTGTTTGAAACCGCATATAATAATGCCTTAGTTCCTTTAGCTATGGATGAATTTTGTGCAAACTTCATCAACACTGATGGAATATGTACTATAGAAGTTAGGGGGAAGAGAATTAAATTTTCCCAAGAAACTTTAGCAAAAATATGGGAAGTTCCTTGCAAAGGAATCGATCTATATTTTAAGAGGAAAGGAACTGTCGCCTTTCCCAATTTATCCCAAGATGAAATTGTTGAATCCTTTGGGGGAACTGCTGGCCAAAACAAAATAAACCATAATCTTCTTTCTCCTGTCCACAAAATTCTGTTTAATCTTGTTTGGAGAGCACTCATTCCTCGAACTGAAAAGAGGAATGAGGTGGGTCTCTTGGATATGTGTTATATGTTTTGCCTTGACCACCATATTCAAATAAACTTCCCTTCTCTCTTTATCCAACATCTAACTCATTGCATGAAAATCATTGTTTTGTTGGCTATGGTGCATTGATCACCTTTCTTCTTTCTCACTTTAAAGTAAAGACTACCGGTTGGCCTACCTTGGGGATAAAATAAGGAAATATTCTACATGAAAAGACTTTGTATCGTTTGGACCTCTCTGTCCAAGATGGAGTGTTAACTCAAGGGAGGCTTGCTACTAGTTCCTCTCACAAGAGAAAACTGCCTAAGGCAGTCGAAGTCATACTGGAGGAACACAATCCTGCCCCTACAGAACCAAAGGAACGGAAACCCAAGAGGCACAAAATTGTTGCCAAAAAGCCTTCCCCTCCTGTTCCTAAAAGAGTTAGACAAAGCACTAGGTTGAAAACTGCTAAAACTGTCCTTGTTCCTTCTAATAAGGACTCTCCTTTAGTCCTATCTGATGCAGAGGAACATGATCACAACTCACCTAAGGAACCAACTCTTCCATCCTCACCAAAAATCCCAGTTACCCTCACTGCAATTCCTTCCATCTCTCCCTCATCCTTCTCTGTTCCTTCCAGTTTTGAATAGTTGAAGGTTGAAATGAAAGAACCAGATCCTTTCTCCTCTACATCCATTGACCTTCCACCACAACCACCTTTTCTTCCTTCCATTTACACCACCACCTCACCTTCTGTTTCTCTTATAGGAACAGCAGGTCCATCACAAGCAAACACCCCAGTTCTTCCACCTAAACCATCCTCTGCCTCTAGTTCTAAGGGAAAGGAACAAGTTCCTTCGGATGAGTTTGGTTGGGTTAATGAAGTGTGTCTCCCTTCTCAACATATGATTAAGTTTTACAATCATCTTCAGTGGACCTTAGATGCTAAAACTGATAAAATAATGGGTTTAATGAAAGTCCTTAGTGATATTGTGATTGAACAACAAAAGAACATGGAGATGATGGCCCAAGCCATTAATAGTTTGAAGCAACAACTTGATGGGCAACATGGAGAGGTGATGAAGAAGTTGGAAGAAGTGGTTGAGGAAGAAGTCGTTGAGGAACACTCTACCCCTTCCCTTCCTACTGTCTAGTTCTTGTTTCTCTTAAAGGAACAAGAACTCTTAGCTTTTGTTTCATTTCTTTTCTCCTTTTTCTCTTTTGTACTTTAATGGAACAAGTGCTATAAATACATGACTTTTGCTATATTTGTCTTCGTTTGTGATTTAAGTGCAAAATTTCTTACTTGGAATGGCTAGTATTATGTGATTGATGTTTGAGCCAGTCTAACCTTTGAACTTCCTAACTTAACCATTTTTTTGTGTGCTTGTTAATGGTCTCAAGGTCTTGTACATATCAGTCTTACCAAAATCACCAAGCGTTTGATCTTTTTGACGATGATAAAGGGGGAAAAGATAAGGAACAAACTAAAAGATGAAAAAAATGAAAAACATGAAAAAATGAAAAGAATAAAAAAAATTTAAATCCTTAATCTGCCTTAATTCGATTATATAAATTATTATTTTTCATTCTCTTATGTTTATTTGTTGATTTCCTTAGTTTGTAACTTTGTTGTCATCATCAAAAAGGGGGAAATTGTTTAACCCTAGTTTTGATGATGACAAAGGAACAAAGATGCAAACTAGGTATTGGACTAACAAGTTGTTTAAGTGAATGAATTTCAAGGTATCAATGAAAGGAACAAAGAGAATACTAAGTCAAGGAAGAAATCAAGTTGGGATTTTGAAGACTAAGTAAAGATGTTTCAAGATTTAGTACTGGAGCAGCATTGGAACAAGAAGACTAAAGCGAGGCTTTTTGTTTCTAGTTCCATTGTAAAGGAACGAGTAAGAATGGTAAGGAACTATGGCAATTTAGCATGAGAATGAGCGTTTGTTCCTTTGTAAGGAACATACGAACTGGCGCTTAACTAATAAGTTAAAGGAACCAACTATTAAAAGGAACTAGACTTAGGATGAAGCATTACAACGGTTTAATTATGTTAGTTGAGTAATTTATGCCTAGATTCTAGGTAACAGTTTTTAATTAAGGAAAAATCTGATTTTAAGGAAAAGATTTTATTTTTATAAAGTTAATAAATATCCTTTTTGGTTTTTATGGAAAATATTTTAAAGATAATATTTTTGGTAAAAGGATTTTATTTTTGTTTTAATAATTAAAATGCTTTTTAATTAAATCAAATTTTCGAATTAATGCTTTGAGTGGTTGCTAAAAGTAAGGGAACAGTAACATAATCATCTCCCACTTTTAACAGTGATCATGGATATCATGGGTTGAATGAGGAACGTGTTCCTCTAAGTAAGGAACATCATGGGATAATGGTTTTATCACTAACACATGTTTTAATCCCACGTTCTAAGTTATTACCACTATAAATACTAATGTCTAATTAAGTTCCAATTTGTGTCTGACCAAGTGATTTAGTGAGTTTAACTAAGTAAAGTGTCAGTGCCTTCATTCTCTCATAAAAGCCATTTGTTCTTTGCTTTCTTACTCTAATTCCACTAATTTTATTTGATCAATTGTATTTTGGTTTTGGGATAAGGGGACTTTGAGTGAAGTTCTGCAAGAGAGAAGCTTTGAGTGAAGCAAGTTAAAGTGAGAAAACTTCAAGTGAAGTTGAAAGGAATAGTTGTTAAGGGAACAGTTGTTCAAGAACTTGAGTTAAGGAACTCAAGGTGTGGCCCGTGAGTAGAGTTAGGTTGTAACAAAGTTGTTTGGCCTAATTAGTGAAAGAGTTGAGTTTAAAATCCCTAGTGGTCGAGGTTGTTCCTTCTTGTTGGGCCCAAGAAGTTTTTCCTCGTAAAAATCCCTTGTGTTCCTTTAGCTTGTTTCATTGTTTAAGTTTAAAATTCCGGAAAAAGTTACGTTTATTTCTACACATATAATTCACCCCCTCTTGTATTGTTCCAAGTGAAATAACACCGGGAATATTGACCGGAACAGACAACTCATGGAATGAAATTTTTATAATGTTCAAGAAGAAGAATGCAAGCAACTGCAGGTCTTCAAAGGTAACTAACGGCAACCCTAGATCGATTAGTATTCGCATAGGGATTATATTGGTATTAATAGTTAGGTTGAGTTAATATTTTGCTAGGATATAGGCGGGAATAATTATGTAATTATATGATTGTTTACCTGAAATTTCATGAATTATTTGATTATATGATAACTTGTGAATTTTGTGTTGTAGTTGGAGGGTTTATATTAGCCATGATTTACTAATACCTCTGCTGGTGTGTCTTGGCTCTTGCGTGTTGTGTGCAAGTTGGTGATAATACTCGGCATCTCTACGCATATTGTTTCTTGATTGTTTTTTTTTATCCATTGCTGTACTTACGTGGCCTTTATCATATCTGTTTTTAGTTCCATTGTTTGGTGTTAGGATTACAAGCCCAATATTGTGGTCTATTATGTTGTTCGAAAACTTATGGAGTAGAGGAACCAAGGTAGGAACCTAGTCTGTTGTTCTACAAAAGTTTATATGTGTTTCAGTTGCTGGTCCATGGAGTGGTCCATGAAGTAGTCTGCATAGCACATGAAGCTTTGTGTGTGTGTGACGGCAAATATCTCCGCGAGATTTTCGGCTTGGCAAAACTCTTTTGTTTGTTTGGTTTACTTTATTTAGTTTCCTAATATTATGAGGTTTGTATTTAGGTAACTAGATAGTTTTTGGTATGTGATATCTTTTAGAATTATTATCTTGAGGGCAAGTATTACAATTCTAGTAGGTTAGGGTTTTTTCTTGTTTAGCCTATAAAAGGGGGTTTAGGCCTAACTAGAAAACATACATAAAATTATTCTTGAGTGGAAGGAACCATCAAGTGAGGGGGTTGTATTATTATTTTGAAGGAACTTAATAATACAATTTATTTTGAGGGGAGGAAATTAAAATTTCCTCATAAACACTTGTCTCTTGTTTATTGTGATTTTGCTATTTTTCCATATTGTATTTGATTGTGGTTTATGTGGTCTTGGACGGTGTTTATCACCAACAAGTGGTATCAAGAGCGAGGTTTGTTAGAGCCATGGAGGATTTTAAGAGCAAATACAAGATGGAATTGTTCATTGTAAAGACGAATTTTTCGTTGTGGAAAAGTACAATTAAGGATATTCTTATTCATCAAGGTCTTCACAATTAAGGACAAGTTGACCAAGATGTATGCATCAAAGTCTTTGGCTAATAAGTTGTTCTTGAAAAAGGACCTTTATTCGCTTGAGATGGAGGAAGATGACGCATTACAAGATCATCTAAATAAGTTTAATGATTTGATTACCCGATTAGCAAATTTAGATGTGAAGATTGAAGAGGAGGACAAGGCAATTTTGCTTTTGACGTCTCTCCCTATAAAGTATAACACAGTGATAACTAGTTTACTTGTAGGGAAGACAACGATTGCTTTGTACAAGACCGTGGTGGCGCTACTCGAGGCGGAGAGGCTCATGAAGCAAGGGGGGTCGTCGAAAACCAATGGAGAAGGATTGGTAGTAGAGGGTCGTGGTGGCAAAAAGTGGAAAGGCAAGAAGAAGGTGAGCAATCCTAATCCAAACATCAAGTGTTGGTACTGTGAGGAGGAGGGACACATTCAATCAAAGTGTTCCAAGTACAAGGAAGACTTGATGGCGTTGAGGAACGGTAGGAATAGGGCGACTGCTTTTATTGCTTTGGAGGACGAATCCGATGTGTCTCTAATGGTGGAAGAGACTAAAGGTCCGAAAGAGGGATGAATCTTAGATTCGGAATGTTTTCAACATATGTGTTGTAGGAAAGAGTGGTTTGTTTCCTATAAACAAATTAATGTGTTGTGTGTTACCTTGCGTAATGGGAAAGAGGCAAAGGTTGAGGGTATTAGTGAGGTTGAGATCAAGACTCATAATGGCAGGGCTCGAAAACTACGTGAGGTAAGGTATGTTTCGACACTTGACCGTAATCTTATATCTTTAGGTAGATTGGATGGCTTGGGGTTAGCTATTCATATTGAGGGAGGTTGCTTGGAGGTCACCACGGGGAGGAGTGTGATCTTGAGAGGGTGACAGAACAAACAAAATCTCTTCATACTTGAAGGAGGTTATGGAGGATGGATTTTAGCTCAAGGGGAGGCTTGCGCTTCGAACAAGATGTTGGCCTCGTGGGGAGGTTTGTTAGGATTACAAGCCCAATATAGCGGTCTATTATGCTGTTCGAAAACTTATGGAGTAGAGGAACCAAGGTAGGAACCTGGTCAGCTGTTCTACAGAGGTTTATATGTGTTTCAGTTGCGGGTCTGTGGAGTGGTCCATGAGGTGGTCTGCATAGCATATGAAGCTTTGTGTGTGTGACGGCAAATATCTCCGCGAGATTTTCGGCTTGGCAAAACTCTTTCGTTTGTTTGGTTTACTTTGTTTAGTTTCCTAATATTATGAGGTTTGTATTTAGGTAACTAGATAGTTTTTGGTATGTGATATCTTTTAGAATTATTATCTTGAGGTCAAGTATTATAATTCTAGTAGGTTAGGGCTTTTTCTTGTTTAGCCTATAAAAGGGGGTTTAGGCCTAACTAGAAAACATACATAAAATTATTCTTGAGTGGAAGGAACCATCAAGTGAGGGGGTTGTATTATTATTTTGAAGGAACTTAATAATACAATTTATTTTGAGGGGAGGAAATTAAAATTTCCTCATAAACACTTGTCTCTTGTTTATTGTGATTTTGCTATTTTTCCATATTGTATTTGATTGTGGTTTATGTGGTCTTGGGAGGTGTTTATCACCAACAAGTGGTATCAAGAGCGAGGTTTGTTAGAGCCATGGAGGATTTTAAGAGCAAATACAAGATGGAATTGTTCATTGTAAAGACGAATTTTTCGTTGTGGAAAAGTACAATTAAGGATATTCTTATTCATCAAGGTCTTCACAATTAAGGACAAGTTGACCAAGATGTATGCGTCAAAGTCTTTGGCTAATAAGTTGTTCTTGAAAAGGACCTTTATTCGCTTGAGATGGAGGAAGATGACGCATTACAAGATCATCTAAATAAGTTTAATGATTTGATTACCCGATTAGCAAATTTAGATGTGAAGATTGAAGAGGAGGACAAGGCAATTTTGCTTTTGACGTCTCTCCCTATAAAGTATAACACAGTGATAACTAGTTTACTTGTAGGGAAGACAACGATTGCTTTGTGCAAGACCGTGGTGGCGCTACTCGAGGCGGAGAGGCTCATGAAGCAAGGGGGGTCCTCGACAACCAATGGAGAAGGATTGGTAGTAGAGGGTCGTGGTGGCAAAAAGTGGAAAGCAAGAAGAAGGTGAGCAATCCTAATCCAAACATCAAGTGTTTGTACTGTGGGGAGGAGGGACACATTCAATCAAAGTGTTCCAAGTACAAGGAAGACTTGATGGCGTTGAGGAACGGTAGGAATAGGGCGACTGCTTCTATTGCTTTGGAGGACGAATCCGATGTGTCTCTAATGGTGGAAGAGACTAAAGGTCCGAAAGAGGGATGGATCTTAGATTCGGAATGTTTTCAACATATGTGTTGTAGGAAAGAGTGGTTTGTTTCCTATAAACAAATTAATGTGTTGTGTGTTACCTTGCGTAATGGGAAAGAGGCAAAGGTTGAGGGTATTAGTGAGGTTGAGATCAAGACACATAATGGCAGGGCTCGAAAACTACGTGAGGTAAGGTATGTTTCGACACTTGACCGTAATCTTATATCTTTAGGTAGATTGGATGGCTTGGGGTTAGCTATTCATATTGAGGGAGGTTGCTTGGAGGTCACCAAGGGGAGGAGTGTGATCTTGAGAGGGTGACAGAACAAACAAAATCTCTTCATACTTGAAGGAGGTTATGGAGGATGGATTTTAGCTCAAGGGGAGGCTTGCGCTTCGAACAAGATGTTGGCCTCGTGGGGAGGTTTGTTAGGATTACAAGCCCAATATAGCGGTCTATTATGCTGTTCGAAAACTTATGGAGTAGAGGAACCAAGGTAGGAACCTGGTCAGCTTTTCTACAAAGGTTTATATGTGTTTCAGTTGCGGGTCTGTGGAGTGGTCCATGAGGTGGTCTGCATAGCATATGAAGCTTTGTGTGTGTGACGGCAAATATCTCCGCGAGATTTTCGGCTTGGCAAAACTCTTTCGTTTGTTTGGTTTACTTTGTTTAGTTTCCTAATATTATGAGGTTTGTATTTAGGTAACTAGATAGTTCTTGGTATGTGATATCTTTTAGAATTATTATCTTGAGGTCAAGTATTATAATTCTAGTAGGTTAGGGTTTTTTCTTGTTTAGCCTATAAAAGGGGGTTTAGGCCTAACTAGAAAACATACATAAAATTATTCTTGAGTGGAAGGAACCATCAAGTGAGGGGGTTGTATTATTATTTTGAAGGAACTTAATAATACAATTTATTTTGAGGGGAGGAAATTAAAATTTCCTCATAAACACTTGTCTCTTGTTTATTGTGATTTTGCTATTTTTCCATATTGTATTTGATTGTGGTTTATGTGGTCTTGGGCGGTGGTTATCACCAACAAGTGGTATCAAGAGCGAGGTTTGTTAGAGCCATGGAGGATTTTAAGAGCAAATACAAGTTGGAATTGTTCATTGTAAAGACGAATTTTTCATTGTGGAAAAGTACAATTAAGGATATTCTTATTCATCAAGGTCTTCACAATTAAGGACAAGTTGACCAAGATGTATGCATCAAAGTCTTTGGCTAATAAGTTGTTCTTGAAAAAGGACCTTTATTCGCTTGAGATGGAGGAAGATGACGCATTACAAGATCATCTAAATAAGTTTAATGATTTGATTACCCGATTAGCAAATTTAGATGTGAAGATTGAAGAGGAGGACAAGGCAATTTTTCTTTTAACGTCTCTCCCTATAAAGTATAACACAGTGATAACTAGTTTACTTGTAGGGAAGACAACGATTGCTTTGTGCAAGACCGTGGTGGCGCTACTCGAGGCGGAGAGGCTCATGAAGCAAGGGGGGTCCTCGACAACCAATGGAGAAGGATTGGTAGTAGAGGGTCGTGGTGGCAAAAAGTGGAATTGCAAGAAGAAGGTGAGCAATCCTAATCCAAACATCATGTGTTTGTACTGTGGGGAGGAGGGACACATTCAATCAAAGTGTTCCAAGTACAAGGAAGACTTGATGGCGTTGAGGAATGGTAGGAATAGGGCGACTGCTTCTATTGCTTTGGAGGACGAATCCGATGTGTCTCTAATGGTGGAAGAGACTAAAGGTCCGAAAGAGGGATGGATCTTAGATTCGGAATGTTTTCAACATATGTGTTGTAGGAAAGAGTGGTTTGTTTCCTATGAACAAATTAATGGGTTGTGTGTTACCTTGCGTAATGGGAAAGAGGCAAAGGTTGAGGGTATTAGTGAGGTTGAGATCAAGACTCATCATGGGAGGGCTCGAAAACTACGTGAGGTAAGGTATGTTTCGACACTTGATCGCAATCTTATATCTTTGGGCAGATTGGATGGCTTGGGGTTTGCTATTCATATTAAAGGAAGGTTGCTTGGAGGTCACCAAGGGGAGTAGTGTGATCTTGAGGGGGTGACAGAACAAACAAAATCTCTTCATACTTGAAGGAGGTTATAGAGGATGGATTTTAGCTCAAGGGGAGGCTTGCGATTCGAACAAGATATTGGCCTTGAGGGGAGGTTTGTTAGGATTACAAGCCCAATATAGCGGTCTATTATGTTGTTCGAAAACTTATGGAGTAGAGGAACCAAGGTAGGAACCTGGTTTGCTGTTCCACAAAGGTTTATATGTGTTTCAGTTGCTGGTATGTGGAGTGGTCCATGAGGTGGTCTGCATAGCATATGAAGCTTTGTGTTTGTGACGGCAAATATCTCCGCGAGATTTTCAGCTTGGCAAAACTCTTTTGTTTGTTTGGTTTACTTTATTTAGTTTCCTAATATTATGAGGTTTGTATTTAGGTAACTAGATAGTTTTTGGTATGTGATATCTTTTAGAATTATTATCTTGAGGGCAAGTATTATAATTCTAGTAGGTTAGGGTTTTTTCTTGTTTAGCCTATAAAAGGGGGTTTAGGCCTAGCTAGAAAACACACATAAAATTATTCTTGAGTAGAAGGAACCATCAAGTGAGGGGGTTGTAGTATTTTGAAGGAAGTTAATAATACAATTTATTTTGAGGGGAGTAGGGGTGTAAATGAGACAAGAAAGCTCGCGAGCTACTCGAGATCGACTCGGTTAAAACTCGGTCAAAACTCGACTCGAGTAGGATCGACTCGATGACTAACGAGTCGAGCTGAGCTAATACCTACTCGACTCTTAAAACTCGCGAGAAACTCAAAAAAAAATTATATATAATACTTGTAATTTCAATAAATAATTCTCCAAACATTTTCAAAGAATTTAATCCATGAAATAAAATTTATACTAATGTAGAAAATATTTTTTATGGTGGACTTTAATCATAGTTTGTCGCTAGGTGATGGTTAACCCGTCGAGCTCAGGATTTTAACGAGACTTAGCCTTGGCTCGGCTCGAAATCTCATGAACAAAATGAAAAATTATTAAAAATGATCTTTCATGTAAAATATTAAATTTCCCACATTGGTTTTTGTAGTGTAAACAATAGTTTTTTTTTTTCAATAAAAAATGTTACTACTATAGGCTATAGCTATCCTTATTGTTTAATTTTAGTTGTCCCACATTGGTTGGGAAACAAATGTTTGAGTTTATGTTCTTTTATAAATGGAACATAAACTATTTGTTGCATTTTTTCATTGGGTGGAAACTATTGTCTTCTACTAGAGTTTGTTTCATAATAAAGTCCCACATTGGTTAGACAATGAAACACTAACTTTTTTTCTTTATAAAAGGCTACTCCAAGTACCTAACTCAAGGCACATGGATTGACTTAAGTTTGAGTTGAGCCTTATTATTTAATTTTAGTTGTCCCACATTGGTTAGGAAACAAAAGTCCAAGTTTGTGTTCTTTTATAAATAGAACAAAAACTATTTGTTGCATTCCTTCATTGGGCGGAAACTATTATTTTCTACCAAAGTTTATTACATAAAGTCCCACATTGGTTGGACAATGAAACACTAGCTTTTTCCCCTCTATAAAAGACAACTCCAAGTAACTAACTCAAGGTACATGGATTGACTCAAGTTTAAGTTGAGCCTTGATTTGAGTTCGAGTTCGAGCTTGATTTCAGTTCGAGCTTGATTCGAGTTCGAGTTCGAGATCGAGCTCGAGTTTAGGATTTCGAGTTCGAGTCGAGTTTGATTTTTTCCAGCTCGCGATTTTTCGAGTCGAGTCGAGCTTGACTTTGAGTTTTCGAGTTCGAATCGAGCTTAGCCAAACTCGAGCTCGACTTGCATCATTTACACCCCTAGAGAGGAGGAAATTAAAATTTCCTCATAAACACTTGTCTCTTGTATATTGTTATTTTGCTATTTTTCCATATTGTATTTGATTGTGGTTTATGTGGTCATGGGTGGTGTTTATCACCAACAAGTGGTATCAAGAGCGAGGTTTGTTAGAGCCATGGAGGATTTTAAGAGCAAATACAAGATGGAATTGTTCAATGGAAAGACGAATTTTTCGTTGTGGCAAAGTACAATTAAGGATATTCTTATTCATCAAGGTCTTCACGATTAAGGACAAGTTGACCAAGATGTATGCATCAAAGTCTTTGGCTAATAAGTTGTTCTTGAAAAAGGACCTTTATTCGCTTGAGATGGAGGAAAATGGCGCATTACAAGATCATCTAAATAAGTTTAATGGCTTGATCACCCGACTAGCGAATTTAGATGTGAAGATTGAAGAGGAGGACAAGGCAATTTTGCTTTTGACATCTCTCCCTATAAAGTATAACACAGTGATAACTAGTTTACTTGTAGGTAAGACAACGATTGCTTTGGACAAGACCATGGTGGCGCTACTCGAAGCGGAGAGGCTCATGAAGCAAGGGGGGTCGTCGACAACCAATGGAGAAGGATTGGTAGTAGAGGGCCGTGGTGCCAAAAAGTGGAAAGTCAAGAAGAAGGTGAGCAATCCTAATCCAAACATCAAGTGTTGGTACTGTGAGAAGGAGGGACACATTCAATCAAAGTGTTCCAAGTACAAGGAAGACTTGATGGCGTTGAGGAACAGTAGGAATAGGGCGACTGCTTCTATGGCTTTGGAGGAGGAATCCGATGTGTCTTTAATGGTGGAAGAGACTAAAGTTCCGAAAGAGGGATGGATCTTAGATTCGGGATGTTCTCAACATATGTGTTGTAGGAAAGAGTGGTTTGTTTCCTATGAACAAATTGATGGGTTATGTGTTACATTGCCTAATGAGAAAGAGGCAAAGGTTGAGGCTATTGGTGAGGTTGAGATCAAGACTCATGATGGGAGGGCTCGAAAGGTACGTGAGGTAATTTATGTTTCGACACTTGATCGCAATCTTATATCTTTGGGTAGATTGGATGGCTTGGGGTTAGCTATTCATATTGAGGGAGGTTGCTTGGAGGTCACCAAGGGGAGGAGTGTGATCTTGAGGGGGTGACAGAACAAACAAAATCTCTTCATACATGAAGGAGGTTATGGAGGATGGATTTTAGCTCAAGGGGAGGCTTGCGGTTCGAACAAGATATTGGCCTTAAGGGGAGATTTGTTAGGATTACAAGCCCAATATAGTGGTCTATTATGTTGTTCGAAAACTTATGGAGTAGAGGAACCAAGGTAGGAACCTGGTCTGTTGTTCTACAAAGGTTTATATGTGTTTCAGTTGCTGGTCCATGGAGTGGTCTATGAGATGGTTTGCATAGCATATGAAGCTTTGTGTGTGTGTCGACAAATATCTCCGCGAGATTTTCGGCTTGGCTAAATTCTTTTGTTTGTTTGGTTTACTTTATTTAGTTTCCTAATATTATGAGGTTTGTATCTAGGTAACTAGATAGTTTTTGGTATGTGATATCTTTTAGAATTATTATCTTGTATAATTCTAGTAGATTAGGGTTTTTTGTTGTTTAGCCTATAAAAGGGGGTTTAGGCCTAATTAGAAAACACACATAAAATTATTCTTGAGTGGAAGGAACCATCAAGTGAGGGGGTTGTATTTTTTTGAAGGAACTTAATATATAATACAATTTATTTTGAGGGGAGGAAATTAAAATTTCCTCATAAACACTTGTCTCTTGTTTATTGTTTTGCTATTTTTCCATATTGTATTTGATTGTGGTTTATGTGGTCTTGGGCGGTGTTTGTCACCAACATTTGGTTTATTGTTATTGGTTACATTATTTTATGTTATGCTATTGGCTGTATATTTCTAATTAAGCTGTAAAGAGTTTCATGATTTATCTAGTGATTGTTTGTAGATGTTTCATGACTTATTTGTTGTATAAATTGTACAAGCTACTACATCTCGTGGGATTTGTTATAGTTTTTCTTTTACTTGGTTTGGTTTGTTTGTGGCATGTTACTCTAACCAAGTTTGTAGGAATTTGTTCTTTGATTCGTGTTAACTATTTCTTGTAATGGCTTATACTATTTGTTTACTTATGTCATAATGTGGTTCTATATATAGTTTATTTGTTTTATGTTAGGTTGTTGCATTGGTTGGTTTATTTGTTAACGTTATGGCATTATAAATTGGTGTTTATTATGAGTAGTTATGCCTTGTTGTATTCTCTTATGATGTGTTAAAATTATATTTTTGTGTTATTATTATATATTATTATTGTTATTGTTATTATTATTGTTGTTGCTATTACTATTATCATTATTATTATTTTGAGAAGAGTGTTATTGCTGTGAATTGTGGGTTGCGATCCTAGATTTTTGCTGATTTGGTGTAAGGCCTTAAGGGCATCCGTGTGATTTGGTGATCGTCTATTGTTTTATTATTACTACTAGCCTTATGTGCACGCCATGCGTGCGTTAATTTCAGAACTTGTTAGTATACGTTGTAGGCTTATAGTACTAATTATACCTACAATGTGAAACATTAATAATTAGATGAATATGGATATATTCATTCATTAATATAAAAGGTTGAAGATCTGAACTTGGCTCGATTACCAAACTAAATAAGTTAGTGAGTAATTGTGATTTCTAATTTTAATTTTTTTGTGACTGGATTTCAATCAAAATTAAGCATAATGAGTTTGCTTTGATTGAATTAAAGAGTATCGAAATTACTGATATATTATAATTTGAGTTGACAATTTATGGAAGAAATGACATCA
The DNA here is from genome assembly GCA_947646795.1 of Beta lomatogona. Classification (NCBI taxonomy): domain Eukaryota; kingdom Viridiplantae; phylum Streptophyta; class Magnoliopsida; order Caryophyllales; family Amaranthaceae; genus Beta; species Beta lomatogona. The sequence continues at coordinate 1,018,889 of CANSNZ010000480.1, forward strand.
CTTTCTTTCTCCTTTATTAGTTATTGAACTTATAGGGATGATTTTGATTTTTTTTTATTATGTACTTAGTATACTGATAGACTGAAAATTTATAGGGTTTTTCTACATAGTGCCCCTGTGTTTTACGAAATTATATGTTATACCCGACCTTTTTGAAATTTCCACGTTGTACCCCTAAGATTTCTAAACGTTACACAAAATACCCTTAAACACGATATCAAACAGTAGTTTTTGAGACTTTCTTACCCTGTGGGCATAGAGTAGGATTTTTTAGCCTTGTTAGTTGACTGAGGTTTGGGATATGGTCTGAGAAATCGTAGGCTAACTGAGTTTGGAGTAGGATTTTCTATTAGTAAGGGTATATTGTGTGACGTTTAAAAAGTTTAGGAGTATAATGTGGAGAGTTCAAAAAGGCCGGGTACAACGTAGAATTTCGTAAAACACAGGGGCACTACGTAGAAAAACCCAAATTTATATTTGTGCATTAATTGATTTATTGTACTAATAGACATAAATTAAACAATGTGATTGTTTTTTTTTTTTTGGATAAAATTTACTCTCTCCGTTCTCTTTTGTTCTTCCTATTTAGAATCTTGACACTATTCACAATTGAAGATAATCTTTTAAATTATTTTCAACATATGATAAAAAAATATAGTCATGTGGGGTCTTGTTTGATTCGTCTCAATGAATACTTTATTAATATTTAGCTATTATAATTTTTACTAATACACAATTAAAGATATTTAAGGTCAAAGACGTGCATTGGCAAACGTGAAAGTCAAAATAGGTAGAACAAAAAGAAACACAAGGAGTAATTGATTGATATGTTTCTTTGCAAATTTATTGATTGATTGATCTTTCCGTTTCTTTGTTGATTAATTGACTCATTTTTTTTCAAAACTGAACTATCCCTATTCTATATTTAGAGAAAGGGGTGTTTTAAGCTTTTTAGGTGGACAAAATGTAACACCCCGACCCATACAGAGTCGATTATATTGTCACCAATGCGCATCCAGGGCCAACAACTGTCCTCAATAACCAACACAAGTTCTTCCGGCGCATTTTGTCCTCACTCATGCGCACGCCGAGAAACTTAGGAGGTGACCCATCCTTGGGACTCCTTCCAGGGACTACTCCCAGCAAATCACGCTTAACTGTGGAGTAACAAAGAAATGAGCTCACTAAAAGAAAGACGCATCTTGTTGGAATGAGTAGCCTGCTAAATCCCTTTAAAGCAATCATGAGGGGTATTACACAAATTGTACTCCTTCTTCCCTTATAAAAAGGTCAAGATAATTTGTCTATTTATTTTTTTTGATTGAAATATTTGATGCATATACCATTTTTAAGTTGTTTAGTATAGCAAGTAGAAATAAGAAATAGTTATCATATTGTTTTCTTTTGCAATTTTTTTATTTATTTCATTAAGGGTATTGTAGTCTTTTTAGAGGAGGACACCATTGATCCCCCCCCCCCTTCACTTATATAATAGAGATTTTGTTTGAGAGCAATATATCCGGAGGGACAGAATCCCAGGTGAAGAACATGCAAACCATAGGACGGAATCCTAGGTATACCTTGGTTTTGTTGTCGTCCGAGAGGTCGGTGGGGACGTAATCCTACACTGCATCGGGAGTATGGTCATTCTTAGACACAGGCAATAGGGAACATAATCCGTAGGCTATCTGCAGGTTGCAATATGACATTACCATAGGAAGTGGGTTGTCCACTAGCGTTCAGCTTTGTCTCTTAAACTAAGTATATTACTTTACTACTTTAAACTTTAATGGTTTATGTTGTTGATTCTTGAGCTTATATGTATATTTATGTAACTATTTATTTATTCTGTTATCTTTACCCATTTGTATTTTGCATGTTGTATTGGCTTTGCTTAAATGATTTATATTATTATTATTTGAGTTACTGTCTTTATGACTTAATTATTAATGCTTTTATAACTCCTATATGGATCCTAATTGAGTTGGGAGAGCTGTTAGTTACTCCCTACTTATTGTGGATATTTGTTTATATATTTTCTAGGTGATTATTTTGTATTATGGGCATTGAGGGAAAGGTTATTTAGGATTTTTGAGACATCTTATTTTATTTTATATTTACTATATTGGGTTTATGAGGTTGTTTTGGCTCTCTACGGATATTTTGGATTAATTTAATTGTGTTTTATCTTATTTAGTTTAATTTAACCTTTGTTTAGAGTGACATTTCCGTCAGGCGATATTTCCGCTATCGTCATTTCTTTAATAAAATGTTTTATTTTGATTATATTATGTTTATAAAAGGACGGAGTGTTACAAACCTTCTAGGAAGGGCTCTCCAAAACCAAGATAGGAACAGTCATCAGGCTCTAGAAGAGCCAACAAACTAATTACAGATTGTCAAGCCAATCTACATCTTTATTATTCACTTTCTGACTTATTAACTTTCTTGATTTTATTATTCTTTACACAAATTTTGATATGTTGTACCATATGTCTCATGGTAGGAACTGTCTGATCCCTCAAAGCTGAGTTCCTAGCTCTCCAAACATGCAAAACAAGGCCGGCCACAACAGCATAGGCAACCTTCTTTCTAAAGCTATTCTAACAGTATATGTTGATCCACACAAGTACCTGATAAAGTCTGACCTTCATTGTCTGGAAGCCAAGCCCAGGGGAGGTTCTTGGCCCATGCGGGCTGGGCGACCGCATAGGGCCCCGGTATTAGAGGGGCCTCGAAATTTTAGATTTAATTTTGTACTGCAAATATATTAGCAACTAATTAATATGGAGGAGTTGGTAAGATGATGGGCCTTTTTAACCTTGGATACAAGGTTCGAATCCTAGAGAATACAAAAGATTCCCTCTTTTTATTTTTGACAGCTATAATCACATTCACTTTCTCTTTTTTTTTTCCCTCCTTCAAACGCAGTATAGCATTTATGAGGCAATTCATTAATTGTCTTGTCTCCTACAATACTCCCTGAATTAAATTCCTTCTCCATATTCACATACATTCTTTCGGTCTTCCTTCTTCAGTTCTTCATTTCCAAAACCCAAAATATTTACTGTTATCCCCAAATTCCATTAATATTATCTACTTGTTTCCAAAATATAATATACAGTCTTTTAGGAGGAAAAAATTAATAGTCGAAGAATGGGAAATTACGCAACTATAGCAAAGCAAATATATTGCTTCAAAGGTAATTTTACATCTTTATATTTTTCAATTTTATATTGAATGAAATAATGTAGTTTCTGAAATGTTGCTGTGTTGAAGGATTATTCCTTGTTGCTATATCTTTCAATGTTTTCTAATGATGTAAATGGTGGGCATTTTGTGTGGGATGCATAACACCCATAAAGCTGTTGAAGCCTTGAAGGAGTGTGGATTTGTAGCCACTGCATTTTGGCTTCATGTTTCCGATCCGTTGTTCACTCTCCTTGCTAGGGGGTTGAAATTGTTTGTATCTCAATGCCTTTTGGCTGATTAATAAAATATACCAAATTATCAAAAAAAAAAATTACATGAAATATTTTTTGTCCATCAATCTTCTATTCTGGTTGATAAAAAAATAAAACTTTAATTGTTTTGTCTGTATAAGGTTGTAGACTTGTAGGAGACTAAAGGTTAAAATTGAATCGAAGTTTTTGGTTAAAAAACTTGTGAAATTTTTTTCCTTATGATTCAAGGGCCTTAAGTATAAGAATTTGAGTAGGTCCCCAATAATGATAGCCCCGCCCCTGGCCAAGCCACTATAAAATATCTTTGTAGCAAGTTTGACTAAAAGCACACTCAAAGAATAAATGGAAACTTGTCTCAGTAACCTGCCCACATATGGGACATAGAGTAGTGTAACAGATGTCATATTTGTATGATATGTCTTTTGTCTTTAATTTGTCTTGTAAAGCAAGCCATAGAATGATTCTATGCTTAGGTACTAAAAAATTGTTCCAAACACACTGGTGCCATCTCACTTTGTCTCTTGCTTCACAAAAGAAGTTTATAAGTACCTCCAATAGAGAAGCCATTACTAGTAAGCCATGCAGTGGAATGGAAGGTAGCAGTACAGACCTCCTTAACTTTACAGATACAATTCATAGCCCAGCTGGCATTGGCTGGATGCATCTAATCCAACCAGTTTGTGGATTTGATGTAGATAAAATGAACCCATCTCACCCACAAGTTGTCATATTTTGGAGCAGTACACTAGTGGAAAAACCCTTATATATCACAACACAACATATTCGGTTTTAACAAAATCGGATCCGTAAATCGTCCATTTTTTGGGAGGCATAACGCGGCAAATATACTGATCCGGTTTTCTGTTAACTGATCTGGTTCGCATAACCAGATCCGTTAATTTTTGGGGCGCCAAAATGTTCATCCAATTAACTGATCCGGTTCACCTCAAAACCAGATTAGTTAGTTGGTTTAAGGCCCAGTTCGCTTAATAGTTCATTCATCCCAGTTCGCTCCTAGTTTATTGGTTTGGTGGCTCAAACTCCTAACCCTCTGTTAACTCTCTCACTCTTAAACCTAACCCTCTCCTCTCTCATCACTTCCCTCCTCTCTCTGATCCACCACTCTCACTCCACCACTCTCACGCCACCAATCTCACTCCACCACTCTCACGCCACCACTCTAACCCCTCACCACCGCCACCATCGTTCTTCCCTCATTGCTTCCCCCATAACAACCACCTCGTCGCTGGCCATAAAAATAAACGCGAAGGAAATGCTAAGGAGCAACCACAACAACCACCCCTGCTCTCTCATTAATCGGCGAGGCAAAGAACTACAAAGGAAGTCTTCAACCCTTCTCTCTCATCGCCGGCGAAGCACAAAAGATTTGAATGGATAGATTTTTCGTTTAGGTTATGTATATTTTTTTTTTTTTTATTTCTTTTTTCATTTTCATGTATATATATTCGTTTCTTGTATTTTCATTCAATTTAATTTTTGGTTGACTTCGTTTATTTGTTGATGATAGTTTAGATCTAGGCTTTGTAATTTATTTCGATTTAATTTTTCGATTTTAGGGTTTGTGTTCAGATTTTCGTTTATCAGTCAATGACTTGGTGAATTTTTTATTTTACGATTTCTGTAGTCTCCAACCCTCCTCTCTCATCGTTTTTAGTCCTCTGTGTGTGTGGCTGCAATCGATTTGTTTGGGCCAAAGTTGCTGCTATTGCATTCGTTTTTAATCATCTCACAAATTCTAGGTCTTCGTTCAATTAGCTGGAATATGGTTTGATATTTTTTTTCATAATTAAAGATAACTGATCCATTTTTTGTGAAAACCGGATCATTAAGTCACTTACTAATCCGATTTTCACTAACAACCTGACCAGTTCACTACAAACTGGTCCGATTTTTGGCGAAATCCGGATCAGTTAGTGGATAACCGCTGTGAACCCAACCGTTCTGGACCAAGAATCGGATCTGTAAGGCCTATTTTGATCGGAGAGGTTGAACTTTTTTCCACCAGTGGTACAAGTTCCAAAGAGCAAGGTTCCTAAAGCCAAGGCCTCCCTGTGTCTTAGTATAACACAAAATATTCCAAGAAACAGGATCAAGTCTGCTATCATTATAAGTGCCAAACCACAAATAGACCCTGCAAACATCATTGATACTCTTTATCACCTTCTTTGGAAGAATAAAGATTTGATTTCCAATAAACACTAATACTCATGAGCACAGAGTTTACTAGTTTCATTTCTCCAGCAAAAGAAAGATGCATAGTGCTCCAAATTTTGATTCTAGCAACCATTTATGGTGAAACTTGGTTAGCTGCTATAATTGTCAATGGATGTATAAACCCAAAAGTTATGGTTGCTTGAACAAATTTTGTTATTTATCTGACGGTTTTGGATCTATTTCGCATTATCGTTCATGGTCACTTTTTAAGGTCATCTTTTTCAAACAAAAGTCACCTAATCCAAAGATAAAAATCGATCAATTCATACACATCATCTAAGGTTGAGTCTATCCTAAGAAGGACATCTAGAAAAGTGATCATGATAGAGTTCGAGTCGTCATGCATGTCATATCATTTTATCTTATCCCTTTGATCCAATCCATCTTCTCTATCATAACTATCTTATCATATTCTACCCCTTTCAAAAAAAATATTTTTTCACAATCAATCCTACACCCTCTTCTATTTTATCTTTTTCGAGAACATTTACTAATCATCATCCTACCGCACGTTCAAAAATAAATTCTTTTCAAAAATTAATCTATCCTTAATCATCATCTTTTTTTTAAAACAAAGGGTCCCTCTCAAAAACAAATTTCGAAAATTCTAAGCCTAGTCCAAATACCTCCAATCTAATCGCATCAATCCAATTCCAGCCCATTTGTATTCATCTTAGGCCCATATATATTAGAGTCTATGCATTCATTAGGCCCATTCAAACTTGAGTTCATGCATTCATATTAGGCCCATTTTAAGTTTAATCCCAGTCCATTCCCATCTAAGTCGAAACCTAGTCCATTTCCAAAGTCAAGACGATGTGCTTCTTCCAGTCTAAGTCAAACCTATACTGTAATCCCCCATAATTTTATGAATTTTATAAATATATTTTAATGTATATTTATATATATTTTAGTATTTAAATAATTTATTTCTTAGAATGTTGACTATTTGAAAGTCAAAAGGATTATTTAACGATTTTAAGTAATCAAATATTTTATTTAGTCATACTTTGAAAATTATTTAATAGTTTAAACATCTTTGAATTGTAGTGTAAATGATTTTAAAATGAGTTAGAGGAACCCAACTCAACTCAAATTCCGAATCATTAAATGATTATTAAAAGCCCAAACACATTTCCCTAAACCCACAAGGGGTTACCTATATAAACCCAACAAAACCCAAAATTCCCACACATTAAACACTCACCCTAAATTTTCTCTCCTCTCTTTCTTATCTCTCTCCTCCCCCACGGTTCTCTCTCTCTCTCTTTTTCTTCTCTTCTCTCGTCAGCCACACCGGCTGCCACCACCGTCGGACCGCCGGCCAGCAGCAGCTCACCACCGCCGGCAGCCCAGCCGCCTCTATCTATCTCGGCCTTGCTTCCCCTCCTTCCTCTCTTTGGTTTATTTCTCTTCCTCCTCTATTTTGTTTAATGTTAAGTTTATGTTTTTTTAAGGATTGATTTAATGATTTCATGATTAAAGTTTATAGTTTGATGATTTAAATATAAATTTCAGATTATGTAATTTGTATAATAAAGTAATTAAATTTTAGATTTATTAATTATGTTTAAACTAGGGTTTTAAGTATCAAAGCATGGATTTTTAGGGTTTTATGAGTTAGAAATTGTAGTACTATATTATAGTTTATGAAAATTGAACATTCTTATGTGTATGATTATGTTTAAGCAAATTTTTTAAAGGGTTTTAAACACATTATAATTTGTTGGAATTTTTTACTATGCTTATGATGGAGTTTTAATTGTCAAAGTATGGGTTTTTGAGAGTTTTAAATGACTAGTATGGTACTACTATACTAGGAGACATTAATAATTGGAGTATTAATGATTACAAAGGATTTTAATCACTTTTAAAGAGGGTTTAAGATATTTTAAAGTTGCTGGAATTTTATTTGAGTATTGATTAGTGGTTGTATTGATATTTGGTAGGCGGAGAATTCTCTTTAGACGATTTCTAAGGTTGTTGAAGTGGCCTTGCATATTGTCTATACAAGGTACGTACATACATATGTGTTAGTAGACTAGCATCATGTCCTAAGATTAGGATTGATGTAGTATCATGTATAGGGAACCATTTATGGTTCATATATAATTTATATTCAAGTAGAATTGCATGTTGCTTATGTTGGTTATACTATGTTTGTACGGATGATTGATGCAAGCATATGGGATTGGGAACTTTATTTTATTAATTCACATGAGGGATTAATAATTATGTTGTTATTGGATCATGTTGTTCCCTTTGGATTATTTTATTTACTTTATGAGGACCGAGGGCCTTATTTGGTAAGTTGGTTATTCACCTATGAAAGGTTGGTTGATTGTTGAGTTAGATCAACAAATAAATAGTGGTTATGGAACTAATAATGGATTTATTCCTGGATTGTTAAGTTGTTGATCACCTTACCTAATCCTAAGATAAAAATAGAAGTATCATGTATCCTTGATGATTATATTATTTGTCTTACTTTGTGAGCCATAACAAGTAAATAATTTAATAATCAGTTACAGTGCAAAGTGAATAGCAATAAGCTTTTGACTTGTACACGTCTGAAGTGTTGGACTAGTATGAGTTGGAGTACATGGTGGTAGCCCATGGCTTTTCTTGGGACCGGGTTGATCACCTTGTCCTATTTTATTTAATTAGTACCTCGATATCGTTGGTCGAGGGAGTACGGAGTCACGCCCCTTCGTCTTCTAAATTGAAGACTGGTTTGGTTTGGACAACTCTTTCCATTGCCGATTCAATCTAAATTCAATTAACTTATTGGTTGTGGAGTCAAGTTCAGTAAAGTTAGTCTATCATATTATTATATTATTGTTTAACTTTGCTTAAATGTTTATTAGTATCATGTTAGGATTTATTAATTATTATGTAGTACTCAGCTTTGCTGATTACGTGCTTTTGTGTGTATGTCGATCATGGCTGTGCCTTATTGATCTTGTGATGACCCATTTGGTGAGCAATTTCTCGGGATCAATAGTGAATCGTCCATTTCAGGTTTGAAGATGATGCATCATGGGTTCGGGATTCGTGGAGAGCTTGTGTTAGCTTAATACTTTAGTTTACTTTTAATTATGGTTTGAGTTTGACTTTATGTTGGTTTGACTTTAGTTTGGTTTTGGAGTTGACTTATGGTTGACTAAGTTATTGTTTTCAAAGTTATCTATTGTTTTCCGCTGCAAAATTCTGAATAACCCGGTACGTTATCACACGGGCGATAGTACTATGATAATTCTCTAAGTTTTATATTAAAAAGGTATTTTGGAAAATAGAGGATTGTCGGGGTGTTACAAAGTGGTATCACTACAAGAAATTTGATTTTTAGCAACGAACGAATTTGTTGCCAAAAATATCTTTTGCAACGAAAACAAAATTTTAATAACGACTTTCTTCCGTTATGTGAGATGTCGTTACCAAAAAATTCTGCAACGACTTTATTTTGTTGCTGAAAATCCATTTTCCGCAACACTCTCTTTGTTGCTGAAGATGTTTCGTTGCCATATTTTCATGTTGGGAGGAACAAGAACTTTATTATTGGCAACAACTTCAATTGTTGCGAAAATTTTGATAATTCGCTACAAAGGATTTCGTTGCCAAAAGGACTTTTCACTACGAAATTTTTGTTGTGACAAAGACAAATTTCACAACAACATTTACCGTTGCAAAAACAATTGTTATAGTAACAAAGCATGTTGTTGCCAAAAAGTATTTTTATTTTCAGTTTACAATACATCACACGTTCTCGTTGCTTAAGAGAGAGTGAGAGAAAGAGAGACTAATATCTAATTACAGACACAATATTTAAAAAAAAATGCTAATTGATTAATGGTAGCCAAAATAAGTTGTATACTTGTATCAATTCTTTCAGAATCAATCCAACAACAGTTACACAAAAGCTACATCCAATTGTCCAAAAATATATGTTGATACTAAGGGTTAGTTTGACAAAAAATGGTGAGACTAATATATATACTATACTTTGACAAAAAATGGTGAGACTAAATTATATATTGTACTTTGACAAAAAAATGTTGACCAAACTTGATAGTTGTTCTTGGTTGGAAGATTGATTGCATACTTCTCAATTAAAGAGATCATATTCATCATCATTATAGCCACTCCTGCAAAATTGAGAGAATAAAAAGAAAGACTAAGTGAACAAGTTTGAGTAATATAAGATGAATAAACAAGACTAGGTGACGTGACTACCTATTCATGTTGTTTATCAGCTCCATAAATCTTTTCTCCGTATCTACCATAATGCATTTTTGTTCTTCTTTGTATTCAACCATATCCTTCTTATTCGCCTCTAGCTCGTGTTGTAAATGAGTAATTTGGTCTTGATGTTTGAGCATGATTTGTTGTTGTTCTTCTTGTATCCTCGCTTTAGCTGAGCCTCCATATCCATTTCCTTTGCCTCGAGTGTACCCAGACTTAGGGCCAAGTACATGAAGAAGCATCTCTTCTTGTGTTTGAGGGCGTGTTTGATCTCCTTCTGGTACTTTGTCTTTATCTTGCACAAGTTGATGGAGTTGTGCCTATAAGTATTAGGAATTTACAGTTAAATGATACATGAGAAGTTGAGAGTGCAAATATTATGACAATCGATATTTATAAGCCACTAATTACTCACAAAATCAAAATAAATAATGCGTAATAGCAACCAAAGACAGATTTATATTCCTTAATTTGGAAAATGTTGACAGATACAATGGTTACATGTAAGAGATGAACTCTCTTCCCAGTAGCTTATCCTTACCATTTTCTTAATGATTTTTCCGTCCTCTCTTTTCCTAATTTATGCTCTCTTCATTACTTCTTCCTGCACAATTTCTAAGCTATCCCATTTTGAGGTGACCTCCCCTAATGCACACTTCCCCAAGCTCACTAACTATCCATCCCACTACTGAAGGTAAGATTACTTGGCTTCCTCAAGCCAACAAAAAGATATAAGCCAATGCAAATACTGCAATAAAAGTCTGAAATAATTAAGGTAAACTATGAAGCAGAGGGATTATAAAAATTCACTATCAATGCAACTCAGTTAAACATCATCGGATGCACCACTTCACAAAGGGATAACATTATTCATTTAAAATACGAATGCAGAGAAGCCACACACTATGATAGACACAAGATCATCGTCTGTGATGTGTTTGATAAATCTCTTAAAAGACAATTAATCAAATAACAGTGAGGTATGTTTGTCCTATGAAAACACTTATCCACTACTTTACACAGGTTAGAGCCAAGGCTGTAAAAACACTCATCTGCTGCTTTACACAAATCAAAGAAACACCACCAACAAGATGTGAGGTAAGAATTTCATACTCAAAATCCTTCACTTGATAATCTTCACAATCAGAACAATGGGTGAGCTCAATAATTAACACGGGAACTACAATACCCACAATAAAAAACACAATCCTTTTTTCCTCTAATGATAAGATGTTTGAAACAAGTTGGTGGGAACTAAGACATCGCATAATTAAGACAAACTCCTAACAAAGATATGTAACAACATTAGTACTCTAATAGCAATATTAAAGTTTTTTTATAAGATGCTCACATGTATTTCCTTGGAACGACTATCATTTGCCCACTGCAATACTCCTCCATCATTTGTTGTTGTGTGTTGAGCTAGCCAAACTACGTCGGCAGGAGGTAATATCCCATCATTCTTTTTAGTCTACAATAAGAATTTGCATTAACATCATTAAAAAAAATTACCCTATTATACTTGCTATTTCATATAACCGTACATACCAATATATACTCAGTCTAAGGGAAAGATAAGTTTCGAGTGTGGTGTGTTTGATCCAATTCTCAGATCTTCGATTCTTGCAATTTTGTTCACTTCTTTTCTGGATTTTAAGATTGAAGTAAATGGATGAAATATCAATGTTAACCAAATAAAAATACAATCAAGATAATGGAAGAGATTTTACCTTAAACTTATCTGAATTAAATTTCTCACAACATGCTTTCCAGCTTGCTTGGGGAAAATCAGGAGGAGGATTGGCTAAAAGTTCCTCATAACTCTCTCCACATTCCTTGTAATATGCATGTAATCGAGCCTTCCAGAACCGGTACAAGTGTTGCATTGCATTAGTTGCAAAAGCTTGAAGTCGAGGTAGTTGGGTAGAGGAGTCTTTAATGTTGAACTTATTCTGTTCTTTTTTTCAAATTAAAGTTATAATTACACACTTTACACGACAAATGTAGATGCATATTTGACAGCAATAAAATTAGAAAATATACCTTCACTTGCAACCACATCGAAGCTCCATTTTTGGCAAAAATAGCAGGCCAATCTCCACCATCCATGAAAGTTGTTCTCACAACATAACCGCAAAAGTTCACCATTGAACGAGCATTTTCTCCAACCGCTTGGAGAACAAATGGGGGTATTTCGATATCCAACTTAAACTGACCACCCATAGTCTTCTTTTCGAGAGCTAAATTTCTATACTTTCCTCTTTGACCTCTTTTCTTGATAACACTAGTAGCGGAGGCTAAAATATTATCACAATCATAGATAGTTAGATTAAGTGGTTCAGTTGGAAGTGGTGACCAAACACTAAAAGTGACAACAAGCAAATTGACACAATATAGTATGGTGAAACAAGGCACAAAATTTTGTTGATGCTTGTTTCAAAACTCCAGATTAGATACTTAGAACATATAGAAGAGATAGTAATAACGTAATTACCTTGGCTGCTATTAGGATCATTATGTTGGGTTCCATCCAACACTTGTCGATTTGCATGCATGTACTTAGTTCTGATTTTTTTTGGTGGATTTTCAACTCCCTCGTTTCTTACCTTTAGAGTGGGATCCGCTGCCGCATGAGCACTTAAAACAACTTCAAGTCTACTATCAAACTTGTTTGCATATATACGCTTGCTCCCCCCCCAAACATATGATATATTCATTTCTAAATAATAAACTAATGTAGTACTATGAAATTAAGTAAAAAAGGAAGAACACGAAATACCTATATTTGAAGTAGTTTGTATTGGATCTTCATTTGGATTTCCATGAGCAGGGCTATGCGTATTGGATCCAATTTCATCCATTTCAAAGTCATCTCCAAATACATCTCGAAGGCGGCGTTGTGACTCACCAATAAAGTTTGTGGCTCTTCCATTTCCAATGCCGCCATCACTGTTTTTCTTAATTAGGCCTCTCCCTACCATATCTGCATAAAAAAGTGAACATATCTTATATGAATGGCTAATAGATCTCATAACCATTTAAATAACAAGAAAATGTGCATATAAAAAAAATTAGCCAAAATGAAAATTGCTTACCATATAAAAGAACTTAGCATGTGCTGTATATTCAAAATCTGATCTGAAGGTACATATAAAAGTTTACTGAAATTTCACTACTCTTGAATAGTTTACCTTAACAGGAGAAAGTAAAAATGATCCCCTCTATATCTAAGAATTGATTGTAAGTCACGCACTCTGCCTTGCTTCATAATAATCCATCAATGACTTATAAAATGGAATGAGTGATACAAAAAAAAAGTAGATTCACACGGAAAAAATAAAATTAAACTCAAAATGTCATTCAAGTGCGTAAAAAGTAGATAAGCAATAATATCGCAACACCTTCGATTCAAAAGTAACTAAGAAAATAAAAGTCACACAACAAAAAGAACAAACACTCTATATGCCTCAACATCATCGTCAACAATGAAACCATCCAAATCATTGTTTTTCTTTTTTGGCTTCTTTTGTTTCCCATGCTTCCATTGCTCAATCTTCTCCATTTCTTTCTTAAGCCATTTGACGACTTCAGCTCCTTTTTCCCCCATACAATAATTAGTAGCCAAACAAATGTTGTCTGTATATCTATATCCTGATGGTGATGTGTACATATTGGAAGCTTTAATTGATTCTTGTTGCATAGCTTCTTCATCATGAACGGGATCAAATGCATTCTCATCAACGTCCATTTCAGGTACATTGTACAAGTCTCTAGGCTCTGTTTTTATCACAGTAAGCCAATTATTAACTCTTGGTTCTGCCACATAAAACACTTGCTTCACTTGAGATTCTAATACAAATGGTTCATTTGTGGATAAAGAAAATTTACTGCATACACTAGTTATTCCAAATTCATCCACTTTGTATCCTGCGCCCTTATGCTGAATGTCATACCAATCGCACTTGAAGGCAAACTCTTTATTTCCACCAGGGTATTCTAGCTCATAAATGTCTCTAAGAACACCAAAATACTCCTTATCTGACTTATCACCTCCCCGAACCATAACACCACTATTCTAGCTTTTCCTATTTTCTTGACAATCAAGGGTGTGAAACCTAAATCCGTTCACAATATAGCCACTGTAACGCCTTACCGTCCGTTGGATCACAAACTAAGTAATACAAGTTCTTTGAAACCAATCCTTTTGTATACAAATGCCGACCTACAAAATAAAAAAATATAATACTATGAAACTAAGATAAATCATAACACTAATTTAGTAATAAAAAAGGGGCAGATTGCGTACATGAGTGCGGACCCAATCAGAAAACTCAGCTTTATGTCTCCTCTCAATATTCCTAGGAGCGGGATTTTCAGTAGCTAGTATCTCTCTGTGCTCCCTAATATTGGGAATAAAATGAGTATATATATATATTGAAAATAAATTATGTAGAGTGACGTATAGTAATTGACTTACTTTGCAAGTAGTAAGAGATCATCACATTTATGGAGAGCATATAAGTGTAATTGTTCAAACTCCTCGATCGTAAGATGATGAAGTGAAGGCTTTCCTAAAGGACGAGCACTTGGAACAAAAATCTCCAAATCACTTTTACTTGTCTCGTGTTCATCACTATCATCATTTCGCGACTGGCGATTGAACTTTGTGGTCATGTTGTCCATATATCTAGAGCAAAATGTTAAACATTCATCGGCCAAGTAGCCTCTTGCAATTGAACCTTCTGGTCGTGCTTTGCTGCGAACATAGGATTTCAAAGTACGCAAGTACCTAATATGTGAAAAGTTACATATGGAAAAGGATAAGAAAACAACTAGTGAATGAAAAAAAAGGTGAGGTAGTAAGTTATGGCTATACCTCTCTACTGGATACATCCAACGATATCTCACTAGACCCGCAATCTTTGCTTCTGCTACCAAGTGAATAACTAAATGTATCATCACAATGAAGAAAGATGGTGGAAATATCATTTCCAATTTACACATTGTGTAGGAAATTTGCTTCTCCATCCTATCAAGATCATCCATGGACAAACTCTTTGAGCACAGGTTCTTAAAAAATGAGCTTAACTCAATTAACGGCTCACATACATTCTTTGGAAGGAGACCGCGAATAGCAATGGGAAGTACCTGTTCCAAGAAAACATGATGGTCATGGCTTTTCATACATGACATTTTCCGTCCATTTTCCTTTACACATCGAAAGATGTTGGAACAATATCCATCAGGAGTTTTCAAATTTTGAAATATCTCGAAAAATAAAGATTTCTCATCACCTCTCAATATATAACATGCCATAGGTATACGCACTTTATCTTCCTCAATAATGGGATGGAGTTCTTTCCTTATATCCATTTTGACCAAGTCCAATCTAGCTTTTATGGTATCCTTAGTTTTACCCTTTATATTCATCAATGTTCCTATGATGTTCTCAAAAACGTTATTTTCTATGTGCATAACATCTAAGTTATGACGCAATTTCAGCTTGCTCCAATAAGGTAACTGGAAAAATATGCTCTCTTTTATCCATCCACACAAGCTATTTGTCGTATCCCATTTCCTCTTTGTACCAGCCTTGCCAAATGGAACTTGAGTAAATTAATTGCATTGTATCAATACTTCATCACCGGACAATGGAATAGGGGCAATTCCTTTTTCCATAGTTCCATAAAAGGCCTTTCGTAATTTTCTCCACCTATGATTCAATGGGATCGAAAGTCTGTGCCTCATATAAGCTGTCTTATTTTTTATTGAACATGATGGAGGGTTATTATGACAACAAGGACAAGCAAAAGATCCACTTGTACTCCATCCAGACAAGTCTGCATATGCTGGAAAGTCACTTATAGTCCACAAAAGGCTAGCACGCCCATTAAAAAATTCTGTTTTGAGTATGCATCATAAGTTTCAACACCAAACTCCCATAACTCTTTCAACTCTTCAATCAAGGTTGAAGGTACACATCCAAATCCATTCCAGGAGAATGAGGACCATCAATAAGTAGAGACAACATCAAATAAGGAGGTTTCATGCACATCCATGGAGGCAAATTATAAGGAATAAGGACAACGGGCCAAATACTATGAGTAGATCCCCCAAAATTGTTGAATGGTTGGAAGCCATCTGTTGCTAAACCAAGTCTCACATTTCTGGGATCTGCCGCAAATGATTCAAATTCCTTATCAAACGACTTCAATGCTATGGAATCTGAAGGATGTCTCATTATGTCATCTTTTTTTCCTTTTTGTGCCAACGCATTTATTTTGCTGTCTTAGTTGACATAAACAACCTTTGCAATCAGGGTTTTATAGGAAAAAAGTGTAAAACCTTATGCGGTACGTTTTTCCCTTTCCCTTTCCATATCCACCTGGAAGTTTGACATTTCGGACACTCTTGTGCATCACTATTTTCGCGCCAATAGATTATACAATCATTTGGACACGCATCAATTTTGACGTAATCTAGGCCCAACTGACTAACAATTTTGCGACAAGCATCATAAGAATTCGGTAAGTTGGAACCTAGTATCTCATTTTGAAATTGTAACAATTGAGTAAAAGAATTATCAGTCCAATGGTTCAAACATTTAAGATGTAACAATTTCATAATGTATTCTAACTTTGAGATTTTTGTCCCATCTACAACCAATGGCTCTTTATTGTCCTCTAATAGGCGATAGAATCGAGTTGCTTCTTGTGAAGGTTCTTGAGCTTCCTCACTATTACCATTCTCAAGCAATCCCATTCCGGCCACCCCACATCCTACTTGAAACATATCAAGCATATCTTCATCACCATCAGCAATATCCTCACTTTCATGAGACGAATCACTATATTTATGACCATGCTTATCCCATAATATATAGCTTTGCAAAAAGCCAAACTTCAGCAAATCAAATCGAACTTCACTTCTCAATTTAAAATGTACATTAGCACATCTATAACATGGACATCTAATTGTCCTATCATTGCTAGAACCCTCATCTGCATTACAATTGGCATAAGCAAAATCTAGAAAACCGACAATCCCTTCCGAAAATGCCTTAGAACCTCGATCTTTTATTTTCATCCATTCCTAATCCATAGACATATCCTAATAGATTTCAAACGTACCTAATGTGTAATTCACAATAAATAAATAAAATTATCATTTAAATGATTAATCATAATAATCTCAAGATAAGTTAACTTAATGAGTACAGGAGCAAAAAAAAGAGTCAAATAATCATGACAATAGGTAATTCATGTTTCTTTATTCGATCTCCTGCCTTAAGTGAGGGAACATGAACCACTATATCCCATAACTACAGGTTGGCAGTGAACTCCATTATTGAATCAAATTGATTTCATAAAAAAGGTAATATACTACTGTGTTACATGCAGCTTTGATGGTGAATTATACATCTTTCCAGATTAAATTCAGCATACTATGAAACAAAGATCATCAAAAATCAGGTGGATTGTATGATGTTTCCCCTGATGATTGCAAAAATCAGAATGTCTTATCACCAGTAGCAGAATTTTAGTTTTATACTAGGAGCGGAAACTACAAGATGGATAAAGAAAATGAAACTAGAACATGGCATAAACAACTAATCCTAGAGAAAAATAGATGATACTAAACAGCAAAAGCAACAAACAAAGGGTAGAAGACAAGTATATCAAAACATGCACTCAGCTTCATGAAAATACTGCCCATATAAATTCACGACAAAGCTACCAACAATATACGTAATTTAGTTCAAGCAAATTTCATATCTTGCAGCAAATTTTTACAAAGTACTAGTAGTTATTTTCAAAATAGACATTTATCAGGTAATTTATGACAAAATGGCTAATGTATCACTCATTCTCCCTTCTTTCACACAATGACAATATAGCAAAAGGATAGAGAAACTGAGAGAAGCAATTGTCTTTGTTGACGACAGAAGCACAAGACAACAGTAGCACAAAATTAGTGGGCTACTTCTTCAATTCAATGCCTAAAACAAAATTCCAATAGAATTGGAAAGAAATTGCAGGGATGAAACCTAACTCCAAATTTGCTAATGAAAACAAGTAAATATCCAAACTATAAGGAACTCAAGAAAATATTCTTCACCTTCAGCAAAATCAGTGCCGGAGAGAGGAATGAGCAACCTGCTGGAAATTCGTCGGAGAATTTCACTGCTGAAAACAAGTCGTCGGCAAGTTCGACACAATTAACATTCGAATTCACTGAAACAATAACATGCAGAAAAGATCAATAATTAATTTTACAAAACAGATTGAATTTTACAAAACGGAAATCAACCGGAAATTAAACAAATTGAAGAGCATGAGTGAAGTTTACAAAACAGAAATTGCGATGAATAAAATGAAAGAAAAAAGGAAGGAGAAATTCAGATTTCACATGGGCGAACCAGTGAGAATGACGTAGGAGATGGAACGAAGTGTGATTCCACATTCGAATGCACTGTGTGAACGAAGGAGGACACTAGTGTTCGAATGGGAGTGGAAGAGTTTGAACTGCTAGGGGTTTATTTTCTATTCTTTACTTAGAACAACAAGCCAAACTTGTTGCAAAATTTTACTGATTTTTTAGCAACAAGAACATTTTGTTGTCAAAAGTTGATTTTTTGGTAGTAATAAAACAGTTGTTGCCAAAAACAACACACTTCCCTCCTAATTCCCGCCCTTCCAAATTTTTGGAGGGTAGATGAATTTTGGTTTACGGCAACTATCTTTAGTCACAACTGAAAACATTTTGTTGCTAATAATAGTTTTTAGCAACAAAATTTTATTGTTGTTGCTAATAATAGTTTTTAGCAACAAAATTTTATTATTGTTGCTAAAACTTGTTGCAAAAAATCAATTTTCTTGTAATCTTGGAGCTTAGGTATTTATTGGCCTTTTGTGCCAACCTTAAATATTAGGCGCCTAGTTACTTAAAATGAATTTCATAGAAAACGAGTTCCTACTTATTCGTTGTGCTTAAATCATTTTTTCGAAACATGTTTCAATTTCAAAAAGGATTCAAAAAAAATTTTAGGTTCGAAATGTTTGTTTGGTTCGAAGTTTTTTTTAGGTCCAAAATTTTTTTTTATAATTCTTTTCGGTTCTTTTCATATTTTTGAAACTATATATTATTTATTATTTGTTTATTTTAGTACTCTTAGCTTATATTTTATTTTACTTTATTAATTTTTGTGAGAGATGGGTAGTATAGGAAGGGCATATAGGATAGAAATATTATATGTCTGCATTTAAATATTTAGTTCAGCATCTTTATATTTTTCTTCCCTGCTTAACTGTTTAATGCTATTCCTAGCTTTAAATTATTTGTTTATTCTTGCTTATTGTTTATTGTTGGGAATATACACTAAGTGAGGGTATTATTTATTTCTAGATGTCGTATTCATCAGTTAAGGGACCCTAGATATGACTGATAGAGAAGCTACTCCAACCTAATTGTATTGAGTGATGATGAGTATGATGGAGAGTTTGATAGCGAGAGTTACACTAGCCTAGAAGTCATCATGCGCCATGTGTTAAAAGTAGGCATCCCTGATAGTGATGATGAAGTAGTTCAGGAGTTTGGTCATGCTAGATGGCAGACCAGAATGGACATCTACCATGTTGTTTTGAGGGTTGAGAGTGATTCTGAGTCAGAAGAGGATGAGCCTCAACCTAAGAAGATTTGAAGATCTACTAGAGCTAGAAATTCAGATTGCTTCTACTATGACAGTGAGGACAATGAAGACTTTGAAGATGAGATGTTCACTCCAGAGAAGTACAAGGAAACTAAGAATAAGACTGATAATGTAACTCCGTAGACTATTTATGTATATTTTAAGATTAGTTGTTGGATAAGTAGCCAAGTTACAATGGTTTAAATTTCTTTCTTTATTATCCTTACCTTTGTTAAGGAAGAAGTTAGTTATTATGGATTGAAAAAATATTATCATCATCATTTTGAGGAATAAAAGTGATTCTTTAGCTATTCAAGTTGAGTAAGAAATTATTTTATTACGCGAATGGAGAAAATTTTATTCTATTGTTGTGATTAAATTTTTATTTAGTCCTCATATATATTATCGATGTGAATGCTATTCATGAATGAGTATATGACTAATGATAGTTTATAGTGATTGAATTTGACACTATTATAATTCAATAGAATATTATTATGATGCGATCTTGTATGATCAAGTCAAATTGATGCATTCATAGTAAATGGCAAGTAGTTGTGAGTTGAAACCTAAAGTAGAGTTACGTTAAACTTCAGGTCGCGCAGTAGAATGGCCAACAAAAAATGATAACGCCTTAGCTTCTGCTATTCGCCTATTGCTAGAGAAATTGACTCAAGAAAGAGCTAAGCGTCCTGATCCTGCAGGGGACATGTTTGAAAGACTAGCTAAGATTAAACCACCGTACTTTAAGGGGCAAGCTGACCCTACCTTCTTACATAGTTGGATTAGGAGTTTGAAAAGATTTTTGGGGCTGTAAATTGTCCTAAGGCTATGAAAGTAGGTCAAGCTGTGTTATATTTGAAAGATGAGGCTGACTTATGGTGGAAGAAAAATGGAGTTAGACTTAGTGCTGTGGAAGGGTTTAATTGGGATTCCTTTATTGCTGCTTTAAGAGGAAAATTTTACCCTACTTTTATGAGAAAACAAAAGGCTCAGGAGTTCATAAACCTTAGGATGGGGAGTATGACTATCTCTAAGTATTATAGCAAGTTTATAGCATTGTCTAGGTTTGCACCTAAGGTAGTAGCTACTGAAGAGCTAAAGGCTCAGAGGTTTGAGTAAGGCTTGACTGAGGAAATCCAATTGGGGTTAGCTGGTGAGACTTTTGCATCCCTAGATGTTGTTTATGGAAGAGCGGCCCATATTTATGGTCTCCAGTCGAGGCGTGACAAGAAGAATGCTGTAGTAGGTGAGAAAAGAAAGGATTTCAATGCTGGAGGAAATTAGGGAAACTTTTAAGAAGAATAGAAATGGGAATTGGAATTTTCAAGGAAGGAATGGTCAAGGCTTTAATAATAAGGGCCAGTCTGGGAGGAGTTACAACTGTAAGAAGTGTAACAAGAACCACCCTGGTAGAGACTGTAAGGGAGATCTAGTAACCTGTCATTACTGCCAAAATAAGGGGCATAAAGAATTTGAGTGCTTCACCAAGCAAACAAAAGAGCAGAATGGTAATGGGAGTGGTAATCAGGGAAGGTCTGGGTTCAACCAATCAGGCAACCAAGGGTCGAAGCCTATAGGGTCGCAGAACAACCGAGGAAGCTACAGTAAGCCTGCTAGTGAGAGCAACAACAACAACCAGAGTAAAGCTCCGGGTAAGCTGTTCATGATGAGTCGCAATGAAGCTGAGAGATCTGTCGACGTAGTTTCTGGCACTTTTTCTATTAACTCCATTCTCGTTAAAGCGTTATTTGATTATGGGGCGACCTATTCGTTTATTTCGTCGTCCGTTTTTAAAAGTTTGGGGTTGGTAGACTTTGAAGTAATTGACCTGTCTATTAGTATTCCTACTGGAGAAGTCATAAGGTGTACCAAGTTGTTTAGAGACTTGCCTCTGAAGATAGGAGACTGTGTTTTTCCTTCTAATCTAATAGAGTTCAATCTGGGAGACCTAGACATTATTCTTGGGACGAATTGGTTAGGTTTCTATAAGGCCAAAATAGACTATGAAGCTCAGAAGGTAGTGTTGAGAAGCCCTTTGGGGAAGTTGACTTTGTATCGACGTTTTGGGAAACCTAAGAACTTTGAGGTCATTTCTGCAATGTAAGTGAAGAAGTTGGTGAAGAAGGGATGTGAGTTGTTTTTCTGTAGTGTGCAAGATGTAAGTAAAGAGGTTGAATTGAAGATTGAGGACGTACCAATTGTGAATGAGTTTATGGATGTATTTCCAAGCGAGATTTCTGGTATGCCACCTTAAAGAGCCGTTAAGTTTACCATAGGCTTAGTTCCTGGTACTGCACCTATTTCTAAGGCACCATATAGAATGGCACCTCCTGAGATGAGTGAATTGAAGACGCATTTGCAAGAACTGTTGGATAAGGGTTATATTAGGCCTAGTGCGTCGCCATGGGGAGCTCCTGTGTTGGTTGTGAAGAAGAAAGATGGAAGTATGAGATTGTGCATTGACTATAGGGAGTTAAATAATGTGACCATTAAGAATAAGTATCCTTTGCCTAGGATAGACGACATGTTCGACCAGTTGAATGGAGCGAGTATGTTTTCGAAGATTGATTTGCGTTCGGGGTATCACCAGTTGAAGATAGTTGATAAGGATATACCTAAGACTGGTTTAGGACGAGCTATGGTCATTATGAGTTTACTGTGATGCCGTTTGGACTGACCAATGCTCCGGCTATATTTATGGATTTGATGAATAGGATATTCCATGAGTTCTTAGATAAGTTCGTTGTGGTGTTCATTGATGATATTTTGATCTATTCAAAGAGTGAAGAAGAGCATGATGAGCATTTGAGGATAATATTGGAGACGCTTAGGAAGAACCAATTGGATGCCAAGTTCTCTAAGTATGAGTTTCGTTTGGAGAAAGTAGCATTTTTGGGTCACATTGTGTCTAAAGAAGGAGTTTATGTACATCTTGCAAAGATTCAAGCTGTTAGTGAGTTGCCTACTCCGAAGAATGTGTCAGATATTATGAGTTTTCTGGGATTAGCTGGCTATTATAGGAGATTTGAGAGAGATTTCTCGAAGATAGCAATGCCACTGACCAAATTGATGAAGAAAGAGTCAAAATTTGAGTGGAGTGAGAAGTGCGAGGAAGCTTTTCAGATTTTGAAGGAGCGTTTGACCTTTGCACCTGTTTTAACCCTGCCTGACGGAAATGAGGGATTTGAGGTATATAGTGATGCTACGAAGAATGGTTTGGGATGTGTCCTGTAGCAGAATGGGAAGGTGATCGCGTATGCATCGCGTCAGTTGAAACTGTATGAGTCTAATTATCCTACCCATGACCTAGAGTTAGCTGCTATTGTGTTTGCCTTGAAAATTTAGAGACATTACCTATATGGGCAACTTGCAAGATCTTTACCGACCATAAGAGTTTGAAGTACATTTTCACCCAGAAGGATCTCAATATGAGGCGGAGGAGATGGTTAAAACTGATCAAAGATTATGACCTAGATATCCAGTATCATGAAAGGAAGGCGAATGTAGTGCTGATGCTTTAAGTAGGAAATTAAGCCATAGCATGAATGCATTGGTAGTTTCCGAGGAATTGTGTCGAGATATGCAAAGGCTTAGCCTAGAAATTCCAAATCCTAGGGAGATTGAGGCAAGATTGAGTGCATTGTCATTGGGGTTGTTAGTTTTCTATGAGATCAAAGAGGATCAAGTTGGAGACGAGCACCTAGATAAGATTAAGGAGAAGATGAAGCATGGTAAGGAAGTTGACTGTAAGATTCATGATGATGGAAGCTTGAGGTTCAAGGGAAGGTGGTGTGTACCACAAAAACATGAAGAGCTTAAGAGAGGACTTATGGATGAGGGGCATAATACTCCATATTTTGTGCACCATGGGGGTGACAAGTTGTATAAGGATCTTAAGGAAATTTATTGGTGGCCGAATATGAAGCGTGAAGTAGCTGAATTCGTGTCAAAGTGTCTAACCTGTCAGAAAGTAAAGATCGAACATAAGAGACCAATGGGGAAGGTTCAATCCTTATAAGTTCCTAGATGGAAGTGGGATTCTATATCCATGGATTTTGTGACTGCTTTGCCGAATATGAGAAATGGCAATGATACTATTTGGGTTATCGTGGACCGTCTAACGAAGTCTGCCGTGTTTGTTCCGATCAAAGAGGCATGGAAGAAGAAGCAACTTGCGAAGACATACATCAAACATGTAGTGAGACTGTTGGAGTCCCGAGTGACATTATTTCAGAATTTGTTTCGAAATTCCTCTTGAAATTTTGGCAAAAGGTCCAGTTGAATCTTGGAACAACGTTGAAGATGAGCACTGCTTTTCATCTTGCGACCGATGGTCAGACTGGAAGGACTAACCAGACTATGGAAGATATGTTGAGAGCGTGCGCAATTGATTTCCAAGGTAGTTGGGACGATCACTTGGACTTGATTGAGTTTTCATATAACAATAGTTATCATGCGAGTATTAAGATGGCTCCTTTTGAGGCGTTGTATGAGAGGAAATGTAGAAGTCCCATTTGCTGGAATGATTTTAGTGAAAATATAGTATTGAGGACGGAATTTATTGAGGAGACTGTTAATAATGTCAAGTTGATTCAGGCTAGAATTCAAGTTGTTCAAGATAGGCAGAAGAGTTATGCTGATTTGAAGCGAAGAAGGGCAAACTAAGTGCTAAGTATGTTGGCCCATATGAGATTTTGCAAAGAATTGGGAAGGTAGCTTATAAGTTGGCTTTGCCAGTGGAATTTGAGAAAATGCACGATGTATTTCATATTTCCCAACTCAAGGGATATATCCCTGATGAGAATCATGTCTTGGAGCCCGAAAGAATTCAAATTGATAGTAGCCTCACGTATGAGGAAAGACCTGTGAAAACCTTGGATAAAAAGGTGCGTAGTACATGCAATAAGGATGTGAATATTGTAAAAGAGTTTTGGTCTAACCATGAGTCTGATGAGGCAACGTGGGAAGCCGAAGATGAAATGAAGAAAAAGTATCCTGAGTTATTTATTGAGGTGAGTTACGAGGGCGTAACTCGTTTTCTTTGAGGGGGTAGAATGCGATAGAATTTCGCGCTTTTTGCCTTATTTTATAGCACTTTTATGCTTATTTTGGCGATTTTCACATGTTGGTGCAAAAATAATTGGTTCTCTGCATAGAAAAATGTGTTCAAGAGTAACACAAGTGGTTTTACAGTTGGTAAAAGTGTGTACACATTGTGACACAAGTATTTCCAAAAGGAAGTTTGAATAAAAAAAATTGAAACTGTGAGGGTTTTCGTGCCATGTTTTGGGACGAAACTTCTTTTAAGAGGGCTAGACTGTAATCCCCCATAATTTTATGAATTTTAAAAAGAAAAATTAATGCATATCTATATATATTTTAGTATTTAAATAACTTATTTCTTATAATGTTGACTATTTGAAAGTCAAAAGGATTATTTAATGATTTTAAGTAATCAAATATTTCATTTAGTCATACTTTGAAAATCATTTAATGGTTTAAACATCTTTGAATTGTAGTGTAAAGGATTTTAAAATGAGTTAGAGACACCCAACTCAACTCAAGTACCCAATCATTAAATGATTATTAAAAGCACAAACACATTTCCCTAAGCCCACAAGGGGTTACCTATATAAATCCACCAAAACCCTAAATTCCCACACATTAAACACTCACCCTAAATTTTCTCTCCTCTCTTTCTTTGCCCTCTCCGCCCCCACGGTTCTCTCTCTCTTTTTCTTCTCTTCTCTCGGCCAGCCACGCCGGTTGCCACCACCGCCGACAGCCCAGCCACCTCTTTCTCTCTCAGCCGTGCTTCCCCTCCTTCCTCTCTTTGGTTTATTTCTCTTCCTCCTCTATTTTATTAATGTTAAGTTTATGTTTTTTTAAGGATTGATTTAATGATTTCATGATTAAAGTTTATAGTTCGATGGTTTAAATATAAATTTCATATTATGTAATTTGTATAATAAAGTAATTAAATTTCAGATTTATTAATTATGTTTAAACTAGGTTTTTAAGTATCAAAGCATTGATTATTAGGGTTTTATGAGTTAGAAATTGTAGTACTATATTATAGTTTTTGAAAATTGAACACTCTTATGTGTATGACTATGTTTAAACATATTTTAAAAGGTTTTAAACACATTATTTTTTATTAGTATGCTTATGGTGGAGTTTTAATTATCAAAGTATGGGTTTTTGAGAGCTTTAAATGACTAGTATGGTAGTTTTATACTAGGAGACATTAATAGTTGGAGTTTTAATGATTAATAAGGATTTTAAACACTTTTAAAGAGGGTTCAAGATATTTTAATGTTGCTGGAATTTTATTTGAGTATTGATTAATGGTTGTATTGATATTTGGTAGGTGGAGAATTCTCATTAGGCGACTTCTAAGGTTGTTAAAGTGGCCTCGCATATAGGTACGTACATACCTATGTGTTAGTAAACTAGTATCATGTCCTCATATTAGGATTGATGTAGTATCATGTATAGAGAACTATTTATGGTTCATATGTGATTTATATTTAAGTGGAATTGCATGTTTGATGCTGTTGTGTGAAGCATGTTGCTTATGTTGGTTATACTATGTTTGTATGGATGATTGATGCAAGCATATGGGATTGGGAACTTTATTTTATTAACTCACATGAGGGATTAATAATTATGATGTTATTGGATCATGTTGCTCCCTTTGGATTATTTTATCTCTATTATATAAGTAAAGGGGGGAACAATGGTGTCCCCCAAGGAATTTACATATTCAGCCCTCAAACAAACTCTCCATCAATTAATTAAGATACGATAAAATCAAAAACTTGCCAAAAAAAAATTTCAATCAAATTAAACTCAACCCAATCAACTCATATAATAGTCATACTCATAAACTTGCCAACAAAAAAGATTCAATCAATTAAAATTCACATCCCAATCAACTAAAAAATCATAATAAAAAATTACCAAAAATTAATACCAGAGACAATAACAGAAAGATACACCATACTTATATGGAGCTTCATGGCATACAAAATCAGTTACAAACTCAAACAACTTTTTCCAAAATACAAAATCAATTACAAACACAAACTCAAATATTCCTCATTAATTGGAGCTTCACGACATTCTCAAATTTGTGGATACTTTACTGTTAATCAGGTACGCAATTTGTTAGTTGACAATAAGAGTATGTGCAATAATATGTACTATGTTCGAGTATATTTTAAAATAACATTGTATACGAAATTTAAAAAAAAATTAAAATCAAATCACAGTAAATTTAAGATTTCGTTCTAATATAATTGAAATTCAAATAATTTTTAAATCAAATATAAAAATTAGATCAACAATTATCGACAGAAAAAAAAATTCATATTTCATAAAAAATAATTGACAACAAATACGATTGTTAAAAATAATAGATCAACTCGAATTTCAGCCCATGAAGAAAATTGATCAGTTTTTCAAATCAAATTTTAAAGATGGAAAGAAATAAGAATTTTAAAAGTTAGAAAAGGAAACAAAACTTGGGATCTTTGAAGAAAAATGGAGAGGCGAAGGTGAGATATGGAGAAGATAAAATTGGTTTAGAAGATAAAAGGGAAAAAAATGGTATCATAGAGGGAAAATGAATCAGAAATTACCTTACTTTCGCCGCCTCACCCATTGCATCCTTTCTCACCATAATCGCCGCGTCACTATATATAAGGCTTATAATAGTAGAATTGTAGAACCTTAAGCTTATCCTAAAGTTTCTAAATTTTGGACACCATAACATTCTTAGAAAGTTCAGATGGCGGCACAATCGAAGAAGAAATCGAGTATTTTGAAAATAGGGTTAATTTGGAGTAAGAGAGGAGAGAGAGAAGGTAAATTAGTGAAGGTGAACGCGTGAGAGGAGAGAGAGAATGAGATAACAAAAATGGTTGAAGGCGTGAGAAGGAGAGAGAAAAGGTGGATCAATGAGGGTGGTGTGGAGTGTTTTCCGAATTTTTTTCCCTGAAAAAAAATCCGCTGAAATCAATGATGGTTTTCTTGGTTTCTTGATGTGGAATGTTTTCTGGTTTTTTTCAGTTTGTAGTGAAGTAAAGCAAGCAGAAGTGGAGAGTTATCAGAGTTTAGGAAGAAGGATACAAAAACCTTTAAAGGGTAAATACTATTCTATTTTTTTTAACAACCCCTTTTTAAGGACATAAGGTTGATTATATATTTGAAGTTGACTAGGTTGATAAGTGTGCATAGATTTTCAGGAAAATTAGTTAAAGTCAACAAAAAACAGTAGCTAGAGATGCAATTTCATTACTTATACTTATTTATTAAAATGTTTTTAAATATTATTAGTAATTATTTCAATCTTTCTTACTCACCAAAATGGAGGTGAACTTATATATGAAATTCCGTTTTTGGTTTATTTTATCACTGATGAGCAATAGTTATACCCAAAATGTCACTGCACGCATAGCGTGCATAAAAAAAGAGTATTGACTAGGATCTCTATTATATAAGGGAATGGGGGAGGGAGTGGTGTCCTCCTAAAAAGACTATAATGCCCCATCATTACTTTGTTTCAGAATAAATCACATTAATTTCAATTAATACTAAATATGTCAATTAATGCTAATGTCAAAGTGAGTTGCAAAAGGAATTTTGGCACCATATGGAATTTTCTGTCATTAATCAAGGACACTCATCTCTACATGTATCATACATCAAACAACGATCAAATACTTTCAACTCAAGTTACAATGTTAAGAACAAGAAAATATTAGAAAATGTTTTATAATTGCTATTGTACACTTTTATGTGCTTGATTGGGTTGAAGTTAATTACTTAATAAAATATTAAATTTTTTTATAGAGAAATTAGAACGACGAAACTTCAATTAATTACATGATAATAACTTATCTTTAACAACAAGACCACTATTTATAACTCATGAATCACATAGTTTTAAGCAAATTACCCATAATCTCTAACAAACTCAATTCATTATTTTTATGAATTTTAAAAGATCCACCGAACATATGAAATTATTTGTACAAACACGTTTAATAAGTAAATTAAAATTGATTTTGATTTTAACACGAAGCACGCATCGCGTGCATATGTGGCTAGTTTACTTTATGAGGACCGAGGCCTTAAGTTGGTTATTAACCTATGAAAGGTTGGTTGATTGTTGACTTAGATCAACAAATAAATAATGGTTATGGAACTAATAATGGATTTATTCTTGGATTGTTAAGTTGTTGATCACCTTACCTAATCCTAAAATAAAAACAGAAGTATCATGTATCCTTGATGATTATATTATTTGTCTTACTTTGTGAGTCATAACAAGTAAATAATTTAATAATCACTTACAGTGCAAAGTGAATAGCAAAAAGCTTTTGACTTGTACACGTCTGAAATGTTGGACTAGTATGAGTTGGAGTACATGGTGGTAGCCCATGCTTTTCTTGGGACCGGATTGATCACCGTGTCCTATTTTATTTAATTAGTACCTCGATATCGTTGGTCATGGGAGTACGGAGTCGCACCCGTACTTCGTCTTCTAAATTGAAGACTGGTTTGGTTTGGACAACACTTTCCATTGCCTATTCAATCTAAATTTAATTAACTTATTGGTTGTGGAGTCAAAATCTGTAAAGTTAGTATGTCATGTTATTATATTATTGTTTAACTTTGCTTAAACGTTCGTTAGTATCATGTTAGGATTTATTATTATTATGTAGTACTTAGCTTTGCTGATTACGTGCTTTTGTGCGTATATCGATTATGACTGTGCCTTATTGATCCTGTGATGACCCATTTGGTGAGTAGTCTCTCGGGATCAATAGTGCATCGTCCATTTCAGGTTTAAAGATGATGCATCATGGGGTTCGGGATTCGTGGAGAGCTTGTGTTAGCTTAATACTTTAGTTTACTTTTAATTATGGTTTGAGTTTGACTTTATGTTGTTTGACTTTAGTTTGGTTTTGGAGTTGACTTATGGTTGACTAAGTTATTGTTTTCAAAGCTACTTATTGTTTTACGTTGTAAAATTGTGAATAAGCCGATATGTTATCACATGGGCGATAATACTTTGATAGTTCTCTAAGTTTTATATTAAAAAGGTATTTTGGAAAATAGAGGATTGTCGGGGTGTTACACATATGCTAATCCAAGTCTAATTCCAAAGCTTAGGTTCATTTAGGCCCAATTCATACCCTAGGTCTAGTTTGCATCTCCATGTAAGCCTTAGTCAAGTCTTAGGACTGTAAAAGCCCAATTGATACCTTAGGTTTAGTTTGCATCTCCATGTAAGCCATAATCAAGTCCTATTACTATAAAAGCCCAGTTCATACCCTAGGTCGTCTAGTTTGCATCTCCATGTAAGCCATAGTTAAGTCTTAGCACTGTAAAATCTCAATTCATACCCTAAGTCTAGTTTGCATCTCCATGTAAGCCCTAGTAGAGTCTTAGGACTATAAAAGCCCAATTCATGTTCTAGGTCTAGTTTGTATCTACATGTAAGCCCTAGCCAAGTCTTAGAACTATAAAAGCCAACTCATACCATAGGTCTAGTTTGCATCTTCATGTAAACCATAGTCAAGTTCAATTCCAAACTCATATATGACAAATTCCAAACTTTAAAACCCATCAATCTTTTGGTCTATCTTGCTTACTCTACATGTCAGTTCAAAGTCTATTCCTCCCTAAGTCCATAACGACCCAAATCATCGAGTTTAGTGAAGCTAATCCTCCCTAAGTCCATAACGGCGCAATCTTCGAGTCTAGCCTGATTATTCTAAATGTAAGTTCAATGTCTAGTCTCTCCTAATGTATACTCTGCTTATCCTTCATAAGCTCAAAGCCTAATCACCCTTATTATCTAGTCTGCTTACTGTAGGCGTGTTTTTATTTCGCCTACGCGGTGTGAGCGCGTATTAGATTTGACTACCCCATTGTTAAGGTTTTATTGAAAATTGTTTTGAAAGAAGTCGCCAACAATTCTTTAAAGGAAAAATCATAAACCTAATTGGATATTGGGAAACCGTAGGGACAAATTAGGGACTTATCCAATGTAGATTTTCCCGTCTAGACTCCATAGATGGTCAAAATGAACCAAAGATTGAGTTCGGGGGTGAGGATACGAATATTATCATAATGAACTAAGTTCGCCCATTGCTGGCCTCTACTAAATATCGATTCACAACAAATTTTATGCCAAAGAATAATCATATAATACTTTATACACCCTAAATATAATTAGTCTAAGTTGGTTCAGGAAACACATAAAAAGACTAATTTTTAGTGACACGTTATTATGCAATCATATTCCAAGGTTCCTAACAGATTGTCCAAATTATCTGATTAATATTAGAACAGTTCTTTAGGTCTTTGAGTAACAATAAATAACATGTGGGTGATAAAAGTAATAAATCAGGACAATCATAACAATATGCGTAGAATAATCAGGCAAACATATAACAATATATAAAAATAAATAAAATTAAAGAAAAAGGTTTAGAATATACAGTCAAACGATTCTATATTAAAGATCTACATAAGGAAAGAAAATAGTTAGCAACTTCAATATAAAAATAGAGAATTTATTTAAGGACCCTCAGGATTATACCATGGCTTGGGTCTGCGAGATTGACAACCTTCGGGAAGAACAATCGTGAAGCCTGAAAATCTGAATGTCTGAAAGTATGTAGATTGAATGTGTTTGTATTCGAAAGTTTGAATTATGTAGGGAAGTTTTGTAGTTCGTAGAGAGGTTCGTAAAGTATTCATCGAGTTCGAAGTGTGTTAATGTCAAAAATCCGTTCTTTAATCTGTACGGAAATCAGGCCTATTTATAGGGAAAACGACACTGCACCTCATGCGCTAGCTGCGCCTCTCGCAGGCTGACGTGTCAAGCGCATGACGCGCCATGCTCAGCAGAAAACATACACGTGGTACGCGCTTTGAAAAGATAAGAAAGAAAAAGATGCGTCTTGTACAGAGAAGTGTGCTTGGCGCAGGACTCTATATGACACAGAAGTCTACGCACTAGTGGGAAAAACACTATATGTCACAACACAACCGTTGCGGTTCTTAAGAGAACTGAATCGGTAAATCCTTGAAATTTTGGGTGGGAAACCTGGGAACACAACCTCTGCGGTCCTTAAGAGAACCGGATTGGTTAACTAAAAACCGCTCCGGTTCTAATAACCGCAACGGTTAATCGGCCCAAAAGTTGTGACCACTACCAACCCAAAAGTTCTCGAACCGGCCCAAACATTCTGTCTTCTATCAATCGTAGCCCCCTCTCCTACTCTCTCACCCTCTGTCCTGCCTCAACGATAAACTCCATTCGTCCCTCACCACCAACCACCACTGTAACCTTCTCTCTCACCCTCGTTTCAAGCCTCGTCCCTCACCACCGACTTCAATTCGTCCTTGTCAACAACCACCGGCTTCAATTCGCTCTCGTCTTCTTCTTCTTCCTGCTGCTATTTCAGCAACATCACCAATTTTCCGGCGTCTTCTGTCCCCGATCAATCGCCGTCGATCGTCGATAACCTAGCCAGATTTTTTCCAGTCCTTTTAAAAAAATTTAAGCCAGATTTTTTTTAACTACTGATTTTCGCATAATTTTAAATAAGTGACTGCGATTCTTTTTTTTTTGTTTTTTTGCTGTGTGTCGTATCACTGGAAATGATGCAACGAAGTTCTTTGCCATGTCTAATTTGTCTCGATCTGACCTTAAGCAAGTTAATATACACAATTTGACACACTCTTATGCAATTATTTTTTAGGGTTTTTTTTTGTTATTTGAAGGTTTAAATGGGAAATTATGCTGTAATATGTAGTTTGGAGTTTTGTTTTATGCTTTGATTTTTTTTGTAGTTGGTGTAGTATTGCTAGGTTGTTTTATTTTGAACTTTTGTACTCACAAGAAATTTGAACACATTGCTTAAGTTTATTCATAAAGTTATATTTGGAATTTGGAAACCTCTCAATTGTTTAGAATTTGAAATTGTTTGTTGATTCGCTGAGATCAGCTAATGATGGGGGTGGAATTGTTTGATACTCGCCTACTCGGTGTTGGAGGTGGCGTGGTATTGTGTTAATGTTTATGGAAAATAGTTTTATTTCGTGTAGTGATCAAGGTTTAACGAGTTAGCTCAATGAAGGTTGGTTGTTGTGTATGCTATTGGATTTTGTAAAAATCTTATTTTGACGTAGGGCGATGATGTTGCGTGGGAGAATCTCGTGTAACTCGATTTAATACATTTACACCAATATTCTAAGAGAGGCTCTCTCACCTAGGATGGTGTAAGAGAGTAACTCAAGTTACTTTTATGATAGGTGTTAATCAGAATTTTGTCTAAGTTTTTAATAATCAAGCAATTGATAATGCTATTGAAAGTTTTGGTGTTCAAGTCATTTATCATGCAATATTTCAGCAGTGATAACTGATAAAAGATACTTCTTGACATAACTCTAACACATGTTTTTTTAAGGTTTGGGCGTTTGTAGATACCAAGAGGCAGGGTTACTTGGGCTTTAAAGAGTTTGTTGGTGCAATGCAGGTTGGAGCATATTGATTCTTTGTAGATTAGAGGCAATTTGTAGTATATGCTAGGCTAACCATATACAGTTATGTGACTTGTGTCTCTGTGATCTTTGATTAATGGTCTAAGTGGAGGAGGAAAATCCTTCTGATTACCTAGTGAGAGCTATTAGCTCCAGTTCTTTATTTATGATGTAAATTCTGAGCTGCACATTATTTTGAAGAGGAAAAACCTTCTGATTACCAAGAGGAGAAAGATACTCATGCATTTCAAATTGATCCCTCTCAAGTAAGCTTTTGGCCTACCATCAGGGAATCCATTAGTTGACCGGCATGATGGCAGCATCACGAGAGGCAACTTATTAGATCACGAGAATGAACAACTCAATCCAGTACTTAATGCAAGGCAATTATTATCAGTAAGGAAAAGCAAGCATGAGATGTTTAAACCTAAGGTGGCCAAGAATCAACAAGGGTGACTTTTCTAAGCCTGAAAATGAGCCATTCACCTTGATCACAGACATGGATGCAGGAGGAAAAGTTGAAGAGGCTAGAAAGAGTGACTTTTCTGAGCCTGAAAATGAACAAGGGCTCTTCAATTCACCTGTAGTAAGCAGCAAGTCTCGGTTAAGAAAGTTGTGGTCTAACTGCACTAGGAGTTCCCAGTATCTTGAACCAAGGGCTTCTTTTCTTTTTCCCAGTTCTAGAGCTTACAGAAAATTTCTTAGTCTAAGATAAGTTTTGTCATTAGGGTGCTAAGTTGAGCTACATTTATAGACATTATAAAGGATTCTTTTACTTCAATTGAGCATAATATGCTTAATAAAATGAGTATTGATATATACTACTCCCTCTGTCCCAGAATACTCTTTACACTTTCCTTTTTCATCTGTCCCAAAATACTCTTTACACTTCTATTTTTGGATATGACCCACTATTATTTTAATCTTTCTACCTTTAAGCATTGGCCCACACTCTCTCTCCTCCAAATAAAATAATACCACTCCTACTACACACCAACTCTAACCATGGCCCACACTCTCTCTCCTTAAAATAAATTAATACTACTTTTACTCACTACTACTCCTATCACATCTACTTTTCAATAAAATAACTATTGATAACCAAACAACAACTTATCATCTAAAACTACGTGCATTGATAAGTGTCAAGAGTATTTTGGGACGGAGGGAGTATTGATTTTGTATCTATTAATAATGAAAAAATGTATAAAAAAATAAAAAATTGGTTTTTGGGGTGGTCAACCGTTGCGGTTTTGACCCAAAACCGCAGCTGTAAATTATTAACTGATCCGGTCTAGGACCTGATCAGTTAATATTTGGGGACTGATGCGAGTCCAACCGATGCGGCCCAAAACCGGAGCGGTAAGCCCGTTTTTGACCGCATCAGTTGAACTTTTTTCTTCTAGTGACGTGGCAGTTTTGTGCGCCTAGCGCAGGCCTTGCGGTAGGCGCAAGATTACATGGCAGTCTACGTGTCAGGACACGTGGTCTCGGCGCAGGTCTGTGCGCTCAGCGCACCGCCTTGTTTTTGACACGTTTTGACAGTTTTTTTTATAAAAACGCATTTTAAAGATTTTCTTTTATGAAAAGGAAATCTGATTTTACGGGATAAAATCCGATTATGAAAATATAAAAAATATCTTTTGAAAATATTTATTTATTAAAATAAAACAATTAATTATTATTAAACAATTCATTGGGCTTTTCAAAAGATTGGCCTTAAAATACAATTAATTATCATGAATATATAATTAATTGGGCTTTAAAATAGGACATTAACACTTTTTAAAATGGTTTTGAATGGCTTCTCAGACTGCTCTGTCCTTGGCTCAGACTAATTAAGACCACGGTATTTTTCATTATTGAATCCTTAAATGGGGTGACACGATTATGTGTCTATAGAAGCCCCCACTTTGACTGAGGTTCAGGAAACTGAAAGTCAAAGTATACGGTGTCGGGACGGAGAACGATTCTAAACGCTCTGCAGTTTAGAACTGATCTATATACGCCGGTCTCTACAAACAAAGTTAGTATGCAGGACAATAAATACAAGCAATCTGATTACCTGCAGAAGAAGATGTTAGCAGATAGGTGCAAACAACTCACATAATAATGCACATAATGATGCAAATAATGCAAACTTAGACTCTCTAAGGATGCACAAGACGCTATACAAGGATTAAGGTTATGCAAAGCTAAGGGATGACATGTCATGCAAGGTCAGGGTTATGCAAGACTAGGATGTATGAAATGCAATGCAAGGTCATTGTTTTACAAGGCTTGGAGATCTAGATATGTAGAATGATAGAGTGATTAGAAATAGAATGATTTTCGAAAACTGTTTTTTGTAAATAATCGGGGTCCATAAACGAGGTCCACAAATTACAACTCTTCGGGAGTTTGATTTGGAGGAACCACCACATATATAGGAAGCCCCCACTTTGGGTGAGCTTGCCTTGAATTAGGCATCTTGAGCCTTGATTGAAATGTACTTGATCTGTCTTGAGCGTTGAAAGTTGTCACTGGGGATTTATCTTTGGGAAGTTGATACAGACAAAGTCAAATATCACCAGAAACCAATTGTCAGAGAGTCTTTCAGTGAAAAGGAGAGTTTAAATTGAAAAATAAAAAGTTTAAATTTTGTGACTCAAATGAATGTAGGTGGGAAATGGCTTTGACGAGGCTAGGTTCAGACTCGAGTCTATGTCGGGATCTAGAAAGAGATTATGCTCCTGAACTCTAGAAAATCAAATCATTATACCATGACTAATTTTTTTTTATTAAAGCGGTCGGACCTCAAGATGAGGATTCGTATGTGTCCTTGCAGAATCAGACCATTCGTAGTTCCCGATCTGATTTCTTTTTTTTATTCTTTTTTTATTATGCCTTAACTTTTACCTAGGCCGCCCTTTCAGGTTTTCAACCAAGCGGGCTTGGACATACCTTGAAAAAGGAGTTAGGGTTGATGAAAGGTTGAAGGCTTGAGGTTTAGATGAAGGTTGAATGGATTTGGATTATATAGGTTAGAGTTTTTGATGAATTGAAGGATTTGAATGAAGGGTAGAACTTGTGTGCAAGCCCCCTAGCTAGACATTTTATTTATTTGCCTTTGGCTTTTTCTTTTTTGCATTTTTTTCTTTTTGTTTGTACGTTTTGTTTTGCTTTTGCTTTTTTTCGCACTTTGAATTTATTCACTTTTTTTGTTTTGCCCGGCATTGCTTTTTTATTTTTGTAGTAAGGCTTGCACACAAGCTATTGGTTTAGGGTGGTGGAAGGTTTGGAGAATATTTGTGGAGCTTTGGTTAATGGAGGATTATTTGGCTAAGTATCATGGGGGATGATGGAGGAAAGTGGGAATAAACTCCTTATCCAAAGTATGTCCATTTTTTTCTTTTTTTTATTATCAGATTTTATTTTATTGATTAGTCGAGATCATTAGATGATTTAAGTTTCGTCATTGAATTAGAAGCATAAATAAAATGACGGAAGGCCAATGAAAATGCAATTCTTTTATTAATTAGAAATAAATGGAACAAGGCTTATTAGAAATAAAGTCCTAAATGACATAGACTCGACAGGAAAGGAAATGAAGGAGCTAGGAAGGGACTCTCCTACTCAACCTAGAAAACTAACATTAAATGACTAAGCCTCCTGCACTGTTGAGACAATTCCCAAGGGGTTGCTGTTGTTATTGACTTTTGATGCCGGTGGAATTGGAAGTCTACCACTACCAACCATATCCTACAGAGTATTCCTTAAGGCCCAACTAGCAGATGTTGGGTGTCCATTCCCTTGGTGGTACTTGCAATAGGCATTAGGTAACCACTTCTTGTGTCTATTTTCAGGTGCAGGGTCTAGAGTAGGGCCGATAGGTTGTATTGCTCCTTTTTTATGAAGCCTATCGAAAGCTTCTTCTAAAGTCATGCCCAATGGAGTGAATGTTCTTTGAGGCTTTTGATAACCTCCCTTTTCAGTAGCTAGGGCGTTGACATCATTACCTTTGGAGCTGGAAAGGTTATTGTTACTTTTCTTAAAAGAGTTGTTGTTGTTGTTGTAACCCTTACTTTTTGAGGCTTGGACCTCTTCTTCGATCAGTAGGCCTACCTTATAGAGTTTCGTGAAAGACTCTATGGGTTGGAATTTAATGTGATCCCCATATTTGGGCTGCAAGTTACGGATCACCAGTCGGACTTGATCCTCTTGAGATGGCATGTTAGTTATTTGTTCAGCCTTTTCCCTCCATCTGTTAAAGAAGGTGATGAAGTCTTCGTTGGAGTTTTGTTTAGTTAACTCCAACTCACGAAGGCCAATGGGAAGCTGAGTATTGTCTATATATATTGTTTGTGGAACTCTTCTCTGATGTAGTCCCAGTCATTCAACTTGGTTTTATTAAGTGATCTGAACCACTTGGATGGATGTGCATCCAATGTCAAGGGAAATACATAAGCAAACAGGTCCTCGCTCATGCCCTTGAGAGCCATAGAGATGGAGAAAGCTCTCAGATGATCATCTGGGTCTTCGACCCCCTTGAATTTTGGGCGGTCACCCAATGTTACCTTTTTAGGGAGCTTTTTCCTCAGTTCAGGATCAATGATGTCATGGCCATGAGCCTGACTCTCGAGTGCAGTAATTGACTGGATCAATTGCTCGAGTTTGTCAAACCTCAAATCCGTCTCAGTCTTGATTGGAGGTGGTGGTGGTGGAGTGTCGCCCTGTTCTTCTTCTTCAGTTAGTTTCTCTCTCAGTGCCTTAATCTCTTTGTCTTGTTCCTCAAGACGAGAGTTCATCAGTGTAAGTTGAGTCATAATGGCACTGAGCTGTTCATTAGTGTCCCCCATTTCAGATGATGATTCAGAAGAGTCGGATGATTCGTCTGAAAAGGTTAGGATGCGCTTGACGAGTCTGGGAGTAGGTCGACCTTGTTGCCTCTCTGTTGGGCGTTCCCAAGTTATAATCTCACAACCTGTCCTGAACAGAAATCGGATGGACCTCGTAAATTTTAAGAAATGGGAGAATGGAAATGGAAATGAAAATAGGAAATGATTGGAGATGGGTATGATTTTGGATTAGTATGGGATTGACCATGATGGAGACATGGGCCTAACTTGTAACACCCCAGAATTTCAAAGCGGAAAAGAAAGAAATAATAATAGTATTAATAGGACGATGGCGGAAACATCGTCTTCTGGGAATGTCACTACTACAAGAATAGTGTTTAAATAACTAAGTGATAAAAACCAACATAAGTAAGTACTATAAGTAAATTAATTACTTAGATTAAAATCGAAATGAGAAAACTATCTCAAACTAAAGAGAAGTCTAGAACTAAAACCCCTAATAGATTATTTCTCGCATCTCAACCCGAGCCCAAAATCAAAGAAAATCCCCATCAATAAAACCTGCAAAATATACAACAAATATCCACAATCAGTGGGGAGTAACTAGCAGTTCTCCCAGAATAAAAGAAATCAAAGCATGATTCAGACATAGATTAATAAGAAAGGAAAGCATAAAGTCAAGTCAACTACAATATGCATCCACTTCCATATAACTCACAAATAACGCAAATGAGTAATAAATAGCAAGTGAGTTGGATAAAAATAAATAAATCATCTCAAGAGTACTTTTATAAAAATAAAATATAGGTAAAACAAGTTATTGAGTCAGAAACCGAACGCTAGTGAATCGCAATTCACTTCCTAAGGTTTGTCAGATCGCAATCTCCAGGTCAGTCTATGGGTTTACGTTCCCCACTGCCTGTGTCTAAGAATGGCCAAACTCCTGATGCATGGTAGAACACGCAGAACTCCCTGACCTCTCGGACGACAACAATTAACCCAGGTGTACCCCTAGTTCGCAAACCAGGTGGTTAGCATGTTCTTCACCGGGGACTACATCTATCCCACCGGATGTTCTTATCTCAAAATAAAATCATAAATATCATCAAAGTATCATTCATCTCAAAATTATTCGTCAAAAGGGATGCCACCCGGCCTTATACCCATAATTCATCAAAGTAATTTTTCAAAAATCTTCAAAGTAGTAACTTACAAATTTACAACAAATATCTCCAACCACAATACTTTAAACATCACTAAGCATCAACAATGATACTGAAATAGTTTTTACAGCACTAACAACATCAACCAAAAATGCATCACCAATTAACTCCAAGGCTTATTAAATAAATGAATAGTACACAATTAATCATTTTTACATAAATCAAACATAAACATAATGATACCAATAATACTTACAGAAACCTACTAAACACCAGCATCCAAGAACATAAAAGATCACAAATTATTTCTGATTAACAAGCTCTCAAATAATTTAAAAGAGTATCCTCAATTTCACAACAAAAACCCAATAATAATTATTAAACTAATAATTTCGAGCAGTAAAATCACAAAAAAATTATCATATGACCCTAATGGCTCTACAGACATGGTACAAATTTTATTTATAATTTTCGGACTCCAAAGTAATTTTAAAAGTTAATATACAGATTACTCAATAAAGCCAATATAATAACTAAAAATATAAATAAACGCCCAAAAATTACCAAAAATTTACAAAACATGAATAAACTCACGAAATACATATTATACAAAGAAATGAATTTTTCATCCTCCATAAATAATTTTCATGATTTATATACTGACAGAAACGAAATTGTAAAAACAGATATATCAATTAAATAAACCAGTACACAGTAGTAAAAAATTATTCTAAGGCATGGAATACATATTAAGCATACAACATGATCTAAGAAAAATAATTTCAGAAATTTTAACATCCGTTTAATAATTATAATGCAATTTAGCCAAAAACGCACAAAACACCAATTAAATCAAATAAACCAAAAATCATACGAAAATTATTTTTCTCTTTACAGTAATCACACAGCATGCATCAAGTATATTCATGTCAAATTTCGTCAATAATTTCATTCAAAAAGTATTTTAAATAATTCCTAGCGTAAAAATCTAATACCGAGTAATACTCTAATCACTATGGTTCTAAGATAACTACTAGTTACCTGGAACGTCGGGAGGAGAGCTGAGTCTAAAGAGATAGTTAAGAGCTACGTATACAATCTAATTCCTCTTCTAACCCCAAGGCACAACGAACGAGAATTGAAGCAACCAGTCACTAGGCATTTTCTTCTTGCACGTTGATAAATCTCATGTCACACTTCTCTGTTCCGACCATGATTCCCGGTGATCAAAAGCTCAGATTCTAAATCACGCCGGTCAGAGTGTAGAACAAGATATTATAAACGTTCTGTCCAAATTTGAAGACGATCCAACGGTTAGATCTCCGGCTACGGTTATTTTCGTGAAGGTGTGACAGGAAAAACCGGGTTGAACCTTTCTATTCTTTTCCTCTTCCTTTTCTCTCTTTTTTTTTTCTTGAAAACGGTGAGGGTTAAATGCAAATGATGCTGAACCTCTTTTAATAAAAATCAGAATTTTATGGCAAGGAAAAAATGAAGGGTTTAGGAGAAATGATTAGGGGGGTTATGGGGGTTACAATCTACCAAGAGTCACCAATTAAAAGAAATGAAATAAAAGAGGAGAAACTTCTTCCTTCTCCCTCCCCATAGCCGGCTGTCCAAGCCCAAGTACACCAAGAAGATTTCGGCCCAAGTTATCAAAGGTCCATGCATCAAAAGTCCGTCACGCGATAAATCGATAAATTCCTAAATCGCGCCTAAACTTTGAAAATACTTAATAATGAAAATAACTCTAATAAATTATATTATAAATATAAATATAATAAACACATTAACACGCGCGATGCAACATTTCATCACTCAAATCGGTCCAACATTGTTACAAAAACGTTACGCGGCAAAAAAAAAATGCATCCTAAACGCCTAAATAAATAACGAAACTAATATAACCTTTAAAATAAATAACTAAAAACTTAAAATAAATATATATACATATATCACATTATATAAATATATATACACATTTTCACAACGCGTTCCAAAATATCTAAATAAGAAATTATTGAAAAATATCATTTTAATGTAAACAAACACCAAAAATAAGGGTTAAAATTACGGGGTGTTACATAACTAATTGCACATGTAGTCATGGACTAGGCTGGACTGGACTATGCAAGGAGACTGGATGATTGGACTTTGCTGAGTACTAGACTTTGAACTTACAATAAGCAGACTAGACTCAAAGTAGGGTAGACAAGTAGAGGGGGTTAGACTTGCGGGATGACTTTTATATCCGTAGACTGACTAGGGTTTACATATAATGCAAAGTAGGCCTAGGGAAATTTTATAGTCCTAAGATTGAACTTATATAATGCAAACTCGATGTAGAGAAATTTTATAGTCCTAAGACTGACTTTAATAGTCTGAAGACTGACTAGGGTTTACATGTAATGCAAACTAGACCTAGGGCAAATTTATAGTCCTAAGACTGACTTTTATAGTCCGAAGACTGACTAGGGTTTACATATAATGCAAACTAAACCTAGGGAAAATTTATAGTCCTAAGACTGACTTTTATAGTCCGAAGATTGACTAGGGTTTATATATAATGCAAACTAGACCTAGAGAAAATTTATAGTCCTAAGACTGACTTTTATAGTCCGAAGACTAACTAGGGTTTACATATAATGCAAACTAGACCTAGGGAAATGAACTGTGCCTAAATGGACCTAAGATTTGGATTGGACTAGACTTAGACTTAGATTGGAATGGATTAGGAATAGAGTTGGACTACACTAGTAGAAATCATTGTATTGCTGCGGTTGAATAATTGCTGCAGTTTTAGCTATATGCAGTAATAGACCGTGTAATAAAAAAAAAGTTCAAAATACCTACTGCCGCGGTTTTTCTAAAAGCCGCAGCAATATATTAAAATATTATTTTTTAGTTATCTATTGCTGCGGTTTTTAGTGGAAACCGCAGCAATAGGTCCTTGGTTAGTATTAGAATTGGTAGGGTTATAAGTCTCGTTGAGTTAGTATACCAGGCGCCGTTTTACTTTCATCATTTACATTCTCTCTCTCTCTCTCCTCTCACTCCTCTCACTCTCAGTCTCTCACGTTCTTCTTCTTCGCACCTCGCACCTAACTCATCTCTCATCTCTCATCTCTCATCTCAGATCTCATGCTCTTCTTCGCACCTCTCTCAATTTTTCGCAACTCTCAACTCCTATAAACGCATGATCAATTTTTCATCAGATCTACTTCGAACTCGCATCATCAATGAACATCGTCTGCCGTCATCGCTGTGCACCAAGTCTGTCGTCGAGGCCAGCACCAAATCAATCGTCGCCGCTGTCTCCACCAGGTCCGTCGTCACCTCGTCATCATCATCGTCTCGTCATTGTCATTGTCTCATCATCGTCATCATCATCTGCCTTCACTGATCTAATTTTAGGTTTCCATTTTCATTCATTTTTCAAGATCGAAAGAAGGTCGAAGGTTTTTGTGTAATTTTTCTGTTTTGTTTCAAGATCTAGTTATATTAGCTTTTTTAATATAATTATGTTTTTTAGGAAGTTTCTATTAATTTCTAATTCAATTCATTTTTTTAGGAAGTTTCTATTAATTTCTAATTCAATTCTCATTTGCTTTTTAGGTTATTAGATAAGATTTTTGTATCTATGATTTGATTGTAAAATTTAGTTATCAGTTATGTAAGAATATCGTTCTATATAATGTATGAATGTAATGTTGTAAGTTTTTGTTTTAGTTAAGTGTTTTTTTTTGGCACTCTCCCTTATTGTTTATTAATACCGAAGATCTAAATAAAATTTTTTTTTAGAGTTGTACCTATTGATGCGGGTCCTACCAAAAACCGCAGCAAATAGGCTTCATTTTTTTTATTAAAAAAAATACCTA
The DNA here is from genome assembly GCA_947646795.1 of Beta lomatogona. Classification (NCBI taxonomy): domain Eukaryota; kingdom Viridiplantae; phylum Streptophyta; class Magnoliopsida; order Caryophyllales; family Amaranthaceae; genus Beta; species Beta lomatogona. The sequence continues at coordinate 1,061,966 of CANSNZ010000480.1, forward strand.
TTGTTGCGGTTTTTGGTAGGAAACGCAGCAATAGGTTGGTCTATTGCTGCTGCCAAAAACCGCAACAATAGGTAATTACCTATTGCTGCACCCTTAATTGCTACGCCGCGAAAACCGCAGCAATAGGCCTCTTAATGACCGTCGCAATTTAATGTTTTTCCACTAGTGAGTCTTCACATAAAAATGTAAATGGGCCTAGATCTTGATATGAACTAGACTTATATGGGCCTAAGATCGACTCTAATGCTAGCGAATGTATGGACTGAAATGCACATGGGCCGAAATGAAGACACACATATGCACACACGATAGCACCTTTAAGCCTAGAGTACTAGAGGTCACTCTTTATAGGTCAAGTCTTTTTCTATCCATACACGAGCACCCACATCACGTCAATCTTTATAGGTCAAGTCTTTTCCTCTAATGCATATGGGCCTGGAATGAATGCAAATGGATTGAATGGAGTTGTTTAGATTGGGCTTAGAATTTTCGAAATTTGTTTTTTTTTAAAAAAAAAACCCTTGTTTTTATCTTTTGTTAGGAAAAGATGATGGATTTATTTTGAAAATGTTTTTGTAAATGCCGTGTATGATGGTGTTTAGCAAATGCATTTGAAAAAGAGTAGAATAGAAGAGAGTGTAGGATTGATTTTGAAAAATGTATGTTTTTGAAATTGGTTGAATATGGTAAGGTAAGATTGATAGGGAAGATTAGTTGAACAGTAGGGAGAAAATGGAAGAGGTAGACATGCATGACAACTCTAACTCTACAATGACCACTTTAAATGCACTTTTTAGGACAGACTCGACCTTGCATGAAAAGACTGACTCTTTTTTTTTAATTAGGTGAGACCTTTAATTAGACCATGTACTACGCGAATGCAGACAGACAAACATACGACTGAACATAGGATCGACCATTATGACGACTAAATCGACGAAAAGCGTATGATGCACAGACTGCGTGCCGAGCAGCATTGTTGCGCGCGACGCACAGACGTGCGTCTGGCGCGGGAGTGGTGTGCCAAGCGCAACTTAATGCGCTTGGCGCACTACTCCCCGACACGTTTTTCGAGGATTCAGGCGACGTATTAGCCGATTGACGAATTTTCTATTGTTTGTTAGACGCGATTTTAGGAACGACACATAATAATGACGATTTGACAGGATAATAACAGGCAAAAGTTGCAATCACATGCAAAATGTCATATAACATGGATGCAAAAGTTCCAACCTAAAGTCCAGTTTTATGTTTGAAACTATGGTCAGGTTTAGGTTCAGTGTGAAAGGGTCCATGAATAAGAGATTGATCCCACGCTTCGTACCCCTGCTTAAAGAGGTGGCCACGTGTAAGACGCACTCCAGTTCTCAAGTCAGGAACAAGAGAACAAAGCCATGGTTGATTAGGTTTGCTTATAACTAAGATCCAACACTATCACTCAGATTTTGGAAGGACAAAGCGCAAACCCCCCGGGGGTGACCTTACACATAGAACATGTGCTAATGAGGCAAGGTAGATTTTCCTTATGGCGGCTGAACAATAGCCATGCATGTGCAAAATAGTATATTATTCAAAGGATAAAAAGAGAATGAATCGTAATTTTCAAGTTTCACCCACTCATTTAAAAAAATCAATTTTTTAAAATCCTCCCCAGTGGAGTCGCCCAATTGTAGGCGTGTTTCTATTTCGCCTACGCGGTGTGAGCGCGTATTAGATTTGACTTCCCCATTGTTAAGGTTTTATTGAAAATTGTTTGGAAAGAAGTTGCCAACAATTCTTTAAAGGAAAAATCATAAACCTAATTGGATATTAGGAAACGGTAGGGACAAATTAGGGACTTATCCAATGTAGATTTCCCCGTCTAGACTCCACAGATGGTCAAAAGGAACCAAAGATTGAGTTCGGGGGTGAGTGTACGAATATGGTCATAATGAACCAAGTTCCCCCATTGCTGGCCTCTACTAAATATCGATTCACAACAAATTTTATGCCAAAGAATAATCATATAATATTTTATACACCCTAAAAATAATTAGTCTAAGTTGGTTCAGGAAACACATAAAAAGACTAATTTTTAGTGACAAGTTATTATGCAATCACATTATAAGGTTCCTAACAGGTTGTCTAAATTATCTGATTAATATTAGAACAGTTCTTTAGGTCTTTGTTTAACAATAAATAACATGTGGGTGATAAAAGCAATAAATCACGACAATCATAACAATATGCGTAGAATAATCAGGCAAGCATATAACAATATATATATATATATATATATAAAAGAAAAAGGTTTAGAATATACAGTAGAACGATTCTATATTAAAGATCTACATCAGGAAAGAAAACAATTAGTAACTTCAATATAAAAATAGAGAATTTATTTAAGGACCCTTAGGATTATACCATGGCTTGGGTCTGCGAGATTGACAACCTTCGGGACGAGCAATCGTGAAGCCTGAAAATCTGAATGTCTGAAAGTATATAGATTGAATGTGTTTGTATTCAAAAGTATGAATTTTGTAGGGAAGTTTTGTAGTTCGTAGAGAGGTTCGTAAAGATTATTCGTCGAGTTTGAAGTGTGTTAATGTGAAAAATATGTTCTTTAATCTGTACGGAATCAGGCCTATTTATAGGGAAAACGACAATGCGCCTCACGCGCTAGCTGCGCCTAGCGCAGGCTGACGTGTCAAGCGCATGACGCAGCATGCTCAGTAGAAAACATACACGTGGTACACGCTTTGAAAAAGATAAGAAAGAAAAACATGTGTCTCGCACAGAGAAGTGCGCTTGGCGCAGGACTCTATATGACACAGAAGTCTACGTGGCAGTTTTGTGCGCCTGGCGCAAGCCTTGCACTAGGCGCAGGATTACATGGCAGTCTACGTGTTAGGACACGTGCGCTCGATGTAGGTCTTTGCGCTCAGCACACGTTGGCGCGCTCAGCGCATCGCCTTGTTTATGACACGTTTTGACAGTAATTTGATAAAAACGCATTTTAAATATTTTCTTTTATCTTTTAACTACAAAAATCTGATTTTACCGGATAAAATTAAATCCGATTATGAAAATATAAAAAAATATCTTTTGAAAATATTTATTTATTAAAATAACATAATTAATTATTATTAAACAATTAATTGGGCTTTTCAAAGGATTGAGCTCAAAATACAATTAATTATCATGAATAATTCATTGGGATTTAAAATAGGACTTTAACACCTTTTCGAAATGGTTTTGAATGGCTTCTCATACTGATCTGCCCTTGGTCGGACCAATTAAGACCACGGTATTTTTCATCATTGGATCCTTAAATGGGGAGACACGATTATGTGTCTACACTTACCCTAAACGTAAATTCAAAGTCTAGTCACCATTAGGTCTAGCCTACTTATTCTAAATATAAGTTCAAAAGTCTAGCCTTCCTAATTGCCTAGACTGCTTACTCTCCCGTAAGTTCAAAGTCTAGTCACCCTTAAGTCTAGCCTGCTTATTCTAAATGTAAGTTCAAAGCCTACTCTTCCCTATTTCCTAGCCTGCTTACTCTCTCGTAAGTTCAAAGTCTAGTTACCTACATTGTCTAGCCTACTTACTCTAAATGTAAGTTCAAAGTCTACTCTTCTTAGTCTGCTTATTCCCCTAGTCTTCCCTATTACCTAGCATGCTTACTCTCCCGTAAGTTCAAAGTCTAGTATTCCTTAAGTCCATAAAGGCAACCCATTAAGTCTAGTGAAACTAGCATTTCTTATTGTCGTAAAGGCCCGGTCATCGAGTCCAATTTGCTTGCATAATCCAGTCCATATCTGCATATGCATATAGTTAGGCCCATGTCTACCTCCTGGTCAAGCCCGTACTATTCCAACGCCCATTTCCATTTGAAATCCACCATTTCCCATTTTCGTTTCTCATTTCAATTTCTCATTTCCCATTTTCATTTCTCATTTCCATTTTTCATTTCGAGAATCATTTCTAAAAACTTACAAGTAAAATCCATTCGATTTTTTTTCAGGACAGGTCGTGAAGTTGCTTGGGAACGTCCAACAGAGAGGGAAAAAGGTCAACCCACTCCCAGACTCATCAAATGAATCCTCACTTTTTTAGACGAGTCGTCTGAAACTTCTGAATCATCATCCAAGATCGGAGACACTTCTGAACAACTCAATGCCATCATGGCCCAACTCCTACTGATGAAATCTCGTCTTGAGGAAACAGATAAAGAGATTAAAATGCTGAGAGAAAAACGGACAACTAAGGAAGAAGAACGGGCAAATATTCCACCACCACCACCTCCTTTCAAGTCCGAGACTGATTTAAGATTCGCAAAACTCGAGCAATTGATCCAGTCAATTCCTGCACTCGAGAGTCAGGCTCATGGCCATGACATCATTGATCATGAACTGATGGGAAAGCTCCCTAAAAAGGTAGAATTAGGTGACCTCCCAAAATTCAAGGGGGTCGAAGACCCATACAATCACTTGAGAGCCTTCTCCATTTCTATGGCTCTCAGTGGCATGAGCTTGGACCTGTTTGCTTATGTATTTCCCTTAACCTTGGATGCACATCCATCCAAGTGGTTCAGATCACTGAACAAGGTTAAACTGAACGAATGGGACTACATCAAAGAAGAGTTCAGCTAGCAATGTATATACAATACTCCGCTTCCCATTGGTCTTTGTGAGTTGGAGTTTACTACTACCTCCGTCCCAGAATAGTCTGAACACTTTCCTTTTATGTTTGTTCCAAATTAGTTTGAACACTTCTTTTTTGGCATGGTCCCACTATTAATATATTATTTCTTTTACACATCTTTGGCCCACACTCTACCTTTTGTCAATAAAAAGTTACCTAAGTTTCTCTCTCCTCTATAAAAAATACCCCACCAACTCCTATCACATCTACTTTTTAAATAAAATAACATTTGATAACCACACTACAACTTATCACCTTAAACTACGTGTCCCAACAAGTGTTCAGATCTTTCTGGGACGGAGGGAGTAAACAAAATCCCAACGAAGACTTCGTCACCATTTTTAACAGATGGAGAGAAAAGGCCGCACAAATTACTAACAGGCCATCTGAAGAGGATCAAGTCCGACTGGTGATCTCTAACTTGCATCCCAAGTACAGAGACCGCATCAAATTCCAACCTATAGAGTCTTTCACGAAGCTCTACAAGGTGGGCCTATTGATTTAAGAAGAGGTGTAAGCCTCTAAAAATAAAGGTTACAATAACAACAACTCTTTCAAGAAGAGTAATAATAACCCTTCTAGCTCCAAGAGCAATGAAGTCAATGCCGGGAATACTAAAAATAGGGGTTATCAGATGCGAAAGCCAGAGAGAACCGTCACTCTCCTTGGCATGACTTTAGAAGAAGCTTTCAATAAGTTTCATGCAAGAGGAGCACTCCAGCCCATTGGTCCTACTCCAGACCCCGAACCTGAGAAGAGATCTCCGAAATGGAATCCCAACTCCTACTGCAAATATCACCAAGGGAACGGGCATCTAACATATGTATGTTGCGCCTTAAAGAATACTATGCAGGGTATGGTTGTAATATCCCAAATTTTACAAGTTTTTTTATTGTGTTTCTGAAAAGTTATAACAATTATCAGAATTTTTTTAGAGAATCTATTTTAAATAAATTAGCTAATTCTGTTTTTAAGTTTTAATAGAGAATTAAATTCTAAATGAGTTAAAAAGAAAATCAGATTTTAGTAAATCATATTTTTTGTTAAAATAATAGAGAGAAAATAAAATTTTGAGAAGTATAACTAGAGTGGGTTTTGGGAAAATATCATATTTCCAAGAGTTATCTTTTGAGGAAACTCTAACTTCTCCCTATCACTATAAATACCTTCATCCCATAATTTCAAAACCATGCAAACCATAAATTTTCTTTGAAGTAAGTTCACCTTTCTTTTTCTCTAATTCCATTCTCTTTTCCGGATTTTTTTTCAAGAAAATAATCAAAAATCAGATTTCTCTTTACATACATATATATATATATATATATATATATATATATATACATATATATATATATATATATATATATATATATATATATATATATATATATATATATATATATATATATATATATATATATATACATACTAGAGAGAGAAGATGCAAAACACTGTGATGCCACCGGTAGCCGAAGCACTGTTGCGCTAGCCGGTCGGCCTTCCCCTTTCTTCTTCTTCTCTTTTTCTTCTTTCTTCTTCTTCTTTCTCTTTCTTCTTTCCTCTTTTCCTTCTAGATTTCGCATGCAGACGTACAGTTACAGGATCTTAAAGTTCCTGATTTATTGCCTTCAACCACTTTGATTTTAACAACAAAAAATGTATAAAAAAGGGTGTTTTGTCCCCATGTGCAGCAAGTTCACGTGAGGAATATGTGACTTGTTGTCACATGTAACTTCTTGGCAAAAAACTTTTTACAAAGTTTGTGAAAATATGTCATTTCCCAGTAAAGGTTTTTATTATTTTACTAATTTTCTTTTCTTTTCAACTTTGGTTATTTAACTTTGTTAATTATTAATCTTATAAATTTTGGTTAATTGTTTTATCGAGATGTTATATATAAGGGACTAACTTCAGGTAATATTACTCTTTGTAAACAGAAATTTCGTAGAAGGCAAGTTTTAGGTGATATTGCAATATTTGGACGCATTTGAGGTAATTCAAAATGTCCATCAACATTTAGAACCCCTTTAGGAATTTTATGTGCTATGTGTAATGAATGTAGTTACGTGATTTTATGTCAAGTTGGATATATATTATGTGACATGAATAATATTAATACTTGTTATGACTAAGATTATTATTATTAGTACTACTTTCTCTATTATGATATATATACGTATATGAATGTACTAGTATAATTATTATTACTTTTGGACTTATTAATGTAACTATTTATACCATCATATTCAAATTATATTAATGTTGATAATGTAACTTAATGGGTACAAACTGTTGAGTTAATGATGTTACAAATAGTTTAAGAAGTTGACACTCTGACTCTAAGAGGCTCTAATGATGGATATATTTATTATTATGAATTATGGAAGTTGAGTATTATAATTTAATTAAGCGAGTAAGTTGGGAAAAATAATTATTAAACGAAAGATATTATGTGTAGTGTTTAATGTGCTATTGATCTGTCATAACTTCTAAAAACTATTAATCACGTAAAGTGGAAAGATTATTGAGGGAATAATCATGTGAACTTGGATCTAGGTGATGAACAATACAAAATTTTATTTTGTTACAACTTTGTTGTTGTCTTCCTCTTCCTCCTAATACTATTAGTGCGCGTTGCTGATATCCATTAGATGAGTGAGGGGTGTGCACACTAGGGCATTCTGCAAAACGATATTGGCCATTATTCTTAATTTATTTGGGTGACGACCCATGTTGAAGTAAGTGGTTAATGGGATTAGTCCCATCCTACTGACGTTTAATTCCCTCTAATAAGTATTTTGATGTTGTGTGAATCATATAAACTTGAAGAATTTAAATTGGTTATGTGAGTAGTATACTTGTCTGTATTATGTTATATAAACTATTTTCAAAATATAACTATTATTCTTTTAAGGATAGAGTTGTAATTACTTCGCTTTCGCTAATTTTAGTGTATTTGTTTTCCTTTATTCTTTTCCTATTTAAATTGTGGGGAAAATTTCAAAAAACTACCTTTTATAACCTTTTTTTTTTTTCAAAAAACTACCTTTTAAAAATTTTCTTTCAAAAAACTACCTTTTAAGTTTTTATTTAATACTAATCAATAAATGACAGTCGTCGTAGGCGTTGCTGTCGATGGGGTGGCGAGAAAAGAAGAGAGAAACGAGAGGGGAAGAAAGAAAAGCAATTTACAGTGACTCAATTATTAGTTATTAAACCCCATTTATGATAAAATGGTAGTATATTGAAACAAATTTGTTATATAAGGTAGTTTTTTGAAAGAAAATTTTAAAAGGTAGTTTTTTGAAATTTTTTGATTATAAAATGTAGTTTTATGAAATTTTCCCTAAATTGTGCAGGTTGGTGAAAGGGACTACGTTGCAGGATCGAGCTCACATATAGCTTTAAGTTCACCTAGTTTAATAAATAATTTAATACTATTATTTGGGATTGTGAGTCTTTGTATTGGTTTAAGTTAGACAACTTAGATTGGTTTATTTTGATAATATGGATTGTAAGTTTAATTTTATTCTATTAATTAGCCTTGCATTTATTTTTAACAATGGATGCGGCGGTAACACCCTAAAGGTTTGGTAAGATATTTCAAATAAAAAGTGAATGTTTTATAAAAAATTTAAACCAGAGTTTTGGGGTGTTACAAATTGGTATAAGAGCTTAGGTGATATTAAATTAATTTAAGTTAGGAGTTAATAAAATGTGTTAAATAATTATAAGTCTAAAGTCAAATAACATAGGAATTAAATAATAAACATTAAAATGAATTGTGAGAGTGGGATCGAAAAGGGTTTATGTACTTTAATGTGAGAGCACTTATTTCAGGTGCTTATTAATTGTTTATTTTCTTTCTTATTTTTAGTATGTGCTTAGATGGCAAAAAAACAAGTAACTGCAAGAAAATGTTGCGCTAGTAAGACTGTTTTACCATTGTCACGTTCACCCTATAAGATTGAAATGAAATATAGAGAACATGTTGCTGATTATATCCACCGCCTGAAGATTGCCACTGAGAGCTATTGTCTTAATGATCTTTTGGAGGCTAATGACTTCCATACCCTCGAGAGACATGCACACATTCTATTGGAGACACTTCCTAATGAGGGACCATTTAGAGATGTAAAAAACAAATATCGTGATGTGATGGTCAACAAACAATTTAACTATAAAAGATATGTGCCTAAAGGAAGATGGTTTCTTACCATAGATTATCTAAGTGGGATTATGATTGATACCATGAAACATAGGGAATGTACCTATTATTCTTCAAGTGAGAGTGAAGGAGTAGCATCTGATGACATTAAAGGAGATGATGATGATGAGGACTACAATTCACCACTTCCAAACCTTGAAGCAAATAGGGAAGAGGAAAACCCCGAAGAGGAAGAGGAGTAGTCTAATATAGTCTACTAATGATAGGATTTAGGGTTATATTTATGATAAGGTCTTTAGACCAAACTCTTTAATAGTATTAGGAATTCTATAAGTTTATATAGATGTTTTTTTAGAATAATTGTTAGGAATTTCTGTTACTTGACTATTTTAATTGGAGTTGAATAAAAATTTAAGTCCTTGTTATAATTGTTGTTTATTTGCCAAATTGATGTCATGTGGAAGCAAAGCAGAGGTTGACTTGTAATGTTATGGTGTAATCTATTTTGATTGAGGCATATAGTTTTCTTATGATAAAATTTAGTATTAAATAAATAAAACATATGTGCAAGATCATGTATAGATAAATAGTTGTAGTAATACTGATGCTAATGTTCAGGAATTGTATGCAAAACTATCAAGTATACACTAGATCTCGTAGGAGAACTTTTGAACAAATGGCCAAAACCCCTGAACAACTACTTGAGAGGTTGAGACCTCTTGAACAACTTTCTTAACGTATGGGTTTAGTGTTGCAAAACCAATTAGGGAATAATGGTAGAGAGGACCCACAAGCTACTATGGCAAAGAAGTTAGCAGCCCTTAAACTCCCAATCTTTGTAAGAAAGGAAGACCTCTTACTCTTACGGGCCGTTTGATAGCAAGGACTAAAAACATTGGAATGGTAATGAAAAGTTCATTATCGTGTTTTGGTTGTTCGGTAGTCTGGAATGGTAATGCCTAGTAATAAAATCTAGTAATAAAATGACTCAATTATCCTATTTTTATTACCCGTTAGATACCTGGTATTAGAAGGGAATGGTAATGCGTCATTCCTAGCCCTAGGGGAATGAAAACAACTTGCACGCGGATCATTAAAGTTGACTGTGAATTTCTACTCGTTTAGAACACGCGTTACATATAAGCCTTCATTTTCTCTCTCCTACCATAACCTCATCAAAGAGCCAAAAAAAAGCCTTGTTTTCTATCTCCTCTCATATCTACGTCCATGGCTACCGGATAATTTCATCACGATTTGCTCGAAGTTTCAGTTGAATTGAAGTGAATCTCAGGTGAGAATTTTAGTCATTTTAATAGATTTTCGGTAATTAAATTTGTATTAAAATTTCCGATGAAGATTTCTGTCTTTTTTATTTGTTTTCTTCTAGTCTAGATTTTCACTTTCAATTTGAGAGTAGATCTGATTATCATTTTTTATCTTCATATTTTCTATTTTATATCATTTCCTCTTCATTCATTCTGTTTAAGATTTTCTATTTTTAGTTTATTTTTGTGGATCTTTTTTTGTAGCTGCGATGTCATTGAATTCAAATTCGTTCTTTCCGGTTAGATCCAACGGTTCTGTCCAAATTTAAAGACGATCCAACGGTTAGATATCCGGCTACGGCTATTTTCGTGAAGGTGTGACAGGAAAAACCGGGTTGAACCTTTCTATTCTTTTCCTCTTCCTTTTCTCTCTTTTTTTTCTTCTTGAAAACGGTGAGGGTTAAATGCAAATGATGCTGAACCTCTTTTAATAAAAATCAGAATTTTATGGCAAGGAAAAAATGAAGGGTTTAGGAGAAATGATTAGGGGGGTTATGGGGGTTAGAATCTACCAAGAGTCACCAATTAAAAGAAATGAAATAAAAGAGGAGAAACTTCTTCCTTCTCCCTCCCCATAGCCGGCTGTCCAAGCCCAAGTACACCAAGAAGATTTCGGCCCAAGTTATCAAAGGTCCATGCATCAAAAGTCCGTCACGCGATAAATCGATAAATTCCTAAATCGCGCCTAAACTTTGAAAATACTTAATAATGAAAATAACTCTAATAAATTATATTATAAATATAAATATAATAAACACATTAACACGCCACATGCGATGCAACATTTCATCACTCAAATCGGTCCAACATTGTTACAAAAACATTAACACGCCACATGCGATGCAACATGCGATGTCATTGAATTCAAATTCGTTCTTTGTTTAATTTTAATTTTATGTGAATCTGCTTGTTCTAATCTACTTGTTTAAGATTTGTTCAAATTCAATGTTGATTAGAATCTGATCGAATATGAATATGCTTGTTCTAATGTGGTTGTTTAAGTTTTAGTTCCGTTGACCTTGTATAATGTGATTTGAGTAGCTCCATCTGCTGCAAAATCTGTCAACCTTGTTGAGTTTTGTTTGATTTATGATTTAGAAAACAGGTCAACTAAAAACAGATTAATTAAGTATGTAAAAACTGGAAAATAGGGGAAAAATGAAGCCAAAAGGGGAAAGCAACTAAGCAAAATGTTTCAATATAAACCTCCCATAATAACTTATGAGATGTGGATGACAGTACGGATGATATTTTTGAGGGGACCAGCTTGACCAAGGAAGTAGGTGATTCTGTTTTTCTTTTTTTGAGATCATTAATCTAGCTAGAGGGACCAACTTGACCTCCATAAGAAATATAAGTTGTCTTTGCATCTGATAAATTAGAATGTATGATGTATCTTTAGACTGAAACTAGTTTTGAAGCCCGTGCATTGCACGGGTTGTTGTTTATTTTACTTTTTTTCAAATTTTTTGTTAATATAATTGTTGATTTTTTGTTGCTGTGAAATAAGATTATTTAATACCATTGTATTTACATACTTTCTCCGTTCTTTTTCTATTACAATACTTTCTCCGTTCTTTTTCTATTACAATAATTACTGCTTTGGGTAGTTTCATCTTTTGGAACCATTCCACTTTTGGTAAAAAAGCAACTAAAGTTGACAATATTGCCTTTATTTTATGTTAATAAAACCATCATTAATTACCCAAATTGACTCATAAAGTGCGTTTACTCTATTAAGGAATTTTTTTATCACCTACTCTAATTAACTATCTATGCTAAAATTCCCATTTTTTATTTCCTTAAAAACCAAGCCCAAACCAATTGTTGCAGTAGAAAAAGGACGGAGAAAGTATTTGTCATTATACTGTAATTTCTAGATTTGTTGTTGCGATATATAAATTTTATAATTTTTAATATTCAATTGAATATTGTAGCTAAGTTTATTATTAGATGGTATCCCAATAATAGGTATGACTAACAATAGCCAACACAGTTTTAAAATATGATTTTGAAAGACATTGTTTTATCCACTTGTCCAACAAGTAAGCTGTGAGTTAGCTTCCTTGTCGAGCAAGTAAATTAGTATGTTGAGTGTTCTTCAGATGGAGACTTGTGCAACGATGTCTGAATCCTCTTAGTCCTTAGTTTTTGCTCTGCTCCCGAACCTGCACAAAGGGACCCACCCTGGAGGTTTGGGTGGTGGTTCCCCCTCCGATGCTTAAGTCAGTTTTCAGGAGTAGTGAGAGAAAGTAGAGATAGAAAGAGAAAGTGAGAGAGAATTTTATCAGAGTAACTTTGCACGGTTTGCATTGAATGAATGTTTCTCCTGATTTCAGGGGTATTTATAGTGATAGCAAGTTGACAGCTATCCTTAAAACCTGCCCTAGAATAGTGACTTCTGATTGGCTGGGGGATCAGATCATGACACGTGGCAGACCAGGACTGGTGAAAGTCTACTAACCACTCTCCTTCAGCCACCTGGTAGTACTGGATTCTGACTGTTGGGCCAGAAATTCAATCCTTTTACCCCAACTGAGTAGAGCCCAGAGATTAAGCCTTCTTTTCATGTTTAAATAGGGTGACACGTGTACGGCTCTGATGAGCCCCTGTGTCGTTAAGGGAGCCGTAGATGTTAGGCTACAACATTTGCCCCTAAAAGGGCTTTCACTGTTGGTCCATCTGACGGTTAATGCCCTTTTACCCAAGGTAGCTTTTTGTTGGCCCGTCTGACGGTTAAGGCCCGTTTTACAGAAGGTAGTATATTCAAAATGAAGGAAATGACGCGCCCTTTCTAGGATTTTACCGGTCATAACCGACCGTTACCTTCTTTTCTTCGGTCATTTCTGACTAGGATTTTTTTTTTTTATTATTTTTTTTTTTTTTTTTTTTTTGCATATATCCCTTGGGCGAGAATCACCCGAAGAAGGAAAACGTCCAAGTATGGATGTCCACCTTAGGGATATTCTCGTCTAAGATAATGAAACACTTTCTCTGGACGAGAATCACCGGAAGAAGGAAGGCGTCCATTCTTGGACGGCCACTTTCTTTGGGCCATTCTCGTCTAAGAAGCCGAATGCTTTTGGACGAGTACCTTGAGACTCGTCCAAGTCGTTGCCCAATTTTCTTGGACGAGGGTAACTTGAAGAAGGAAAACGTCCTGGCTTGGATGGGCACCTTCTTTGGGTTATTCTCGTTTGAGGGTTTTTAATGCCTCTGGACGTGTATCTTTTATACTAGTCCAAGTGGTTGCCCCTTTTCTTGGACGAGGGTAACTTGAAGAAGGAGAACGTCCTTGCTTGGACGGGCACCTTCTTATGCCTCTGGACGAGTATCCTTTGGACTCGTCTAAGTGGTTACCACTTTTCTTGGACGAGGGTAACTTGAAGAAGGAGAACGTCCTTGCTTGGACGGGCACCTTCTTTGGGTTATTCTCGTCTGAGGGTTTTTAATGCCTCTGGACGAGTATCCTTTTGACTCGTCTAAGTGGTTACCACTTTTCTTGGACGAGGGTAACTTGAAGAAGGAAAACGTCCATGCTTGGACGGGCACCTTCTTATGCCTCTGGACGAGTATCCTTTGGACTCGTCTAAGTGGATACCACTTTTCTTGGACAAGGGTAACTTGAAGAAGGAGAACGTCCTTGCTTGGACGGGCACCTTCTTATGCCTCTGGACGAGTATCATTTTGACTCGTCTAAGTGGTTACCACTTTTCTTGGACGAGGGTAACTTGAAGAAGGAAAACGTCCTTGCTTGGACGGGCACCTTCTTTGCCTCTGGACGAGTATCCTTTGGACTCGTCTAAGTGGTTACCACTTTTCTTGGACGAGGGTAACTTGAAGAAGGAGAACGTCCTTGCTTGGACGGGCACCTTCTTTGCCTCGGACCGAGTATCCTTTGGACTCGTCTAAGTGGTTACCACTTTTCTTGGACGAGGGTAACTTGAAGAAGGAGAACGTCCTTGCTTGGACGGGCACCTTCTTATGCCTCTGGACGAGTATCCTTTTGACTCGTCTAAGTGGTTACCACTTTTCTTGGACGAGGGTAACTTGAAGAAGGAGAACGTCCTTGCTTGGAGTGGCACCTTCTTTGGGTTATTCTCGACTGAGGGTTTTTAACGCCTCTGGACGAGTATCCTTTTGACTAGTCCAAGTGGTTGCCCCTTTTCTTGGACGAGAGTAACTTGAAGAAGGAGAACGTCCTTGCTTGGACGGACACCTTCTTATGCCTCTGGACGAGTATCCTTTCTACTCGTCTAAGTGGTTACCACTTTTCTTGGACGAGGGTAACATGAAGAAGGAAAACATCCATGCTTGGACGGGCACCTTCTTATGCCTCTGGACGAGTATCCTTTGGACTCGTCTAAGTGGTTACCACTTTTCTTGGACAAGGGTAACTTGAAGAAGGAAAACGTCCTTGCTTGGACGGGCACCTTCTTATGCCTCTGGACGAGTATCCTTTGGACTAGTACCTTTCCCTGGACGAGGATGGCTCGAAGAAGGAAAGCGTCCATGATTTGGACGGCCACCTTCTTGGGACCATTCTCGTCTGGGAGTCTTCTAGAGACTTTGGACGAGTACCTTTCCCTGGACGAGGATGGCTCGAAGAAGGAAAGCGTCCATGATTTGGATGGCCACCTTCTTGGGACTATTCTCGTCTGGGAGTCTTATGTAGTCTTTGGACGAGTACCTTTCCCTGGACGAGGATGGCTCGAAGAAGGAAAGCGTCCATGATTTGGACGGCCACCTTCTTGGGATTATTCTCGTCTGGGAGTCTTCTAGAGTCTTTGGACGAGTACCTTTCCCTGGACGAGGATGGCTCGAAGAAGGAAAGCGTCAATGATTTGGACGGCCACCTTCTTGGGACCATTCTCGTCTGGGAGTCTTCTAGAGTCTTTGGACGAGTACCTTTCCCTGGACGAGGATGGCTCGAAGAAGGAAAGCGTCCATGATTTG
Source organism: Beta lomatogona (assembly GCA_947646795.1). Lineage (NCBI taxonomy): Eukaryota > Viridiplantae > Streptophyta > Magnoliopsida > Caryophyllales > Amaranthaceae > Beta > Beta lomatogona. Next base: position 1,077,101 of record CANSNZ010000480.1, read on the forward strand.
GACGGCCACCTTCTTGGGACCATTCTCGTATGGGAGTCTTCTAGAGTCTTTGGACGAGTACCGTTCCCTGGACGAGGATGGCTCGAAGAAGGAAAGCGTCCATGATTTGGACGGCCACCTTCTTGGGACCATTCTCGTCCGGGGAGTCTTCTAGAGTCTTTGGACGAGTACCTTTCCCTGGACGAGGATGGCTCGAAGAAGGAAAGCGTCCATGATTTGGACGGCCACCTTCTTGGGACCATTCTCGTCTGGGAGTCTTCTAGAGTCTTTGGACGAGTACCTTTCCCTGAACGAGGATGGCTCGAAGAAGGAAAGCGTCCATGATTTGGACGGCCACCTTGCTTTGTTAAGGAAAGGGTGAGTCTCATCCTTGCCTTTGGACGATCTTCAGACTCTCAAAGAAGCTAATTATAATTGTGGCTTGTCCCTCAAACTTGACTAGTCCTAAAAGTTCGAAGGTTTTAGTTGTATCCCCCCTTCTTGGGCTTAGTTCATCCTTGTATTCTGGACGAGCTTTGCACCAAGAAGGAGAGAGGCCAACATTGGCCGAGCCAACATAAACTCTTTCATTTAGGACGAGCTTAAATACTTGTAGGCAATTTATATATTGCTTTTATGGACGAACCATGTTTTGGCCGGCTTCCTTGAGGAAGCCACGCTCGTCTCGAAGTAGTGAACCCTTACTAGAGCCTTTGCTACTTAGCTGACCTTGCATTTGAAATTAAGATTCCTTTACTAAGGCTTGCTTATTTCAAGTCGGCTTCCTTTTAGGGACCATGACGTTTCTCTTACTAGAGACTGCCATTATTTGATTAACCATATGTGCGATATACCTTTTAGGTTTATTACACCTTGGCCGGTCTCCTTGAGGAAGCAATGTGTGTCAGAGAAATGGTTATTTCCCGTTATGATGTCCATTGTTTATCCTTTACTTTGAACGTTTTAATGTTCTTTGTAATTTTGTCTAAGTTAATGTCACTTTTAGGCCACTAGACCAACTGGTGGTAAAGATACCCCAAAGTGAACAACTTAGTAAAAAATAAAGGAACAATATAGGGAGAAAGTAGGAATTGTATTATATGAATTTTGCTTGACTAAGTGTCAAGATACATGTATACAATTCTTTTTCTCTTTTTTGTGCCGTGGCACTTGTTTGGTATTACAGACTACTGTAGATTTCTTGCCGATTGACTGAGTCAGACGTTGTACTTTTTTCAATGTGTCTGAGTTCCAGGTGCGCTATATTGGTCGTCCATCCATGTCTTGGAGACGAAAAGTTCCGCTTCGCACTCCTGGACTATCGGACGGGGTCCTTCACAATCTCGGACGTTTTCCTTTCGCCAGCGACCTTCGTCTGGTCTTGCTTATCTGCCTTCCATGATGATGGTTTCAGAGTAGTTAGGTAACATTCCCTAGCCGCCTGCTGGTCTCCATACAAGGAGCCAATCTTGCCGTCATCACACTCATACTTCATCAACATCAGGTGAGTTACTATTACCGCTTTGACATGATTCAGAGTTGGTCGTCCATAGACCTGGCAAAGTTGGTCCTGATCCGAAAATCCGGTCCGAAATATCCGATCCGTGGTCCGATCTGGGTCCGAACCAGACGGTCCGAACCTTGATCCGAATCCGAAACGGTCCGGTCCGGTCCGAATCCGGTCCGAAATAATCTTGATCCGAAACTCATCCGAAATCCGAATGATCCGATATGGTCTTACCCGATCCGAAACCGATCCGACCCGAAGGTAAACCGATCCGAAATTATTGGTTTCGATTAGGCTTTGATCCGAAGTACCCGAAACTTACCCGTTTTTTTATAATAAAAAATTATCATTGGCCACTGGTGCAAAACTTTGGAAGAATTTTATGTAAGTATATGTAACGAATACTCAAATAGTTAGACGGAATAATTTTAAAAAATGTAGGGAGTACTAACTACTAAACAATTAATATTCAATTAAAGGGCTACTAATAGAATAATTAATAACTCAAAAGATTAGTATAGAATAAAATTTATTTACATAGGACAACCCTTACCCTACTAAAAAAGTTCAAAATATTTCTTGTCCAATCCGAAATCCGATCCGATCCGATGATCTGAAACCATAATCCGAAAGCTGACCCGATCCGAAAACCGATCCGATCTGATCCGAAATAATAGTCCGAACGATGACCCAATCCGAAACGGTCCGGTCCGGTCCGATCCCGGTCCGAATGTAACTTGATCCGAAAACGGTCCGATCTGAATTGGTCCGGTCCGAATCCGATCCGATTGGTCCGATTGCCAGGTCTAGTCGTCCAAGAATGACATTATAGGCTGTCAAATCTCGGACCACCAAGAACTTGATAAACAGAGTTCTTGAGTCTTCCTTCTCACCAACTCGGACGGGCAACGTGACCGTTCCCATGGGATGGATGACTCCTCCCCCAAACCCTATGATGGGATGGTGGACGGGAACCAAGTTCCTTTCGTCAAACCTCAACCTGGACAAACAATCAGCACTAATGATGTCCGTCGAGCTTCTGGTGTCAATCAATATTCTTCTGACTCTCAAGTTTGCTATCTTCATTTCCACAACCAAAGGATCATCATGGAGGGTCCTCACTTTGCCCCGATCTTGCTCACTAACTACCACTTTCGGGAAAGGCTCGGCCTTCGTCTGATCAGCTAGCAAGACTTGGCCGAGTTCCCTAAGGTAGTTTTTGTGACCCCTATTTGTTGGTCCTCCTGCTGCAAATCCTCCTGAGATTACCATAACAACATCTTCGTCTGTGCTTTCATTGTCTTTCTTTTTTGCCTGCCGATCATCTTTCCTCTGAAACTTCCTTCCCCCTTGGGGTAAATAGGAGTTCATCTTTCCTTTTCGAGCTAAATCCTCCAAAGCTCTCTTAAGGTGCTTACATTCATTAGTCTCATGACCACAATCCTTGTGGAAGTGGCAATACTTGCTCTTATCCCTATATCTATAAGGAGTTTTCATTTCAGCTGGGGCCTTCAACTCATACTGATCCTTAATCTCCATGAGGATGGAGTATTGGTCTTTGTTAAACTCAATAGGATTGGATGAGGATGGCTCGGCCTCCTTTCTCTTGTTCTTTCTAGCCGGAGTGGTATTGGAGGTTATCGCCCAAGTCTCGGCCTTCTTGGGGTTGCTCTTTTTTGGCTGAGCAACCTCTTCAGGCTTCTTAGACTCGGGATGCTTTGCCTCAGCACATACTTCGGTGGCATGAATAAATGCTTCGGCTTCCCTCAAAGCCTCAGCAAGAGTGGAGATTTTCTTCTTAACAAGGTCAAATTTGAAACTTCCTGGCCTTAGTCCCCTAATGAAAGCGTCAAAAGCCACTCCAGCATTAAGATCTTGGATCTGAAGTGCTTCTAGGTTGAATCTCTTAACGAAGCTTCTAAGAGCCTCCTTAGGTCCTTGAATGACCTTGCCTAGGTGCATGCTCGTCTTCTGCTCTTGTTTGTTGGTAACAAAATGAATAGTGAATAAGAAGCTGAGTTCAGTAAAGTTGTTGACTTACTTGGGGGGAAGATTGTTAAACCACTTCTGCGCTACTCCTTTCAAAGTAGCTGGAAAATTCTTACACCAAGTAGCGTCGTCCACTCCTTGGACGTACATCTGATGCTTATAAGCAGACAGGTGATCGTCTGGATCAGTAGTTCCATCGAAAGGCTCAATGGTTGGGAGTTTTACCTTTGGGAAGGGGGGCGTCTCCATAATCCTGGCCGAGAATGGAGTAGGCCAATTGATTTAGAGAGCTCTCAGCTGTCCCTCAATGGGTATGAACTCCTTGCGATATTCTTTCATTACTGGGTTGGATGAGGTGTTGGCTGGTTTTGGACGCCTGTAGACCATGGGCTGAGCCACGGTCTTCTCCTGTCGTGGATGAACAAGAGAGTGGCTTAAACTTCGGCCTTCCACTCTGGACGACAACCTCAAAGGAGGGTCTCTCAGGTATGGGGTAGATCTTGTAGCTGAACGTTGCAAAGCCGCACCCCTCTTTGCCTCTAAGTAATCCCTGGCATCGGTTTCCATTCGATGCCCACTAGGATGGACATGGTCCTGGGTCCTCACCACCAAGTTCCAGTCCATCTTTCTTCTCTGATCAGTATCTTCTGGCTGCTTTCCTCTCGCTGTCCTCCTAGAGGGTTCCTGACGAACAGGTCGACTAGTACCTGGACGATCTACTTGAGAACGTCCTCTAGGACGAGGTGGATTGTTAGCAGCTGGCTCCGGGTTGTGATGGAAAAACAACATATTGCTTTTAATCTGTTCCTAGACGACCTCCGCCATCCTGGTCTGGAAATCATTCAAAACATTCTCCGGGTGGGCGGCGATCCTTTGGACGATCTAGATTAACTTGGATGACCAGGTTCTTGGCTTGGTCCGGGAACATTGACGATGGATGGAGGTCTATCTCTTCCTCGAGGTGGTCTTTCATGCTCCACCGTATCTTCGACATTAACTTGAAGGCTTCGATTTCGGCAATGTTGGATGATTGACAATCGATCATCGTTGCGTCTCCCCCATGACGGCGCCAAATGTTTTATCCACTTGTCCAACAAGTAAGCTGTGAGTTAGCTTCCTTGTCGAGCAAGTAAATTAGTATGTTGAGTGTTCTTCAGATGGAGACTTGTGCAACGATGTCTGAATCCTCTTAGTCCTTGGTTTTTGCTCTGCTCCCGAACCTGCACAAAGGGACCCACCCTGGAGGTTTGGGTGGTGGTTCCCCCTCCGATGCTTAAGTCAGTTTTCAGGAGTAACTTTGCACTGTTTGCATTGAATGAATGTTTCTCCTGATTTCAAGGGTATTTATAGTGATAGCAAGTTGACAGCTATCCTTAAAACCTGCCCTAAAATAGTGACTTCGATTGGGCGGGGATCGGATCATGACACGTGGCGGACCCGGGTGGTGAAAGTCTACTAACCACTCTCCTTGACCACTGGTAGTCTTGGGTTCTGACTGTTGGGCCAGAAATTCAATCCTTTTACCCCAACTGAGTAGAGCCCAGAGATTAAGCCTTCTTTTCATGTTTAAATAGGGTGACACGTGTACGGCTCTGATGAGCCCCTGTGTCGTTAAGGGAGCCGTAGATGTTAGGCTACAACAGACATAATTACTATTGTCACATATAATACACTATTTTTATAGTTATTTGTATATATATTTTAAATAAAGAATAAATTATACGTTATTGTTCATCTAAATAAATATATTTTCATAAGTTGTAAAACTATATTGGATCTTATTATGAAGCATATTTCGAGCGCTATCTGATGGTAAAAAAAATTATACTATTGCGAATTATGTAGCAAAAGTTATATTCAATTTACACAGTATAATAATTTAGGTTATTTATTTAAAATCAGACTGTAATCTTCACTTATCCAAAACAACCTATATGTATCTATACCTATATTGAACACTTTTTTCTTAAAAAAAAAAAAAAAAATGACATGGCATGCTTCGAAATAAGATCCATGTCATCAATTTTTATTTTTATTATTACCCTCTACTTTCTTAAAGTATCATTCGGGTATTATTCATGTTAAAACTGTATTAGCTATTGTTAGTCATACATGTTATTGGGATACCATTTAATAATAGACTTAGAGGGTAATAATTTAATTGATGCAGGATAGAAAGAATATTTTCTTAAAAATTGATAAGAATGACATGGCATGCTTAGATGGAGCTCTTTATTATATTCTAAGGATGTTTTATTTAAATCAAACTCTAATTTTTACATAATCTAAAACTCTAATGTGTAACTCTATCGCTATAGATTTTAGTTAATAAATTTTGTTGCAATACTATATTGTTTTAGTTTAGTTGAGTAAGATTGAGGTTTTGAAAGATAATATGTTTAATCCTGTAAATTGGACCTATAATCAAATATTATAATCACATATAATACACTATACTTAATACTTATAGCCATTATTATATTTATCTAAAAAAAGACTAAATAATGTCCTACAATGCATCTAATTTAATATATTTTCATGAGTTGTAAAACTATATTGTAAATATATCATATTTTGAAGCATATTTCAAGCACTCTCCAATGGTAAAAAAAATTATAATGTTTTGAATTAGGTAGCAAAAGTTAAATTCAATTTACATAATATAATAATTTAGGTTGTTTATGCAAAACGCAACTCTAATTCCCCCTATCCAAAACTCTTTTCTGTATTTAAATATATGTAGAATTCTATTTTTTTCAAATATTTAAAATAAAAACTAATAACATGGCAATCTTAAGTGACGCTCTCTATTTCATAAATTGTAGAACTATATTGTAAATGGATCTTATTTCAAAGCATATTTCGAGCACTCTCTAATGGTATAAAAATTATAATATTCTGAATTAGGTAGCAAAAGTTATACACAATTTACATAATATAATAATTTAGGTTGTTCATTCAAAACGAAACTCTAATTTCTGCTTACCCAAGACTCCTTATATGTATTTATATAACAGGACAGAAAGAATATTTTCTTAAAAATTGATAAGAATGACATGGCATGCTTAGGTGGAGCTCTTTATAATATTCTAAGGGTGTTTTATTTAAATCAAACTCTAATTTTTACATAATCCAAAACTCTAATATGTAACTTTATCGCTATAGATTTTAGTTAATAAATTTTGTTGCAATACTATATTGTTTTAGTTTAGTTGAGTAAGGTTGAGGTTTTGAAAGATAATATGTTTAATCCTGTAAATTGGACCTATAATCAAATGTTATAATCACATATAATACACTATACTTAATACTTATAGCCATTATTATATTTATATAAAAAAAGACTAAATAATGTCCTACAATGCATCTAATTTAATATATTTTCATGAGTTGTGAAACTATATTGTAAATAGATCGTATTTTGAAGCATATTTCAAGCACTCTCCAATGGTAAAAAAATTATAATGTTTTGAATTAAGTAGCAAAAGTTAAATTCAATTTACATAATATAATAATTTAGGTTGTTTATTCAAAACGAAATTATAATTTCCCCCTATCCAAAACTCTTTTATGTATTTAAATATATGTAGAATTCTATTTTTTTCAAATATTTAAAATAAAAACTAATGACATGGCAATCTTAAGTGGCGCTCTCTATTTCATAAGTTGTAAAACTATGTTGTAAATGGATCTTATTTCGAAGCATATTCCGAGCACTATTCAATGGTACAAAAATTATAATATTCCGAATTACGTAGCAAAAGTTATACACAATTTACATGATATAATAATTTAGGTTGTTCATTCAGAATCAAACTCTAATTTTCGCTTATCCAAAACTCTTTATACGTATTTAAATCTATGTAGAACTCTATTTTTGTAAAAGATAAAAATAAAAATTAGATGACGTGGTAATCCTACGTGGCGCGCTCTATGAGCTCGAAATCTTGAGGAGCTCCCTATGCTCCCGAAAAGTTCCTCCTTTATATATATATATTGATTATGTCCAAGTTGGTAACAACTTATTCTAAAAATAGTTCTCGTCAAGGCAGGCTATAAGAGATGCCTGAATGGGATTTTCTCTGTGTGAAAAGCTAGACAAATTTGACTTACATGGAAGGTGACTTAATATGAAAACTCTCACCTTTTCTATACAGTACATTGACTGACAAATACAATTCTAATCTTGGAGGTTCATAAATTTACTAATGAAATATGTTTCATTTTAGTCAACAAGTTGTGTAAGGCAGGGAACTGCATACAGTAAAGATATCCAGCATAAACTTAGTTTTACTCAAAGAAAACAGCTTACAGAGAAAAATAAAGAGGGAAAAAATGGCAGAAGCTATTGTATCTGATATTGTTGTGAAACTTTTGGTATATATAGGGGAATCAATGGTTTAAAAGAAACGTAGAGTTATCTTTATAATTATGTTTACCCATTAGCTCCATCACGTTTCTAGTTGACTATATCATAAACATTATCTTTTTTAATTGTGTTCACTGCAAATACTATAATTGACTATAATTTTTGCACAAGTCTTGCTTGTATATAATAAATGCTTATATTATGCTATGAATTTTTTCCCCAGTCATGGCACGCCTTCAACGGTCTCCTAGTGAATTTTTGTTTCCATGGTTTGCTATGAAAAGATGTAGCGTAAGAAGAGTGATCATTATGATATTAATCGTGTTGACTTATATTTTAAGGAGAAGTACTAAGGATGTTAAGGGAACCTAGTGCATATAACCTGATTCATAGACTAGCACATTTAAATGGCATGATAGTTTGAAGTGATATCGCTTGCATTGAACAACTTAGGATGGATCATCACACATTTAATATCCTTTGTTCATTGGTTCGTGAAATTGGAGGGTTAAGAGATAAGAATATGGTAGTGGAGGAAATGTCGGCTATATTCTTGCATATCCTTGCATTTGAGGAGAAAAATAGAGAGATTAAATATGATTTTCAGCGATCGGGAGAAATAATTAGTAGGCATTTTCATGATATTTTAAGAGTTGTACTTAAACTTTCGAGAGTTTTTCTCAAGAAACTTGAGCTGATTCCTGAGGATTGTACTAATGAAAGGTGGAAGTGGTTTAAGGTAACAATATGTCTTTTTTCTATTTATTAAAAGGGTTAGTTCTTTCACTTGTAAATTTGATCACTAATACTTTTTTTTTAGAATTGCATTGGCGCTTTAGATTGGACTTTAATTGATGTGACTGTCCCCGTTGACAACAAGTCAAGATATAGGTTAAGAAAAAATACAATTTCTACCAATGTTTTAGGTGCATGTGCACCAGATTTACAATTTATATATGTGCTACCTGGTTGGGAAGGTTCAGCGGTCGATGGAAGAGTACTTCGAAGTGCTTTGGAGAGAGATAATGGGTTGAAAGTTCCTAGGGGTGAGATGTCAAATTTTTAGTATATGAATTGAAGTTTACATAGAAGCAGATTATAATTGTTTTCCTATTGAATTTTTGTTTCTTTTTCTCGTTTTCCATAGGTAATTATTATCTAGCTGATTTGGGGTATAAACATTGTGAAGGCTTCCTTATCCCATATAGAAATATACGTTATCATGAATGGAGAAGGGGAAATGAGCAACCAAATTCAAAGGAAGAATTATACAATATGAAGCATGCTTCAGCTAAAAATGTGATTGGAAGAGCATTTGGATTATTGAAAATGCGATGGGGAGCTCTTTCTAAAGGCACAAAGTACCCCCTCAACACTCAAATAGATATTATATTAGCATATGTTTATATAAACAACCTCATTTGCCAACAAATGAGGGTTGATCCTATGGAAGCAGACTTAGATGAATTTATGCAAGAATTTGATGATGATGACGGAAATGATGTGGACTTGATTCAAACTTGTGAGACTTCCCATGCATGGACTATCTTTATAAATAATTTAGCACATGACATGCATAATGTATGGATGGCTAGGAGACATCCTTGATGATGATTAGTTTATGATAATGGTGTCAATCTGGGTCACTGGGTGGGTTTGGGTTGACCCAACCTGGGTCGAAATGATTTGGGTCGGAATAATCTGGTGAGAGTGTGCCATGGGTCAGAACTGGGTGGGTCGGGTGGACTTGGGTCAGGTTCAACTAGGTGAGGGGGCTCTCGGAACTGGGTCGACTGGGACTGGGTCGGTCGATATCTGGGTTGGGTGAATTTTGGTCGGAATGGAATAAGGTTAAGTCGGCCCAAATCGGCTTTCGGAATGACTTGGGTCGGAATAAATCGGCTTTCGGAATAACTTGGGTCGGAAGAAATCGGCTTTCGGAATGACTTGGGTCGGAAGAAATCGGCTTTCAGAATGACTTGGGTCGGAAGAAATCGGTATCGGAATAACTTGGGTCGGAATAAATCGGCTTTCGGAACGACTTGGGTCGGGAGGAATCGGTATCGGAATGACTTGGGTCGGAATAAATCGGCTTTCGGAATGACTTGGGTCGGAATATATCGGCTCTCGATAGGACTTGGGTCGGCTGAAGCCTCAAACCGGCCGGCGTATTGACTTGGGTCAGAACGAATCGGCTCTCAGAATGACTTGGGTCAGAATGAATCGTCTCTCGGAACAAGGCGACATTGGGTGTGATTGGGTCGCCTTAGAATAACTTAGGTGGAGTTTATTTGGCTGTAGCCGTCTTTCGGGCGGAGTTGGACTCTTGGAGAGCCTAATGTTTACAATTGTCGTTTTGGCGTTTTCATATAAAAGTTACGAAGTTGAAAGTTATAACAATTAACATGTGATATAGTGATATACTGATATTATGAATTGTGATTGAGTCATTGTGAATTTTGTGATAATACATTGATACTTATATTACTAATTTAAAATGTTACTAAACTAAGACTTATAATTTATATAGTTATATTATTGGCTATTGTCCATCGGGTTATTCTTATTTATGATTGCATATTTGCATAATTGCATTATTACATACACATTAAAGATTTAAAGTTATTGAATTTAATCATTAAAGAATAATGATCAAAATATCAGATATTCAAATATCAATCATCAAATGAATGAATGATCACATGATTAATACTTAGAGTTGACAACTAACATGTCTAACAAGTATTCAAGTAACAACCATAAGGGCTAAGGCATAAGTCCATACCGATTATTCATTAGAGTGAATAAACTATTAAACTTAAACACTTAGTTAGTTAGTGACTTACTCACTCTGATCAAGATGACAATGATAACTGTGATTAACGTTTATCGAATATGAAGATGATAACTGTGATCAAGATGATACATAATCATATCAGTAGAGGATGAAATATTGAAACTATGAAAGTAGATCATAGTTAATACCATTCATATCAGTGGAGGATCAATATAGTTGATGTTATTACACGATTCACACTAACCGAAGCATCATTAGATTAGATTGATCGACTTTCGTTAAGTTAAGGTTCACATAAATCAAATGATCATAAGATTGATTGTCTTTGACATTAATCAAAACCATCAAAAAATTGATCGTCTTTCATCCTTCATGTTACGGAGTTCTTTATACAAGATAGGGCTCGATCATCGATGTTATTACACGGTTAACAATAATCGAAGCATCATTAGATTGATCGACTTACATCGTTGATGTTTCAGTTGTGGATCTTAAAAGATACTAAGATAGTAACGTAGGACTTAGGAGTCTCGAGTCTATTTGATTATCCGTCTTTTTGAGTTGCTATATGTATCGTCGTATCGGTATTACGGTAATTTCGCTATTACAACTTTGCCTTAACAATTTCACGTCATTCATAATCATCTTTGCATGAATCAACTTGTTTAAAATTAAAAATACTAATTAACTTCTAAATTTTATAATTTTTATTAATTTATAATATTAATAATAGTTTAGGAATTTAAGTAGATTACTAATTACTAAACAAATCAATACTAGAAGTCTAGAATTATAAATTTAGAAATTAGAAAATAGAATACTTAACCTTCACCACTGATTTGAGAAAGATAAAAAATCCAACCATTGATATTTTGAAATCCATGTGCTTGGTCACTCTTGATGTTCATTGGTTAAAAAAATAAATCAAGGATCATGGATTGAGCCCATTGATTAACCAATATCAAATCTGAGCCCTTCATTTCTTTACTCTATAACCTAGTAACCTTAGAACTCTCTAGACTCTTCACTCTAAAATCTCAGCCCTTCACTCTAAAATCCAACTGTTGAGATTAACCCTAAAATCTAACTATATAAACCCCCTTTTAATCCCCCCTCATTTCGCCCCTTTCTGAACTCTTATCTCAATTTCTCTCCTCTCATTCACTAGTCACTCCTCATATCTCAATTTATCCCGATCAAAACCCTAAAATTCTCAGTTTGTGGTGAAGATCTGAGGAAAAAGGCAAGGAACTGACGAAAGAGGCGATGATCTGAAGAAAAAAGTTCCCTGAGCTCCTCTTCCTCCTCTGAAATCCTAGACTGAGTTAATGTCGAAATCGGCACCGGCGTTGGTGGTAAAAAGTCTAACTCGATTCTTCGCTTTTTTTTAGTTTTTACTCCTTTTTTTCTCAAATCGATCGATTTTGGTGTAGTTGTGATACGAATTGCATTGCTAATTTTAGGTTAAAGAGTTGATGAGTTTAATAAGTTCAAATTTTCACCTTCTTTATGAAATTAAGAGAAATAAAAAGTGACGAGTAAGAACAATTATACAATAGAAATTAACCAAGTATATTTTGATTCTTTGAACTATATATGTATACTGTTAAATGATTATCATGAGAGTAAAACAAGCAAAATAGATGATGTAAAGATTCTTATACTATGAAGTATTGATATTGTGTCGTCAGTATCCTATATTGAAAAATTTGCATAGATGAAGATAACGTGAAGCTATAGGCACTTTGGCAGGCTTTAGACTGAAGATTCAGAGAGTAAGAATTACTAAAAACTTTGGTATTGACCAACAATAAGAGTTAATTATATCTATATGACTTAAAGAATAGTTCAAGTGTGGTTGTGGACTTGTTGTGTTAAACTAAAATAGTCCAATTGATGCTATACATAGTAATGTACTCCCTCCATCCCAGAATAGTCTGAACACTTTCCTTTTATATTTGTCCCAAATTAGTTTGAACACTTCCATTTTTGGCATGGTCCTACTATTAATATATTATTTCTTTTACCCATCTTTGGCCCAAATCAACCTTTTATCAATAAAAAGTTACCCAACTTTCTCTCTCCTCTAAAAAAAAATACTCCACCAACTCCTATCACATCTACTTTTTTTAATAAAATAACATTTGATAACCACACTACAACTTATCACCTTAAACTACGTGTCCCAACAAGTGTTCAGATCTTTCCGGGACAGAGGGAGTTTAATATTTTCCAAGTAATATATGCAATGTAGTTCAATCTAGTTCATGCTGCTAGGATTATTTACGAGTTGGTAAGTTCAAATCATATTTATGACACTTTACCTGAAATCTTATTGGTTGGTTAGAATTTTTCAGCAACCCTGATGTAAAAACCTGGACTAAATCTATACTCCCTCCGTCCCAAAATATAGTTCCCATTTTCCTTTTTTCACGATAGTTTATGCAAGTAGAATCTAAGAGGGATAGTAAAGATTTTTTATTTATTTAAATAAATGTTGTATGGGAAAAGATGATTTTAGGAGAGAGAATGGAGAATAATTGGTAAAAGAGCATTAATTGTAACACTTAGGTTGAATAAACAAAGCAAAAAACAAAATTCAAGAAGCAAATAAATGATGGGACACGGTTTCTCTAGACAAATTACGGAAAAATGTGGAACTAAATATGGAAATGGGAACTATATTTTGGGACACCCAAATTGGAAATGGGAACTATATTTTAGGACGGAGGGAGTAAGTGCTAACCAGCATAAGTTGGGTAGGGGACCACCTCAACATTGATTCTCATAAATCTGGATGACCTTCCAATCACAGGCAATATTGCTCGGAGATAATTTACCTCAACAAGTTCTGTTGCTCATATCTTAACCGACGTTGTTGATATGTTTAGGATCCTCTTACCAGTGCCTAGACATCAGTCTCTTAACCAAGCTTGGAGTCTTTGCCTCTGCCTCACTCCCAGCTTAAGGGGGTTGTTTGGTGGGGGGGATTGAGAGTGTTCAGTCATTTACTTTTTCTCTCTATAAATCTGTGCTCAAATCTACTGCATTTTTTTCTCTATTTATACAAATCTTTCATTCATTTAACTTAGGAGGTTGAGGCAGAGGAAAAGTCTAGTGTTGAGGCCGAGAATGGGGCTGAATTTGAAGCAAATACATTTACTTCCGTTGCAACAACGCAAATAAACCTAATAAAGACCCAATCTACTTGAGATTGTGGAACAAAACACAACTGTAAGTTATATTTCCATTCATTATGTCAAATAAATGGTTAACTTTTATTAAGATGACATTTTTCTAACAAGTTTCTTTATTTATATTTGGTCACTAAAGGCGTAATAGAGATGGCAATTTTGATGAGGGTGAAGTAAAGTTCAATGAATTCAAAAGACTACATGATTAAAAAAATTAAGAGAAATGTATTTACAATCTTTCCATAGACGAGGCTTATATGAAGGTGCTTGACCATTATTCGGGGTATGGACGGGGTCTCGGTAAAGGTCATCCGGTGGTGGACAAAGGTGGGAAGAAAGGAAAGTAGAAATGGAAGCTGAGATTCAACAGCTTAAGAGTGATAAGACTGCAATGCAAGCTGAAATTGAGTTTCTAAAAGCTGAAATTCAGAGAAAGGAAAAGGACGCTCAAGAAAAAGAGGAATAATGGAAACGAAGTTTGAGCTCAATATGAATACACTTGGAGTTACATCAGGTAACGTATACATGCTTTTACATCTCCCTTTGGTTAGTACTATATGTTGCTTCAAATACTTGAGTTGCTTGCTTTATTAAACTTTATTATGAGTGCAAAATTGGTTGCTTTACCTGTATACTTCCTGAGATTGTTTGATGATTTTTTATTCATGTGTTGCCTGACTTATAAATTTCTAATTTGGTCTAATTTTGAATGTGTCAATGATTTCAGTGTTTTAGATTTCAGTGTACTCGAAGTAGTTAGAAAAGTACAATACCTTTATCCTGCTCAATCTTGAAACAGTTTTGTGTTTTTTGATAGATGTATACCTTAGAATGTGCCTATGATTTCACTAAAGTCAGGATATATGCCAAATATCTTGAAAATTTCCCTTGGTACCATGGGTGTTATGCGGAATGTACAAGGTTTATCTCTCAATTTAAATGAGATTGATCTCCAATGTATTGGTTATTCAAATGATGACTAGTAATAATGATATACCCCCAAAAAAAATACAAGCAGGGCAATACTTCATGTTTGCCTTGCTTGACAGTGTACATAGAGGGCAACATCTTATTTTTGCCCTGCTTGTTGCAGACCAAATAAGACAAGTGTGTTTGGCTTCCTTATTTGAGCAAAGAGGGCAAAACTATTGCCATTTTTGATGATCAAAGAGAGCAACTTTATTCGCCTTGCTTGATGAAGCAAAGAGGGCAAAATTTTTTGCCCTTTTTTTATTGGATCAAATAGGGCAAAAATATGAGATTTGCCCTTGGAACCTAATACAACGGGGCTATAAGGGCAACGTAAGGGCAATTTTAAATTGCCCTCGTAGCCTAAGAAGACAAATATTGTATCAAAGAGGGTAATTTTGAAGCTATTTGTTATAGTGTTGCTTTAATGTCTGTTGTTAACGGTTTCATCATTATAGATTTGTGGAAAATTTCTGGAAATTTCAATCTTGTTTATGGTTGAGGATTATATTACAACTCTAGTTAGTAAAATGGAAATAACAATTTCATGTATTATTTCTTTTGAATGGTCAGGAAAGTAGAGAAGAAGCGGGCAAATTTCAATTTCTTGTTATAACATGAAGCATTTTGGGACCCTTCGGGTGGATCCTAGATTTGGAGGCTGACATTATAAAAGATGGAGATTATGTATCTGATTTTTGTTCTAGTTAGTTTATTTTGTATAATAGTAAAATGTGGTTATGTAATTAGACATCACTATACTATATATAAAAGACGGAGATTATGTATCTGATTTTTGTTCTAAATTTGTGGCTTAATTTTTGAGATTAATTGATGTATTTGCTTTAATGTCATTGCGTATTGATTTGTTGACTATTCAAAGTTTAGTTAAATTAGGAATGTAATATAACTTTTATATTTAACTAGTTATTAAATACAAGCAATTTGTCAACTTTAGATTGTTTGCGACAATTTCCGGCGAAAATAAAGTTTCGCTTTTTTCTTCTCATGGGATTTTGTTAAATTTGTAAATTCCTACCAGGGTCAGAGCAAATTGTATATTGTCATATATAGTGTGTTTTAATAAAATTTGAAGTTATTCAGTAATTGAGGGTAAAAGTGTCAATTTATAACATGGTGAAGTTGGTCGGAATGGTTTTGGGTCGGGTTGTATTAGGTCGGAATGGTTTTGGGTCAGGTTTAGTTGGGTCGGGTGGTAACTGGGTTGGGTCACAACTGGGTCGGATGTTAACTGGGTTGGGTCACAACTGGGTCGGGTGCTAACTGGGTTGGGTCACAACTGGGTGGGTTTAACTGGGTCATTGGCGGGTGAAGTTGGGTGCGGGTTAGTTTTGGATCGGAAACAGGTTGGGTCTGGGTTGTTGTTCACGAGTGCAACTGGCCACGGGTCCACCTGGGTCAGCCCAATTCAAGTTGGGTTACCAATTCCACGGGTTCAACTGGGCACGGGTGGACGCTGGGTCGGCTTTCCAACAGACCACTCTCGACTCGGAACAGGTTGAATCTGGGTCGCATGTGGGTTCACCCGTGAGTCGGCCCAATTTTTTACACCTCTAGTTTATGAGTTACCCCATGAATGGATGAGAATTTTAATTTGTGTATCTACGTTTTGTTTAGTGAAAGTAGTTATCCTATTTTTTTGTTACAATATGAGTTGAAGAGTGACTCTTTATTGCTCTATCAGGTTTTAAATTTTATTTTTCATGTGAGGTTCAGTTTGGGAGTCAGGTCTTGATCATATTTCAAGTGCTTGAACTAGATGCTTGTATTATAGTGATATAGCTGCTTAATTAGGTCTTGATCAAGTCTGATCTTTTTTTATTATTATTGTTGCTGTTGTTGACTCTTTTTAGAGGAGAAAATAGGTGATGATGCACGAGGCAAAGGAAAGAATAAGAGAATGTGGACATCGGTAGAGGAGAGTGCTCTAGTTGATATCCTTCTTGATATGCAACATTCAAATTGGAAGTGTGACACTGGCTACAAAATAGGTTATCAATCTCATATCGGAAAAAAAATGCTTGAGAGATTCCCTTACTGTGGTTTGAAAGGCAAGCCACATATTGAATCTAAGATCAAGATTTTGAAGAGGCAACTAGGGTATATCCTTGAAGCTCAGAAGCAAGCTAGCGGGTTTGGTTGGGATGACGAGATGAAGATGATTACAGGTGAAAAATAGGTTTTCATGGGCTGGGCTCAAGTAAGTCACTATTGCAAAGCCCTCAAAATTCAATTTTTCTGCTCTTCTTCTTATATTCTTGCTGCCCACTCTTTAAGTTTATATCAAACTCATGCTATTTTGGTTTTGTTGATTTTGGTGTTATTTTAATTTTGGTTTGAGATTTGTTTGGTTAATGTGGTTGAAGGGCTCAAGTGCTTATCGTGTTATGCTCTTGTGAATGGGAAGGAAATAGTAGCGTTGGAAAATAGTGACGTGGGGGGAATTCTGTGATGGGTCTGCTGTCATAGCAGAGAATGTCATTGAAAAGATATATCCAAGATCTATAAATAAAGGGAATTTTTGAATCACTAGTAATCATTGGGAACCTTTTTTAATGAAATACAAAGTTTAACTTTTCTCCTCTCCCTATTACTTTTTTTTCTCTGTTTGTGACTAGCCATTGTTGAGTGACTTTTTGTGAGGGAAGATTCATACCAGTATATAACAACTTTTTTCACTCCCATGCAAAATTTCTCTCTCTTTTTGTTTTTTTTTTGTTGTTTTTATCAGAGTACTTTTTGGCATAGTAGTATATTTGAGAAGATTTAGGGGCGGGATTAAATGTAGTTTTTGTGGATGGGATGTAATTGCAATACTTTTGAAATATCAATACACAAGGAAAATTTTCAGAATGACTGATAAGCAGCATATTATTTTATTATGGAGGAAAGAGAGTATACCAGCGAATTTTATTATTGAACAGCATAATGCAAAATTTCCAGTTTTAGTATGAAATTTTCCAGTTTTATAATAGTCTTGCTAACTTCCTCGTGATGCATATATTTGCTAAGGGTCGTGATGGGGCTTCAGCTCTTTATATGAAGCCTTTTCCACTTTATGAGAAGTTACGTGATATTTATGCCAAGGATCGTGCAAGTTGGAGTATGTGCAAGGGCCCTGAAGATGACGAAGGAGATAACAAGAATGAGGGTGACAAGCAGGATGATGGCTCGACTAGCTCTACAACTCAAGCAACTGAACCTTCTAGTAGTAGAGGAGATCGTAAAAGAAGAAGGGAAATAGATTATGAGGAGCTTGGAAGATTGTCAAAAGCTCTCGTGTCTCTAATTGATGTTGAGAAGAAGTCCACCGCGGTTATGAATGATTTGAAGAAATCATTTATGCGTGATGTGGAGATTGGTGAGAAGAGAACCAATCTTTTTCAAGCTTTGAGCGGACTTTGAAGAATTGTCTCCTATGGAAGTTGTTGAAGCTTCAACATCTATCGGTTTAGATGATAAAAAGTTGAACTTTTCTTTAGTATGCCTGATGAGTTCAAGGTTATGTCCATCAAATCTCAATTGAAAAAGTAACTAGGATCGATGAATGGAAGATTTGTCTAGTTTTTCTATCGAAGAGATGTGAATTGTTGTCTGACTAAATTGTTGTCTGACTAAACTGTTGTAAGTAATAGCTTGCCGGTTTTTGTGGCATGGACTTATGATTAATTAGCAGCTTTGGAAAAAACTTGAAGATCATATGTTTTCAAATATATAGTTGTTTGATGTTATAGTTGGTTTTGCAATTTTCATTTCCTTTTATATACAAAAAAAAGTGAGTTTTGTAATATTTTGTTCAACACAAATTAATACTTCTACTTTTTTGTAGTAGTATTAAATAATAAACATGCTTTTTTTTTTATAAAAAAAGAGTATGGATATAAAAATGTTTGTTACGAAAATCATGTCATCTCAAAATAGGGAAAAATAGTGGCAATGAGTTTCTAGAAAAAAAATTGATGGGTTAGAACTTAAAAGTGTGTTAAATGCAAAATCATATGGGGATTCCCATTACTATATACCAAATGCAAGGAATGAGATTTCTCCTTCCATTATCATTCTTTGTTGATACATACCAAACAAACTTATTACCATTACCAAATCCCGTATCCATTCCTTCCTTACCATTGCCATTACCTTATTTGATTCCTATTCCTTTATTACCAGCTACCAAAACGAACTGTTAGGACTATATTTATCATCCTTCTATTTATTTCAAATTAATAAAATAATTGCATTTTCTTTTCATTGGTCTTCCATCATTTTATTTATGCTTCTAATTCAATGATGAAATTTCAATCAATCAAATGACCTTGATTAATTAAAAAAAATAAAAATGAACATACTTTGGATTTAGAGTTATTCCCTCTCCTTCCATCATTCCAAAAAAACCATTACATCCATAAGCCATCATCTTTCGAATCCTTAACCCAAAAATTCCCTTCAATTCAAAGCTTCACAAAATAGCCTTCAAACTTTCCAATATCTAAAACCACAAAAAAAATTATGAGCAAACCTCTGTACAAAAAAAAAGGTCAATGCCAGGCAAAATAAGTGAAAGAATTCAAAGTGCAAAAAAGTTAGCAAAAGCAAAAGAAATCACACAAAGCAAAATGAAAAAAAGAAAAAGCTAAGCTAGGGGGTAGAGCTGATCAAATTGACCCCGGCCCGACCCGAAAAATCAGCGGGCTTGGGCACCAAAATGTGGCCCGAAGATGGTATTTGGTCTTGGACTTGTTGGCCCGATTTTATTTCGGGTCGGGCTATGAGCAGGAATGCAGGCCTGAATTTCGGCCCCACCCGAGAAATATGGGTTGTGTTGCATCTGGTGCCAGCTTGCAGTGCAGCATGTAATATAAGACTGCAAGTAGTAACTGTTGAAAGTACCTAGGCTCATTTAATGACTAAAGGGATTTGAAAAAAAAAAGTTGAAAAAGCAACAAAGAAAATAAAACTAAAGACTAATAACTAACTCAGTAAAAGAAACTAAAAGCTAAGCGTGGAAAATTGAAAATGCAATAAGTTAGAAGAGAGAAATAAAAAATCAAACAAACCCCGGCTGATTTACTCTAATTGTCTTCCTCTATCCATCTCTTGGTTTCTTCAAATCTCTATTGGATTTTTGGTTGAATAGTAATAAACTAAGGAAAACGGGAACAAAAATAATGGATTTAGAGCAACAAATTGACCCACAAATGAAAAAAGCATCAAACTTGTATGAAACTTGAAACATGAAAATCGGTAATCGAGTTAAGGTTGTATATCAGAAATACTAGCCATGGCAATGAACTCCAAAGTTTTTTTTTCCAGAGAAAGTTTTTTTATTGTTACAACTCCCAAGGTGAGTGAGTCCACCACCTATATTCTGCCTAACCTTGGATTGTTGCAAATATTATCTTTTCACTCCTTCTAGCCTCTGTCCCATATTTCTGAGTTAAATATAAGGCAGTCCCGAATTGGCCCGCTTTGGACGGGCTTTGGAAAGACCAAACCATCCCGTTGTCTGGCCTGGCCCGGCTCGCTATACTGGGTAGATTTTATTACATTTGGCTTTGCCCGGGGTTTGATCAGCTCTACTAGGGGGCTTGCACACAAGTTCTACCCCTCATCCTTCAATCCATCCAAAAAAACTATATCCATGATCCTTACCTTAACCTTCATCCAAATCCCCAAACCTTAAATCCTTTTAACCTTTCATATTAATCGTAACTCCTTCTTAAAGGTTTGTCCAAGCCCGCTAGGTTGAAAACCCAAAATGGCGGCCTAGGCAAAAGTTAGGGCACAAAGAAAATCAAATCCATAACTACGAATGGTCTGATTCCACAAGATATGTAGGAATCCTCATCTCCAGGTCCAACCACTTAATTAAAATAAAATTAATCAAGGTCTCATGATTTAACTTTCTAGAATTCAGAAGCATGCTCTTTCTAGACCCCGACATAGACTCGAGTCTGAACCTAGCCACATCAAAGCCTTTCCCACCTACATCTATTTAGGTCATAAATAAAACCTTTTTTATTTTTTAATCCAAACCCTCGTCCCTGAAGGACTCTCCGATACTTCCATGGTCTCTGGCAACATCTGACTTAGCCTACATCAACTACCCAACGGAGAAACTTTAAATACTGCTCCGAACGCTCAACCCAAGACAAGTACCTTCCAAGGCTTAGAGTGCGATCCTGCATCGCTTCTCATGCATCCTTAGAGAGTATAAGTTTACATTACTGCATCATTATGTGCATTATTATCTGAGTTGTTTGCACCTATCTGCTAACATCTTCTCCTACAGGTTATCAGATTGCTTGTAGTTATCGTTGTAACACCCTACCCATACAGAGTCGAGTCTATCTTCACCAATGCACATCTAGGGCTAACAACTGTCCTCAATAACCAACATAAGTTCTTCCGGTGCATTCTGTCCTCACTCATGCGTACCTTGACAAACTTCCCAGGAGCTCACCCATCCCTGGACTACTCCCAGCCAAGCACGCTTAACTGTGGTTAACTAAGGAATGTGCTCCCTAAAAGAAAGATGCATCTTGTTAGTATGAGTAGCCTGTTAAATCCCTTTAGAGCAATCATGAGGGGATATTACACTTACCACCTCTTACTCGAACGAAAATCTTGTAATCTTTAAGATCTTTTACTAATTGATTAAGTTTGATCTTGAAGACTCTGCAGATGATGTCAGGTATATCCTCAAGCCTAATTCCTCTTTTCTTAACAAATCGTGTTTTTTTGTTGGCCATTTAGCATTGCATGTAAATGTTGTGAAGAAATCTAGATATTCATACCATCTAGATATGGCCATTGCATCCTGGTAGTTCTCTCTCATGCAGCTATGCCTCGGACTGAATGAGTATGGTATAACTACACGGTCGCTAGTGGAAGAACCTTTTGTGTCACCTCTTGCTGCGACACCCTGTAGATTCTTAACATTATCTACTCATAAATTTTCCTGATTTCTCCTTATAAATGACAAACTCTTCGCCTCAATCATGGTGTACCCGTCCACTACCAATTGTTGAAATAACTTTCAAGAAAGCTAGATGGTATCAGCCTCATTATCACGATCTTGGAATCGATATGCAAAAAAAAAAAATACGCATCATTAGTCTATCTCATTTATTTGTAGGTTCGGTCGATGGTATCTTATCTCTGTCCATAACATCTGTCTGATACCCATCTTCTCCATATAGAAATAACAATGGATATTGCATGGGGATAGAAGATGGAGAAAGTTCATAAATAGATTTGAGTCTACCCCCTTTTGTTTCAACTATTATGTCTCTTTCATCGGCGCTATAATAAATATCTCCTACAATAACAACAACAAGTTCTGATGTTGTTGGAAGATTATAAGTTCTTCCATTAGATTGCCTTTGTCCAATAAGCTTCAATGCAATTTCTCACATGAGTTTGAATTAAGTCGATCTCTCACCATTCTATAACTATTTGCGAAAGGGTTACTTTTCTCAATCATATGCTGCAATTCAGCAACTAAACTATCTCCAAACTTATCCGGGTCTGAGGCACTGGTTGCACTTAAATCATTTAAACATTTTCATAAAGACAAATATATCAGTTAATCTTATATAATTAGGAAAATAAAGGTATCTATTATAATTGATATATTATAATACCTAGTAGCATTTTTTCTGTTCTTGACTTCTTCCTCGATGTCATATATATAAATATAGCTGTGAGAATTTAGGAGGCGCTCCGTCGTTAGGAGGCGCTCCGTCGGTGGGGAGGGGGGGGGGGAGGCTGCGCCGCCGCACCGGTGAGTGAGGAGAGAGGCGCGCACTGTACGGGGGAGGGGGAGGGGGCTTCGTGGGAGGGGGAGAGGGAGGGAGGGCAGGCGCGTCGAAAGGGGAGGGGGGGGGAAGGGGAGGCGCGTCGAAGGGGGAGGGGAGGGGGGAGTGATTTTCCGGCGGGGGAACGGGGGAAGGGAAGGCGCGAGCTTCGAAGGGGACGGGGAGGGGGTGGTGGGGCTGGGGTTGTTGTTGGGGGGGGATGGTCGACTGGGAGTGGTTTAGGGGGGTGGTGGGGTGGGGGTGGGTGGGGGCTTGTGGGATTTTAGGGTTTTTAGAGTTGGGGTTTTAAGGGTTTAATTAAGGTTTTTTAAGGGTTTTTTTAGGGTTTTTTAGGGTTAATGACTAACGGTGTTAACCGCCGTTAGTCATTTGGGCATCTGGTGAATTTTTTTAAAGGTCAGGGGTATTTGGTGAATTTTGAAAAAAGTGAGGGTATTTGGTGAATAAATTTATTTGTCAGGGGTATTTGGTGAAAAAACCGTATCTTTTAATTTAGAAAATATTTATTAAAAATACAATTAATCATCAAGAAATATTTAATTGGGCTTTAGAAATAAATTAATTATCATGAATAATTAATTGGGCCTTTTAAAACTTGGCTTGGAATAAATAAATGGACTTGTCATTCTTAAACAGTTTTGGGATTAGCTCTTCAGATTGTTTTTCCTTTGGACAGGTTCAATTAGGACGACGATATGTTTCATCATTGGGTACTAAATTGGGAGACACGATTATGCGTCTACAGGTTATAATTGTCTTGAACTACTAATTTTATAACACATAAAATTTCCCCTGGACATTGTTCTGACCCAAAAACTAGTTCTTATAAATTTGATACTCCCTCCGTCCCAGAAAGATCTGAACTAGGGGTGTTAACGAACCGAACCGAGACCGAACCCGACTAGGCTCGGCTCGGTTCGAAAACATATTTGATGCGGCTCGGCTCGAGCTCGAAGCTCGTCGAGCTTAAAATACCAGGCTCGGCTCGAGTTCGATCCCAAAACTTATAGCTCGGCTCGAGTTCGTTAGGCTCGAAAAGCTCGAAGTTCAAGTTCAACTTAAGCATATACTCAAAAGTCGGATTTTAAAAGGCCCAGAAAATTAGTTTTTTGAAGGCCTTAGTATCCATACTTTTGTTCACTGCATAGCCCAAAGTAATAATAGGCAAGCTGTAATGTATGTTGAACTCAAGCGTTTATTTTATAGAGAATTTGACATACATCATTGTTAAAACCACCGATGTGGGACACCAGAATTTTCAGCTTGTTGCTGACTTGCTCTACTATTAGCAACGACTCACAACTCAATGTATTGCTTGCTGGAAGCTGACACGTGATTGATATTAAAGTGGGTTGCATCATATTCATGTGAATCTCTCTCATCATATTTTTAATTCTTGCCTTTGTTTTTGTTTTTTAATTTTTTGTTTTACTTTTTTTTTAATTGTTTCTCTAATGAATTAAACATATAAACTTTTTTTTTTAAGGGAATCAAACATATAAACTTTGGCTTCCTAGTGATTAAAGAGCCCAAGACTACCACTTTTTTTCCAATAGTTATTAATTATTTTATCCTATATTTAACACTAATGAAATATGTTTAGTCAATTAAATACTATCGAGTCTGCTCGCGAGCTTTCGAGCCGAGCTTAAGACAGCTCAGGCTCGGCTCGTTAGAGTCTCGAGCCGATCTCGAACTCGAATCGAGCCCTCTCGAGCCGAGCTTTGACCGAGCCAAGCTCGAATAGTTTGCGAGCCACCCTGGCTCATTAACACCCCTAATCTGAACACTTGTTGGGACACGTAGTTTAAGGTGATAAGTTGTAGTGTGGTTATCAAATGTTATTTTATTTAAAAAGTAGATGTGATAGGAGTTGGTGGGGTTTTTTTATTAGAGGAGAGAGGAAGTTGGGCAACTTTTTATTGATAAAAGGTATAGTGTGGGCCAAAGATGTGTAAAAGAAATAATATATTAATAGTAGGACCATGCCAAAAATGGAAGTGTTCAAACTAATTTGGGACAAACATAAAAGGAAAGTGTTCAGACTATTCTGGGACGGAGGGAGTATTATATTATACTTCCTCCATTTAGAAATAATTGCACTATTTGCATAATATATACTATACACATCTAACACTTTGATTGTCTTTGGTAATTTATATTTCTAGGAAAACCATAGTCATATTAGATCTTGTTAGATTCGTCTCAATGTATATTTTTTAATGTCAATTTTTATAATTTTTACTTATTGATAATTAAAGATATTAATATTTGAAACCATGTATCAACAAGCATCAAAATATAAAATTGTGCAACTATTTGTAAACGGAGGAAGTATATATCCAACCGATACAATTCTAATCTAAACCCGACCGGTCCGATGGCGGTGCCAACCGGAATATGTACACCCCTAAATAATGGGTCAAGTGTTATATCCCTATTTGCGAATAACCTACCAAATAGCTGGTGGTACTATAGGCCCAAGTACCTAAACAACATTGGATAGGCATTACCCCCAGCCCATATTGGTAAACCCTTCAATTTAGGGTTTCACAAATATCAGTTGTGTTCCTCCGTTTCTCTCTCTCATCAGTTGTACCGCCATTGACGCAGCAGCAAGGACCAACAATGGTCTGCACTTCTTCCTCTTTCTTTCTTTCCCTCCCACTTTCTTTTTATTTTAACATCTGTGATATTAACCTTTTTTTGGTGAACTTTTACAGGTGAAGTATTCAAAAGAACCCGACAACCCCACCAAGTGTAAGCTCTTCTTATATCCTTTCTTTTTCACTATTGATCCATTTGCTATATATATTTCTCGGTTTTGATTTTTGGATCATATATGTTATCAAATTTTCAGCTTGCAAGGCTAGGGGCTCAGATCTCAGGGTCCATTTCAAGGTAATTTTGTCCTACTTTCATTTATATAATTTATAATTGCATAGGATTAATCGTACGTGTAATCAGTTTATTTTATCTGGGATTAATCCTTGGTTTAAGCTGAATTAGTTTTTCTTTGTTCCCATATTTTATCAATTTTATTATGCGTGGAAAAATTGAATTATTTTGCTACAATTACGAGTTCTAGGGACTTAAATTTCAGTTTTGGGTCAGGTGTCTATGATATGCTTAACTTGTGTTGGTAATTGGAGACTTTTGTGTGATCCACTAGTAGTTTACTACTGATGGGGTGAACTTCGTGGTATCTTCCTTTGATGTGGTTGAAAACAGATCATGTAGATTCATTTAGGTAAAGCATAGTTTAAACGTGTTGTTCGTAAGCAGTACTCTGCAGTAGGTAATGCTACCTCGGCACTTGCTGTTTACCCGAATTCTTCATCTTTTGTGGTTAATTTTTTTGGGGGAAATGTGGAGTGGGGGAGGGGGGGGATTGGGGGTGAGTGGTAGGTGGTAGGTGGGGATAAGTTCTTATAAGTTAATATAGTATCTATCTATCAGCTATCTATCTTCTACAACTTATGAATTTCTATGATCAATTTTTGATACTCAACTACTTCAGAGAAAGCTTTTACTAGAGTGAATTCCCTACCTTCGTGATCTTATACCTGTGATATGTGCATAACTGTGTTCGCGGCTTATCTTTATCCGATATTACCAATGTAAATCCTTAGCTTGAGAAATATGGTGAATAAAAGCTGAGCGATTTTGGTTGAGATTGTAGGTGAGGGTGTTTTACCATGGAGAGCTTGGTATGGTAATAGTGTTAGGAAGTGGTACAAGAGGTGCTGCATGTTTCCAAAAACAACTGAGCGATGTCTATAAGATTTATAACATTTCTTAACATAATCATTGTATACCTTTCTTAAGTGTGACCTTTTCAAAAACCCTGTTGAAAATGTTTTAGTTTTGTGGGCTTTCATGATTGATCTTATTGTCGATTTAGTTTTTAATGTAGTGTTACCTTATTGGTAAATTGATAATGTACCTTATGTTATGATGTTTTAGTGATTGATATGACTTTTCATGTACCCTGTATGGTGTTTGTGACTGAAATGACTTCTGATTTCTATCTTAATTAAGTGGGTTTCTTTATTAGTCCATCTTTAGTTTCGTAGTTATGAAAAAACTTATGCATTGTGTTCATATCTTTTGTTCACAGAATACAAGAGAAACTGCGTTTTCTCTCCGAAAAATGCCTCTAGGTAAGGCTAAAAGGTACTTGGAAGATGTCCTTGCCCACAAACAAGCTATTCCATTCCGTCGCTTTTGTAGAGGAGTTGGTCGAACTGCTCAGGCAAAAAACCGTCATTCTAATGGACAAGGGCGTTGGCCTGCGAAATCCGCGAAGTTCATTTTGGACTTGCTAAAAAATGCTGAGAGTAACGCTGAGGTATGACCCTCTTCCTCAAGACACAAGGGCTTTCTAAGTTGTTTATCCCCCTCCAGCCCCTCATCCTAAATATGAAGTCTATGTTTTTGATCTTCTTTCTCATACTAATTTGAATATGAATTGTTGAAGATGAAAGGTTTGGATGTCGATTCCCTTTACATCTCACACATTCAAGTGAACCAAGCTCAAAAGCAGAGGCGTCGTACATACCGTGCTCATGGAAGAATCAACCGTGAGTGTTCATTTGTCTAATATTTATGTGTAGTACTTGCAGAAATTATGTTAGGGAGCTAATGTGTTTTGCTTGACAGCTTACATGTCACATCCATGCCACATTGAGTTGACTTTGTCGGAAAAGGAAGAATCAGTGAGGAAAGAGGTAACTTTTTAAATCTTCTACTGGGATTATCATTAAATGATGTATGGCAGAAGGTTTGTTCTAGAGACTGTAAATGGTTTTCGGGTCAGTGTTTAATTGTATTCTAGCCCGAAAGTGGACACGTTCTGAGACAAGATTTGAGGAAGTTACCATGTATATTGCATTACCTTTTTTTAAGGAAACAGGCTTTTTCTTACCCCAACAATAACTTAATCGCATTGGATCGGGGTGGTAATATTACTCTAGTGCTCTCCCATTATAAATTTTTGTCTCACGTAAAACCTCCAAAGCTACTCTCCCCCAAGCCTTTCACCCCTACAAACTAAAGTGAGAATCAAGTAACAGTCAGGCCTTGAAATTTCTTTATAATATCGCCATTTAGACACTTCACTATGTGTTACTACATCTTATGCTGTTTTGCTATATATGCGCACTGATTACTAATCATCAGTGTAAAATGGTTTCTGCAGCCTGAGTCTCAGTTGGCCGCTAGCAAATAGAAGGTTGGTTCTGGTTCATCTTAAGCATACTTCCAAGGGCTGAGTTCACCACGGATCCTTCATGTCAATTTCTCTTGATCTTGCCAGATGTATTTTTGCTGTTCTTACCCTGTATGGGGATTTTGTACTGTTGATTTAGATATTATTTGCGCTCTATTATATGAGATTTAGAAAGTACACTTATAGTTCCCTTTGGTTTACTATGATGCAATGATGATTATTATGGACTCTTGTCTGCTTATATCTCCTGTATGCTGTATGTGTGCGTGTGTGATTGTGGAAAAGCTGTTAAGAGTTGCAACCTCTAGTGGTGTTATTGCACCTTGCCGATGAGGCTTGGAGATGGAATTGTCGAGTCCCTTTGGTTTAATATGGTGCATTAATGATTATTCTGGATACTGTCTGCTTATATCTCCTGTGCTGCGTATGCTTTCGTGATTGTGGAGAAGCTGTTGGAGTTGCATCTTGAAGTGGTATACTGGTATTATTGCACCTTGGCGGTCATGCTTGGAATTGGAATTGTTGAGTGGAATTTCGTCTCTACCCTCGTTTCACAAGATTTCCGATCCCCAAAAAAGCTAATGATGTCTCGGTCTGGGTGTGATGGATCTCTTAGTCCGCTATGTTTATCCTGTCTTATCGGGGTACGTGAACCCGAAGCGAGAGCACAGGTAGAGCCAGTTTCTTTTTGTGACCAAGGAGCGGGAATTGGCGTTACCTGCAATTGCGGTTAGTCTCGCGACCTACCAGGACTGAAAATCCCTTCCATCGAGTGAATAAGGCTAATATTATGCGCTAGCGCTCGCATCCTGAGTTACAGGAACTGTTTTAAACACCTACGTTAAATTCCCGCAGTTTAAAATCAAAAGGAGGGTATTTGACAAAAACTGGAATTGCCGTTTAGCCTTCTGTGCATCAGGACATTTTGTTGGATTTCGGCACTTGCGTTCTCATGCCCGAAGAAACCCTCGCAATTGATTAGGAGAAGCGAGAAAGATGGTTCGAACTTTCCTAAAAAACTTCCCGTTCAGTTGCTGAAAGATAAAGGTAGAATTGATCTTCGCCACTAGTGGCAACGAAGTTCTTGGTAATTAGCAAGGAGGAAGGAAGATCTCCACTCATTTCATTCAGTGCCTGCAGTAAGGTTCATTGGTCACTTATGATATTATCAAAAGACAGATTTCTCTTTCTCTTTGGCGAATCGTTGACAACTGTCACACTTGGCTACATAAATATATCCCATCCCTCGTAACCCCGTGTCTGCATTGGTCCACTTTGTTATCACGGAACTGGTTAAGAGGGGCTTTTAGTTGGAGATGGGAAAGAAAAACCTCATTGGCCTTCACGATCAGTAGGAAAGCGCAAGCTTCCCTTACTCGGCCCGGATTGAAGGCCTTAGCCAAGTCTTGGAAGTGAAGCCCCTGCCGACCTGACTTTGGAACTGCATCCATTCCGAGTGGCCGTGAGGTTACAAAGGTCGTGAACTTTCGGAAATTGAACGGGCGAGTAAAGGGGATAAAATCCCCCCCCGTGACCCCCCATGGTATGCCCTCCTCTGGATTGGGTAATCCAACACCATGAAAGTGAAGATTTTCATTTCCAGTTGGTTATACTTGATTCTCCCCCATCTTACTTTTTTTATGCCAATGTTGGTGACTGGAGATAACTCTCTTCAATTATTCTTGGAACTAGTTGTTGATGTTGCGCTGTACATAATTTTAACTCTTAGTGTAGGAAGTATTATGATCTCATTGTATTGAACGATTCAGGTTGCTGGAAAATTTCATTGAGAGGAATCAACAAAAAAGAGAAAAAAAGGTAAAGATCTCAAAATCCCAGAGACTGCACCCTGAAGGAGACGTTCACACGGTTCTCAAAGCAGAGGAGGAAGGGTGAGCAGGAGGTACCACGAGCCCTCTGCCCCAGCTCTCCGCCCTGCTCCTACTTTGAAAGCACATTCTTACTATATCTCCCCCACCCTTTTACTCTTAGTGCTCAGCCTTTTCTTGTTCGTTCTTCGAATGACGCTAGTGGAGACTAATTCCTTCAGGCCGCTAGTAAAGCGGGTGAAGTTTTGTTCAATTCCTCTTGGAGGGATTTGATATAGACCCCTTGTATGGTCCCTTGATAAAAATCTTTGATAATAGAAAGCATTCGGTGTTGATCTAAGTTAAGCTCGATGGCGTCAGGGTAACTTGGTTGGCAGAGAACTCCCCTTGGCACTGACTACTCCTATCGGCACTATACTATACCCAAAAGAGAAAGATGAAGAATGGCTTGAAAGAGACAGGGACTGGAACTCAAACTCGATTGCTTTTGCGATGTAAAGTCATCAGGCAGTAGACCGGCAAGGGAACGGTTGTCTCGGTATTCGTCCTCAGAAGTGACAAGATCCGCTCTTTCTGATTCAATTCTTGGAGGAAGGGAGCTTGACTCCGCCGTGCTTACCCGCTCACTCGAACAAGAACTCCAACTTGGCCCTAGCTCGAAAGGGACAACTCACTTCGCCTGGATTTTTATGTCTATTTTGAGACCATGAATTCAAAATAAGACTTAGGCATCACTACAGGAAGCGGGGTGAGGGGTAGAGCGAATTAAGCAAGGATAATCTCGATTATTCTTTAAAGTCTCGTTCTTACCACTATCCTTTTGAAGCGGGTAAGACTAAAGCCAGAAAGAAAGTCGGAGATGAACAAAACGAGCCAAAAAGCGCGTCCCCCTGCTCCATTGCTGAAACAGGGCCTCGCCTTTTTCCTGGGATTGTAGTTCAATCGGTCAGAGCACCGCCCTGTCAAGGCGGAAGCTGCGGGTTCGAGCCCCCAGGACCCGATGCTTTGTCTCTTGTTGCTGCTTCGGCGGATGCACTTTGTCTAGGAACCTCTGCACAACGAGAGCGAAGTCATGCGAACTCAGAATGAGTTCTACTATAGAAGCATTCCAGAAGATTCTGAAGTCTGAGACAAAGAGATTGTTCAAGCAGAATCTAAATATAGAAGAACCAACACTTAAAGGGCGTAACCAACGGAAGATTATCACCCTGTCCCAGACATTGTTCTCCGACGATGTCCCCTGGACGGAAGGGGCCACCCCGAAAAACGAGTAGGTCTCGGCCTGCATCACACAGGTGGTTCCGAGCCTACCCCGAGCTTCGCACTCTCGTTTTTATTCTTTTAGATTTCATAATGCTATTATTGTGCTTATCCCTATTATGAGTTTTGGAAATTATTTGAAATTGAGGTGAGAAGAATGAGTGTAAAGGAAAATTATCTCAAATGCTTATGTGATGATGACTTAAACTAGGGGTTATTTTTTTGGTTAAATTCTCCTAAATTTATTTTATTAGAACTTGTTTGAATGAAAATTATACATTGGTAAGTGTAAAAAAAAAAAATTAAAGTGTTGCGAATAGTGAAATGAAAGAGTCCATAACTAAAAGATCCAAACTACTAGGTATTAGCATTTTTGGATAATGGTACTTTCGAAGTAAAACTCCCAACAATAATATTTTCTTTCTTTTTTTTTTTTTAATAAATAAACTCCAATGGTAATCTTGGTTAACATTTATGACGGAAAGTATAAGAGAGGAAAGGGATGGAGAAAGGTGGTAAGATAGAATAGTATGCTAAAATTCCCTTTAATATTTTAAAAATATATTAGGATTTATTTTGATTGAAAGGAGAGATAATATGTAACTTTCCTTTTCTCAATTCATGTCTTGATTAGGGAAAATATGATTCACTTTTTATTCTTCTCTTCCTCACCAAGTTTGATTCAAATTCAATTCGTTTATAAACAAGCCGAAGTTAAGCTTAAAATTGTAGTTTTTAGCATACTTAGCACGCCAAACTCAAATTGGTTTATGTTGGGCTAATTAATGGAAGAAAATTGATAGATATCTTTCAAATTTATATGAGAATACTATGTATCTTTTACTCCAATAACTAATTTCCAATTTAATGCATAAAGAAGGTAGCAATAAACACGAGTTGCCCAAGTCAAATAAGATCATATGGTTGAGTTGGGTTGGAAGTTTGAGGTTTAGATTTTATGAGGGCTTGTTGTCGTGGTTTCGTCTTCAGTAGTGGTGGCAAAGCACAAGGCGTAGCGTATTTATGGTGTGGTAGTTGCAAAGGTTGCAGTCTTTATGGTAGGGGTTGTGCTAGTAAAGGTGGCAGTGGCACGTTAATGGATGTTTTGGTGGAGGTCTGACTTTAGTAGTGGCAGCTGCTGTGAGGATAGAGGGTCAGAGGTGGAGGGTGGTAAGTGCAAAGGGGGTGGGGTGTAGTAGGGAATAGGGATCAAGTATGGCGGTAGTTATTTGTGGTGATTAGAGGTAGTCGATAATTATTGTAGATTTTCACGTTTCATACATACAGAATATTATTGTTTTTAATGCACGTTTGACAACAAGGGACCCAAAGATTTTAGTTCAAGTGCTAGAATTATTTCCAGTATAAATCCAAAGAGCTGAAAGTGTCTTGTTTAAAGCACTTTGCCTTGAACCTGGACCAGAAACCATGATGTAGCCTCATGCAACTCCAAGAACAAACTTGTGCTAATATATAGTATTTGAAGCCTAAAAGTATTATCGTGAAAATATTGTACAATTGCCAATAGCATACATTCGAATACACTTCAATGAGGGTGCCAAGACTGCCAACTTGTTCATGGATGAACAGCTTCCAATAACTTCTCATATACTTGTCTTGCGGTGAGATCTTCCACCTAAGTCAAATAAATTCTTTAAAATATTAGTTCACGGAAAAAAATAGTTAATACTTCTAAACAAAGCCTTTCTGTAACGAAATCACGTTCCAAAATCAATGCACCAACGGAACACTAGTACTTCGACGAATATTAAACTAGGTTCATTGTAAACTTTGCATGTTCCAAAACCCCTTCCTTCCGCAGTCCGCACAAACCCACACAGACTTGTATATTCAAAGAACAATCTCAAACAAGGCTCCCATCTAGGACAAGGTAAGAGGGGTTCAAATATATACCGTTAATATCATTATGATTGCAGAAACGCAGTTCCTTTATTTTCGAAAGTATATTAAAACGAGCGCTGTAGCAACTAGTAGCAGAGCTGCTGCATTCAGCTTCTATATCAGTAATTGCCAGGTGTTCTTATACACCCAAAACAAACAGGAACTCTCCTTGAACCATCAACACCCATGTCTAGCAAATTGCAAATATTAGAATCTAAGGAACAAAATAGAATGCGGAAACAGAACAAAATACAAATTGACTAACCACAAGGAGCTTTGATTTATTATTCCATCCTCTCTGAAGAGTCATCTGACTCAACCTAAGACCCAAAACCTGTTCAAGAGAACCTTTGATGAGGCTCATCCTCATACAGCACTGGCAGTAAGATTAGTATCAAAATATTTTTATACCTTTCCCATGAATTCCAGAAGCTCATTATTTGCTTCCCCGCGTGCAGCAGGTGCAGCTACGGCTACTCTTACATCATCAGCATTAACTCCTGTAGGCGACCAGCAAATAAAGCCAATGAGTGCCTGATCCTGTAATGGAGCCAGCTATAATGATAAAACCAACCCTTGATAAACCAAGCAGATGTCATAATCAATATCTAACAAAAGGCACATCATGTTGCCCCTCGTGTTGGCACAGTCAAGCACTATTTAATGAAAGACTCCCTGTGTCCCACAATGTTTTTCACAGTAGGGTTTGGCATGATTATTAAGGCTAGAATATAGGTCAAGAATAAGATGTGGTAGGTGTCTTGACAAATAAGAGGAAAGAATGGTAACTAAAAGTAAAATTGATAACAATTGGAAGTGGGCAGAGAGAAGTTAAAGTAAGAAAAGAGAGTGATGGGGAGAGAAAAAGCATTAGATGGAATAGAGAAGATTGATTTGAACTCAAAAGTGAAAGGTGAAAAGTAAATGAGATCATCCATCAAAAGGAAGTGTATATGACATTGTGGGACGCAGGGTGATATGGATCTGAATAGACCCAAATAAGAGTAACAATAAATAAAAGAGACAGATCCCAATCTCTTGCAGCTAATGAATCGCAATCAACAAGATGAACACATATTGCAGCAAGTGTTTTTGGCTTTCATGAAACCAAAAGGTAGCATAAAGCTTATCAGTTTTCCTAAACTCCATTTTCTCTACAGAGAAAAAGAAAAAACAATGACCCCTTTATATAAACACTAAAAGGAATAGAACACAAAAAAATAATAAAAATATTACACATGCCACTATTACACTATATATTTAAACCCACAAAATAGATAATTTAGATTATTTACTTGTAAAATTACCCAATCCAAATATTATAAGGCCCAACCAAATAATTAAGTTTATTTCGCCTTTGCACACGCCTCATTCTAACCTTCATGAAAAATGATTTTGTTGTCCGCTAGTTAGGTTTGGATCAAGAACAAAAATAAAATAATGGATGAGGGATACGCTTAAGAGTATATCAGAAATCTATTAACCTCCCAAACAATTCTACGCAAAGGCCCATTATCCTCCATATATGCAATAGTATCACATGAAACCAAGCCAAAAGATGAACATAGATCAATATTGATTCAACAACTTGACTAATCAGCGGTGTTTTGGGTGTAGATAAAAGTAATTCTTCATTTGGTTTCCTCTTCTCGCGATAGTATCTACTTCTTGCACTTCCTCTTCCACTTTGGTTTCCTCTTCATCCTGGTCGGTTTCACATGCTCGTCATCATAGAAGTAGATGGATTTAAAGATGCAATAATTCTTCCTTTATACTCTCCTCTTCTTGAACTTTCTCTTCCACTTTGGTTTCCTCTTCAACCTGGTCGGTTTCACTTTCACATGCTCGTCATCTTGAGTATTAGGAGTAGTAGGTGGAGTTTAAGATGCAAACTTAGCCCTTAAATTACCAGCTATCACCCTATGCATATCATCATCAATAATCGCTCTTCTACCTTTAGCCCAAGGTCTTCCAAGTACCATACAGTATTTGTCGATAAGAACAATGTCACAAAGTACCACATTTGCAAAATTAGCAAGGCAAAAAGTAACCATGACTTGACAAGTTCCCCTTACCCCCTTATTTCGTTCATCATATGGGTTAGGATGTTCCATGGTCTCCAATCCAAGTGTCTCCACCATACGATTATAAGCAAAATTAGATATAGTAGTCTCATTAATGGTAAAACTAACACGAAACACCGCGAATGAAATTTTGTAACTGTGTCGCAATTCTTCTCTGTTCCCATGGTCCGAATTTTCAGCAGCAAAAAATTAGATTCAATGTGCCCTGTGCAAGCCTCCTAAACAAACCACGGTAACTTAATAGCAAACACCTGTGTTCTCTAAACTTTTCAATTTTACGCCAAACTTGAGCAGCAAATTAAGTTCTTAAACACCCATCAAATATAATCCAGCAATTTATAACCAATCTAAAAACAGGAAAATAAAACCCTGATGGTGCTTCCAAGGAACAAATTGAATCCCACAGCAAATCCCCAACTAAAAAGTACACCAGATTGATACCCAATATCCTAGATTTGAATCCTAATATAATCAAGAACTTCGCAACAGACAAAACTGAAGAAAATGGACCTAATTTGCTCCAGATAATAAAATCACAATTTTTAAATAAAAACTAGTGTGTAGCTCGGGCGATGCCCCGAGTATTTACTTTAAATAATACTTCTATGTTTTGAGCTTTTATTGATTTCAAATTAGTTTATTATATATATTTATATTCCAAGTTATATATATTTATGTGGAATAAAGAGCATAGCTAATAGTTGGTTGAGATGGTAAGATGTCTACTATACAACTTATTGGTTGCATGTTCGAATCTTACTACACAAAGTTTTGTAGTGCATATTTTTTGTTAAGCATATGATATTGCATGTTCCTAGTGAGGGGGGGTTCCACGTGGCAACATATAATTTATTATGAACGCCTTTTAATATATTAGTATAGATATTATATGGGGTATTATAACTTTAAACCTACAAAGTACACCATATATAGTCTTGACTCATAAAATTTCCCAAATCAAAATATATTAAGACCTCACCAAACAATTAAGTTCAAATTTCCCTTTACACACGCATCATATAAGAGGGAATAACAAATTGGGTAGATAAAAGTGACCTGTGGATCTTCACAGCTTGGGATGTGGGTCAAGACTGGGGATGGCCGGCCCAAGACGACATAGCCTGTGAACTATCAGTCACTCCACATGCCAGTTGGGTTCACTGGCATGCCTAGTTAGTAATTATGAGCCTGAGAGGACCTAACTCTTAAGAGATTGTAAAGCAAGCGGACATAACCAAGACCACGATCTAAGCCATCTTGGCTGAAGATGATGCTATGCTTAAATAACTTAGTTCTGGATGCTTATAGGTACAATGAAAATTCAACCACGCAAACCCCGAAACTAAGATGCCGCTAGAGATGCTACACAAGTTGACATGTTCATGTTTGTCATGCAGCAATAATTATTCATATGATAGCTAAACAACAAACTTTAAGCAAACATGATAACCATATACTCCCTCCGTTTTCTTTTAATCTACATACTATGAACTTTAGCACTATCACATGCTTCACTTTGACCATCCTTTGTGAATCATAAGGAAAAATATAGTCAGGCAGGATCTTGTGAGATTCTTCTCGATATATAATTTCAAATTGTAACTTTTTGTACAATTTTTGCATATTGATAATTTAAAATACTAAAGATCAAAGTTCTGCATTGGTAAGTGTGGAAGTCAAACTGTGTAAATTATGAAAAGCAGAGGTCACATATAGCAAATGGCGCTAACATTTGCTTGTGCGTTATAAACGGACATCAAAGCAAAGATAGACAATAATAGACACATAGAAATAGGTCAAGAAGAGTTTCAGACAGTCGGTGAAGGTGGAAGTTGCAGCATCTCAAGCATACATACAGTGGCGGAGCCACGGTTAGTCATGGTTGGTCACGTGACCCACCATTATCTCTGGAAAAAAAATGAAGTTCTGTTTTTCTTTTTCTTTTTTTGAAAAAAACCCAGATTTTCTAGCTTATGGTGTGTCGACCTCAAGGAAGAAGAGCAAAAACCAGATTAAATGCCATAACCGATTGACTGGAAGATGAGGAAATAAGAGAACAGGAAAAAGAAAAAGCCATGGTTTGAAGTTTAGAGAACCAGAACTGAGAGAAAGAAGAAAAAGTGATAAAAAAATTTATGAGGAGAGAGAATGGCAAGTTAGATGGAGGGGATAGGGACTAATGAGTACTGATTAGCACGTGGGTTTGGTTTGGGGGTAATGTCTTGTTTTTTTTTTTTTTTACTTTCTTTTTAATCTTTTCTTTTGTTCTTTTTCTTTTGTACTCTATTTTTTTTAAGGGATCTTTTGTACTATATTTAGTAGTAGACTTTTTAAATGTGAATTGTTAATTACTAGATCAAATAAGAGTAGTATTACTTTTTAAAAGTTGACTTTTTCTTGTGGAAAGGGCTATACTTTTTATACAAGAGATTATTGAATTGCAATGTTGGTCTTGCTTAATTTATTTATTTGATAACATAAGGGATGGAAGATTTGATCCATATAATATTTAGGATCTTTTTAATCTTTTCTTTTTATTTGCAATATTGATGTATGACACAAGAATTTAGAAAAAAAATAAAAAGTGACAAAAAAGACCTAGCTCCAACCTACTAGGAGAAATAAAGAGGGAATATATTGCCAAAAAAGTCAATGTTGCAAGTACTATGCAACTTTTTAAAATGAAAAATGTTGCAAGTAAAAAAAAAAACAAAAAAGAAATAATTGAAGGAATTTCTTTTTTGGAACAGATTTAAGAAAGGATCTTGTTTAATTCATGATATTTAGTACAAAATTTTAATAGCATTTGAAAAACTTTATATAAAAATCACGACATGGCAATTGCGATGTAGTCTATCGTCAACTTCTTCGTTCCGACTCCGCTACCAATTCTGCGACCGGAATTGAAACTACATTTTCAAACCATGGTAGTGACCCACCATCCGTAAAATCCTGGATTCGCCACTGCATACATATGCTTTCATCTAAATCTATGTGAATGAATAGTCTCAACCAACTTAAACATCGATGGTTGTGAGTCTTGTGACTGCAAAATCAAGTTTATAAGATCATGTTGAACGAGGTAAAGGGAGATAAGAGCACTCAAGGTTGCATGCTCCAAGATGATGTATGCAATGGGTAAAAAAGTACAAACAACTAAAACCCGTGTATGTGGACATCTTGGTCGATGGGCAGGAGGATAATGTCATGGTAGATAGACATGCCACTCATTTTTCATGAATGGATGATAGATAAAAAGATTTGAGTTGATATTGTTTCGACATAATGGCAGCATGATAGTTGTTAACTTCCACCAATCACATGCGGTAGGACCGTAGGAGACTTAACCAATAGGTAACCCAGTTCAAATAATCAAACGAATTTGGAAAGCACAGTTGTATCGAATTAGGAGCTCAAATTTGCAACCTCAACAAAAGAGCCAAAACTTGCATCCATAACCTCCAACAAGCACACCAACAACAAGAGGCTGAAATCTAACACTAAAAGCAACAAACTGAAAGCACCAAAGTTCTAGGTTAGACGAAGTGAAGAACGGAAGAAGAGACTTGAGCAACCTTTGCTTTTGTTTTGTAAGTCGACTAGGATGTCGACATCTCAAGAGAGGGAGAATTTTAGAATGCACTCTCCCAACCTTATATATACTTGATATTTTATGCTCATAAGCTTTTAAGCCATGCTTGTTGGGTACAAAAAGCACAGAATAGATTGGGGGGTTACCATTTGGAGGTGTTGCAAACAAAAGATGCTCGGAAATGCTGGAAAGCGTCGAGTCGACAAAACACTTCCAAAATGCCTTCCTCGAATTGGAAATGTCTCAAGCTTTTAGAAACTTGCGGACTGTCTTTTGTGAGGCGTTTTGAAATGTATGTTGTGTTCTCACTCTATTTGAGGACCAATTTGGGTCTGGATTAGTTAAGTTTTGGAATTCCATATGAGTCGTACGCTTTATTGTAGACAGTTTTAATAGAATCGAATAAGCCTCTTTCTAGGAGTATCAACCACTCAAAGACTCCCACTTTTAGTTAGCACTAAAGTCGACAAGAATTAGATAATTCAACATCGAGACCTTATAATTGTTAATTTGATGTTTTCAAAAAAGCGCTCTTGTGTAAGTTATATTCAATGCCTAACCTACACTCTCACTTGTGCCCACTAGGCACACCGCACACTCAAAGTCACAAATCTTCCACCCGCGACTCCTAATTCCTAACTCTTGCCCCTAATAAGAAAGTGTACACTATTCCGACCACCAAAAACTCAAAATGACACTACAGAATTGACTACCCTACCCTAGCTCCTAATACTAATAGTAAAAAGATTATCCCTAAAACATCCTTCTTTTAAAAAATACCCACTTTTTCGAGTTAAACTATCAAAGTTGATAATTTTAGTACATTTACAAATCTTTTTAGCATAAATTTCTTTCATGAAGTAGTTGATTTGAGAACCCTGAAAGCTGCAAACTAAAATCATAAAGTAGAGAATTTGGTTACATATATTGGAGGGGGGGAGACTTGAAATAAATCATACTACCTACGTCCCATATTAATTGATACACAGTTTTGTTTGACCTTTTATTTATTTTTTATTGGTAGTTGGTAGCGTGGCATTTTTTTTTGTAGTAAGTGGGTTGTGAGCCTCAAGCTTTGAGGCGTGGGTGAGAGAATTGTTTCTTAATTATTGTTTGGGCCTCTTACAAAGAAAGATATAACATAAAATTAATGGGACCTTCTCATTTTAAGAAGTGTATCATTTATATCTACTGCAACATATCCTCTTTTGTTAACAAAAGTACCCAATTGGAATACATTGCCCTTATTAAGTCTACCCTTAATCCATCATTAATTACCCACCAACAAATCACATGGGTTCTTTTTGCCAAACCCCACTACCTTTAATCATTTCCTTAAAAATTGTGCCCAAACCATATGTTGCAATCAGAGAAAAAAAACGCGGTCGCAGTCGCGGGAACGGTTGCGTTGTCGCGGGAACGGCTTGTAACGGGGAAATAGAACGTTTCGGGGCCGACGCAGCGTGAATTTTTTAAAAAAAATCACATTAATATGTTCTAACCTTATTTGCTTTATTTTAGTTTATGAAGCATTATTACAACATAATATAATTAAATCTATCAGAATATCATGTTACATTAGCTATATAATTAAATTATAAAATATTTTTGGCTAATACTCCCTCCGTCCCAAAATATAGTTCCCATTTCCATTTTGGGTGTCCCAAAATATAGTTCCCATTTCCATATTTAGTTCCACATTTTTCCGTAATTTGTCTAGAAAAAACGTGTCCCATCATTTATTTGCTTCTTGAATTTTGTTTTTTGCTTTGTTTATTCAACCCAAGTGTTACAATTAATGCTCTTTCACCAATTATTCTCCATTCTCTCTCCTAAAATCATCTTTTCCCATACAACATTTATTTAAATAAACAAACAATCTTTACTATCCCTCTTAGATTCTACTTGCATAAATTACCGTGAAAAAAAGGAAATGAGAACTATATTTTGGGACGGAGGGAGTATTTGAAAAGAACGGATGTAACGGGGATAAAAGCATTCTAACGCGGCGAATTCGCGTTACGGAACGGACAACGCGGCGAGAAGTATGTGATTTTTAGTATGGCGTTCTGTAACGCCATTTCGCGGAACGGCAAATCCAAAATCGATTACAGAACGGCCGTGTAACGGAACGGGCGAGTTTTAATTCCATGGTTGCAATAGAAAAAGAATGGACGAAGTATATCATACTAGTTGGGGTGAAGAAAACAGGTCGCAACAAGATAAGACAGTGGCTATTCAACCCATTAGCCAGTGGCTAACGGGTCAAATATAATGAAAAAACAAGCATAAGTGAGAAAAGATGATATTTTACTCGTAATTGCTGAACGTGATGCACGGTCTTCTACTTCTATTGCAATCTGAACAAGCCCGCCTTCCAATTGTGATATGCATGGTGGCACAGGAGCATCCTGTACACAAGAAATATATTCTCAAATTCAAGATGTTAAGTAGAGGATACCCGGCCAGCATCAGTATATGCAAGAATCACATATTCAACCGAAGTTAAGTAAACAATGTCAGTTGGTGTAGGTGCTATATAGATCAATCAGATAAATTATCAAAATGGTAGCACTTGTTATTCACATGAGAGGGAAAATTAGCTGTGCATGATGGCCAATTAGCACTTGTTATTCACATGAGAGGGAAAATTAGTTGTGCATGATGGCCAGTGTTTTATTCAGGCTCATTAACATATTGCATAACACAAAACAGATCATAGGCAGGTATTTGCTATGACCCAATGGGATCATTGCCTGATCGCGCGCGCTTCAACCGCCTCTCAAATAGTGCAAAAACCAGTCCTCCCAATGGCACAATGCGGATCCACCAGAAAAATTTCAAAAAATCGCAAAAAATCGCGAGACCTAACTTCACCGCCGTTTCATTTCAACTTCTTCACTCTCTCAAACTCAGTCACTCTCTCTCTCACCTCTCAATTCTCAATTCTCGCCCTCGGAGATTCGTCTTCAGCTCTTCAGTCTCGTGACTCTCGTCGGACACTCGGAGTCTCGCCGGAGTCTTTTGTCAACTCTTCAGCGTCGTTCGTCGTTCGTCGCCGGAGACTTGGTAAGTTCATTTTTCCGCAAATTGGTAATCTAGATCTAGCCCTAAATTTGAGTCTCCTCTTAAATTTGATTGTTAGAAGATTAATGTAGCCCTAAATTTCGTGATTCCTGAATTTTCTTAATCCCCTCTTAACTTTCTTTCTCTTTCCTCTCTAGTCTCTAATGGCAGGCGGCAGCAGTGGCGAGTGGCGACTTTGCCGACTTAATACTTTCTTTCTCTTTCCTCTGACTCTCTGAGATTGGTCTTTCCCTCGACACTTCGGCCTTCGGCGTTCAGCTCTTCGGAATTCAGGTAACTTTCTTTCTCTTTCCTCTGAGATGGCAGCAATTAGTAGTTCTGTAGTTGGCAGAGCAGTTGAGGAATATACATGTTTGAATCCTCTCTAATGGCAGTTTTGATTATGATTTGTGAAGTATGCTTGTTATTTGTTAGTTGGGTTGAAATTTTGATTGTTAGATTGAATTTTCATTGATTGTTATCGTTTTTTATTGTTAGTTAGGCTGAATTTGTAGAAATTTGATTGATTGTTGTGAAGTATGATTGTTAATTGGGTTGAATATGTGGAAATTTGGGAGTGATATATGATATATCATATGGTGTTGAAATTGGGAATTTGTGGAATTTGTTAGTTTACTATTATTGTAGTTGTTTGAATGTATGATTAGTAAATGAAAATCTATATTTCAGAATCATGAAGAGAAAACAAGGGAGGGATATCTCAAGCTTTTTTTCCAAAGGAACACCTAATGAAAATCAAGTTGATTCAAATTCACCTATTCCTCCCACTCAACCAAGTCAACAAAATTCTTCTCCATTAAGTACTAACCCTCCATCTCAAAATGAAGACTTAGAACTTGGAGCTACTTCACATACTAGGTCTCAAATCCCAACTCCATTGAAAAGGTTAACCGAAATGGAAATTAAGAGTCTTCCTCAAGATCCGGAAAAGAGGAGAAATATGAGTGATTTCCATAAAGATGATAGAGATTATATTAGGAGATTCTATATTGATAGAGGACTTTGTCAACCTGTAAACCATGACTTTCCTTTTAGAGAATTTGGGAAAAGTAGCCGCCGCTTCAATCCCACTTGGTTTGAGAAGTATGACACTTGGATTGAGTATAGTGTGGAAAAGGATGCTGCCTTTTGTTTTGCTTGCTATTTGTTCAAGAAAGATAACGACGGTTCCGATGCTTTTGTTAGTGAGGGGTTTAGAACTTGGAGTAAACCGGATGCACTTAATAAACATGTTGGTGGACATATGAGTATTCACCATAAAGCCATGATGGGACTTGTTGACTTTAAAAATCAAAAGGATAGTCTTCCATCTGCTTTCAGTACTCAAACGCAAGAAATGGCAAGCAATTATCGGAAGCGATTAGAAGCTTCTGTTAAATGTTTGAAGTACCTATTACTTCAAGGGTTGTCTTTCCGTGGGCATCTTGAAAATTCGATTCTTTGAATCAAGGCAATTTTCTTGAACTTCTTAAATTTCATGCAAAAGATAGAATTGATGTTGAAAAGGTTGTATTGGAAAACGCTCCGGAAATTGTCAAATGATCGCTCCTTGCATCCAAAAAGACATCATACATGCTTGTGCAAAAGAAACAACGAAAGCCATACTTGAAGAAATTGGTAATGATTTTTTTGCTATCCTTGCGATGAGTCCGCAGATATATCCGATAAAGAACAAATGGCTCTTTGTTTGCGATACATTGATAGAAAGGGTGGATTGAATGAACGGTTTCTTGGTTTGGTACATGTGCCTAACACCACTTCTTTGACTCTTAAAGAGGCAATTGAATCATTGCTTATGGAGCATTCTCTTAGTCTTTCTAGAGTTCGGGGACAAGGATACGATGGTGCTAGTAACATGCGAGGTGCAATAGCCTGGTCTAAAAACTCTAATAACCGATGAGTATCCACAAGCATATTATGTTCATTGTTTCGCTCACCAACTTCGGTTGACACTAGTTGCCGTTGCCAAGAAAAACTCGATTGTAGTTGGCTTTTTCTTGATGTGCTTCCATTGTT
This sequence comes from Beta lomatogona, assembly GCA_947646795.1. NCBI lineage: Eukaryota > Viridiplantae > Streptophyta > Magnoliopsida > Caryophyllales > Amaranthaceae > Beta > Beta lomatogona. The sequence goes on from CANSNZ010000480.1 coordinate 1,120,743, forward strand.
GTTGAATTTTGTTGGTGGTTCACCTAAACGAAAAGAATTTCTTCGACAAAGTCAAAAAACACGTGTTGTAGAAGCTTTATCCTCGGGTGAAATAGAATCTGGAACTGGTTTGAATCAAGAGAAATCTTTAAGTAGGCCTGGCGACACTCGTTGGGGATCTCATTTTAAAACAATTGTGAATGTCCTTGATTTGTATCGTCCAATCCTTGAGTCACTTGATGCTATTGCTGAATCTTCTATTGAAAAGGCCGACAAAAACAAAGCATGTGCAATAATCAATTTGTTGATGTCTTTTGATTTTGTTTTTGTGGCATACTTGATGACATCTATTTTTGGGATCACACATGAGTTGAATTTGGCTTTACAAAAGAGGGATCAAGATATTGTGAATGCTATGACTTTGGTTGATGTGACTAAGAGGAATTTGCAAAAGCTAAGAGATAGTGGGTGGGATGCTCATATGACGAAAGTATCTTCATTTTTGGCAAAACATGACATTGAGATTCTGAACATGGAGGGAATGTATGTTCCACCGGGAAGAAGAATATTTCGTGGTAATGCTTCACAAGTGACAAATCTTCATCATTTTCGAGTTCAGGTTTTTCTAAGTGTTATTGATCAACAATTGCAAGAAATTGATAATCGATTTAGTGAGAAAAGTAAGGAATTACTTATTTGCATGTCTTGCTTTGATCCTACTAATCGGATTGTATCATATGACAAAGAAAAATTGATTAGGCTTCTTGAGTTTTATCCAAATGAATTTTCAAGTCTTTGAAATGTTCTTTTTTGAACATTCATTGGATAACTTCATTGAAGATGTTCGAAATGATGAGAGGTTTTGGAATGTGAAGACTCTCAATGAGCTTTCTATAAAGCTTGTTGAAACAAAAAAACATGAAACTCATTCAAAAGTTTATTTGCTTTTGAAGTTGGTGTTAATTCTTCCTGTGGCGACTGCAAGTGTAGAAAGAGCATTCTCTAGTATGACTATGATCAAAAACAAATTACGAAATAGCATGGGAGATGGATTACTAAATGATTGTTTAGTTACTTTTCTTGAGAAAGATTTGTTTTGTGATGTAGAAGTTGAAGCGATTGTAAATCGGTTCCAAAATTTGAGAACCCGATGTGAACAATTGTAATTTTCTTTTATTGTTATTTTGAAGGTTGTATTTGGATTTTGTAACATTTTGAATTTAGTAATTACGAACTTTTTTTTTTTTTGAGTTCCTAGCAATGTAAAGTTGCGCTACCCCTGGTTCGGAATCCTGGATCCGCCCCTGGTTGCGAGTAGTGTGGGATTATCATTATACGGCCCGAAACAATCAGCTTCTTCGCACTATATGGCAACTCTCGCGCGGTGGGTAGTGCAAGGTCCCTAAGTCTTGGAAAGAGACCTTTAGGCCCATTCTTTGTTCTCACAACTCACCGAGTTCTCGGGAATCAATCAGGGACATGCGGAATCTTCTCCTGGAGGCTCCAAAACTCCTCAGTCTGTATTCATGGCCACTCTAGGAGAACATTCTGCATGTCCCCGATTGATTCCTGAGGCCTCAGAGAGTTGCGAGAATGAAGAAGAGCCTAAAGGTCTTTTTCCAAGACTTAGGGATCTTGCACTACCTCGCAGGGCAAGAGTTGCCCTATAGTGCGAAGAAGAAGCTGAATATATTGGGCCCTATAATGAGAGTCCCGCGCTACTTGCAACACAGAACACCAGCCTGATCAGGCGGACATATTTTTGCACTTTTTGGTAGGTCGTCGAAGCACGCCTGATTGGGCAAATGATCCCGCACTATAGGGCGAACTACAGACAGTTTCTTTTATTATTTTTGTTAAGTCTTTTATTTTTGAAATAGCTCTTTATCACTCCCTCCGTTTCTTTTTAGTTTACTCACTTCACTTTGGGGGAGAACCAAGGAGGAAGTACAAAAGTATGATAGAGAAACTGAAAAGGTGGAGAGAGAAACTGAAAAGTGAGAGTGAGAAACTAAAGAGTGGATTAAAAATAAAAAGTGGATGACATGGGTGGAAAAAGAGGAGATAGTAAATGGGACATGTTACCAAGAATAAAAAAGGCAACAGTGTATAGATTAAAAAGAAACAGACCAAAAAGGAAAGTGCGTAGATTAAAGAGAAACAAAGGGAGTAGTTGTTAGTATAAATAAGAATTTTAGAGTTGAACTAAGACATCTCATATTTCAGCACTTATTTCATTTCTTTTCTTAGTTTTCTCTTGAGAACCCTAGATTGGAATTTCATTCAAGTTTATGCAAGACTATTTCTTTCCTCATTTATTCACACTAAGGTATTATTAATTGCTATTGGTTTGTTAATTTCATGATTATGAATATTTCAATGAATTTATTTACGTTCTTCATCACCATGAGTGAGTAGTCTCTGGGGCTAAGTAAGGAAAGCCATGTTTATACCTCATATTTATGCTTTGTATTTCTTCAATATTTGGAGTAAGATTAGGATGATTCCAATTGATTTATTATTATTGCTGAATTCATGTAATTGCGCAATATCATGGAAAATCACATAGCTAATAAGAGTTAGAATTGAAATATAGTACTCAATAAAGGCTTATTACAATGGGTAATTATGTTAGCGACCAACATGCATATATTGATCTAAGAGCGCTGAACTCAACTGTAGGATTAACAAAGGCTCTAAATATTCGTCCCTTAATCCATGTATTCCTGAATTGCATTATATTGTTGGATTGGTATAACTACAATAATGCCCTAGGTTTTAATTATTTGATTTACCTTCATATTTTGATAAGCTTTTATTAGTCTAATTACCATTTACTAGACACTCTTTTTCTTGAAATAGTTTAAAGTTAATTGAACATAAATTAATAGAACTCGTCTCCCTGTGGGATCGACCCGTATTTGCTAAGTACCTTTGCGATATTACTTTTTAACTCATCAAGAGGTAGGGGAACTTTAATAATTAGCACTATAACTAAGTTGTTAGTAGCATGTAGAAGAAGATAGTTAGTTTGTTAAAGTAGAAACTCTATAAATAAGGCAAACCATTGAGGGAGAAGGCATGTTGAAAATTGTGGATAGAAAGTAGTGGTCTTAGCTTGGAAGAGTGTCATTCCTCTCAAAAGATAGGCAAGGCTGTAATTGGTGATTAATCACCTTGATTAGCATTAATTCAGTCACATCTTACTTGAATTCTTCTTAATTCTTGTTTTTCCTCCCTTAATCTCCCGTTTTCTGTGAGTAATCTCTCTGTTTCAGTCATTAAAATAAGTGGATTCTGAGCAGCATTTCAGTTTAGTAAAGCACACGAAGGGATATTAAAACTCATTCACATCACTCTCAGTACCTGTGGGTTGGTTTCAGCAGCAACAGTGCTGAGTGCGCCATCAGTTATATATATGAAAGATGCATGTTCCAGATCTTCTTCAGCTCTATAGCAAACAAAAAGCCCACAACCTAAACAATTCATTCTGTACTGTTTTTCCAGCTTCCCTTCTCCTCTGAAAAGAACCACAATATGAAACAAAAACAAAATTAATTCAGAGAGTACACTTTTCTACAATAACATCCATTAATGTGGCAATACAGATCCAAAATAGGATACAGCATGATAATTGAAAGCATCTTTGCTCATCTTTACTCCTACACAAACGAATCAGAAAAAGGTAATCAAGTACAAGACCTAAATACAAGCCTCAAGCATTTCTAATATTCAAGCAAGTTGGTCCTAGATTTTGGTCTTCAGGCAAATTAGGAAATGTGCCTCATAACCTCAATCCTAGTGCATAACCTCAACATCAACATTACCTCAATGCCTCTAGAGGCTCCCACGGTCACAACAAAGGTGAGGTGAAAGGGGCTAGATGTATGCAGCCTTACACAGTTACACCTACAATAGCACAGAGTAAAAGGTAGGTTGTTCTAATCGAACTCTGAACTGCAGATGCAGTCACAATCACGTTAACGCCTGACAGTAAAAAAAAAAAAAAAAAAAACTTTATCCTGGACAATATGGATGGTTTGCGGCTGTCACAGTCTAATATTACCATCACAATCAGCTCAAACCTTTACAATGCAGTCGTGATGGGATGACATAACCAATTATTATGCACAAGCCCGTTGATCCAAAATGTGATGATAATCCACTACTTCAGAGCATAAAAAAGGTGCTTACAGTTAAGTGAGTCGTTTTGATTATACTCCAGCAGCTAAGAATGGCGAATCTGAGTGAACTAACTGAACTTAATAAAAGGAAGGGAAAAAAATTCAAAAGCCACAACAATATGATTACTTTTCTGAGTTCATACTTCTTATTCATTCTAGCTCTTAGGGATGGAATAAGATATAATAAAGGGCTTAGTAACAACCAGTTTGAACTATAAATCATGTCTTTGTCCCTTTTTCCTTGCAGCCAACGATACTTAGGCTCAATATACTTAGGCTCAAATACATGTATTGACTAAGTTGGGACATTTAATCCCAAAACTTTGTTATGGGAAATTACTAAAAGAAGATATGAAGACTCATTTAAAATGCAAGCAAAAGATAATGCTCGGACACGGTAACGAGTGTCTGACCTGGGTATAGATCCATGTGGCAAATGTGGAAAATCCTAAAATTTAAGGACACCAGGACATGTTTGAATAAGTGTCCAAATTCTCGATAAGACCCAAGGATATGACAATAATAGAATATTTATGAATTTGTATGAGATTTTAAGGTTTTTTTTATCTACTTACTCTTTTCAAAATAAATATGAAAGTAGTTGGGAATGAAGTGAGATTACCTCCATCCCATAATAGTTCGAACACTTCCCTTTTTCCGATATTAGGATATATAAGATGCATGCAAACCCTTACCCAAACACAATATGTCCTAAATAATCAGAGTGCATATAATATACTTCCTCTGTTCTAAAATAAATAAAACACTTACCATTTTAGGCCTTTTTCCTTCTCTCTATCTCTCTCTTCATCATATGGATCCCTCTTTTTATTTCTCTCTATCTCTGTCCTCTCCTAAATCCCCATGCCTGCCCCCTACATTTCATTTCTGTAACTCAATGTATCATTGTTTACCACATGCTTCCAGACCAAGGTTCTAGATACCTTTTTGTTTCAACAGCTCATCCATCAAATTAAGTGAGAATCAAAGTTCAATAGTAGACAAAATCCATATAGGGGATGACAAGACAACCTAAGAACATAATAAATGGAGAAATCAAAGTAGCTTCTGAAAAACTTGACCATACCGCTTCAGCATAACCTTCCCAGCTTCACTGATGTTTAGCCTTGCTAGATGTTTCTCTTTGTCAAGCACATATGCTTTGTCAGTTTTCCTCTTCGGCAATTTCTGTAACTGGGTATCTTAAAGAAAAACATTTTAGTAACAGATTACAAATTGCACATTAAACAAGCCTACAATGACCTAGAATTTATCAGAACTTTGTAAATCCTATTCCTACTATGTGAATTTGACCCCTGCCTATAATCACATACTGACAATATAAGACTTGAAGCCTATTCATCACTCTCGAGCATCTAAAAAGTACATGTCTCACATATTAGAAGCTCCCATACCAATACCAGCTGAATACACAAGATAATTAAGGTCATATTCGCAAATTAACATTACTTCCTCTGGTTTCTTTAGTTAGTTCCACTTTAACTTTGTGCACTTATTCATAAATCTCAATTTGACCATACATTTTTACACACAAACAATTATGTTATCATGTAAAGTACAGGACTTCAATATATCACCTCTTTATAGTTTTACTAATTGATGATTTGAGATATTAATGGTCAAAGTTATGCGTTGGCAAAGTCAAGACAAAGTGGAACAACCAAAAAAATAAAGGGACTATTTTTAGCAGATTGAGCTTCCATATTAAATTGAGATTGAATTAGCCATCAGGTATATAAATATGTGGTAAATCAACATTTTGACAAGCTTATGGGCCTCCTAGGTATTGGAACTAAATATGCATACTGAAAAGTCCAAACCTCGATTTGAAGAGCATTTTCAGAATCAGTAGGATGTGAATATGCTAAGTATTGACTACTTTACCACCATACACACCTTTGACTTAGCGTGCAAAATTTTGTCAAGAAATTTTACCGGAAAATATATTCCGAATTTCAATTTTAAGAGAACGCACCTTTTACATTTTATTTGCGAGGAAGCAACTTATGATACAACATTTGTCTAAGGGCACCTTGATTCCACATTCCGACCAAAAGGTCAACAATCTGATGATTAGATTTTTTCGGCCATTCTTCTCTAAGAGATTCATGACTCCCGTCTCCCACTCTCCTTGTTCAAACATTGCTTCATGAACACCAAACCTGCCTCAACCTCTCCAACACCACCCTTGTGCCCCTATCCTCACCCATCATCCTCCCTCTCCCTTCCCAGCCATAACCTTCATCAATATAACCAGTTCCCAACCACCACCCCTTTGATATTTGGGGAACAGAGAGTTAATTTTATAGTAGAGTACTTGAGTTGATTGCATAGCCAAGTAACTCATAAATCCATAAAGGATATATATAAAGTGGAAGCCATAATCAAAAAGAGGCGTGGTGAAAATATTAGGAAAGAGGGTAGTGTAAAGGAAATTTTAATTGGGGAAGGGGCATGCGATTTGTTGTTAAGTCAATGAAAAGTTTCTTTCCCTACTTCCAGTAGATAGAAAAATCAAATGGGAGTAGAAGAAGAGGATGAAGACTAAAACAAGATGAAGAGAGAGAAAAAGAGAGAAACTGAAGATGAAAGAGACAAGAACTGAAGAAGATATCTGACAAAGGAAATAAAAGAGAGAAGAAGAAGATCGGGAATAGAGAAAAGAAGAACAAAAGATAATACTTTGGGGCAAAAAGTTTATTATGTTCAAGGTCATCACTATACTCAAAAAACATAACCCTTATGTCTAACCACAAGTCACAACATTTCAAATAAGAAAATAAATATATTATATAAAGGAGAAAGAATCTGGCTGTCTGCACTGCAAACCAATGGAACTCATACTTATTGTGCACTTAGACTCTTCTAGTGGTACCTCTTATAATTAAACACCCAATAGTTCTCATGTTTCTCTGCTACAGTGTTTTTTCACTTATAATGGATGGGAAATATGGTCCCAAGAGCTCTCACGGACCACGGTTGGTGTCTAACTTCAAGCTCATTCAAGCTTGGTGGTCATCCTCTTTACAACCTAAAAGTAACTTCCGAAGCTATTGAATTGGAAGAAACCCTAAGTCTTTTGCACCCATCTACTTTGAGGAGAATTACTTCATGGAAAAGATCCATGCATTCACACCTTTTGAGCACTAATGATAATCTTCAAGGACAGATCGTCTCAGCCTCCAACACCTTAGAATCAACAGCGAGAACCTTACCAGACAAAGGATTACACTTCCTGCTTACATCACATTATTGTTTTGCATAGTTCTACCAACAAAAATCCCCAATAACCCACTCCCTATTGAAATAGAGACAAACTAGTATTCAGATCCTCTTGAAAATAGAGCTCAAAGACCAGCCAAAGCAGATTTACGCTCCTAGACTCGGCCTAATTTTTCAGCCTGTTGACCATCAATCCGTCATGGGAATCATTCGCATCCTCACTAGCTTTAAAAAGTAAACTTGCCAACTACTTATCCAACTCCATTACCCAGACATATCAACATCATTGCATGTATGCAGCACACATAAACCGCATGTCACCAAACTCCACAAATCCTAACTAGCCTAAACCTCCAAAGATTACGTTCCCACTTCGCACACATATTTGTGATTAATAAGTTCTCAAGACAATACCACTCTTGAGTCTTGACTCAAAAATTTCAAATAGATGATCCCAAAATCAGTTGGCTGCCATTATCGACTCGAATGGCTGTCTATTTCAATTCTGGTTTCCAATGGAGCTCCTTGATCTTTGTCAAACTTTGTCTTGTTCTCATATTCCTTTTACTGTAATTTTTCTTAGGTAGGCGGTTTCATTTACACATGTGCTGCCATACCAGCCTTTGAGTAACCTAAGTTTTAGTATTCTAATCCAAGCAAATGTTTTTAAATGCGATCCGAAGGCTGCAAACAGTTGAAGCTTACTGTCTCAAGGTGCCATAGAAAGGATCATAATTGAAATGGCATCAGCTCCTATTTCATTATAAACCTTCAATCATCCAACTCAACCTCGTATCGAACATATCGAGTATGTGTCAACCTTATCCTAAGATTCCTTTACAGCCTGATATATATCAATCCGGCAAGTTGGAAAACCGATACGTATCAACATGATACATCACACGAATTAGCCAACACATAAAATCATGATAGTAAGGAGGCATAGATACAAACTAAGTCATGATTGTAAGAAGGCATAAAATCATGTGTTGACACACATAAAGATGTTCAAATTCGACTCGGACATTAGGCTAATTATTAGGCCTGAAGCTTCTCTTAGCAATTAGATACCTTCAACAAACTTGTATTCTTACAATGCCAAACATCAGATAATTTTCTTGAAACAAAAATGGCATTCAGTTACAGATTAGTTCAAAGCAATGAAGGATGTTGAAATTGCAACCCTAATTAGGAGAGAGAAAGAGAAAGAGAAAGAGAAAGAGAAAGAGAAAGAGAAGAGAGAGAGAGAACCAGTGATTAGGACGTGAGAACCGCAATGCTTGCAATAGTATACGAAGAGCTCAGAGTCAGGACCGTCAGGTATTGCATCTTCACTTGAGTAGGTGTGCGTCGTCCTCTTCGGCATCTCCTCTCTCTATCTCTCTTCCTCTCTGGAGTTGGTGTCTCTCTCCGGCGAGTGTGAAGTGGAACTCGTTCTCTTTTCTGTGGTCTTTTTGAGTCTTTGACAAACGTGGACGAATTACCGGATTGGTATAATCTCATGGGTTTAGCAGCTCGCAAGCAACATGAACTTGGTGAATCCTAAGCTAAAACTTAACTTAAAGTTGAGCAAGACCCATTTAATTCGATAAGAGTTTTTTTTTTTGTTTGTTTGATATGGAAAGAAAATTAGGTTGACCCCTTAGATAGGACCAACCTAACACATCCTAACGGATAATGGGGAGGAACACAGGATTATGAAGTTCAAACCTGTGATGAGGAGTCCGAACCGAGAAACCTTGTGAGCCAAGAAATCCGAAGCTTGATTTGCCTCGCATAAACTATGGTTGACAGAAAAAGAGAAGAATGCCCTAAAATCTATACCTGCATCAGAAATAATATTATTAATTTCCCACGGACCTTTCAAATGTTCTTTATTGAGTTAATAACCACAAGGTTATCTCCCTCAAGAAAAAGGTGATTAATTCCTAAAGTAATAGTTGCCTTAATACCCTCTCACATTCCCCAAACTTCAGCAGTCAAAACAAAAGACTTATGATGAACTCGATAAGAGTATAGGCAGCTTGATAAATTTATTTAGATTTTTTAGTTTTTTTTTTAATACTTCTCTGTTTTAAATGAAATGTACGTCTTTGGCACGAGAATTTAGGAGAAGAGAGATACAGAAAAGAAAAAAAAAAAAAAAAGAGGAACTCATGTGATAAAAAGAGAAGTAAGTACCAAATATAGTAATGTGTTCATTTATTTTGAAACGGACTAAAATGATAAGTATTTTATTTATTTTTAAATGGAGAAAGTATAATATATTTTAAAAATGCGTTGAAAGTAAAAATGGACTAAGCCCCAACAAGATCCACTTCATACTCACACAAAGTTGGAGACATTTTTTCTCCTCAAAAAAAAGTAGAGACATTTTTCTATGTAAAATAATTAATCTTAAAGAGGGGGACAAAGTAGAATAATTTATTAAGGGACATAGGCCAAATGGTCACACAACTTCAAAGACTCGCCATCATTATACTCATACAATAAGTAAATAACATGAATGAAAAAGCAAAGAGCAAATCAAGTTTTGAAATTTCAATTGAAGATGTCAAAAGTTTAGAGGCACTTAGCTGGTCTTAAGGCTCTGCTTCTTTCTCTGTCTCTCCTCTAATTTCCACTATTTTAGGTCTTTAACTAGTGTTTAGGCCCGGGCGATGCCCCAGGTTTTCTCTGTGCTACAATTTAGTAGTAGTTATATAAGTCATCTCATACTCGTTTAAAAAAGTCATGTCATTCATTATATGGATTTTTCAAAAGTTTTCTTTTCATATATCATCATTAATTTTGATTAAATAAGCAATAATAGTATGGTGGAGTGATGGTTGAATCTCTTTCTTTCATACTTGAGGTTGTGGGTTCGAATGCTCACGTTCACAATGCTTCTTTTTGTGGAAACATGGAATTTATTTATTTTATCTTTAAGGATGCAAGGGCTATGTTTAATAACATCTATACAAATATATTAAAAGGCGTGCATAAACAAGAAAATGTGCCACGTGGCGCTCTCCCTAGGGAGTTTTAGTTCATGTAATCCATGTACAATAAAAAAAATTAGAAATTGCGTAGTATAGGATTTGATCCTGAGACCTCAAGTACATATATTAACGTCTTAACCACTAGACTAAGTTGTATTTAGTGTTATTATCATAAAGTATTATATTAATAAATGAAATTTTTCTTACCCGGGGCATAGCCCGGGCCTAATAACTAGTTAACTAATTACAACGCATATATGTAATTTTGTGGAAACATGGATCACTAAAAGACGTTAGATTAGATGGTGATTATTTGGAAATCCTTACATAAGGTCAGGGGTTCGAGCCCAGGCTTCAGCATATTTGTTTTTTAAATAATGACAACTTGACTTTGTTGGTTAATATACATGTGGCAAAATTCTGGTGGGAGGAGGAGGGTGCCACGTGGCGCATAGACGTTGTTAAGCACGCCTTTTAATATATTTGTATAGATTCTTGTATCACAAAAAAACTTCAGTCCTCAAGACCTCAACTATTCATGGTGAAGTAAAAGTTATCTGGTTCACTTCCATAATCCATAACCCTTTAAGGGTGCGTTCTCTTCAACTTATTGGACCTGAACTGAACTGAACTTATATGAACTGAATTTATTGGACCTGAACTGAACTTATATGAACTGAATTTATTGGACCTGAACTGAACTGATTGGAACTTATTAGACCTGATTGGACCTGATTGAACCTGATTGGAACTTATTGGACCTGATTGAAACTTATAGACCTGATTGGAATTTATTAGACCTTATTGGCCCTGATTGAAACTTATTAGACCTTATTGGACCTGATTGAAACTTATTAGACCTTATTGGACCTAATTGGAACTTATTTGACCTTATTAGACAAAAAAATTGATGAGTAATAACATAAATATTACCCCTAACGTAAATACTACCCCTCAAAATTTATTATGAAGTAATAATTATTAAAATTCGTCCTTTAAAAAAATACTAATTATTATTATGATCTCTTATGATAAACAATTTAACAAAAAAAAAAACTATTTATATACTTGCCTATACATAACTTTCATCACTAATATATCTAATAGTCTTGTTTTGATTTCATAAAGCACTAGTAGAAAACCAAAAGTTGATTAACATTTATTGCTAACAAGTGAGAAATTGCCACATATGGAAAATGTATCTCTCACTCCACTTAGTTTTATGACTAAAGTAGTAGAACTCATTAACTCTCACTCCACTTTCATTTACTTGAAGGCAGTAGAATGCATTAAGTCCTTATCTCTCACTCCACTTTCACCTCTCACTTGTTACTTGTGAAATCATCATCCGAAAAAATTAATTATGAAGACTATGGCGACCTAATTCTAAGTGGAGAAAAAAATTTGGTATTTTTGACTGACAAGACGGGAACAAAGAATATGGAGATTACTCGGGCAAAAATTTCAGATGAAATATGGTTGGATGTTGGTGAAAAAAACGTATTGATTGAAGAGGAGGATGTAGAATATGAAGAAAGATACTCCGATGAAGAAAGATACTTCGGTGATGATAATGAATCGATCAATTGATAACATTTATATCTTTCATTGTTATTAGTAACGAAAACATGTTATCTCTAGTTATTTAAAGACGAATTGCAAAATATTGTAATTATGATGATTATTATTGTTAACCTTATTTAACCATGATTATAATATTTTTAAATAATAATATAATCAGCTAATAGTAATATGAATAATAAAATAATAGACAATAATACAAACATTTATAGACAATAATACAAGTATAATACGATATAATCATTGTGGTACTTTAATTAAAATTCTAATAATAATATAATCAGCTAATAGTGATATGAATAATAAAATAATGGACAATAATACAAATGTTTATTGATCATTGACTATTTGGACCTTATTGAAACTTATTGGACCTGATTAGACCTGATTGAAACTTATTGTACCTGATTAGAACTTATTAGACATTGTTAGACCTGATTGGAACTTATTGCACCTGATTGGAACTTATTAGACCTTATTGGACCTAATTGGAACTTATTGCCCTGATTGAAACTTATCTGAACTGAACTGAATTTATTGAACCTGAAACTTAATTTTTTAAAGTGAAGAGAATGCACCTAAAAGTGAGAAGTATGGCTACTGCTCACACAAAAAATGATGTCACAAAAGCCCGTAATTTACTGTTCACAAGGAAAATGGGCTCAGCCCTCCAACCATGGTTTCTTTTTATCCCTTTCTCGCTGTCTCTCTCTCCTCTCTCCTCACTATCTTTCACGCTCTCTCCTCTCTCCTCTCTCGTCTCTCCTGTGTCGTCATTGCTATGGAGTGAACAAAAATCGTTTTCTCCCTCATAAAAAGCAAGTGTTTCACCTTACCTGCTAATAAATGGATTTGATTCGAGAGTGTTACTTCAGATATGATTTTAGGAGATTTTTTTCTGGTTACTTTCAGCCCACCGATGTCAAGGTACTTTTCGTTTTGCTTTCTTTGATTTTTTGTTGATATTTATTCTCAATCTTGTCTTAATGTTTCTTCATCAACATTCATCTTTCTCTTTCCTCCGATCTATCTTTTTTTTCTGCTTATTTTTTTTATTAGAATTTCAATTCTTTCCTTGTTTCAGATTTCGCAAGCTACGGTTAAGATCGGAACTAGCGGTAAAAATTCATGTCCACTTTCATTCCATCTTTTAGATCTACCGTGTTTTTTTCCAAAAAAAAATATATGTAGGTGTTGTGTGTTGTACTTTTGGATTTATTTGGGTGTGTTTTGTAGAAATTAATGTCGAAATTGGGAAGTAAAAGTAGACCTTGAAGCACAAGTCATACCAAGCTTCTTTAGCTTACAGGTTTTCTCACATATTTTTGGATCCATTTGATTTGATGACCTATGCTTGATGTTTTAAGATTTTTTATTTGTTTTTGTGCGTTGTAGAGCTAGATATGGAGCTATGGTATGTTTTGGTACACTCTATTTTGTTGAGATTCGTGGTTCGTTTTCATTGATTTTAGGCAGTGTTTATTGACATTATTGTTGAATTAGTTGTTATTGATTTTAGTTGGTTCAATGTATTGACATTCTCAAGGTAAGCATTCATGAATCGCCATCCAGTTAGGATCTGCTCATCCTCCACCTTTCTTTGATTCATGTGTATTTCAAGAATACCTGCCTTTTATCATAGCTACTCTGAAGGTGAATCTATCTTTCATACCAATTTTATGAGGTGGCTTCACATCTTCCAAAGTATATACAAACATTTTTATTGGTTTTTAAATAGATTGACACTTGTCTTTCTTGCTCTATTTCTAAATTAAGTAGGAAACTTTGTGATTTTCACAAGTGTTTTCTGATCATTCAATGATAATGGTGTCCTGCCTCTCCATGATAGAGTGTAATTATGGGAAACGCCTTCTTCTGTTCTCTGTTGAATCTGAATACTTTTGAGGTTTCGGCATGTGTTTTTGGAATTACAATAAAGATTTGAGTCTTTTGGATGTATGAGTGAGTTTCTTGTTGGACGAAACTTTTCGATTAAGTTTCTTGTGGAGTTAACCGAGTATTAGGATGATGAGATTGAGTCCACGGATATCGGGATATCGGTAATCTGTGAGTTTTATCTTTGATTCTTAAAAGAGCACGATGAATAGGTATAGCTAAGTGAAATTATATCTTTGGTGCTAATAGATGACTATGGTTTATGCAATTGTAATTATGAAATTATATCTCTGCTGCTAATAGATGGCTAATAGGTATAGCTAATTGAAATTATATCTCTGGTGCTAATAGGGGGGGTAATATAATCAATACTAATATTTATTAGATTTAATTTGCATGGAAAACTTGTTCTCTAGCAAACAAATTGCGCTTCCTTACATGTTTGCCGGAGAACGGTTTTCCAAATAGCTGTACTCTTAACTCAAAACATAAATTATGACCAAAACCCTGAATATTCTTGTATTTGCAGAGACTACCCAATCCAAAATGGAAAAGCCGTAGCTTTCATCTACAGTAGCAGACAGTTCACAACCAAAGGAGGTATGCCTGCAGGAACTGCAACTACAAATGTTTTCCAGCACCCTAAATATAGACAGCTTATGAAGGGAATACAGTCCCAATGTTGCAGTCCTCATGAAGTGGTTGTTGGGTCAGATTTTCACGAATCCTTATACTGTCATCTTCTCTGCGGTTTGTTATGCTACAATGAGGTCCAGTTCATTTCCTCAACCTTTGCTCATAGCCTCATACAAGCATTTCAAACATTCGAACTAATATGGGAAGATCTTTGCTCTGATATCTGAGATGGAATCTTGAATGAAAGAATCACTGATCTACCAACTCGAGCTGCAATGTCTAAACTCCTTAAGCCTAACCCGGAGTTAGCTGACTTGATTTACCTGCAGGTAAGATAAAAGGCAGGTATTCTTTGTTCATCAACAGACAACATTGCACGTACATCATTTGTTCTGAATTAGATCTGCTTTGGTTAGTTTCAATCATGTCTTATTGTTTGTTCATCAACATTCATCTTCCTCTTTCCTTTGATCTATCATTTTCTTTTTGTTTTTTCGCTTAATTTTTAATTGAGGTTTGCAAACTAACTATACTTTTTTTTTTTCCTTGTTTCAAATTTGCAGCTACAATTAAGATCGGAATCAGCGGTATATTTTCATTAGGTTCTAAAATTTGATTATTTTGTTGCAAGTTTTGGGTTTTATAAATTGGGTGATTTGTGATGTGTTTTCCACTTTTCCCTTGGCTCTAGGAACGATTTACAAATTTTGATGTGTTCTATCGTCGTAAGCAGGTGAGGTAATACTTATTTCCATTAAGATTGCTTGAATTTTTAATCTTTTATGTTTATTGATTTGATTTGTTGGTTGAATGATTCAGAGACCACTTATCTTGGCTGCAAATCTGCAATGCATGGGAAATTATCGTGTGTATAGAAGCTCCTTCATTCAGGAACTCATGTAAATCAGTCTTCCATCATCCATCTTTAGTTTTCATTTTTTTATTTTGCTTATTTAATTAGTTGGAAATATGAGGAAAAAAATGCAACCTTTGGGTATTATTCCTGTAATTTTTGTAGAGAAATATGTGAATAAGGGATTTGAGATATTCTATTAGGTGGTCATTTAGAGTTCCTATTTTTATTAGGCTAATTTCATAAATCCTAATTTTGTGACAATTTTCATGTTTCCCGGACCATGTCATATTTTTCAAAGCTCTACTTCTTTGTTTAGTATTTATGATGGAAACAACAACAACAACAACAACAACAACTAAGCCTTAATCCCAAATGGATTTGGGGTTGGCTAACATGAATCTTCAACTGAAACCGTTACCAGAGGAGATGGCATCGACGAGGGTGATAAAAAGTTTTTTTTTTTTTTTTTTTTTTTAAGGGTTTAAGTTTTAAGAATTTTTAAAGAAGTTTTTTTTTTTTTTTTTTTTTTTTGAAAACTAGGTTTACACCCACAAGTTTTAAAAGAGGTTTTCAACAAAAGGTTTTAATACCAACACAATTGAGAAAAACAAAATAAATGCAGTAATCACACCCCTTCCTCCACATGGATACTTCCCCTCCACCCACTTCTATACAACGTCATGCTCTCCTCAATCCCAAGTAACCTCATATCACTTTCAATTACCTTCATCCAAGTCATCTTAGGTCTTTAATTAAAACCATGATTTAAAATTAGATGAGGAATACAAGCATGGACTCTTTAATTGTTACTGTAGACGCTTTGTATTACTTGGAGGCTTGAGATAGTGGTAACAGTGAGACCAAATTAGCTTTGTTAAGGCACTAATAATATAGATAGAAACATTATACAAGTTATTTATAATCTTGGTATTTGTTAAGCTTAAAGAATCCCTATATGTACAACAGATAGGTAGTGCAAGCAGAAAGAGGAACCTTCTTGATAGCTATCTTGGTAAAAAAAAAAATTAATATGATGTATGCTATCAGGCCTCTTATCTATAACACATGCTCATGTATTCAAAATTGTGATTGTGTTGGTCCATGTTGGTATATATAGTGTGTGTGTGTGTGTACATAGGTGTAATGTTTGTGAAACAACAACAAAATATAGCGTTTGTTGGTGTCTTATATGAACATGTACTTTTTGGAATGGGCGTAGGGATGGATCACCTTGAACATTTGAGAAAGTATTCATGTTTAAATTTGACTTTTCCAATTTTTTTTTTATTATTATTAATTGATCTTGTCAAGCCAAACAAGTGTTGGAATACTTGGCAAAACTTGGTTTGGTCAACTTAAACGTAAAGCTTTTATCTTGTGAAAAAACATTTCACGGGGACTTTTTGGAACTATCACGCAGCTAAATGAGTGAAAAAAAATGCCATGGTTTTTCGTGGTGATGCATCATCATGAAGATTTGAAAAAAAAAAGTTCCTCTTTATGAGTTGAAGTGTAACAATTAGAATTATACATTTGTGGTTCCATTCCCATTAATTTACTGCCTTAATATGGAGAGGATAGGAACAATTGTGAGATCTTGGTCTCTTTAGGTTGGAAGTGAAGCTATTATCTTTTTTTTTTTGGATAAGTAAAATTTAAACCCAAAACAGAATACACCTATGAAGTTGAAAACTGGACATCCCCAGTATTCCACATTCCCAAACCAGTTTCTATCTCTATCTTTCACTTTAGAGCTCATAATATGCAAAATCCTATTTTCACAATGAACTTAATGTCCTGTATAATTTTATCTATTGTCATAATCACATTATCCCAATAAGCTGTATTCCTATTCCTCCAAATCATATATACAGTTGCAGCAATAGTTGCAAGAACCACTTTCTTCTGAAAGTTGGTACCTCTGTATCTTCTGCAAGCTTGGTGAATGCTCCTGTCCCTCCAAGTAACACCAAGCCACGCCATAGCCTTCCTCACACAGTGACTACTGTAATGACATTGAAAAAACACATGGTTGACAGATTCAGTATGCTGGTATGCTTAATCTCTTCAATCTATCCTTTGTTATCAGTCAATCATGGAGAGCTAACCATAAGATCATTATGTGTTTAGGTTGTGAGAACCTATTCCATACACTCTTACTCCATTGAGCTTGAGTGTCATCTCTACCAATAGCAGTATAGTATTTCTTAATGCTGAAATTAGGGTCCAGCAGCCACTGATCACCATTAAGTTTCTCACTCAAACCATTTTTTGCCTGACAGATATACTCCATGCCCAGCTTGAGTTAGCAGGTGCCACATAACTGCTCCATGGATGATCTTTGATGTACACCTCACTAACCAAATTCACCCACATATTTTCTTTCTTTTGAGCAATGCACGAGGCCAATTTAACAACAACTAGATTCCAGCTCAAAGTACATCTGAACCTAAGCCCGCCAGCATTGGGTTTCCATAGAGAATCCCAGCAAACAACACCTAGTTTAGTGTTATTTTAGGTGCCAGTCCAAAGATAGCACCTACAAATACTATTGACTTCCTTCAACACACTTCTAGGGATTATGAATAATTGACCCCAGTAAGTATGAATGCTCATCAGTACACTATTTACAAGTTGACCTCTAGCAGCAAATGACAAATGTCTAGAGTTCCAGACTCTAATTCTATTAATCATCTTATCAATCATGGCTCGACATTCACTAGCCTTCAATTTTGTAGGGATGTTGAACAAAACTCTTCTCACATCATCTTTAGTGAATTGACATTGAATAATTCTTCTGTGCTCCTCAGTAATGCTCGCTCTTCCCTCTGCTCATAAGAGTGCTCAACAACATCTGCTTTTGCTCTTGCCTAGTAAATAAGTTCTTATAAAAATCTAGGAAGGCTTCATTAACATTCTCATGGCTGTTAACCCACACTCCATCACTATTGTGAATAGCATGGACTCTATTCCGCCTTCTTCTTGTCCTTATAGCTTGATAGAATACCTTAGTATTCTCATCACCACACTTGAGCCAATTCAGCTTAGCCTTCTGTTGCAACAATGAATGCAAGTTCAGCTTAGCTTTATGAACCTTCTCTTGCTACCATTTTCTCTCTGTTAATTATCTCCAGATTGCTCGGATTCAAATGCATCTCAACTTGTATAGATGCAAGCTCATGTGTAGCTTTAATTAGGTCAACTTCAGCATCCCCAAACCTTGTTTCTTCAAGTTTCTCAAAGCCATCTTCACTCCTTTCAACTTCTCTACAATTCTACACCCCTGGCTATTATCTTGCAATACTATTGTTAATAATACTTATGGAGATGAACTTAAGACTAAAGGAATAAGCGTTTATTGCTAATCATGGACATGTTGGCTTATTTATATCACCACTGAATCAAGTTTAGTACTGTGCTTATCAATTGCTTGCAAATAAATTAAGTGTTAATTGTGCAAATTCATTCTGCTTGACATTATTATGTGAATGAGTAGTGTTGCTTTATTACATGAAACTATCATGCTCCATTATGTGGATAGAAATTATAAGTTAATTTTTTTTCCTGTCTAATTAGGGATGTCAAGGCTCAGACTGAAGAGGAAGACTTTGCTGTCATAAACCTCATCAAGTCTAATGACTAGGTATGATTACTTTTTTCTTCTTTTGCTTGAAGAGGTGTATGGAGGGTGTGGAATTGGCTTTGGTAGGACAATTATGTTGTATGTATTTGTCCATGAAGCTTTATAGACTATCACAATGGTGTATTTGGCTTCTGTGAATGCTGTTGTGGTGAAGGTTGGCCTTCAAGGTCAAGATGTTAGTACTATGCATCCTAACTCGTGAAACCATGATGTTCAGGACCTCATAGACTATAAAAATGTCTCTACTTCACAGAGTTGGACTGGGCGAGTTAAGAGATTTGGTGCAAAAGGCAGTATTGGTAATACACTAAGGGTGATTCTTCACAAGTCAGCTCCACAAGTTGCATTATTTTCTGTAAGGGGTCCGAACATATAAGACTAAAGCGTTGGAGATGTCCTCAAGCCTGACATTTTGGCCATAAACAAGATATAGCTGGCTATTCAAGATGGGATTAAAAGACTTTCTGGTTCTTCGTGCTGTTTAGTGGAAATTTCATCTTCTCTTTATGTTCTTGTGATTAGCTTATACTTCCTCCGTTTCATTTTACTTGCTACACTTCTCAATTCACGGACTCTTAGGCAATTTTTGGAGAAGAGAGAGGTAGAGAGTAAAAAAAAAAGGGACCCATGTGAGAGGAGAGAGATAGAGAGAGTTTATTGCCCAAAAAAGAAGTGTAGCAAGTAATATGAAACTTTCCTATATGGAAAGTGTAGCGAGTAATTTGAAACGGAGGAAGTATAATGTTAATTTCTATGGCAATTTTTTTTTTCATAAACTCCGTTTCTTTTGGTTGTATGTCACTTGTAGTTAAGGCTCCATTATATCATTTATATCTCACTATCTTTTTTTAAAAGGAATGGGCACTATCTTTCTTTGATTCCTGCTGACTAGACACCACTAGCTCAATGAATCATCTTGCCCTCCTAATATGACTAAGCAAACCACTATGCTTATATGTTGGAGTGAACTTATGTTGGAGTGAACTCATTAGCCTTACTATATACTTTTTTCTGTCATCTTAGTGTAACTATATGGCCTCGTTGGAATCTTACTATTTACTTACCTTATGAGTGAAAAAGAGAAAAGGAAAGGAGGGAGCTAGACGGGGAGGAAAGGAGAGAGTGAGAGGATGTCGGGACCAACTAGAAGGGGACTCTAATGTGAAGAAGAAATTAGCTTTACTAATTACTTTCTCTTTCATATTAGTCCAATTATATGAGCTCACTTAAATAACAATATTTACTTGTGAGTGAAAAAGGACGAAGAGGTGGGGAGGAGCGAGTGAGAGGATGTAGGGACCAAGTAAGAAGGGTCTTTCTCGTATATAGAGGGTCTATGAGAAGGGAATTAGTCTTACTACATACTTTTTCTTTCATCATAGTGTAATTATACAAGCTCGTTGAAATCTTACTATTTACTTAGCTTATGAGTGAAAAAAGGACAGGGAAAAAATGAGCTAGACGGGGAGGAAAGGATAAAGAGCGAGATCAGGATGGGGGGACCAAGTAAGAGGGGACTTTCTAATATAACGAGGGTATATAGGAGGGAAACTAGCCTTACTAATTACTTACTTTAATTATATGGGATTGCTGAAATCTTACTACTTCCTCCGTTTTTTTTACCCGCAACACTTTCCTAAAAGGGAAATAATTAATTACTTGCAACACTTTCTATTTTTGTTTTTTTCTTTTTCTCTATCTCTCTCCAATCACATGTGCCCTCTTTTGTTTTCCTCTCTACCTCTCTCATACCCAAAAATTGCACTGGAGTTGATGAAAAAAAAAGTGTTGCTAGTAAAAAAAATGGAGGAAGTATTCACTTAGCTCCATCACTGTCAAAGCACGTGAGAAAAGATAAAAAATAGAAAAATCTGAAATGAAATTGGATTTTAATAATCCAAACTTTAAGCGGTCTTCTTCAAACAGTCTCACCTATGAGTTATTTTTTTTTTAATAATTCAACCTTTTAAGGGTGTTTTCTCATAATGGTCCTAGGTGAATTGTGACCTGATTTTCAGGTAATTTTTTTTCTTTTTTTTTTCCTCCTCCTACTCGCTTTTCTCTCCTCCTCCTTCCCCTGACCACCACCACCACTTGGCCACCAATCACCACCCCTCCACCCATGAAAAAATTGATTATAATAATAAACTTTTGGCCTGTTGGCTGAATTTAATCCCACCTTTTAATTATTTTAGAACAATCTCATCTTTGTGGGATAGCTTTCCGAACTTTTATTTTTCTTGCATAGAACAAACCCAAAACAGGTTGGTGATGAAAAGAAAATAAAAGCCCGAATTATTTTGAGAAGCTACCCCCTAAAAGTTGGGATTATTGGTGGGATTAATTTAGCGAACTGGTCAAAGGTTGGATTATTATAATCAATTTTCCCTCCACCCATAGCACCAACACCTCCCAAAACCACCAACCACCACTACCTGAAACAACCCCGACCTATCTAAAACCACCAGTGCACCATCCGAAACAACCCCATTCCACCGGAAAAACTTCCTTGACGGGAAGGGGCGATGCAGGGGAGGGGAAAACCGACAACAGCAAAGGAGACGAAGGGCGACGCTAGAATGGGTCGTGGTGGCCGGTGGAGAGGAGAGAGAGGGTGATTTTGGTATTCTCTATGGAGCCATGGCTGTTGCCAAGCTGTTCGATGTGATTTTATCTTGGTGGGCCGTGGAAAGGTGTCGCGGGTGAAGGAAAGGAGAAGGGGAATGTGCGGGAGAGGGGAAGAGCGACAGCGACAGAAGAGACGAAGGGCAGCGATGGAATGGATCGTGGTGGCCGGTGGGGAGGAGAGAGGGGGATTTTCTTAAAGTTAAAAAAATTGACGAACCAATCAGAGTGCGACACCTATCACATTTCACCTATTATGCAGGTCATGAACAGGTCAAGGACCATTATGATCCAAAAGGTTGAATTATTCTTAAATGACCAAAAGGTAGGACTGTTTTAAGAAGACCGGCAAAAGGTTGGATTATTATATTTCATTTTTCCATTTCTTTTATTTTTTTAAAAAAATAATCAATCAACTTTTTATTCTTCATATTATATACAACTTTTGTTTTCATGTGAGGCGTGGGAAGCATTTATAATATTTAGCCATAAAACATGACAAATTTTAAGAGGATGAGAGAGAAAGTGATAAAGAGAGAGAGAGGGATAACAAGTTTTTTTAGTACTTGAGTGAGAATGCTTTTACTAACCTGCACATTCTCTCCTCCTTTCTTCCTTTTTATTACGGGTAAAGTTGTCTTTTTCTCACTTTTCTTGTCCCCCTCTCTTGTAACACCCCTATCATAAGAATTATTTTGGTGGGATAAGAGGGTTTTCTTTATTTTTTATCCTTATCCCCTTTTTTACTCCCATTCCTTTAAACAAACATTCATGTTTGGTAATTAACGGATATTTGATAGCTGTAAGCTGATTGTATTAGCTGATAATGTGAGATGATTGTATTAACTGATAGTTGTGAGATGATTGTAACAGTTATTTGTATAAAGGCGTTTGATAAGTAGCTAATAGTTTTTTTTTTTTGAGGAAAAGTAGCTAATAGTTAATTGCTACTATGACTTTGCTGTCAATAGTAAGCTTCTTTTTTTTCATGCTTTACTAGAAAAAGCTGCGACTTCATACCTGACTTGCGGACTCTAAAAAGGTTAGAATTATATATTTCCGTAAATTTGGGGTAAACTCTCTTGACTCAGCATAAGCTCAAAGAGCCTATCTTGCAAGACGCCTAGTAGTTAAAGAAAGGAGGCAACTTTTTTGGTATGATAAAACTAGTTGTTGTTGATACCTTATTTTCGGTTCCTTCTTCTCTTTCTTCCATAACCTGAGCTCAGAGAAGGAAAGATAAGAGGGCCCCTTACTATAGTATAGATAGACTCGAAGCTATTTGACTTTAATTGTAAGGGTATCGTCATATACTCCTTTAATACGATAGAAAGGGCAACCAATAAGGATATGGACATAAACCATTATCGAATTTGGATGTACCTTAGCAAGGAATTTTCAAGAACTTTAAATGTAATTTGGCTACTCATTCTCAAGTCTCTAATGTCAAACCTCATTATAAAACACTCATATTAAAGAATTGACTAGTCAAATCTTCTTATATGAATTTAAACCTCTAATTTTTTCCAAACCTCTTTTTATTAAACAAGGCCTACATTTCTTCTATCCCTCCTCTCTTATCCCTATTCTTGTCCCTATCCCTATTTTCTTATCCCTCTAAACTAATTAACACCCCAAAGCTATGTAGGTGACATTGTTATTCTCTAAACATTAATGAAAACCATGATTTTTAGTAAGACACGACACGTTCATGAATGAGGAATAGGTTAGACCCATAATTTTGAACGAGAAATAGTTAAAACCCATACCTTAAACGTGATTTAAAAATTATATTTGCTCTCTCCTAAATCCTAATTCTCTTTCCATATCTCGACTTTGAAAACAGTATTTGCCACCCAAACAAGTACAACACCCATCTTCAGGCCTACACCTACTCCACCTTCTCCAATGGCATGCCTCATCTCTTCCTCTCCTCTTACTTTACTGGCATCCGATTTCATGAAGTACCATACACCCCACACAAAAACAATACAAAACCTTCACTCTTGAAAAAATTTCCGATCCATCTCAAAGATGCTTATCTTTAGAAAGGAAGCAGTTTATATCCACCTACACTTAAATAGACCAAAAGGGTAAATACTAAATAGTGGTTGTTTTCAGAGTTTAGCACTTCCGCTGGAGAGGGGGAAATAAAATATGGAATTCTACATTAGATTCCAACATGAGTTTGTCTCAAACCCACCTTCCCCCTTGCGAGATGTTCGTTTAGTAAATACTAATCTTATATGCACAAGATATGTGCTAAAGTAATTAGAAAGCAAGAGTTTATTATTACATCTAATAACCCTAAAATAATACGTAAGAAAAATTATTCACAAAATTCCTCTAAAAAAAACTTAACATCATTTCTATATAGCAAACATTAAAAAAATCACATGCACATATAGGAATACATCAATTAAATGATGTTATCATTTTTTAATTTGATTTAATTATGTAAGTAAGAGCATTTTAGTCTTTTATATAGACACCAAACTCCTCAATAGTTGGCTTATAGAATAGAGATTAAAACATGAAATTCTAATTATGAAGATAGGTTCTTAGGTCCCATGTTTGTCTTGCGAAAAAGAGGCTAAAAGAAGAAAATATCTAATCCAAACGTATTTACATTTTCGCTCACCAATTGTCATTCTTAGATACCCAAACTCTCATTCGCACATACCAAACTTGGCGTACATGTACTTTTTAAAAGAAATCTATACTAATATATTAAAAGACGTTCCTAAACATAGAACGATGCCACGTGGCACTCTCCCTAAGGACCTTTTACTCCATGTATCCACATAAAATAAAATAAAATTAAAAATTACATAGTATAAAGTTCGATCTCTGACTTCAAGTTTATATACTAAAGTGATATTTAGTGTTATCATTTAAAAGTTTAATATTAATAAATGAAAATTTTTCTTAGATATTAAATAGGAGTATTTATGCTTTGGGTTTAAAATTAAAAATATGGGACACAGTCAATAAAGAACAGAGTATCATGCTTAATTACGAGTCCTTCAATCAAAAAGAAATAAAATCTCGACATAAACAACTCAGCGCATAGGCACAAACCATATTTCGCAGCATTAGACCAAACAAAACACTAACAGAATGACTGGATAAAAATTTAATTGAAGATGATGCATATCAACAACCCTCTCAAATTTTGTTGAATGCTACAATATCACAACTCTGGACATACTCGTTGATCGGCTCAGCTGTCAGATAGTCTTCAATCAAATTGTCGACAGACACCAAATCATCGACAATGGTCATCATGATCGTCAATTTCTTGATACCATACCCAACTGGAACAAGTTTAGCTGTAGAGCAAAGAAAGAACAAACTCAATTAAGATAAACAAGCCTCGCTTAAACAATGAACCAAGTTAAGTGAAGAAAAAGGAAGGAAATATATAAGGACTTTCCCATGTTCAAGGAAAGGAAGTGGTGGGAAAAAAGTCTTATTATTATTTTTTCCAGCTTCCCACACTCCCATTCTCTCTTTCGAAAATTTAGTTCATTTCTTTTCCCCTCCCTTCTAGTCTATTCCTTCTTCCTTTACATAAAAAGGCCAAACAAAGAAAAAGAAAAACCAAAACAAGATTTATTGAGTTGTAGTTCTAAACATACATGCTCCCCAAAGTAATCCCTCCTGTTGAACACTTCTGACAGCTTCCTCAAGCTTCTGCATGTCTGTTTCATCATCCCATGGCTTCACATCCAACAAGACCGAGGACTTGCCCGCTGTTTCAACCAAAGACAAAACCCAACTTTAGAAAAAAATCGTGGTTGCAGGCAGAATTAACACAAGTTAAATATCAATTAAACACGAGATTATTTGTGAAGTTACTTTTCCTACAATTCTGGAAGATGCCACTGTGATATGCAATGTTTGCATAGCACGTTTATAAGTTATAAGTTGAGAGTTTCTCAGGTATACACATTCGTTCTACAAAAATCGAGACAGCAGAAATACTCACATTCTTTCTTCTTAGCGGGCTTAGCAGCAGCAGCCGCCGCTCGTTCTTCAGCAGCCTTCTTCTCCTCTTCAGTCTCTTCCCCAAAGAGATCAACATCATCGTCATCATCATCATCAGCAGCTGAAGCCTGACAAATTTTCAATTACAGTAGTGAGAAACCAAACCAGAGAGCCATCACGAACAAAGAATTAACAGTTATACATAAAAACTGAAAGCACCCAAGAACATAAAGTACCACCTTAGTGTCAGCTGCTGGAGGTGTAGCGATATCAGAAGCAGGAGCATTACCTTCAACAGTAACACCTGATCCCTCACCAGAAACGCCACTAATCGCAAAACAACAATTTACACTGTTCAAGCAATGCCCATAAATCAAATCAAACAATCAAAAGATGATCAAAGAGAGAAGATCTTACGAGATCCTCAAGAGCGCATCGATATGTTTGTACCACCGAGATATGTTGACATACGAATCCAAAGATGCTTTAGGGACAGCAGAAAACACAGCGAGATCATCCTTGGAAGCTTGGTAACTGGTATATCAATCAAAAAAGCACCACAATCAATTTACAGAACAATATGCCGACTAAAATATCGATTAAATTAAGCAATAAAAATAGTGATTTACCCAGTAATGTAACTCCTGCTAAGGAGGTAGGCATCTAGACCATTCAAACCAGCAGGAGAGCTCAAGTCGGAGAATGTGACAGCCATTGAAGCAGAAGCTAAAAGTTCGGATCTATTATCGAGATTCTGTTCCAAAACACAAGAATTATACAATAAACTTTCGCATGTAAACTAAATTTGAACACAAAATTACAAATCAAAATTCTAATGATGCTTCTTCAAAGACGACGAAAAAACACTTCAAAGAAGAAAACATTCTGAATTTCTATTACTGTAAGCTAAAAGCCCTAACCTAAACATTATGAGATTGAGATTGGAGAATAGGTCATACATTCCAGATTTCCAGTCACAAAACTTCAAAAACTTTGATTTGATGAAACAAACAAGAACAGATGAACAATCGCATGAAAATATGCGCGCGTACAAATTGTAACATAAAAAATAATTATCATTTGATTCCATGAAACAAACATGAAATAAGAAGTTATACCAAAAATTCAAATCATAAGTTTAGAACGTGTAAATTATCCGTAAAAACAGAGATAAGAAAAAAGAAGTTGAATTCATGAAACAAACAATAACAATAGCATAAAATCAATCGCATGAATAATCACATGAAGTAGATCTTAAAAATCGTAACAAAGATCGCCAAAACAAGTAGTTTCATCGGGGAAAAAAACCTGGAACGAGGTTTGAAGATCAATTCGAGCTTCAGAATGCCGGATGAGTGAGGAAGGCTGCGAGGTTTGTAAAGTTTAGTACTTTTAGGGTTAGGAGGGCATATGGAGTTTAGGGTTTTTCTGATGCAAATAGGCGAAAGTGTTGGGCCAGGGCATTGGTACTTATATTATAACGAAAGTCATTAGAATAGGCAGTCTAATTTTAACATAAAATTAAACAACCTCAAGTGTACATTATTCTAATAAGCCCATTTATATCACTCTAACCCAACACTATCCCTATACATTTCGCACCAACTTAGTCGTCCCTTCTCCTCTCCTTTTTTTCCCCTATAAATCTCGAACTACAACGGACAATTTTATAAACTAACCAGACAATTTTACTGAAAGGATTAAACTAGTCACTAAAGGGATTAAACTAATCACTAAATGGATTAAAGAATGTGAACTACATGGAGTAAACTGGTCACTAAATAAATTAAACTGACCACTAAATAGATTAAACTAGTCATTATATTCAAAAAGATTGTATATTCTCTTCTTAATATTGGGTATGGACCGTTGCCTAATTTTAAACTAAAAGTAGGCGGTCTCTTACAAGACCAACTGTTATTATTATAAGTCTTATATTTCTAGGTACGTAAGCCACACAATCACTTTAAGGACCCATTTGGTTGGTATTATTTTGGGTTTGGAAACGGATTGAGGTAATACACTCCTTTTTTATATGTTTAGTTGGGTTATTCATTTTTTTCACTCCCTTACTGGCTCAAATTTGATTCCTCCATTCTGAAACCCTTCTTCCACCACAAAAAACAAAATAACGTTACTTTCCTCTATTCTAACCCTTCTTTCTCTCCTCTCTTCGCCTCTCTTTCTCCTCTATTTTCTTCAAAAAATCTGCTCGAAGTTCTTCAAATCTGCTGCGAAAATCATTCGCCTCTATTTCTTCAAAAAATTTGCTCGAAGTTCTTCAAATCTGCTGCGAAAATCTTCAAATTTGCTGCGAAAATCTTCAAATCTGCTGCGAAGATGATGTATACGCAAGAACAATCAATCATCTCTTCTTCCTGGGTAATTTTCGAGCGATTTTACAATATTTTTTGCACGATTTCACTATATTAATGCTTTTGTTCTTGTTTTCTGTCGAATTCTCCTCAGATCAAAAGGATTGGCGAAAATTTAAATTGTTATTTCAGAATTTTCAAAGATATCAATCTTTACATTTGTAATATCCAATTTTTAACTTTATTTTATTAAATAACTAAACCCGATTATTAAACTAAAAGCGACTTTACTTTAGTAAGTAATTAAGGTTAAGCTAAATTCTAAATGTAAATCTTTGGGCAATAACTATTTTGGTATAAGATGGAATTTATCAATCAACCTTGTAGATATACTAAGTATTAGACTTTTGGGTCACTAGTAAGTTTTAATAATACATAGAGCCCAAACAAAGGGAACCCATAAGCTAAAATTAGCCCAACACCATCCCACAAATCAGTAAAACAAAAAGAAAAAGAAAAAGAACTCCATCTTCTTCTTCCTCCATATGTGTAAAAGCAAGGATGGAGTTTTGCTCCCCAAAGTAAAAAAAAAACACCTGCTTTTGCCCAACTCCAACTCAGTATACTTAATCTTCTAGAAACCCACTGAAAATTTGCTCTCACAATCACACTAAACCCATCGAAATTCAGCAAAAACAATAGGTAAAGCTTCTTGTTTTCTTGAAATCCATGGATTATAATGGTTTAGGAATTTTAAATTCTGAAAATACACCCTCTGAGATAGCCATTCCTCTATAAAAGGGGAGGAGAGGTTCGAAATTTACATCTGTTACCACCATTTTCAGATGTTAAGTAACGTTTATTGTGGTACATTGAATCAAACCTCAAAAGGTTTAATTTTGCTTTAACACAAGGGCCCAACAGAAACATGAAGCCCATTGAGCGAAGTCAACATAAGTCAAGATCAACAAAGGAAGACTATCAAGATTACCAAGAGATGAAAGTCAAGGGCAATAAAAAAACAAGTAATCAGAGGGTAACCATAGGACGGTTCCACATGAAGAAGAACATGCACTATGGGGTGACAATTATTTAGCGCCAGAAAGTAGTTGAAATTTGAATCAAATATGATTCAAACATTTTCCCTCCCAAGCGTGTATAGAAGCTACATGTTATGTTTCTCTATAAATAGAGAAACTATTATCAAGCAAAGGACAACGAACAACTCACCAAAACTCTAACATTTCTTTCTTTAGCGTAACTTAGCGTTAGCATAGTTCAACCCCCTTATGGGGTTATAGTTCAGTTTTTTGGACGTAGCTTTGGCATCTGAGCATGTTCAGGCGCTAAGATCTCTAATTCTCCAATTGAAGCAAGGAATCATGGAGGTAATAGCCTTCGCGTTTCCCCTTTAGTTGTCCAGCCTGGCTTATCTCTTATGTGTTGCAAAATCCACCTTTAAGTTTGTAGCATGTATGGGAATTCTATACTTTAATTAAAAAGTTTAATCATTGTTTGCTCTTTTTATTACATTTCGATTGAAATTAATTTGTCGTAGTTTGATCATTAATTAAATTGCGATAGAGTACGTTAGCAAGGTTTTATCTAATTAAAACCGGTAACCCCCAGGGACTAAGTCTTCCAATGCATTCAATACTAAACTATTGGGTGTCCATTGACTTATTTGCAAAGTCAACGAACTGATTTTGCACCAACAAGTTTTTTGGCGACCACATTGGGAGAAGAAGATTCATAATCAATTTGTGAACTTTCTTCTTCGTACTTTTGACAACTAACTGTAGAAAACAATTATTGTTGTTTTTATTAAAATGTCGGAAACACGTTCTAAGAAGAATAAAGAAGTTGCTCAGGGTGAATCTAATTTCCACAACATGAAAACTAGTTCTTCTACCCCTCCAGAGACTAGGGTGCATGGTAGCAATGGTGAACCAATTCACCATAGTCATGAAGAGACAGTTGGAGATACCCCACCAAGGGATGGCTCATCTCCAAGTAGTACTGGTCGTGGACTCATACACCAAATGTATGGAAAGTTCACGGAGGTAGTAAAGAATTTACTATTAGAAGCCAGAGAGAGTCAGAGACAACAATTTGACTCTAACTACAAAACTTTAGCCCATGAGTCTGCCAGAGTCTTCACAGATATCCTCCAAAGGATAAGTGAAGAGAATAAAGATATTAACTCTAGGCAAATTGATAAGATACTTGTAGATATCAATGATACTATGAGTGCAACTTTCACGGTAATGTCCAAGTCTCTTGCCACTGAGGTAGTTACTCGCCTAGATACACTAGTCGAAAAACACTATCAGTTAAATTAGAAACTAGTTAAGGCCTTAGAAGAGGTTACATTAAATAGAGTAAGGGAAAGTTATGGCACAACGCCAAATGTTCCTCTAATAGGTTACCCTCCAAGGGTACATTTCTCCCATCCTGTAACAAAGGATCCAAGTATCCCAAGCGCTCCACAAATTTCCTCTCATGTGCATCAAACATGGGCAATACCCATGAGCCATGAAGAGGATAATCATGGAAATATAAGGAGAAATGATGGAATGGCAGCGGGCTTGGAGCAAAGCTGGCACCAGGCGTCAGGACATCATCAACCTTCGCTTTTCATGGGTGGTGGACAAGTTGGTGACAAAACACGCCAACCTAGACCATTAGAAGGAGGACATAGGCAAGGTACTTTTGTTGCAAACAATAATAGTACACCATATGCCTATATACATCCTAACCAACCAAATATGGCTAGTACTCCTTCTACACCACATCCCTATATACCTCTTAACCAACCAACTATGGCTGGTACTCCTTGTTATGGG
Source organism: Beta lomatogona (assembly GCA_947646795.1). Lineage (NCBI taxonomy): Eukaryota > Viridiplantae > Streptophyta > Magnoliopsida > Caryophyllales > Amaranthaceae > Beta > Beta lomatogona. Next base: position 1,151,518 of record CANSNZ010000480.1, read on the forward strand.
AATGTTCCAAGGTTTAGTCTGCCCCAAGCTCCATTTGCTCATGCAACTGGTGCTTGTCATCAAGGGATGCCCACAAATGGAAATACATTTTCGCCACAAATGGCACAAGGAGCAGCCAATCCTACCTTCATGCACAACCAGGAGATTCCCATGGGAGGTTATCAAAATCAACCTTTCAACCCTAATCCTAACCCAGCATATGATCACGTAGGAAACATGGGATATGGGATATCCAGGATGGCAGGATCCATTGGCAGCGCAGGTTGAGGCACTAGTCTAAAGATTAGTGGGTGATACCTCTAGGAGAAATCAGAGGCAAATAGGACAAAAACCTTACCCTGAATGGATTGATAGAGCAAATCCATTTCCTAGGACTTTTAAGATACCTGACTTTACGTTGTTCTCTGGAAATGATAGAGTTTCTACTGAAGAACATTTAGTTAGGTTCAATTGTCAGTGTAGAGAAGCAGTTGACAATGATTTCTTAAAACTTAGAATGTTTTCCATGTCTCTTACTGAGACTGCTTTTTGGTGGTACACTAATTTACCACCCAATTCCATTCACTCTTGGCAAGACATGCAGGTGCAATTTACAAATCATTTTGCACACATTGAACCAGGGGTGACTCTAAGTGATATGGCTAGAATCCAACAGAAGTTAGGAGAGTTTGTGGAAGACTACCTATCTAGATTTAAGATGGCTAAGATTAGGTGTCATGTTAGCATTCCTGAAAGAGAGTTTGTACAAATGGCTTAGGAAGGAATGTTGATTCAGTTTAGAAAGAGGTTTGATGGTCATGCCTTTAGCGATTTTGTTGAATTAGTTGTAAGGTATGAAAGAAATCTACAAGCTGAAAGTGCAGCAAGACACCAAATTTTCTTTGCTCTGAATGAAGAGCCCTTTCACTTTGAAACTGCACACGAAGTGGACATGGCAGATATCATTCATGGAGTACCTTACAAATGTTCTCTCTTAGAAAAGAAAGAGTTTCTGGCTCCAAACGATATGAAATCTGGACAAAAGAGGACATACACTTTTGATGCCAAGAAGTCTAACGCTATTTTCGACTGGTTGTCATCTAACAAAAAGATAAAACTGGTAGGCAGACATAGAGTAAGAACTGCTGAAGAAGTTAAGGGTAAAAAATACTGTAAATGCCATGATGCAGTAACACATGATACTTCTGAGTGTATAGTTTTTAGAAATAAAATCCAGGATGAAATTGATAAGAAAAATATCATGTTTACTGATGATGAAGATGTGAATGTAGTTGGAATTAACCATTTGAACTTTTCTATGGTATGGTAGAGGCTAATAGTGCATTTACTGTTACCTTGTAGACATCTCAAGCTATTGAAATAGGTAATCAACTTTTCAATAGATTGCTTGATGAAGGAATCTTGGTTATGCCAAAAATAGCCAATGAAGAAGGGTTGGAGGATATGTGCAGATGGCATATGAATGGGTCACATACAACAGACTAGTGCCAAGTATTCAGAGGATTCCCAACTAGGCAATTAAATCTCAAAAGATTAGTTGTCTAGAAATGGAACAACATGCCATGGAGCTAGAAGCATACAAGGCCAACTTAGCCAAAGCTAAGGCGCCTGCTAAGTCCAATATAATCCAACTCCATTAATGCATGACGAAAGAGCTAAAACCTATAAGGAAGCAGCTCAAAAATTCCCCTTACAGAATAGGGCAATAGAAGGGTTAAAGGCTCTGAGGAATGGGATGTGCTCACAATGTGCAGATAGGCTAACCTTCGAAATGGTTAGGACTCAGATTATTCCAAATAATCCCACTTATGTACATGCTTATTAGCGTCCATTCCAGAAGAGGTCCAGAAGTCAAGGACCAAGAAAATATGATGGCCCCAGTTCAGGCCCTTCCTCAAAAGGAAAAGAAAGGGAGCCAAGTCAAACTCCTATGCCTAAAATTCTTAAAAGAAGGGTGAAATCCCATGGAGACCAAGGGGAGATAAAAATCAAACCAGCAATTAAGTCATTGCCACTACAAGATGTCCAAAACCTACCTAAGAGTAGGACATCAAAGATGAAAAAGCTAAGTGCAAAAGTTGCTGCAGCTAGGGCTCAAATTAGCAATCAAAATATGCAGGAGTCCCTTATTGCAAAAATAAGAACTGATGAAGAGGCACTATAAGCTGGCATCACTAAATTGTTACCCCTAAAAGAGGAACAATGTGGTGAATCATTTACAAAGAATGATGACCATCAGCCTCAAGGAGGTGACTCTCTTATGAAAGAGATACTAGGAAATGGCTTTAATGAGGATTATGATTCAGAGTTTGGATCTGAGGACTTAGACTTACTGGTGTCAGACAGTGACTTTATGTTGGATGGAGACCCACTGATGAATGAGCCTCAAATAGAAATGAGAGAGAGCCAAAAGGTGTAGTGTAATGTGGTCATGCTACCAACAGATTTTAAAAAGTCAGAATATCAATCAGAATTCCAGACCAACACCACATCATGGGCAGATGAAGTTGACAGCTAAGAGAGGGCATGTAAATTTAAAGCTACTTCTTCTCGAAGCTTGTCATCTTATTTAATTGCACCTCATAAGAAAGTGCCTAACAAGACATCTCTAAAAGCTAACCTAGAGAAATTAATCATAGATAAAATCTTTAGGTCAGTTGATGTTGATAATAAGCACACTAAAGCTTTATTTCTAAATGTTGATTTTGAGGGAGTTCGTTTAGACAAAGTATTGGTGGACACTGGAGCCACTGTTAATATTATGCCACTCTCTGTGTTTAGAAAGCTAGGAAAAACTAAAAAAAAGGATTTGCATAATATACAAATCAACATAACTGGTTTTTTTGGTTTGTCAGAAAAAGTGAAAGGAATGGCTATCCTAAAGATAAGAGTAGGAACTAAAACTACTTACACTAGTTTCTTCATAGTCGAAAGTGACACTAATTATAATGCAATTTTAGGAAGAGACTGGTTACACCATAACTATGCTATCCCATCATCAGTCCACCAAGTCTTAATTCTGTGGAATGGTGACACTTATGAATGGTTCAAGCAGACGAGGAAGTTTTTCTAATTACATATACTGATTATGTTTTTATTAGGGACTCTCTAAAGTCAGTTCCTACTATCAAAATTGAGGTCGCTCTACAACTTGAGTCACAAACTCACCAAGAGATGGAAGACTCAGGTGCAATTCTCATTGAAGAAGTCGAGGACGTCCCAGAAGTTGAAGACATTCAATCAAAATATGAATATGTTCAACAGGTGCCAGACTATGATCAACCCCTAGCTCTTATTAGTTTATAGAGTTAGGATGTATTTTTCTTATATAAGTTTATTATGTTTATAAACCAAGAAGAATGCTGTAAAGTGTTTACCCCTATTGTTGATCAAGTAATGAAAGATTTAGTTTTTAGAAAATACCAAGAGGATTTTCTTATAAATTCTAATGTATGTTGCTCAACATTATATGAAATTGAATCCTTAGAAGAGGAGGATGAAAAAGTATGGGATAAAAGTGAGGATATTAAACAGGAGCTTCATGACCCACTAGAGGAAATAAAGTTAGAGGACAATGAAAATCCACGTGTTACTTACATAAGCCAACTCCTCACTGACCAAGAAAAACAGGAAATAATAGAAATTCTAAAAGAATTTAAAGACTGTTTGCATGGGAACATCATGAAATGCCTGACATTGATAGGCAAATAGTAGAGCATAAACTACCTATCAAAGACGGATTTAAGCCTGTGGCACAAAGTCCTAGGAAATTGACGTCCGAACTAACAAAGCCTATACAAGAGGAGATAGACAAACTCCTCAAGGCAAAGTTCATAAGGCCTTGCCAATATGCTGATTGGATCTCCAATATAGTTCCAGTGGTTAAGAAAAATGGCAAAATATGAATCTGCATTGATTTTAGGGATCTAAATAAAGCTACACCTAAAGATTAATATTCCATGCCAATAGCTGATCTCCTAATAGATGCAACATCAAGATATGAATACATATATTCTATGGATGGTTATGCAGGATATCACCAGTTAAGGATTGCACATGAGGACTGTAACAAAACAACCTTCAGATGTCCAAAGTCATTAGGCTTGTTTGAATATGTGTCCATGCCATTTGGATTAAAAAATGTTGGAGCCACATACCAACGAGCAATGGACGTAACATGATTAGTAAAATCATGGAAGTATATGTGGATGACATACTTGTAAAGTCAAATGACTTTTTAGGACGTAAAGAGCATTTGGTTAAGTCATTCACCAGAATGAGAGAATATCACCTAAAAATGAATCCACTCAAATGTGCATTTGGAGTTAAAGCTAGTAACTTTTTAGGATTCCTCATTCACAAAAATGGAATGAAAATTGACCAGAACAAGGCAAAGGCAGTATTGGCAGCTAAGCCACCTTCTAATAAAAAAGAATAGCAAAGATTCCTTGGACAGGTCAATTATGTCAGAAGATTCATGGCTAATTTAGCTGGAAAGACTAAAAAGTTTTCACCTCTGTTAAGATTAAAACATGAATCAGAATTCAAATGGGAGGAGGAGCATCAAAAGGCCTTTGACCTAATCAAACATGATTGGGCAAGTCCTCCTATATTGATTACTCTAAGACAAAATGGAAAACCATTAAGGCTATATTTGTCTGCTTATGATGATTCCATTGGTAGTCTTCTTACTCAAGAAAATGAAAAAGGGCATGAGCATGCCATATTTTATCTAAGTAGAATCCTGTATGATACAGAAAAAGGTATACCATGGCAGAGAAATGGTGTTTGTGTTTATATGGTGCATCAATTAAACTCACACATTATTTCATGGCCTTCATAGTAGAAGTAGTATCTCCAACAGATGTCATAAAATATATGATATCTCAACCTTTTATAAAAGGGAGGTTAAGCAAATGGAGTTTACATTTATTGCAATTTGACCTATTATATGTGCCACAAAAGGCAGTAAAAGGTCAGGCTCTAGCTGATTCCTTAGCAACCCATCCTTGCTGTGACTCAAGAATCATTGATGAAGATATCCTTCCATGGGTCTTATTCTTTGATGGGTCCAACACTAGACAAACAGCGGGAGCTGAGATATATATTTTATCTTCTGGCAGGATTCCAACTAAGTTAGCAGTAACCCTTAAAGGTCCATGTACCAACAATAAAGCTGAATATGAAGCTTTGTTAATTGAATTGGAGATGCTGCTAGAATTGGGAGCCAAGAGAGCAAGGATGTATGGGGATTCCTAGTTGGTCATTTACCAAATGAATGAAGAATTCAAATGTATATCGTCAGTATCACATGAGTGTGGAAAGAAAGCACAAAAGTTGTCTAAACAATTTCTAGAAATTACTTTCATACACATTCCCAGAGAAGAAAATAAAGTAGCAGATCAGTTGTCTCAAATAGCTTCTACTAGGGAGGAGATACCTTCAGAAAATGAAGATATCATTCTCCAGGAGAAAGTCCTAGAGCCTCTCAGAGAAACTGATGCAGAAGGATAAGAAAATATATTAGAAGTCTATAGAATTTCAATGTTAAGAGGGGAAAAGGACGGGAGAGATGAAATTATCCATTATCTCCAGAACCCAACTGGGATAAAAGTGCAAAATAGAATCAAAATGGCAGCAACTAAGTTTTGCATATAATTTGGTGAACTACACAAAAAGGATCCAGAAGGATTACTTTTAAGATGTGTGGATGTTGGAGAAGCTCTAACTCTCATGGCAGAGATTCACCAAGGGCTATGTGGGGCTCATTAAAACGGCCTAAAAATGATTGTTACACGAGCATGGCTTATATTGGCCCACCATGAGAAAAGATTGTATCGATTATGCCAAAGGTTGCAAAAGATGTCAGAGGTTTGGACCTATCAGTAGGGCACCAGCTTCAGAACTTAAGTACACTCTTCAACCTTGGCCCTTCAGAGGATGGGCAGTAGATGCCATAAGGGAAATCAACTTTGCATCTTTTAAGAAGCATTCATACATTCTAGTGGTGACTGATTACTTCACCAAATGGGTGGAGGCTCAGGCTTTCAACAAGATCAATACCCAGGTTGTAATAAATTTCTTGGAATAAAAAATCTGTATAAGATTTGGAATTCCAGAAACTATCACCTTTGATGAAGCCACAATATTTAGGAATCTTGACCTACTGGATTACCTCAATTAGTTTGGGATCACTAAGTTGCATTCAACACCTTACTATGCTCAAGCAAATGGTCAAGCTGAAGCTACCAATAAGATCATAGTAAAAGGGATCTCAAAGCTAATAGATAACAATCCAAGAAAATGGGATGAGTTGTTGCTATATGCACTATGGGCCTAGAAGACCTCTAAAAGAGAAGCAACAGGAGTTACTCCTTTTAACTTAGTTTATGGACACACTCCAGTGATCCCAGCTGAAGTGAATGTAAGATCATCAAGGGTAGCCCAACAAATGGGATTATTAAGAGATGACTATTCACAGGCAATGAACATTGAAGTTATGGATGCTCTAGAGGCTAAGGAAGAAGCTTTAGCCAAAATGAGAATCCGAAAAGAGAAGGTTGCTAGGGCCTACAACAAAAAGGTAGTGCCTAATAAAGAATTCCAGGAGAATGATGAGGTTTGGAAAATGTTTCTGCCAGAAGCAGCTTACAAAGATCCATAATTAGGGAAATGGTCACCTAAGTGGCAAGGTCCCTTTATCATTCATAAGAAAATGTCTGGAAATGCATACATATTAAAGGATATAAATGGCAACATAAAAGATAGAGCCTTGAATGACAAATTTCTAAAGAAATATCATCCATCCATATGGGAACAACATGATCCTGTGTTTCAACAAAAACATGCAGAGTTGTTCCAAACAGCAAAGGATTATTAACATTACAACATTAATAAAAATGTTATATCCTAAACATTCCAATATTGTCTAACAGCTAAACTAAGGTTTTTAATGGCTGACCAATCATTACAAAGTTTTTCCTTCTGGAGAATCAAGCCTTGCTGTACAACCATATCTTTGAACATCTCTTGCCTCAAATTGGCAAGTTTAGTTCGTCCTTGGTGCAGTTTCTTCTCTTCAGTATCAATGGAGTTCTGAAGTGAAGACTTCTCATTGATAATGTTGATTTCCTCTCTATTGATTTCAGCCAGGCGACTCTGTAGAGATTGCCTTTCCTGAGAAAGAAGCTTCAGTTTCTGATCAAAAGAACTCAAAGAATCTTGGATCTGTTTACTGAAGTCTTTGAAAGATTTGGCTTGAGTTTCCAAAGAAGCTTCCTCTTCCTGGAGTTTTTGAGCTGAGAACTTTGGAGATTGAACTCTTGTTTCAGCATTACATTGTTGAAGAAGAAGGGTCTCTTTGACGTAATTAAGACAAGGTATCCAATACTCAAAACCTTGAGAGATTAGGGATTCTAAGATCTGCTTAAGTGTTTGTGCAGAACCCTGATCATAAGGGTTATCTGTTAAGGTCAAGCAGAGTCCCCATATTTTGTCTTCTTGTCTCATATGTTTAGAGTCTTCCTGCCTCATATGTCCAGAAGAGTGGTCACTGCTAGCAGTGCCAGGCTGATACACAGTCTGATTCCTCACAATCATAGCTGTTTGCAAACTAACTTCTTTCCCTCCATCACACTTGCTTCTTGAGTGCTTCCCTCTCCATCATAAAGTAGAGAAGCCAAGTTAGCAAGAGAGTGAAGTCTGGTATCATGAGGACATGGACTTATATAGAGGAAGTCTAAAATGAATTCATGAGGAAAAAAAGGCAAACCGGTCCCTGAAGTAGATTGTGAAGTTGATGTAGAACCTTTGAACACAGAGGTAGTCAAAAGCTCAGTATTGCTCCTTAAGGGTGTGACCTCTAAAGGAATAACATCTTTTGGGACTTCACTTCCAGCAATAGAAGACATTGCTTCGACAGTCAGGAGAATCCATATGGAGATGATCAACATCTTCCAACTGGGGGGCATTACTTCCCTCCAAAGGGAAAGTAGCCACATCCTCCAACTGGGGGGCAACATCGCTTGAAGAAAGAGGGGGATGGTTAATAATAAATTCATTAACAGAACCACCCTTTGAAGTTAATTCCGGGTCAACCACTTTGGAAGCACCCACTGAAGGATGGCTAACAGAACTAGGAGATGATGACTTCTCAGAAGAAGGATCACTGGGAGTCTTAGGCTCAGTGTCGTCAACACCGGAAGAACCTAGGATTAAATAATCAATATTCCAAACAAAAGAGTGAAACTTCTGATAAAAAGAGGAAAGATGGTGTTCATACCTACTTTGACTCCTGGGAGTTTCCTCGTAGGAAAGATTTGAGATATTAGCTTGGTATCATCTTCATCAGAAGAGACTACATACTGTTGTACCTCAGAAGAAGCTTTCAACTTAGGGCGTTTCCTACTGGAATGTCTTGAAGGTCTGAGAGCAAAGAAACAATTGTAATCTCTTTTCTTCGCAGCTCTCCTAGGAGGGTCATTTTGCTCCATTGGCCCCATGAATTGGGTATCCGTGGAAGCAGAGAGACAATTGTAATCTCTCTTTCTTGCAGCTCTTTTGAAAGGGTCAATCTGCTCCATTGGCCCCATGGATTGGATGTCCTCCACAGTCTAGACATCTCCATAGGAAGCCCCCTGATCATAAGCAGCATCTTCATCCTCTAAAGAGGTATAAGGTTGAACCCTTTGGTTTATAGTGGCCCAATAGAGTTCTTCATATCTAGAATCTGTTGCCATGCCATCAGGCACTCTTAGCTTCTTCTTGCCAGCTTTAGCTAAAAGGCAACAGAAAGCACAAGGAAAATTTAGTAATGTTCATTCCTACTGAAAGTTATAAAAATAGCTGAGGAAAGAAATTACTTACAGCCTAAGAAGAGTTGATTCTCAAAACGCTCCAAAGCCTCATAACATGTTGAGTTATCTAGGAATACATGATCCCACCACAGATGAAAACTTCGAACAGCTTTAGTTATCCATTTCCAAGGAGAAATGGACATGGAAGTAAGGTTGAGAGTTTTACTTTGAAGGGCTCTACCTTCTTCGAAACGACCCCTTGAAGTCCAAGGATCATTGCGGGTCAAGAAGTAAGGTATAGCTAGCGGTTGGACCAGTTTAAATTGTCTAGCTACCAGCTGTGGATTGTAGGCTTCAAAGCCAAAATACTCAGGCTCAGCAGCTATTAGGTCCCTAGACCTAAGAACACTACTCTAAAAGTTTCCACTTCCTAAGGAACTGGAGTGGATGTCAAGGGATTGTAGCCAAGTAGGCACTGCTTGATGGCGCCAGGTTTCGTTTTCAACATAAACAACCATCTTGTCTGGAAAATGTTCCAGATACCAGGATTGGACTTAAAAACCAAGAAGTACAAGAAAATCAAGCTTGGATGCCAAACCTCATCCGGAGATACAAGATTGAAGCTGACCTCACCATAACAACTACAATTATCAAGACTAGAAAGGAACAAAAGGGGATCAAAAGAAAGATCTTCCTCCTCCGAACCCTTAGGTGCTTCAAAAGAAGAAGAGGGAATAAGAACCATCAAACAAGGTAGATACATATGGCCCCAACAAGTCAAAAGCCATAGGGGTCCAAATCCCTTGTCAGTAGAGAATACGGGGGACTCAGAGATATGAATCCCAAAACCTTTAAAGGATTCTCTACTCCTAAAAAGACATCTATAAAGTTGTCCCCATAGAACAGGAGCCAAAGCTACTTCTTCAGAAGTAGAGGAGATGTTAACAGCTAGAGATAGCCATAATGTTACTACTCCTCCAACTCTAGACATCATTAATTTGGAAAATGCAAAAGTAAGAAAAGTACTTCTTCTTGAGAAGTAACTTCCTCACTGGCATCCTTATTAATGAAGAAGTCAACAAATTTCTAAAAACCACATTTGCTAGCACTAGAAGTGGGACTAGCAATCTGGTGAAAGGTTGACAAATATTGACTATACAACTGATTGTGTTCTTTAACATGGTGAAAGATGGAAGGTCAATTCCATATTTACCTGTTGGAGAAGTCCCAGTAATAAAGGTAATATCAGCCAATGTTACAGTAATTGGTCCCCACCGGAACAGGAAGCAGTTGATGGCAGGGTCCCAACAAGCCAATAAAGCAGTGGACATAGCCCCATCGAAGGGAATGGTTTCATAAGAAGCTAGTCTCAAGAAAGTCAATATTTTGTTCTTGGACCACTTGTCAAAGGTTTCATTGGCAGAAACCATGCTCTTGCATCCACCCCTGAAATCCAACCTTGAAAGGGCTTGCTGGCTAAAGGCCAATTCAAGTTTGGGAGTGTTTTTGGGGCAAATGGAAGTGTTATGAGCTTATTATCCTCTAAGATAATATGGTCCAAGAACGGGTAACATTGCTGCTCTAAGACGATTTGACGCTTTGGTTTTTGAATCTTGAAAGGAAAATAAGGACCAATAGTGACAATTCTGTCCTCTAAAGGAGTATTAGAGTCAGTACTTTTATTCACATACCAGAACACTTGAGCCTTATAAGTTTCAAGGTTCACTCTAATGGCGTTGCATAATTAACGAGCTGCTTTAGATTGCATGGCATCACGTTTTTTAGCAAGCGCTTCATGAATCTCATCTTCACGAACTTTTTCATTAGACATGGTGAATTGAAGTTTGGTAATGATTGTGAATTCGTAAAGAAATGTGATGAAATTGTTTGAAAGATCTTAAATTTTCCTAAAATCCTTGAAAAAGGTATTAATGAGGAAGACAACTGAAATGAAATAATAAAAGAAGAAAGCACGTGCATAACGCGTGGTTTGTTTCATTTTGGGTCATGTTTCATTGGACCATAATAAAGCCAAGTTTTAATAAATTAAAATGCAAAGTCCTGAAGTCATATTAAAGAAGCCCACTCCAAAGGGTGCGTGACTTAGAAGCCCATTCCAAAGGGTGCGTTACTTGGAAGCCCATTTCAAAGAATGCCTAACTTTTCAGTTTCCAGGAGACGGTAAAAAATCTCTTTATAAAAAGGGGTAACTGTAATAACACTAACACACTACTCATTTCTTGATCAATACCCCCAAACCTTTCATCTCTGAAAACCTTCTCAAAAATCCTCTTCTCCAAAATGGATGCTCCCCAACCTTCCGCTGAGTCCTGTATTACTGGGACCCAGGAAGTCAACCCACAAGAGGTTGACCAGCCCTTCCTTACTCCTCTAGAAATACCGGAGGAAAGAGAAGAAGATGAAGAGGAGGAAGAAGATGAGGAGGATGATTCTCTATCATTAGACTCTAACTCTGATGATGATGATGATGATGAACGCGCCGCCAAGAGGAGGAGGCTCATAAACCCTGAGGACACCTCCAGCGGGGAAAGCGGTTCTCTCCCTTCTAGTGATGACTCCAGTGATGATGTTGGAGATGATGATGAAGATGGCCTTCTTCCGGGGCCAGCCTCCGAAGAGGACTCGGATGGTGACAAACCACCGTCTCCAAAAGACACCGTTGAGATCTAGGCCGAGAGTTTAGAATTCAAAAATTCTAAACAAAAATTGTAAATTTTTATTTTACGTTTTTTTCACCAAGTACCCCCGAGTTTTCAAAGAAATTCACGTGGTGCCCTCCAACTTTTCAAAATACACGGGGTACCCCTAAGTTCCATAATAATTCACGTGGTACCCTCACATACCCTTAATGACTAACGACGTTAACTGCCGTTAGTCATTGACCTAATTAACCCCTAATTAGACCCTAATAAACCTAACTAAACCCTAAACCCTAACTAAACCCTAACCCTAACCCCTAATTTCAAACCCTAATCCTAACCCCACTACCACCTAATCACCAACCCCTCCCTGCAGCCCCCCACCCCACCCCATGCAGCCCCCACCCCCCACCCCACCCCGGCCCGCAACCCACCCACCCTCCCTCCCCCCACCCCCTAGCCTTGCCAGCCCCCTCCCCCTCCCCCTCCCCCACCCTCCCACCACCACACAACCCGCCTCCCTTACCCCCCAAGCCCCCCCTCCCCACCCCCCGCAGCTCGATTTCCCCTTCCCCCGGCGCTCCTCCTTCCTTCGCGCCTCCCTCCCCCGCCTCGTCGTCCTCTGCTGCTGCTGCGCCTCCCGGTTCCGGGGCTCGTCGTGCTTGCTGCTACGCCTCCCTCACATGGTTATGGGCGCTCGTCGTGCTTGCTGCTAGCGCCTCCCTCATCTCGGTTCCGGGGCTCAATTTCAATTTTCGACGGAGGAGGGGAGGGGAGGGGAAATCGAGCTGCGGGGAGGGGGGTGCTGGGGTGGGGGGGAGGGTAGGGGAGTGGGTGGTGGGGTGGTGGGAGGGTAGGGGAGGGGGTGGTGGGAGGATGGGTTAGGGTTTAGGTTAGGGTTTGGGGTTAGGGTTAGAGGTAGGGGTTAGGATTAGGGTTAGCATTAGGGGGTTAATTAGGGTTTAAAACAAAAAATTAGGGTTAAGGGTATTTGAGGGTACCACGTGAATTATTATGAAACTTAGGGATACCCCGTGTTTTTTGAAAAGTTGAAGGGTACCACGTGAATTTCTTGAAAACTCGGGGATACTTGGTTAAAAAACCATTTATTTTAATATAAAAATTTCAATTGTAGGTTGTAAAAATTTCTTAATTAATGAAGTTTAATTTTCTATATTTTGTCCGAATTTCTATCATTTTATCCCATGTTTGCATTATTTATTTATTTTGTTCAATTAAAATTGTTCAAATTAATATCTTGTTTCAAAGAAATAAATTGTCAAATCAAATAATGCACATTCAACGGCTTAAATTAAAATGAAGAAGAGGAAGTGTCTTGGGATGCTAAATCTATCGAAATTTATTAATGAGGTAGAAAAAGTTACTTCAAAAAGTAATAATTACCTTCCAACTTCACACGCCATGAATGGCAAATCCTAGAAGTAAAATGACACAGTGAGGTGTTAATGGGCAAACCCATTTTACCCACTAAGGCCTTAACTTGAAACGGTTGAGGTTAATTATAAAAATATGTAACACATTATCTGGATAGATAACATCTTATACCTCACGCATCCTAAAAAATAGGGATGGCAGTTATAATGGTGGTGTTATAAATACATCATTTTAACTCTGAGGTTTTTTACTCCTAACATTTTGTTCTACCATCAAAACCCAAAAATCCTTGAACATGGCTAATCAGCAAATCTCTCCCTTACCCTTTCCTGGGGAATGTTGGAGGCATCGATTTAATATAGACATAACACAAGAGGATTGGGAGGAATTCAAAGAGGAGGAGATGAAGAAGTGGCTGTCCAAGATTACGAAGTTCTTTGGAAAGGATCCAAAGGTCCAATTTGGAGATTCTAAGGAGAAAGGATCCAATGCTACTATCATTGAAAGTGATGTGGATTTCCTAGCATTGAATCTTTGGCCAAAAATGGAAAAAGATGAGTTATAGAAGCTAATGAGCGTCTGCAAAGCATGGGGAGAATGCATTGTAAAACAATATTTTCCTCTTGAACTCACGTTGAAATACCACAAGTCCATAATATGTGAAGGTAGCTTGGGCGTATTCAACAGAAAGTATATGGTAATCCAACTGGGAGAAGATAAGAGTTTCAAAAAACTCATACAGTACAAGTGTACGTGCCTATTGTGGTATGAACATTTATTGGAAGGAGGCATCCCTATATTCCCTGGAAAAGACTACTCAGATGATGATGATCCTGACATTGATGAAAATGAGGAGCCACAAATCATCATCAGCTTCGCCCATCTCCATGCTTGACATATCAAGCAATATTTAAAATTTCTTAGTGATTCTAGCGACAGTGCGTAGTTTGGAACCTATTTAGGAAACTATGTATCTGTTGACTTACTTGAACTTAGTTGATGAATATCTCTTTAAAGATATTTCATGATTAAACAAGATGATTTCATTATGAAGTAATTTTCATTGTATTTTATTATCCCTTTTTCCAATATATCTCCAAATTATAAAAATTGCAGACTTAAATGACATTGCTCATAAAATGAACAATGGACTCAGGGGATTAATCTTAGACACAAATGTCTAAAAATGATATATAAAGTTTTAAATTTATCACCAAAGTGATTTATTCCCTATAATGATGAAACAAATGACAATTAAAGAAATTAAAATTTCTTTAAAAATCTCAAGCGTACTTAACCAGTAACCGATCCTAGAAGTTATCATAAAAATAACCGTTGGACGGATTACTTGGTTATTTAAAGAGATATAGCCATAGCATGCTATCATAACATTTTTATCTCAAAAGATCAAAATGGAGAATGAAGCCTACGCAAATTTGGTGGCTGAATTCGATGATGATTGCTTCAATCATCGTCATGCCTTTAATGGCATAGAAGAAGACAATAGGTCTTTTATTACAAACGAAAGGACCAAATGGATAGAGAAGATGGCACAGGTCTTTGGAGATGAACCTTCCATTGAGCTAGAAAACCTTGAATTGGTTGACTCAAGCGCTACAATGGTTGGTTCTAATATTAATCTCTTATCCATCTATATCTGGCCTAAGTTGGAAGAAGATTCACAGGACAAACTACTAACAGTTTGCAAAAAGTAGGGAAAAGAAGTCTCCACTACCTTCAACTTCCCAAGACCTCAAAGAATGAACCGAATGTATAGTACCAAGTCCTCCCTCAAAGTGGTTAGGATGGAAGAGGGTCAAAACGTGCACCAAGGGAGAATAATTCACTATAAATGTGTGTGTGTGAATTATGGAAGCTGCTTTTCCAAGAAAGTCACTTCCCTTCATGGATGTTCACTGTGCTGCTTGGTAGGAGATATGCTTGGGATAACAGTTACCAAAGGAATCTCTTTTAAGCAAGGTTCAGGTACTCCCTTGAAGATGGTTATTACTTTAGAGTTACCAAGAACAATGCGGGGTACGAGTTAGAAGCTAGAGAGTACGGCATAATGTTAAAGATACTGTGCAGGAAACATTTCAAAATGTTATCCCTAGATACTACTCATTTTAATTAAAATGTTCTTAATGACTCTATCTCTAAGAAGATAAGTCATAGTACCAAATGTATCGATTTTACCTCAAATGGTATTCTTGTTAACAATATATTTTCAATGATTAAGTTGCTCTAGCACAAGTTTTTGATTCACCAAATTGAATCAATCATACGCCCATTTATTATGGTATTCCTTAAAAAAATTGTTTTAGTTTCCTATGAAATTAAACGGTTAGGAAATAGTTATTAAACGTTTAAAACGCCTAAGTCTTTATATATGTGGTCTCCAAAAGATCTCATACTTAGACCAAAATGGATTATACGCATCTTCCCATATTTCATCAAACTGCTCCAAAAGATATGCCATACCCGACAAAATGCTCGAATCACCATAAAGCATTAAATGTCATATTTGGAGATAAGAATGAGTTTACTAAGCATGAATCTATAAAATGGATCTCCTCTATTCAAAAATACTTTGGAGACAATCATGTTATGCAACATAACTCAGAGAATAAAAGAGAATCTAAGGCCTTCCAAATAGGGTCTAATCTAGATCTCTTGAAAGAATTGATATTTCCAAAACTGGAAAGGATTGATCAGGCGACGTCTCTTCTAGTTTGCAAATCATGGGGCAAAGTCATCACAGAAGAGATACGAAAACCTAACATTCCTTGGAGATATCTAAAAAGGCTATTTGTCAAAGGAACTAAAAAGAAAGTTAAGGTCTACAGAATGGTAGATGGGTCATCATCAAGAGATTTAGTACAATACAAACACTAGTGGAAAAAACCTTATATGTCACTTACTAACAGATTCGGTTTTTACAAAACCGCATCCGAAAATTATTAAAAAAATGAGAGGGAAATCTGGGCGGAAAATCTGATCCGGTCCTTTAGTGAACCGGATCAGATTTTAGAAACTGCTCCGGTTTTCTAAAATCTGATACAGTTCACAAGACCGGATCAGATTTTCCATTATTTTTCTAAAGGAAAAACCCGCGTTTCCCTCCTTCACCCAACCCAAGCCCACTTCCCTCTCATTTCGCGTTTTATTAGCCCAACTATCTCCTATCATATCCAGCGAAACCTAATTTATTTTTCCCCTCTCTCATCCTTACTCTTTCCCTCTCATCGACAGCGCCGACCACCTCACCATTTTTACAGCTTTGAAGTTCAGCTATGGCGGGTAAATACATCGTCAGATCTCTCGTCGGATCCTTTGTCATTGCTTATGCTTGCGGTTACATAATGTCTGACCAGAAGATTTTCGGAGGTAAATTCAACTGAAATTTAACATAAATCGCAATTTTTCTCCTGTTTTTATCTTCAATCTTTCTCGATCTAGCGAAATATGAGAAAATTTGAAAAAAAAATCGATTTTCGATTATTTCTAGGAACGACGCCATCAACTGTATCAAACAAAGAATAGTTTGAAGAAACCCTATCAGTCGTCAAAACTTCATCATTAAATCGACTGATTCTTGAAGGTGCTGATTCATAATATATGTTTTTTTTTGTCGATTGTTATCAAAAATTGGAACAAGAATTGGAAAAATTGTATTGATGTTTGATCAGTATAGTGGAACTCTTTCTATTGGATCTGAAATAATGATGTTATGAAACATGTTGCTTAGAAAAATTTAACGATTTTGTTTTTCTGCTCCTTTTTTGGAGTGGAGTTTTCGTAAATGTTACATAAGAGATTGTTGCTATCTATGTGAATTTTGGTGGTTGTGTTGTGTACTTGTGTTGTTTAATTGGAGTTTGGTCGGAATTGAATGTAAATTAGGGTGAATTGTGTTTGAGGTGTGTTATGAAATGAGCCAAATGGCCTTTACTTGTAGTGGCAAATCTTTTGCGGTTATTGATGATGCTTATGTGAATTTTGTTTCAACTTGGATTTCTTTTCCGTTTCGTCATCAATGGTGACTGCATCAGGTATGTCGTCAACGAGGAAGAAAGGTAAGCAGACATATTACATTCGTTTTAAGGATGATCGTCCTCTAGTGTTTGCTGCCCTCTATGATTCCTGGAAAAATTATGAAGGTCAGTTCCTATTCTACTTTCTTTACAAATTGTGGAGTTCCGTTCAATGTGTAAAGTTTACTTTATCCAGAGTTCTATGTGGGTTTAGATTACTCGGGCTTTGTCATACTTTGATTCAAATACCTGGAATGTGCATGTGATTTATCAGTCACCACTCAATTCATTACTCTCCACTTCTCCATGTTGATTTATAAGTGCGAGTTGTTACTCCTTACCATGGTCAAAGAAGGAAAGATATGGGTCATGTTATTCTTGAACTATTCTACATGTTTATCTTTATATTACTTTGCAATATGTATTGAACAGATCTGGGTGTCCTTGCCCCCTATAGTCTCTTATATCTTTTTTTTTTAATGTATCTTGCAGGAGAAATTATCTACACATTTACCATCGTAACTTCCGATTCATCATCAAATCTTAAGTGGCTACATGGTAATCAATTTCCCGATACTGCTTACTAGAGATGGTTTTCTTTTTGTTTAATTCAATGTTAGCTGGAGCCTGGAGGGATTAGGGGGGGGGGGGAGGGAGAGAGGGGTAGGGGGTTGAAGAAGTGAAAAGGAGAACATCAGGTGGGTTACATGTTGGTAGTATTCAGTGACTTTGAAGCACATTGTCAAATCATAATTTTGCTAGACAGAATGAGAGTGCTGATAAAGGTCACTTTCTACTTTTGCTATTTTAATCTGATGCCTGTAGGCTGACGGTTGTCGTACACTGGTGGTGACTTATTGAGTAATATACAATGTAACATGACTTGATTATCCGATTCTTTTAGCTGTGTTCTCTGTTTCTTTCTTCTTTTCTCAATGGTGCAGTGAGAGCTTTAGTATGGGACAATTGCCTTCTTTATTGTACATGACAACGGGGAACTCTGTTAATGGAAAATAGGCTGTCTCTAATAGCTGGTGAAATACCCTAAAGTTTATTGTTATTTAACATTATCTATTTTACATGTTGGAAAATATACTGCCTCATTTTATCTCCAATAATCCTGTATAAAGATGGAGATCATTTCTTGTTTGTGATTTCTATATCTTGTTACTGCAACTATGTGATTTCTATATCTTGTTACTGCAACCTCATTTTTACTACTCTTAATTTGCATTGTTATTATTTCTGTGTTGTAGTTCGAAGGTTTAATTTGTAGAGTTCGTTGCTTACTTTCAAAATTGTTGAAACACTAGCTTGAAAGTTGAAAGTTAAGAGAAATTATGAGTTTCGCGTATTGCAAATAATCTGTTTTAAAATGACAATTAAGATTTAACTGTTTTACTCATTCTTTTGCAGCATTGTATTAATTATTGGCTTTGGGCTGATCTCATAGCTCCGGAGTCAGAGAGGCTGTTAAAAAATGTGATACGGGTTCACAAGCAAGACGAGGTGGATATAAAATATATACCATTCTTCACCATCATCAGCTTCTTCTTGTTGGAGAAACAGCAGTGCAAGGCACTTTACAGGGTGTGAGTGCTTCTCTGGTATTCATTTTAGTTTGTTCTTGGGCATAGTTATTCTTATTCGTGTTAAACCTTTTATTGGTGTCTGGTTTGTGATATGCACAAATACTTTGTTTACAATTATTTCACTGTTAATTTTTTTTTGTTGGGAAACCTTCTTGCATATCTTCATATGTTGTCTGTTTGTGGCTTCAATTTTGGTGAATACAACTAAAGCTAGTCTCGGACAGCAACTAATTGAGATTACTTAACTAGTTAGTGTTTAGGAGGTTCATATTTTGAGGTGTGGGAACTTTGTTCGACTAAAGAAGTTCTGTTGGGTCCTTCAGTATCGTATCAGATTTCCAAATAACCTCCTCCATTTCTACAAATTTGAGCTGCTTAACCCAGGGGTATATTAGATGTTGAAGCTTAAAATTATCACTCTCGTAGAAGAGCTGCTTTAGTTTCAGCTTTCTGGTCGGAAGTCTATACTCAGTCTGATCTGTTAAGAGCGTTTCTACACTCTATCATGCATACTTTTTGCTCACAGCGGTGTCCATGTTTGCTGTGGGGCCTACGTCGATGCTCTTTATCCTGGTCAATGTCGTGTTTTCATCTTTATCTTTGAGATGATGGTTTTCTCTAAAGCTCATTGTTCTGTTAAAGTATTTGTATGTTCTGATAAAGTATCTATATGCTTTGCTTTGCTATAGGAAGTTTTAAAGTGGGTGACTAATCAGCCAGCATGGAAGCGTTCTGGGGGAAGAGAAATGGTGTAAGAATCTTCTCACGGTACCTAGCTTGCAGTAGTCTGATTGGAATTATTGCAAATTAATTTGTACTGGGTATTCTGTATTTGGGAGTAAAATGAAATGAGCTTTCTACTCTTTCATGCATGTTAAATTGTGCGTGGTCTCTCTGTCTGATAAGGATTCTATACCATCTTTAGATGTCCAAAATGAATGGTCTCTTTCTATTCAAAGTCTATGGACTTGTTTCCATTTTCCTAATCCCCTTAAAGCCTTACTGTTTCCTTACCTTTATTGCTGCTAGAGTATCTACGTATATCTAAAGTGTCCCTTTTAAAGTTGAATATTCCTGTTATTTTTGTTTATGCAAGCCCAATGAACCCCCTAAAACTTTGTGAAATGTGTAAGTGGGCATACTTTTTACTTTTTAGATGGATGGAGTGTAAAGATTAGCGTTTGATATTGTTTGTAATCATCATCAGTCCTCTCTCATGCTCAGATTTGCGCTTATGGTAAAGGTACCTCATCCATGTCTTTTTTTATCAAATAGTGACTGCGCTCATGATTGCTGGAAATAAACTTCTTGTTTGATTATGCTTGGGGAAGAAAAAAAAATATTGTTGGATGTATCTTATGTTGCTATCCTTTTCTTCAGGGAAGAAAGATTCGATCACAACTTGTTTCAGAGCTGTCTGGTGCTAATGGTGTAATTATTGAGGAAGGAACAACCGGAGAGGCTGGCAAGGCTGCAGCCCAAAATGGAATGCGCAAGTGAGATATATGAATTTCACCTATAATTTACAATTAGACTTTGTTGACTTAATTCTGTTTTCAGTCAATTGGTTTTATTGAACTGTTAAGATATTAAGCTGAGTGGTTTGACATATATTACGTGTAACAAATTGAGGATGCAGCTCAGTAGTTTTTATTGCTTGTCAGGTCTATCTTTTGCCTGAGCCCACTGATGATACTCCATCATCTGCAAGATTGTTTGATGCTATAGTCTGCGGCTGCAAAAGTGGGGTATGTGTGTGTCAAATTGACCGACTGTTTTAACTTCTGTTTCTCCTTGCAGATGCTACGACATCTGCTCTCATATCGATTTTCCATCCGCAAGATTATAACTGCATGTATTGCAAGTTGAAGAAGCATATGATAGCAAATGATTGTTAAATCTAATAGGAGCCATTGAAGTATAAAATTATAATGTCATAGTTGTGTATGTTAATATTTTTATGTATTTAATTATTTATGCTTCAATTGGGCATAATATGCTTAATAAAATGAGTTTATATATATATATATATATATATATATATATTATTGATTTTGTATTGATTAATAATGAAAAAATGCAAAAAAATTTTTTTTTTTGGGTTTTTGGGGGGGTTATCTGATCCGGTTTTTAGTGAAAACCGTATCAGTTAACCTAGTTAACTGATTCGGTTTTCACTAAAAACCGAATCAAATAACCTAGTTAACTGATCCGGTTTTCACTAAAAACCGGATCAGTAAATATTTTGGATCTGCTGCGAGCCCATCCGATGCGGACTAAAACCGGATCAGTAAGCCCGATTTTGACCGCATCAGATGGGCTTTTTTCCACTAGTGAAATGTACATGTTAGATTTGGTATGATCTCATGACCTACAATGTAAATCCTTGTTGGTTATCACCAAATAACCGTGCAAGGGCACATCCTGAAGAAACTTTCTTA
Source organism: Beta lomatogona (assembly GCA_947646795.1). Lineage (NCBI taxonomy): Eukaryota > Viridiplantae > Streptophyta > Magnoliopsida > Caryophyllales > Amaranthaceae > Beta > Beta lomatogona. Next base: position 1,172,435 of record CANSNZ010000480.1, read on the forward strand.
ATGTATTTCACAATGGCCAGGAAAAACGGTGAAGGAATACATGAAAAATTATTCTTACCAACTACTTTCAGTCATCCAAAAAGAGCATTTATTGATCACCTTAGAACAATGGAAGAAGTCACATTCAGACTACTACTGGATGATATTGGCTATAACCATTAGAAGTCCTATTCTGCTTATAATTTGTGTAGTGCTGAGTGCATCACTCCACAAATCAGGGTGGCAATTTGTTAGCACCATTTTCAGATGTTAAGTAACATTTATTGTGGTATATTGGTTTAATTTTGCTTTAACACAAGGGCCCAACAGAAACATGAAGCCCATTGAGCGAAGTCAACATAAGTCAAGATCAACAAAGGAAGACTATCAAGATTACCAAGAGATGAAAGTCAAGGGAAATAAAAGAACAAGTAATCATAGGGTAATCATAAGACGGTTCCACATGAAGAAGAACACGCACTATGGGGTGACAGTTATTTAGCTCCAGAAAGCAGTTGAAGTTTGGATCAAATATGATTCAAACATTTTCCCTCCCAAGCGTGTATAGAAGTTACATGTTATGTTTCTCTATAAACAGAGAAACTATTATCAAGCAAAGGACAACAAACAACTCATCAAAACTCTAACATTTCTTTCTTTAGCGTAACTTAGCGTTAGCATAGTTCAACCCCCTTCTGGGGTTATAGTTTAGTTCTTTAGATGTAGCTTTGGCATCTGAGCATGTTCTGGCCCCAAGATCTCTAATTCTCCGATTGAAGCAAGGAATCATTGAGGTAATAGCCTTCGTGTTTCCCCTTTAGTTGTCCAGCCTGGCTTATCTCTTATGTGTTGTAAAATCCATCTTTAAGTTTGTGACATGTATGGGAATTCTATACTTTAATTAAAAAGTTTAATCATTGTTTGCTCTATTTATTACATTTCGCCTGAAATTAGTTTGTCGTAGTTTGATCATTAATTAAATTGCGATAGAGTACGTTAGCAAGGTTTTATCTAATTAAAAACGGTAACCCCCAGGACTAAGTCTCCCAAGGCATTCAATACTAAACTATTGGGTGTCCATTGACTTGTTTGCAAAGTCAACGAACTGATTTTGCACCAACAACCTCACAAAAACAACAACAAGATTCAGAATTAATTTCCAACAAAATGGGTTAAAAATTTCAACTTTAAACCTTTGTTCTTCGAAACCCAATCAACCACCACTGCTCCACTACTCGACCACCACCGTCGAGAACCACCAGCATTGTCGATCAGCCGCCCCACTTCCTTCTCCTCCCTCAGTGCTCTTTTCCCCCTGTCATCTCTCACTCTCGCCATCTATCTCCTCTGCGCGAACTCCAATGCGACCCCCGCCTCCTTCCGTGAACCGCCTCAACCTCTTGCTGCCGTCCTTCGTTGCCGCGAACTTCTGTCCATCCACTAGTCCTCCTGTCGCTGCTTCAAAGACTCACATTTTCTTCCTCCTTCGCGTGTGTGTGCGTTTCTTTTGCTAGGTGAGTTGTATCTCTCATTTTTGTAATATGTGTTGACTTTTGTATGTTATTTCCCCCCAATTCCTCAAATGAGTCATACACCTAAATGTTAAGTAAAAACAGCAATACTAATGCCTGCTTATAACTAAGTTAAGTAAAGTCACTTATAAATTCTAGTTTACCTAAGTTTAGCAAATATTATTTATAGTTAGTTTATACTAAAATATATGTTATCAAGCTTCAATTTATTTAAGTTAAAACATGTTTAACATAAATTCTTAATCTAGCTTAAAAGTCATAACTATTTATAATCTTAGTAATTAGCTCACTTAAATAAGTTTAATTGATGATAACATGACTAAACTATGAACAATACTTTTAATTTGATTTCTTAGTAATATTTATGGATTTTCAAGAGTTAAGTAGTAAAAGGTTCCATATAACTGTTATAGTACTAAAATATTAAGTGTAAGCTATTCACACTAATAAAGTCAATTCTATTTCAACACATATACCTAACTAATTTGTAAGCTAAAAATCGTACATTGAACAACACTAAGAATTCTTCTTAATTAGCTATTACCTTATTATAAAATGTTCGTATTGAAACTTAAAAGAACTCGTTCCTCGGAGCTTAGTAAGGACGATCTCAAGGACATAGGAGAGGTTTATATTATACTGCAATCGACGTAACAACTACTGCTGGTACCCGCAATTCCCTTCAAATGTGTTTATGAAATATGAGTACACTATGAGTTAGTAAATGTTTATCAAAATGATTATTCTTGAGTTGCGGGATAATTTTATGATTTATTGATTCATAAATACTTTTTATGCATTTCATGAATTGAAGGAACTGTCATGAGCTATTGTTTATGAATACATGTCATGATATGAAATGATTTTGCTACCTTAATTATTGAGGTAGAGATGAGATGAATGAATGATGATTATCACATATGAATATTAAAAGTTACGAAACATGATAAAGTAAAGTGAAAGAACTGGTTTGAGCTGATTGGCAGTCGTGCACGAACCGAGCTGTTTATTAGGGCACTGTCCCATTACTGTTTTACTAGGGCACTGACCCTTTATTAGTGTAGGGCAATGCCCGGGGCACAGGTCCTTGCACAGTGGTGCATACACACGACTGGGAGACGTCCCAGAGCTAACTGATTTTACAGCAACCAGAGTAAAAAAAGAAATGGATGAAAGGATTAATGGATGATGGAAGTGATATTAGATGTTGTTTTCATAATTGTTTGAATTATTCTTTCCCCTTGTTTGCAAATAAAATGAATTGAAACGAGTTTACGTTGCTAGAGTAGCTTGTTATTGAGCCTCGACTCATAACGTTTTGTATTTATGTTTTAGGTACTGCCGGGGACGATGGTACTGCATAGTGGCAAGGATTACCACCTTCTAGTATCATTGAGTAGTGGTGCTGTTAACTTGTAAGGTTAACTTAACCAGAAAGTAAGACAATATACTTTAATATAAGTTATCGCTGTTATATCATGTTAACGTTATAAGATTTAATATAATATAAGTTGCTTAAGTTAACACTATTATGTCTCACAAAGTTTAAATATGTTATGTAACTGTAGCCTTGTACCTTCCTAACCGAAGGTGCGGCACAATACCTCGACCAAATAGGTGTTCCGCTGCTAATTAGCTCGTCTTAATTAGTGAATTAGTGGTCGGCGCGTTACAACATTCTTCTTAAAATTATATTTTTTTGCCTTATCTTGCTACTGTTTATCGTTATTGGTGGTTCAATAATGTTATGTGTTTAATTTCTTCTCAATTTGTTTGAAATTTAGTATTTTTTGGTAAATTTTACATTATATTTGATGATAATTCCTTGCATATGAAACAAAACCTCAAAATTATGGACACTTCTCTAAACTAAAAACTAGAAAACTAAATATTCTATACATTACAAACTACATAATCATAGTTTAAAAATCCTTACAAATATCTCCTTGATAACTTAGAATTTTAAGCAACATTGACAAAACTTCATTCATATTAGGGAGGTATATTCTGCTGGGCATTTGGATCCTGTGCTTAGCAGTTCACCCATCTCTGATGCTCCTTCATTTTTCCCTAGTCGTACTAGAAAATGGGTTGGTAAGAAAATTGGTTGTTCCAAAAGTACATGAAAGTATTAGTTAGTGAACATACTTGATTTATTTTATTATGTGATATATAATTTATGGATGTTTACTTATGTGTTGTTGTTGGTGGGGTGCAATGATGAATCTAGGAGGTTTGTTTTGTTTTTGAAATAGAAAGTTATAACTGAATATTAAGGAGGAAGAAGAAGTGAAAACAAATTCAGTTGGTAGTATCACTAATAGCATATATGATGTATCTTATGTGGTACATGATGAGTATAACAGTTGCTAGGAATGTTGATTTGATGGGAAAGAAAAGGTATAGGAAAAAAATGTGTATGGAGACTTTGAGAAGGCTAATTCGGGAGAGTGATGTGTCTTATAAAAATGAACTTCGAGTGACTAGACATACTTTTAATGTGCTTTACGAGATGCTTAGAGATATAGGAGGATTTTGTGCGACTCGAAACATGTCACTTGAGGAGATAGTAGCTATGTTTATGTATATACTGGCACACTATAAGAAAAATCGGTATATTGGACACTTATTCATTAGAAGTGGAGAAACAGTGAGTGACAATTTCACCTTTGTCTTACGGCTGTCCTAAAGTTACACGAGCACTTATTTACCAAGCCTACACCAATAGCAGAAGATTGTGAAGATGATAGATAAAAACATTTCAAGGTATTTCACCAAAACCCTTTATGTGCATTGAATAATACTAATAGTCGAATTATTTTGAGTTCAAATGATACATAGTTATTATTTTTTTAGAATTGCTTAGGTGCATTAGATGGTGCCTACATTAATGTGAGGGTGCCATCAAAAGATAGAGCAAGGTATCGAACAAGGAAAGGCACCATAGCCATGAACGTATTAGGGGTTTGCACGCCTAATATGGAGTTTGTCTATGTGCTACCTAGGTGAGAAGGTTCTGCATATAATTGTCGTGTGCTACGAAATGCTATTTCGAGGACAAATAGGTTAAGGGTTCCTCGAGGTAACTCATGTTATTCTACATTTAAAAATCTAAATATAGGAAACATATAATATTGGTTTTTTTGTCAAAGGTAAATATTACTTAATTGATGATGGATACACCAACTATGATGGGTTTTTAGCTCCTTTTAGGGGACAAAGATATCATCCCGAAGAATGGATCGATAACCCACCATAAATTGCCTAAGAGTATTTCAACATGAAACACACTAGGGTTAGAAAAGTGATTGAGAGGTGTTTTTGTTTGCTAAAAGGGAGGTGGTCTATATTGAGAAGTCCATCATTCTTTCCTATCTAGATTCAAGCTAAAGCCGCATTTTCATGGCATGTTGTCTACTCCACAATCTCATTACACTAGTTGAAAAAAGTTCAACCGCTCTGGTCAAAATAGGCCTTACAAATCCGGTCTTTGGTCCGGAGCGGTTGACAAAAGTCAATTTCTCCAGTCGAAAACCAGATCAGTTTCCCCATTAACTGATCCGGTTTTCACAAAAACCGAATCAATTAACCCCATAACTGATCTGGTTTTAGGTGAAAACCGGATCAGTTAATGGGGTAACTGATTTGGTTTTCACCCAAAACCGGATCAATTAAGGCCCCCAAAATATTCTTTTTTTTTGCATTTTTTCATTCTTAATCGATACAAAAACAATGGTATATAACAATACTCATTTTATTATAATGGACAACATTCAAAATTTAAACATTCAAAGATAACAATTAACAACGAAACTTAAGAAATGACAACATTAAAAACAGAAAATACAAAATTACAAAATATAATTACCAACAAAATTACAAAAAAACCAAAGAAATGAAATTTAGGAGATTACAAAATATAACAATATTACAATTACAAACTAAACTAATACCTATAAGCGAAAATCAACAAAAAAAAAAAAAAATCAAACCAAAACTCAAAAAAAATAAAAGTATTAACAAAAATTTGCATCACCATCGTCCATGTTATTAGTAAGTAAGGGAGAAAAGAAGAAAAGAAGAAAAGAAGAAAAGAAAAAAGGAAAACAAAATTAGAAATGAAAAATAAATCCCCAATTCTCAAAACATATCAGACCCACTTTCTCTTCCTCGTTACTTCTTCGCTGCTCAACTTTCGAAGAGGTTTGTTCCCTTGTATCCGCCGCACTACAATTCATCATCATCTACGCTTCAATTCTCAACACATACCACCAGCCGTTAGTTTCACCACATCACCATCGTCCATGAAAACAGGCGAAGGTGTTAGTGAGGAATGCAAAAACATGGCTGAAAAGTGGCGTACACACGACGGCGAAGATGAAAGGATAATCAGGCGAAGGCGTCGATTGTCTTCCACGTTTTCACGTTTTCGATTGAGAGGATAAATGGATATGGATCATTGTTTTCATGATTTCAATTGAGGGTTATGGTTTGAATTCGGGGATTTTTTTTGGTGATGAAGTGTGAGGGGGGTTGATGAGAGAGGGAAGAGGAGAGGGGGGCGGATGAGAGAGGTGAGATGAAGGGGGTTTAGCTATTTAGGGTTTGGGAGAGGGGAGCTGATAAGAGAGGTGAGATGAGGGGGTGGTTTAGGGATTGGGAGAGTGAGGGCCGAATTTGTATGAGATGCATATGCGGTTGGGCTTTTAAAATTTGGGCCTTGTAAGCTGATTCGATTAGTGGAGAACCGGGTCAGTTTAGTGCCCAAAACTTTTGCCTTTCAAAAAATTAAATGGGTTTTTCTATGATTTACCCCTGTGTTTTTTAAAATTCTATAATGTACCCCTAATGTTTTTTTTATTCTACACTGTACCCCTATGTTTTTTAAGTTTTCTACATAGTACCCCTACGTTAAATGAACGTAACGTTTACCGTGATCTTTGAATTTCTGGGCTTCTCTCTCAACCCTCCCACCTACCAGCCACCCAACCCAGCCCCCACCCTCTCCCCTCCACCCCCGCAACCACCATGACCGCCCTAGATCTGCCCCTTCGCCACCTGCCCTCCGCCGCTAATCCTAAACACTCGCCGCCTGCTACCCCGACGTTTCATTGTCGGTGGTTTGGGTAGTTCGCTCCTCGCCTCCCCTGTCACGAGACCCATCAAACCACCGCCTCTTACATCTCTTATCGGTGCAAAGGTTGGTGGTTCGATGGCTTGCCCCATTTTCGCATCTCTCTCTTCATTGGTGGGGAGATCTTCGTTGGGGGATGCGGGAAATCGAAGGGGATGTGGGGGGGGGCCGGGCCGGGGGGAGGGGGTGGGGGGTGGGGGGCTACGGGGTTGCGATGGAGGAGATGGGGGGGGGTGTGGGTGGGCAGGGGGAGGGGGTTGGAAGGCTGCGGCGGTGGAGGGGAGGGGGTGGGGTGGAGGGGATGGGGAGGTTTGGATGGGAATTCAAAAATGTTTAACGTCCGTTTTCATTAATACACAATAGGGGTACTATGTAGAAAACTTAAAAAACACAGGGGTACAGTGTAGAATAAAAAAACATTAGGGGTACATTATAGAATTTTAAAAAACACAGGGGTAAATCATAGAAAAACCCAAATTAAATTTACTAATCCGGTTGTGAGAATCGGATCAGTTGGCTTGTGACATTTGAGGTTTTTTCCACTAGTGTTAGGAGAATTATGCCTATCGATGATGTAGCTTATGATTCTGATGAAGAATCTGAAGACGATGATTTGAATGATGATTCTGATGACGAAATGGAGTTCATTTCAACTCTTGAAACCTCGGATGCCTGGACTAACTTTAGAAATACTCTTACTCAAGATGTGTTTAATAGTTGGAGAGCTAGAGTTCGACAATGAACTTGGAGTTGTTGATACTTTTACTTTTCAGTTGTATTGTTGAATTTCTATGATCTTAACTAGTCTTCTATGAAATTTAGGTCGTTGCAACTATTGGATATAAATTAAGTTATTGATAACTTTTGGCAAATATCATCTCAATGCTTATTAATCTGCTACTTTTACTATTTTTTGCTACACCCTTTACAGTTTACAGTCACTTTACACTAGTGGAAAAAAGCCCAACTGATCCGGTCAAAATGGGCTTAACTGATCCGAAATTGGACTGGATCAGTTGGGCTTGCAACAGTTGACAAATTCCAACCGATCCGTTTCAAAACCGGATTAGTTACTACTTTACTGATGCGGTTTGATGGAGAAAATCAGATCAGTTTGTCACAAACTGATCCGGTTTGGTTTTCTCCACCAAACAGCATTAGTAAAGAAATATGTGTCGCAAAAAAAAAGCAGGCTACAGCCTACAGGTACACGTGAAGGCCCCAAATCAAATGATTCAGTGAAATAACAATCAAACTCTAGATATTTTCACACATTAATTAACATATATGCATAATATAAAATAAAACAAAAAACTGAATACAAATAATTAACTGAGATGGCAAGCAAATATACAACAATTATTATAATAAAATTAAAATACGAAAATTATACAATAAATTACATAACAAATATAAGCAACAAATATAACAAGAAACCCCAGATCCAAAACAAAAATAACAAAAATAAATTACAAAACAAAAATAATAAATGAAAATAACAAAAATAACGGAAGTAAAAAACCAATTTTATTCAGGAATATTATGAAAAAAATCAAACTAAAATTTAGACAAGAATGTAAAAAAAAAATCAATCGGTGGGTAGAAATTACATTTCCAGATCCAAAAAAATTAAAAAACGAAAATAAGAAACACCAGATCCAAAAAAAAACTTAAAATTACAATGAAAATAAAAATTCAAAAATTATAATTTAGATCCAAATTTTTTTTTTCAGAAAATAACCTAATGGTGAGGTAGCGAGGTTGTTGTTCGTTGATGAGGAAACCGGCGAGAATCTGGCGCGGTGGTTGAAGAGGAAACCGGCGTTGAAGAGGAGTGCGACGAATCTAGCAAAGATGAGGACGAGGAGTGCGAGAATAGTCGGTACAGTGGTTGAAGAGGAAATCAGCGAGAATCGTTGGCGCGGTGGGTGATTGAAGCGCAGATGTAGGGTTGTCGAGAGAGGGATGAAGATAGAGGATGTAGGGGGGAGAATGGGGGCTGGCTGCTGGCGGTGTTGGTATGTTGGGGGTAGGGTTTGGGGGGTGGGGGTTTGCGGAGGGAGGAAGAGATCAGAAGTGGAGTGAGGGGAAGTGAGGGAGTTAGGGTTTAAAGGGAAGTGATGGAGTTAGGGTTTGAGTGGGAGTGAGGGAGGGCCTAATGAGGCGTGCGTGTCATGTATGCAAATGGGCAGCCATTATATAATCTCATTAAGCCCAACTGATCCGGTTCCTCATATGGACCGGATCAGTTTAATATCTACGATTTTCGCTCCAAAAAACCGAGAATAACTGATCCGGTTTTTATAGAACCGGATCAGTTTAGTTGTTTCGGATCCGATTTTTAAAGAACTGGATCAGTTAACTTTTGTCATATAAGGTTTTTTCCACTAGTGTTACAGTGTTCAATACCTAAACACTTTACAGTTTACTGTCTCTATGTTGATAAAATATAGAATTTGAACACTTTGGTAGTACCATACATCAAAATGCAAGAGCAGCAAATTCTTATTGAATTCTTCTGCTATGCTGTTATTTTGGGTTAGACTCACAAGAAAGACAAAGGGCTTTATAGGGTGCCATTTCTACACTTCAAGACACTTGCTGAAATTTATGGGAATGATCGAGTTACTGGAGATGAGCGGAGTCATATGTTGGAGCAATAAAAAAATGGAAACGGAGACAACTAGTGAGAGAGTTACACTTGATAATGATGATGACGATGATGTTGATTCCACCATAGTAAAGGGGAAGAAACCAACTATTGAGATAACTAGTGAGGGTCTTGAACCTCCCATGAAGAAAGCAAAGGTGCTGAAGAATCCCAAGAAAAAGGAGAAGATACCAAAGGAGAGAAAAAAGGATGAAACAAAGAACTTGTATGCCGGTCTTCTTAATCTTTCAAGCAATTTTGGAAAAATATTTGGTGATATGAGCTCAAATCTAGCTACGATGGCCTATGCTTGGTCAAAAGCAGGAGAAAGGGAACAACTCAAGGATGATAAGAGCAACAATGTCTTAAAGGAGGTGATGAAGTTAGAAGGTATATCTCCTTCCGAAGCTCTTCAAGCTGCTACCATTTTGATTGGAGAAGAACCAAAGCTTCAGATTTTCCTTCAAACTCCTCCTAATATGAAAAAGCAATATGTCATGGATCTTCTTAAGAAGTAATCTCTTTTATGTTTATCTTAATTGCATTAACTGATTACATGTAGATTGTGAAGTAAAAAACAAACATGACGAAATATGAAGAATTAAAGGGGAATAGTAAGAGAAGATAGATAATACCAATCAAAGAACGAATCTTGAAAACAATTACTTCTATTGAAATCTTGAATGTGCTTGAGAATGAAAATAACCTTGAAAGCTAAACCTAAGGTTCTTTAGAGAATAAAAGTACTTAGAAAACTAAAAATTGAATACTTGTGTAAAATGTGGTTTTTCTCCACTTAAATGAGGAGTATTTATATTAAAATAAGAAACTACACAACGCACATTAAAACGATACAAACTGTGAACCGCCCGGGCTTGTGGGGCAAAATCCGCCTGGTCGGGCGGTTGTCAAGTCATTTTCTGTAGAAGTGAAACAACGACCCTCCCGTCCGGGAAAGATCTCCCCGGCCAGGCCTGCAACAAAGTGTCACAACTGCTCATCTTTGAAACGGCATAACTTTCTCATCTCTCATCGAAATTTAGCTTCTGACCAATCGTTAGAATAATCTCCTAGTATACTTTTCAACCCAACTGAAATTACTCCATTATCATTTGTAGATCAAATGTGATGAGCAAAAGAGTAGACAAGTGTCTGTTTTGGCACTTTTTCAGTGACGCTTTTCTACATTTTAGTCAAATTCATCTCAGAAAAATGCTTCGAGATCCTCATGTTTATTATACTCAATCTTCGCCAATCGTAGTATTTTTGCATTAAAATCACCTGATATTCATCAAAACAAGCAAACGGAGAGCAGTATAACAAAATTGAGTAAATCATGCAAATATGCATAAAAAATACTCTAATATGAACTAGAAATGCAACCTTATGTACCTAAAAACTGTGTACAGATATGACATATCATTAGTGTAGAAACAAAATCATGTGTCTCCATTGAGTACCCAATGATGAAACATATCGTCGTCCTAATTGTTCGATCCAAAGGAAGAGCAATCGAACGATTTAAGCCCAAAAATATTTCAAAAATATAAAGTCTATTTATTAAATCCAAGCCCAACTTTAAAGGCCCAATTGATTATTCCTGATAATTGATTGTATTTTTAATATTTTAATATTAATTATTCTTGATAATTAATTTTTGAAAGGATATTTTAAAAATTAGATTTTTAATCCTAAAGACAGCTGATTTCGGATTTCAAAGGATAGATTTTATCAAAGGATCAAAAAAGTCTTAAAGCAATAAAAAATCAACCAGAAAGAGTGCGCGCGGCGCACATGCTGTGCACCAAGCGACCAACTTTTCAATATCTTTTTAGCAATTTTTCGATTTCCTTTGCCTATAAATAGCTTGTTTGTTCGAAAGACTTTCCAAATGCTTTCCTACGCTTAAACACCTCAACATCCTTTACAACTCACATTCAAACACATTCATATTACATTCAAAGACATTTAAACACATTCATACCTTCGAATTTCCTATTTTAGGCTTCAAGATTGCTCATCCATCAGACCGTGATACATGACCTAGGCGACAAAGGTATAATTCATGAGGGTCAATTCCATTTAATCTCTTGTTTTACTAACAATCTACTTTTCATGATGTAGATCTTTACAAAATTAACACTCTACTGTATATTCTTCTCGAATTTCCCTTCTTTTTCATTTCCTTTTTATTATATTATGTCATATTCATATGCATGCTTATATGATTTAATGCTTTCATCACCTCACATGCTTATTATTGCTAATCAAGATCTAAAGAATTGTCCGAACGCCTAATAAGATAGCTGGACAATCTAATTAGGATCCCAGTAATTTGATTGCATAATAACATGTGACCAAAAATGAATCTTTTGTTTGTGTAATGAACCAACATAAATTAATTTTAGATTGCATTAACATATTATGTGGTTATTTATTTGCATAAATCTTGACATGAACAGTTATTAAGTAGAGGCCAGCAATTGTCGAATTTGATTCATGATCTGATTCGTACCCTCACCATCGAACTCAATATAATATATGGTTCATTGGCCATTCATGGAGTCATGACGGGGAAATCTATATTGGAGAAGTCCCTAAGTTGTCCCTATGATTTCTCAATATCCAATTAGATTTATGAGTCTTCCCTTCAAGACTTGTTGGCGACTTAGAATATGTTTTTCAATAAAATCATTAAATGAGGTAGTCAAATACGCGCTCATCCCGCGTAGGCAATAAAAACACGCCTACAATTAGGAATATAGAAATCTAAAAACATAAATATGATCACGCAATTTTCATAAAACTATAGACCCAAATTTTATATCTATACCATTAGCAGTTACTAATTTTTGGTATAATACTACAAAGTCAAAACGTAATCGTACATATGTTAGTGGAAAGTAGAAAGAAGAAAGTAATTCAATTGTCTATATTATTAACTTGATATTATGGAGACCATATAACACCAATCACTCAGGCATCCAAAATCTATCGCTAAAAAACTTGCCCCACCTTTTTTTTTTCCTGTACTTAAGCTAGTAAATGTAGGCCCTGTTCTTTTGGACTTATTTTCAGCAAAAATAAGTAAAAATAAGTTCAGTTCAGCAAAAATAAGTTCAGTTCAGCAAAAATAAGTAAAAATAAGTTCAGTTCAGCCAAAATAAGTTCAGTTCAGCAAAAATAAGTTCAGTTCAGCCAAAATAAGTTCAGTTCAGCAAAAATAAGTTTACTCTTGACTAATGTTGTAATTATTATTTTTGTTTTCAATATTACTATTACTATTGTTATTATTATTATTATTATTATTATAAAATAACGATGAATTTGTATTTTTTATTTTTTTATTTTTTATTTTTTATTTAGTATTTTTTATTTAGTAATTATTATTATTATTATTTATTATATATTATTTATTATAATTATTTATTATATATTATTTTTTATTTATTATTATTATTATTATTATTATTATTTATTATTATTTTTTATTTTTTATTTTTTATTTTTTATTTTTTATTTATTATTATTATTATTATTATTATTTATTATTTATTGTATTATTTATTTATTATTATTTATTTATTATTTATTATTTATTATTTATTATTTATTATTTATTATTTATTATTTATTATTTATTATTTATTATTTATTTTTTATTATTTATTATTTGTTATTATTTATTATTTATTATTTATTATTTATTATTTTTATTATTATTTATTATTTATTATTATAAAATAATAAAATAATAATAATAAGTATTGATAATATTATTTTAATATTTATTGATTATTATAATAATAAGTATTGATAATATTATGTTAATACAGTTTAGTTCAGCAAAAATAAGTTCAGTTCAGCAAAAATAAGTTTAGTTCAGCCAAAATAAGTTCAGTTCAGCAAAAATAAGTTCAGTTCAGCCAAAATAAGTAAAAATAAGTTCAGTTCAGCAGAAATAAGTAAAAATAAGTTCAGTTCAGCAAAAATAAGTTCAGTTCAGCCAAAATAAAATAAGTTCAGTTCAGTTCAGCCAAAATAAGTTCAAAAGAACAGGGCCGTAGTTTTAAAACATATTTTAGGACTTCTTATTGTGCTTATTGAGGTTTATGGTTTTTGCTTAAACACTTAAACTTGGAGCCTTGGAGGTTTGATTATATAGCTTTTTTCGTGAGCTACTTGGAATCTGAGATTGTCATGCATATTTTATGGGAATTGCTAAATGACGCCATTTTTTTTTGCTTACTAACGCCCTATGTACAAGTATTATACATGTATTTTTGTACATTATACATAGTTTGCCTTACTTTCCTCTTTCTCTTACTTTATTCACTTTCCTCTTTCTCACTTTCCTCATTTCCACACATCCCCACATTGTAAATTTTTTTTTTTTTACTTTCATGCTCTCTCAATATTTCCGGCTTTGACCACCGAAATACCGACGTTGACCAACTTTGACCGGCGGTGACCAAGAAGAAAAACATACTCCGGTTTCATGGCAGACAATGTAAGTAATTTTTTTGGCGTGAAAAGGTCATAAGGTGCCTAAATTAGGCGGCTGACCAACTGTGGTTGAGCCTAAACATACCTGTGGTTGAGCCGCCTAAATTAGGCACCCCCTATCCAATTTCATTTCAAATTTGGCATTTTCAGCACTACACAAACCCATTTCTACTCTAACATATGCAATTTTCTACAACAAAACACCATAATTAACAAAATTTTTTAATTATTAATTTCTAAACTAAACATATTTTCATAAACAACATTTTTATTTCCAGAAATTACAACCCAAAAAAAAAAAATTACAACTTCCCCGCCTAAAATAGGCCCCCCCTCCCCCATGCAATTTCCTTTCATTTCTAAACTAAAAATATTTTCATAAACAACATTTTTATTTCCAGAAATTACAACCCAAACAACATAATTAACAAAGTTTTATAATTAATAATTTCTAACCAACACATTTTTTTTTTTCGAAATTAAAACAAAAAAAAAAAATTACTTGGGCTCCCTAAAATGGCGCCTGCACCTCAGGTGGCCCGCCTAAATTAGGCGCCCAACCAGAGGTGTCAGGCGCCTTTTTTAGGCGCCCCATTTTTTTTTTCGCATTTGCACACTAACCTTTACCGGAGTATTTGCCGAAGTTCAGTTGGCCGGAAATACCGTCTCCTACGTCACCCAAGTCTCGCCGCCGTTCACTTCGTTGCCGCCGGAGCCAATTTCCGTTGATGCCGGAGTCCACCAGGACTAGCTGCCGCCGCCGGAGTTACCGCCCTGAGTAAATTCGCCGGCCTTGCTTGTTGTTCTTCAGATAGATCTAGTGAGAGAGAGAGTGAAGGAGTGAAGGAGAAGGAGAGTGAAGAGAGTGAAAGAGTAGTAGAGTGAGAGAGAGGAGTGGAGTTTCTTTGAGTGAATAGTGAGTATATGAATAGTGAAGTACATGTATAATACATGTACAAATGGCGTTAATAAGAAAAAAAATGGCGTCGTTTAGCAAATGAGTATTTTATTAAGGGCAATATAGCTAGCCTTCTTACTTTATTTCCCTAGCTTTCTAGGAAGTGTCCTTTGATGTACTACTTTGTTCAACTGCATTGTCCTTTTATTCATTTCTTATTGCTATCATTTAGTAAGGAAACTATGTGGTGACCTAGTAGTATTTAGGCTATAATTATGTGCATAATATGGGGTGATCACATCAATATATTTAAGTGCCTCTCACCTGAAAAATCTCTATCTTTCTCCTTCTCTCTTTCTGTGCATTCCTATGCAATGGGAACAAATATTCTAAGAATGTTTCACTCTTCATGGTATCAAAGCAGCCGCTGGAACTGAGGAATCAATCTGTCAAAAAATTTAACCCTTCTCCTTCTTTCTAATCCCTGGATTCTTCTAAAAGTTATATCTTTTTCTTCTCTTCTTCTTGTGATATTTCTCTCTTTCTCTCTCTCTATCTTGAATCATTGGAGCAAAATGTCACTAAGAATTTCATACAAAGATATGCTCAATCCTCTCTTCTTACACCCATCTGATGGTGTAAGCACTATCCAAGTGTAAATTCTAACGCATGCCTATCAATCTAGAATCAATCTCAAACAATAATTAAACAACAAAATTGAAGAAAGCAATAAATAGACACAAAAGAATTTTAACATGGAAACCCGAGAATCGGGAGAAAAACCACGAATATGCACTAGGAATCAAAGAGGAGTTTTAATGGTGAATACAAGCTCTCAAGGATTTCTCCTAAAGCTCTCTCTCTTCTAATCTTAGAGTAATATTGATGAATAAATTCTAACCCTATTTATATGTTAATGAGAGAAATAGGAAACCTAGTAGAAGAAGTAAAACTAAGCATCATGAAACACACACAACACACAAGCCAAGCCCACGATCTTGGCCGCATGCGGGCGCGGGGCGCGGCTGCGGCCGTAGGTTGTGAACCTGCGGGCTGGCAGAAGATTCGAGCTCTTTCGCTTGCCTAAACCTGCGGGCGCGGGTTTTGACGAGTGTGGTACCCGATTTTTTACTATCTTAATTAACGGTCTGAATCCCACAAAAGTCTCTCATTGGACTATGAGTTTTAGAAAACTTTGAAGTCGCCACCCTATTAATATCTGAATAGGGACAATTTATTTAATAAATCGTTTTAAAATCAATTTCAAGAAATATCATTTAAAATGATGATGACTTCATATGGATAAGGCTTCTTTGAAAATTGGTCTTTCATGCCATGAGATAGGGTTCGGGGTTTAAATTAAGAGGTGCGAACGTCTGGAACTCGTCTCCTCTTCCATTCTAAAGAATGGGCTCTTACTAAATGAGTTATTTTCCATTTTAAAGTAATCATGGTTATTAAAAAAAAAGAA